>OX451736.1:261158923-262358923 GCA_948472305.1 Vicia faba | reverse complement strand
AAAACAACAGGTATAGCAGATAACAGGCATGACAAAGACAAACAAGTCACACAAAGCCCTTAAGTTTAAGGCTTGCATGAGGTCAAAGGTAATACCCTCTTGAAGTTAAGTTGGTTTTAACCTGTCCTAGAAAAAGTAACCGGGTTCTAGAGGATCTCAATATCACTGACCATCCTCCATCGATCATGGTTTCAGCTCACGCAATCTTTTCTTGCAGCCGGAATTATCTCGAGAGTATGGTCTCAATGAGTGTAGCATCGAGTATCAACCAGTTCCCAACTTTACACCGAGGCCGGCTATCTCACTACTTTCTAAAGGCCAAGTTTGTCGATTAAAGGTTCTAAGGTCAGTTGATGCTTAACGACACCACGCAGCGGACCCGTATTCTCCTTGTTTATCCACAAGGGATACCGGTACCAACCAATGTGCCACATCAACGTAGTTACTGCTTCAACCGTATCAGTCTACGCCGTACAACTCCCTTACAGTCTATTGCTACTTACCTAAAAGGTGTCCCCAGATCCAGGTTAGGATCTATAGTAACTCCAAAAAAAAAACCCTTAAAAGTAAAGCAATAAAAACAATCAAGAGAAGCAAATATGATGAACTAGATCCTAAGGTATACCCCACATAGAAGTCCCCAGCGGAGTCGCCAGTTCTGTGATACGGTGGCAGAACCGACTATTAATACTGGTTTGCGTTTTGTGTTTCGTGTTCACAAAATGTCGCGGTAAGCAAGAGTCGCCACCGACTTTTATTTCATCCAATCGGAAAGGAAAAAAGTAAAAAAAAATCCTTTTTCGAGATATTCTGGGTAGATTATAGAAAGGGAAGGTGTTATCACCCTTTCTATCCATGGCTTTCCATGGGCTCTTAGGTACTTTCTCATCTTTTAAAATTGCTTGTGTATGTGCTTTGCTTTTGAAAATTTTGACTTCGTGATAATCTCTGTATCAGTCCTCAAAGGTGTGACGAAGTTTGTTTTGAAAATTTGTTTGAAAGGTGTAAGTGTGAAAAGTATGATTTGACCAAGTACCTACTAACATCTACCTACTCGAAAAAAGATTGTTTCTATCCTTGTTTCCTTTAGACAGTTTTATCCTACTATTGAAAAATAGGTAGGGTCGTCGTTGGAATTTGTAAGGATCAATTGGAAAGGGACGTACGATCACTAAAGCAATGTTAGGACAACTTAGTAGTAACCCTAGAGTCTTAAGATCTTTCTCGAGGAAACATTTTCGAGGCAACATTCGAATGGGACGTTTGATCTTTTTTAGATAGGAGGGCAACCACTAAGACACCCTATGCTTAATGATCGTTTACCAAAGGCAACCAAAGTGAGAGTATACCCTAAGAGTGATATGTGCGAGTGATTTGTTTCAGTTATTTATCTTTGCACATTAGGGTTTTCTAACTGTATTAATTTGTCATGCATTCTTGTCATACCATCCTATTAGCATACATCTAAACAGTCAAATATTTGCGAGAATTAAAATGTGAGAAAGTAAACCTACGCTATTACAGGGCTTCGGGGAGGGGATTAATTACATAGCCAAAAAACCCGCAACAGACGATAAATAAAAGAAAGTCCTGGATTAAACTATTACAACCATGAACAGTTACATCAATATTGCCAAAATAAATAATAAGCACGTGGCGAATCAAATGCGAGACGATTAGGGTTTTAACCCTTGACTAATCCTAATTGTAATTGATTAAAGAAAATATGTTTTTGTCATTTTTGTTATTTAAGAAAATAATGAAATAATTGAATTTAAAAAAGAAAATCCTAATTCTAATTTTTAAATTAAGAAAAATAAATTAATTTATTCTAAAACCTATTTTTTGTATTTTTATTTATTTGAGAAAAAGAGCAAAAATAAAATTAAATCAAGAGTTTAACCTAATTCCTATTTGATTTTATTTATGAAAACAAATTATAATATCCCTATTTTTAAACTAGATTAAATTAATTTTAATGAAATAAAAATTAGTAATCTTAATTTTGTGAATTATTGATTTTATGGTTTTTTTGTGAAATAAATAATTAGTTTATGAATTAAATAAAAGGTAAAATTAAAAAAGAAAAAGAAAAGGAAGGAATAAAGGGTCTGTGATCAGCAACTCTGGTTCTGGCTGATGGATCCAGAAGATGATCCTCAGAAGATGGTATGCACCTAATCTGATTCTGACCGCTGGATCCAGCAGATGATGACCTTCAGAAGGTGAGGTGCGCTGGATCTGGCTCTGACTGCAGGATCCAGAAGATAAGGCCCATAGGATGCTTGATCTAGTTCCGGCTTATGGATCCAGAAGATAATTCCTAGAGGATGCTTGATCTGGTTCCGGCTGATGGATCCAGAAGATGCTGAACCTCAGAAAGAGCAGTCGCTGGATCTGGTGAAAACAAAAAGAGAAGATACCAGAAACTCACGCTTGGAATCGAACTCAGAACAAGGAGTTTCTGACTTCCTTCTTCTGACCAACTATGCCGGATGTTAATTTATTAATACAATAAAAACAAATAATATATATCAGAACAACAGGTTTCTGGCCAGAATAATGTGTAAGAATTTGAATCAGCCAATCAGGTTGTGACACGCTATCGTCTTCTTCCCTAGAACCTTCGTTTAAAACTCTGAACCTTTACCTACAGACATGACGTTGTAGCTATAACCCTGTGTATTTCAAAAATCGCGTGTGTTCAAGATAAATTGCCAAGGCTGGTACCAATCAACTCGTTTCATCCTCACGAGTCTCATGGTACCAGAATCAACGCCTAATTTTGCCTATCTTGCAAAGCCCTAATCAAGAACACAAAACCCTAGCTATGGAAACTTCATGTACTGGCGTTAGAAATACAATTAAATGGTACCAAAAGCTTGCAAACTCAATGACAAACACGAATATATCATTAAAATATGCAATGGGTGAGTGAATTAAAGAAACAGAATTTGAATTTGGAAGCAAATCGTGATACCTATATCTCACAATTCCAAGCGTGAAAAGGCTCGAATTTGATTGGAATCTGTTCCTGGAACATCCAGCAACCTCTTTGCAACGTGAGAAAAGCACGATCCGGTCTCTAATATGGAAATTGGATTACCACTTTTCTTGAAATTTTTGATTTTTTTTTCTTTCTCCTTGCATGACTGCTTCTCCCTCCATATGCCTTGGCTTGCTTCTATATATGTAGCACAACTTATTAGGTCAACAAAAACAACCTCAATCTTGCTCATCATGGAGATTTGCTTTGCTCTTTCAATGAATATGATTCGTTTCCAATTTTTCTCAAATCCAATCTTTTCCAACCACATTGGCCTTAAACGATCTGATCTTCATTTGACAACATATAATATCTTTTTTCAATGCAAAAGATCATCCCTAAAATGCCATATATGATTTATTTGATTTTATTTGAATTTTAAATGAATAAAAATCAAAATAAAATAAATAAATGAATAAATAAAGTATGTATGGTCCCATGGGTCATGGACTATGTTAGAAATGAGATGCAAGCATAAAAAGTTGGGCCCATTTAGCAAAAGATGCATATTTGAGCATATTTGACTTTTGGCAATTTTGCAAAAAAGGTCAACTTGGCCAATGCATAACTCTCTCAATTTTGACCCTAGAGAGGTGTTCTTGGACTTTTTTAGAAATATTAGGATGTCCTCTAAGCAAACCTTTTGGTCTAATCTCAATTTAGTCTTCCAATTTCATGTATGAAGCCTTGACCTAAAAGGTGTTTTTGTTGACTTTTCAAAATGACCTATAATGTCAAAATTCATATCTTCTTGTGGGTGCATATTTTGAACTTGGGAGATGAATATTAATTGTAGGGAATTGCATCCTCTTCAAAATGAGATTTGGATGGGTCATTTTTGATAAAGTATGAAAAAGTTATGCTTGGTCAAAGTTGAGTTGACTTTTTCTACAAAACCCTAATTTAGCAACTTTTGGGTTTTGATGAATTGTGAGCAAATCTCGATGAATCATGATCAACCCTTGATCAAATGATGGATGATACTTCAAAATGAGGATGTTGACCAAAAATCTTGAAGTTTGACTGTATGTGGGCCACAATTGACTTTTGACCTAGCACAGTCGATTTCTAGGTATTTGAGCAATTGACTGAGCAAACTTCCTCTGCAAGACTTGAAACTTGATATGGATTATCTTGAGGACATATTAGGACAATGTTGAGAATTTGGGATTCTTTGGACTCAAGCATCTTGATGCAAAATGAAACCCTAATTTGAGGTAGACTGCCTTAGGAGAGAGTTTGTCTGGTCAACTCTTGGACTTCCATGAGTAATTCGGGGACCTCACTTGACATGTATTGAGAAATGTGGGAGGGAAAATTTTGGGGTACAATAATAGGCAATTAAATAAAGTGACGATTAAGAACAAGTATCCGCTTCCAAGAATAAATAACTTGATGGATCAATTGGTGGATGCTCGTGTGTTTAGGAAGATCGATTTGAGGTCGGGATATCATCAGATTAAAGTGAAGGATGAAGATATCCAGAAAACCGCTTTTAGAACGTGTTATAGACACTATGAGTATTCGGTGATGCCTTTCGGTGTTACCAGCACGCCGAGAGTATTCATGGAATACATGAATCACATCTTTCATACTTATTTCGATCGATTTGTAGTGGTGTTCATTGATGATATTTTGATTTACTCTAAGTCAGAAGAAGAGCATGCAAAACACTTAAGAATAGTATTGCAAGTTTTGAAAGAGAAAAAGTTGTATGCTAAGCTGTCTAAGTGTGATTTTTTGTTAAAGGAGGTTAGTTTTCTTGGTCATGTGATCTTAGGTAGTGGCATTGCGTTAGATCCATCAAAAGTAGATATTGTGTTGCAATGGAAAACTCTGAAGTTGGATACAGAGATTAGAAGCTTTTTGGGATTAGCTGGTTATTACAGAAGGTTTCTCTAAGTTGGCACTTCCGTTGACTAAGTTGACTTGTAAAGGTAAAGCTTTTGTGTGGGATATCCATTGTGAAGAAAGTTTTGCAGAATTAAAGAAAAGATTGACGTCGGCTCCGATTTTGACGTTACCTAATCCAGTAGAACCTTTTGTGGTATATTGTGATGCTTCTAAGATGGGTTTAGGAGGTGTGCTTATGCATAATGATAAGGTAGTTTCTTATGCGTCAAGGCAATTGAGGACTCATTAGAAGAACTATTCTATGCATGATTTAGAGCTTGTTGTCGTCGTTTTTGTGTTGAAGATTTGGAGGCATTATCTTTATGGTTCTATATTTGAAGTGTTTAGTGACCATAAGAGCTTGAAGTATCTATTTGATCAGAAGGAACTGAATATGAGACAACGAAGATGGTTGGAGTTGTTAAAGGATTATGATTTCAGTTTGAATTATCATCCAAGAAAAGCAAATGTGGTAGCTGATGCGTTGAGTCGAAATACTTTACATATGTCAGCAATGATGGTTAAAGAGTTGGAATTAATTGAATAGTTCAGAGATATGATCTTAGTTTGCAAAGTGACACCGCAGAGTGTTATGTTGGGAATGTTGAATATTAATAATGATTCTAGATAGTATCATAGAAGCTCAGAAGTTAGATGTGAAGCTGGTAGATTCGATGGTTGGGATCTATCAGTCTGAGAATAGTGATTTTAAGTTAGATGCATAAGGTGTGTTAAGATTTCATAATCATATTTGTATTCCTGATGATGCAGAGATGAAGGAAGTAATTCTTGAAGAGAGTCATAAAAGTAAGCTAAGTATTCATCCAGGAGCTACAAAGATGTAGCAGGATTTGAAGAATTTGTTTTGGTGGCTTGGAATGAAGCGTGATGTGGCTCGATTTGTGTATGCATGTTTAACTTGTCAGAAGTTGAAAGTTGAACAGCAGAAGCCTGCATGGTTGATGCAACCGTTAGAAGTTCCAGAATGGAAATTGGATAGCATTTCGATGGATTTTATGACGGGGTTACCTAATACTCTAAGAGGACATGATTCAATTTGGGTGATTGTTGATAGGCTTACAAAGTCGGCTCATTTTATTCCTATTAACATCATCTTTCCAGTGTAGAAGTTGGCTGAGATTTACACTAGTGTAATTGTGAAGCTGTATGGTGTTCCTTTGTGAATTGTGTCAGATAGAGATCCGAGGTTTACTTCTGATTTTTGGAAGAGTTTGCAAGAGGCGTTGGGTTCTAAGTTGAGGTTGAGTTGAGCGTATCATCCTCAGACGGATGGTCAGACAAAAAGGACTATTCAATCGTTGGAGGATTTGTTGAGAGCATGTGTTCTTGAGCAGGGAGGTTCGTGGGATACTTATCTTCCGTTAATAGAGTTCACTTATAATAACAGTTAACATTCTAGTATTGGGATGGCACTTTTCGAAGCATTGTATGGTTAGAGATTTAGAACTCCTTTATGTTGGCATGATTATGGAGAAAGTGTAGTGCTTGGACCTGAACTTGTTCGTGAGACTACTGAGAAGGTGAAGATGATTCAGGAAAAGATGAAAGCTTCCCAAAGTAGATAGAAGAGTTATCATGATAAGCGAAGGAAGGGTTTGGAATTTCAAGCTGGTGACCATGTGTTTTTGAGAGTTACACCTGTAACTGGTGTTGGGTGAGCATTGAAGTCTAAGAAGCTCACTTCTTGTTTTATTGGTCCATATCTGATTTCAGAAATAATTGGGAATGTTTCTTATAGAGTGGACTTACCACCTAATCTTTCGAATTTGCATGATGTGTTTCATGTGTCACAACTCCGGAAGTATATTTCACATCCATCTCATGGGATTCATATGGATGATGTAGAAGTGTGGGATAACCTTATTGTTGAGATGATGCATGTACGAATCGCAAATCGTGAAATGAAGACTCTGAGAGGCAAGGAGATTGCTTTGGTGAAAGTAGTCTGGTTAGGATCTATGGGAGAAAGCATGACTTGGGAGTTGGAAAGCAAGATGCGGGACTCCTATCCTAAGTTGTTTGAATGAGGTGAATTCTTTAGGACGAAAATATTCTAAGTGGGGGAGAGTTGTAATGCCCGTAATTTAATTTAATTATTTATTTAATTAGATTATTTTGGATTAATGGTGAAGTTGTGTAATATTGAGGACCATGGGTATAATTTGTTGGATTATTATTAATTAATTAGTGATTAATATTAATTATATAATGTGAAATTAAAGGGAATATATGAAATAATGTTGGACTTATGCTATTGGTTAAAAGTAACAAAATGAGGGTATAGGTTAGGCCCAAGAGGATTGTTATATAAGGAGAAGCTAACATAAGGATTTGTTTTAGTTGGAGAATAAGGATTTCTGTACGCTGACTGGTAGAGTTGTGCGAACAAGGAGCAAGCTGCCCGGTGTAGATCAGAGCGAATCAAGGATTACGGCTAGAGTTTTGGTTAAGCGACCTTCAATCCAGGTAAGGGTGGGGTTCTGACCTTATAATAGAACTTATGATGTGTATAACGAGGGAATTGCTCGTTTATGATTGTTGTGTAGTATGTTTCTGAATTGCTATCGAAGTTGCCTGTTTATTCATGTTGTGGCTGTTGGGAAGAACCGTATGACCGTTTAATGAATCCATTTTAGGAAGTTGCCCGGTTATGTATTGTGGACATTTTATGTATCTGTGTGACTTCCTGGTTTAATCGATGAGTAGGTTAGTGTAGATTATTTCCTGTTGTTGTGGTCGTTAGATTGTTGTGGTTTTTATGAGGGTATGGTCGTTACGATGTTATGAATTATTGTTGTAGTCGATCTTGTATAATGAACGAATCTATCGATAGGAATCTAGTTGCCCGTTACTGTGTTATTCTGAGCGGTTGGCCGAAAGTTATGCATTATTATGGTGTGATCGTTAAGACGTGTATCGTACCTGTGTTGTTAGCCGAATTAGTGATCGGGGAGGATACTGAAGTAGTAGGTACCGAGCAGCGTTTTAGACTGTGAGGCGTGTCGGGGAAGGATGTGTTGGATTTTCTAAGAAAAATTAGGTTGTAGGACGTGTCAAGGAGCATAGGTCGGTCGTTGCCCTGTTTTCTTAGTGCGTGTCGAGGAGTATATATTAGTTGTTATGCTGTCCTAGATGTCGTGCATGTTGAGGGGCACGTAGTTCCCTATCCCTTTTGCCCGTACATGCTGTGTTTTTGGTTGTTAACCATGTTGTGTGAATTATGTGAAGTTGCTGTTTGATTATTTTAGGGACTGAAACGTTTTTTGATGTGTTAGGCTTATGGCCAATGTTGATTTATGTTGAGTTGTTGTGATGTTGTGATAGCTATTGTGAATTCTTGTTCACAATGCGAAGTTGCAGGGATGTTGTAAATGATGATGAATTACCTCTATTTACTGGTAATATTGGTGATGTGGGCTTATGCCTTACGATGGATGATGATTGTTGTGAGTATGTGATAGTGCATTCATTGATTCACATACATTTGAATACTCTGTGATGACCTGGATTGACAAACTGCGAAGAAGGCTTATGCCTTGTTGATGCCTCTATTAATTGACAATTATTAAGATGGGTGTTCTGCTCCGTTTTTAAAACGGGAGTTTTTCTCTAATGGTACTGTTGTACCCCAAAATTTGCCCTCCCATATTTCTCAAAATATTTCAAGAAAAATTCACAAGTCCAACCCGGCGCATCATATTCAGGTGTTCTTTCACCAAGATATCTCTGATAACATATTCTCAAATTCAGGTTCGGCTCAAGAGTCAATTCTTTAAAGAAGGTATCCGAATGTGTGAGTTTTCTCGAAGAAATATGGTGAAAAAAGTGTGCTGAAAGTGCAGTTTTTACGCGCTAAAAAATTCATAACTTGAAGATCGTGGCTCGTTTTGAACCTGTTCCGGTGGCCAAAATTCCGTCTTGACATTATCTACGTTTTCATCTCTCACGGCTGGAAGCCAATTTCGATCAGAAGGTCTTCAAAAATGTGGATTTATCAAGTATTTTCGTACAGAAAATTTGTGACAGAAGTTTATTTGCGTAATGTTCAGAAAATCATAACTTGGTCGATTTTCATCGTATCGAGCTGGTTCTGGTGCCAAAATTTCACAAATTGAGTTGGCTACATTTTCACAGAAGGTATTGAGTTCAAACGGTATTCAAAAGGCCTTCGTTTTTTGCTCAGAGAGCGTGACACACCGAAAATCCTGAATGCTGAATACTATTTCATCTGGGCCGAAACTTCGAAAATTCATAACTCGGTCAATTTTTATCGGATTGGGCTCATATTTTTACACAAGGTCCCTGACTCGTAGATCTACAACTTATCTTCAAAAGTCGAGATCGGATTATGCTCCGATCAATACCAGTTTTTTATTGAAAAACGTGTCAGAGTCGACACTGGAGCCCAAAATAAGTTTGTCTGAGCTGAAATTTCAAAAATTCATAACTAATTAACCGTTTATCCGATTGAGTCGATTTTCGGACAGGAGTTAGCTATCGATGTCGGCTACATTTTGTTTTCACATTTCAACTTCAAAAAATGCACTTAAGTCCCTACAATTTAGCCTGGAAAGTGACGAATTCAAGTGAATATTGGAGACCCAATTGCACATTCAAAGCCCATTTGCTTTACCCTAATTTCCATTATATAATCACCTTCTTTTCACACAAACCAGAAAAAAAAAAGAGGAGAAAGAGAGGAGGAAAAGAGAGAAAAAAACTTTGCCACAACACTGTTAGAATATCAAATTCTTTCAAGAACCCTAAAACCTTGAAATCCTTATTACAAATCTCTCTCTCACTACAAACAAGCCATCACAGTTACAAACCAATACCTCACTACTTCTTCAGTAAGGATAAGGCTGGCTTGATCTCCATGATCCTAATTTTCCAGTAAGGCATAAAAGCATTCAGGTCACTAATTTTCCAGTAAGGGTAAGATTGATTTGATCTCCATGATCAAAAGGGTATAATCATTCATACATGCCATATTGTGCCTAAACATTAAATTTCTTCATATATTGGCTTTATTTGCATTTTATGATTTTATTTAATGTGTTCGTGAGATTCAACGCTGCAGATTTAGACAGGATCCCATGCAGGTTCATTAAGGAACGTTGAGGCCAAAAGCCAAATGGCCAAAAGCCAAAAGCCAAAAGCCAAATGGCCAAAGTAGAAAAACTTATGCATGACACTAATACATGGCGAGACAGACATCCTGAGAAGATTAAGGAACGTTGAGGCCAAAACACAAATGGCCAAAAGCCAAAAGCCAAATGGCCAAAGTAGAACAACTTATGCATGACACCAATACATGGCCAAACCACTCCAATTCACCTCCAAAAAGGGCCAGACACCCCCCATGGTTTGCATCATTTTTATTTTTTTATTTGATTTTCCTTTTCATTCTTTTAATTGTTTTTAATTGTTTTCTTTAATTTCCTAAAATAATTTTCATAATAAAAAATCAGAAACTAAAAATGTTTATTGTTATTAATATTAATTTCACCATTATTTTTTGTAAATAAACTTTAATAATTAACTTAGTTAATTTAGGTTTCAAAACTTTAATATTTTTCTTAATAAATTAAAATACGTAGAAATTAGGTTTTTTTAACTTTTCATCATTTTTTTAAATAAATAATTTTCTCATCATTATTAGCATTATTAATTACTAAATATTTTGTAAATAAACATGTACATTAATTATTTAATAAATTAGGTTAAACCTTAATATTTACTTAATAATTAAAAATAATTTAGAATTAGGTTTTCGTTAAACTATAATTTTAATCCTTTTCTTTATTTTCATTAAATACAAAAAACAAAAAAAAACATTTCTTTTCTTTTATTGAATGCTTAATTAATTTTTAATTCAATTTAATTTCAAAAGGGTCCAACGCCCTCAAACGTTCTATTTTTATTCTTTTCGCACGTTATTTTATTTTCTTGTAAATATTAATGTAATTCTCCCAAAGCCGTGTAATTTCATACTTTCTCGCACTTTACTTTATTTCTTTATTTTCTGTCAAATCGGGTCCTGGTTTAATTTTGGCGATGTGGACCCGCGCCTTTGTAATAGTTTAGAACTTTTAATTTCTCGCAATTTTTAACTGTTAATAATGGCATGCAAGAATGAATGACGAAAATAAAAACAAACGCGTAGCTCACTCATAACATGACAAGATAAAATAAATGAATCTGACACACAAATCACACACCACCCCTAGGGTACGCCTCACTGTTGCCTTGCCTCGAAAGGTGATCGTCGAGTAGAGGATGTCTTAGTAAGTCCTCATGATCCGGGAACCTGGCATGAGGGTAGCTTCTAAGGTGTCTTCCCATTGCTCTGGTGATCACCATGTCCCGAACCTCGAATTGACCCGAACACCTCCAACGGTGGTGCTACCTACCTCTCAATGGTGGGATGGCACTACTTTAAAGGACATCTACACAGACGAATTCCTTAGGGTAGGTAGACGACTCTAGATACTTGCTCTAATTTCAAAACAAATCAAAAATACTTTTCACACCGACACCTTTTCAAAAAGCTTTCGAAAGCATTTTTCAAACACTCTTGAGGATCGATACAAGAGTCGATCTGAAATCTTTAAACGAAACTTTTTTCAAACCCACTCACACTTTGAAAATCAAACACTTTTGAAAACACAAATGAGCAAGTATCTAAGAGCCCATGGATAACCATGGATAAAAAGGGTGCTAACACCTTCCCTTTCTATAAATCTACCTCCCGAACCGAGAAACTATCTCATAAGGAATTTTGCTGTGCTTTTGTCCTGTCCATGTTGGAGAAAATAAAAGACGGTGGCGACTCTTGCTTCCGCGACATTTCGCGAACCAGCGTTAAACAGTCAGTTCCAGATCCACCGATCACAGGTACCACATGCATTCACATAGTATTGAGTCGCATCTCAAGTTGTATAATTGAGTTATTGTGATGATGAATTAGTTGTTCTGTTTTGTTTATAGCCTGTTGTGATGATTGTTGTTTATAAGTTATGAAGTGGTGATTTTTGCATGAACTGGTTCTAGTGTAATACTTATCATACGTTCTATTATAATGTTCAATATCTCACCCCTTCTGTTCGAATGTTACCCTTATGTTGGTAACGTGCAGGTAATCCAGAGTGAAGGCGGTTGACCTTCAATAGTTCGAGTCAGTGTCATTGCTCTGATATGTAACACTCGGGGGGGATGAACGCTTGTTGCTTTTAGTTATTGTTATTTCAATTGTTGAACTTTAAGTTAATTGTTGTTAAGTACTTGTTATTCAGAAGTTTCTTCCATGTTGGATAACGGTGTTATTATGATTCTGCTGCGTAGTGTTCAAGTTGTTGATTTAAAGGATTATTTATTTTGCTATTAGTTCATCCGAAGTTTTAAAGTTTTATGTATCCGTGTTGAATGCAATGGTTTTTAAGTTGAATTTGTGGCATCCCGATTCAGTTGCATAATTTTTATAACTCTAATTTACATTATATTGTCGGGTAGAATTGGGGTGTTACAGGGACCCCAAAGGGACTATGTATGAAATCAGCATCTGCTTTAGATGGCATCCTTAAGCCCATCTCCGATGACTCTCAGTCATCTTCTCTAAATGGCATCTGTAAGCCCATTCCCGACATCATTGACCAATAGTATTACTTCATGTGAGTGCAAATTTCTTGGCACTCTAGTGTTCAATTGTCTTCTACCTTTAGATCATGAAAGGCAGACAAGCCAATATAAATCCTCAGGCTTAATAAGATTGAACAGGGGCAGCTGTTGTACCCCAAAATTTTCCCTCTCATGTTTTCCAAGATTTTTCTTATATGGGTGGTCACAAGCATCTGATTAAAGGAAAATAAAATTTTTAAACAATGAGTCTTCAATTGGCATCTTAGCTAAGTCTTTCGATTGGCATGTTAAAAGGCTTTTCGATTGGTATTTGGACAGGCTTTGATTGAGCGCCTAATTTCGTCCAAGCTTGCCTCAAATTTCCAAGCTTCGATTGAAGTCTCGGCCTTCTGCTTGTTTGCTATATACAAGCTTCAACTGGGCATGTGTTTCCTTTGAAACAGCCTCCTTCGATCCAAAGGGGAAGGGCCTCTTGTTAGTGCTCCTTCAATTGCACCTTTGGCTTTGCATGCTAGTTTGACTCACAAATTCAATGGCTACCTGCATGTAGGCTATATTACTGCCTCGGTTTGGAATTTGGTCTCTTAAGAGCATGCTTAATTCTTGATTTGACTATGCAAATAAACCCTCTTCAGCCTGTCGTCAACGCACAAGGCAAAAGGCTTCTTTCGACATGCCTTTGATGCACAAGGAAAGAACCCCCTACAAGCGTGTTTTGATTCATCAGGAAAAAATCCCCTTCACGCTTGCCTTGGATTCACTAAGACAAAGACTTCATTTGTGCTTTCCTTCAATGAACAAGGCCAAGACTCCTCAGCTCAGTTTCTGCACTATAGAACAATATGGCCCATTTGAAAGAGCATTCCAAAGGTCCAGTCGAACGACGCACATTGGATAGTCATTCAAAGAAAGCATAAAGGAGTGCATGTGGACTATTCAAAGGACACATAAATGGTGCCTTCGAAGGGGCTTGCATTTGGTCCAGTCGAAAGGCATATAATGGTTGAAGGCAAGTGTTGTTTTGTCTTTTGATGCGTTTGGCCAAAGTCCTGCATGCTGTCCATCCCAAGGCTCATGCACCATTACATTCATGACAAAGAAGATTTCAATTTTCCATAATGAAGTTCTCACTTGGGCTATTGGAATCAACCAACTAAGGAAAATATATGGGTCCAACGAAGGAACCATTTGAAAGACACTCAAGAAATCCATTCTATGGAGGCAACCAAAGTCCCATTCGAAGAAGACGCAAATGGTCTATCCAAAGGACCCATTCGAAGGAGGAAACCAAAGGCCCATTCAAAGGTTATACATGAGGTCCAGTCGAAGGAGGAAATAGGCCAATTGAATAGCAACACTAGAGAGCATTCGAAGGAGCCAAAATGTCCACATACATTCAAATTTTAAAAAAGGACAAGATCCCATGTTTTTGGCTAACGTTACAAATTCTCATTCATGGATTTCAAACACATAATCAAGGTTTTTTAAACCTTTTCCTTCTTGTCCCCTCTACCCCCTCTATATAAAGAGACCACAAGTGTTGCATCACACACGGACATATTGCCTTAAAAAAAGAATAATCACACCACCATATAGAAGACATCAAAATTCTAACTAGTTTTTTGCAGGCACCCTCAATCCAGACGAAGGCTATATTTATGTTCCTGAGATTCTCAAGAATCTGCTCCAAGCCAAGCCACACACAGATTCATAAATCGAAGTATCTCTAGTTGGTAAGGATTTACCCAAGTCGAAACTGCATTTCTAAGCCTTTTAAATACATATTGTTGGTATATATGTGTTTCTAATACCATTTGTGTTTATATGAGCATATCATACGCAAGATAACATGCAAGAATAAAATCACGCCATCAAAAGGCATGACCTGATCTGCTTTTCGAAACTCATGGCATAGCCCGTTTCAAGTCAAAATAAGCTTAGGCCCGAGGATAAAAGATTCGAATTTGGGAGAAGGACATGGGTTCGATACCTAGGTCCTGCATCTTTATTTTTTTGCCAACATTTGCCTTGCAGGTTCAATTCGAAGAGCAACTCCTTCCTTGGATCAAAAAAGGCAACATCCTTCATGAATCGAAAGGCCATGACTCTCTCTGGATCGAAGCTTCCCTTTTCTCCTTGGATCGAAGGATGCCCCTTTTATATTTTATTTTTGTTCTTTTTGTTATTTCTTTATTAATCCTTTTTATTTAAGTTAACTTTAAATCAAAATCACAAAAAAAAAAACATTAGGCTAGTGTCTTTTCTAATTAAATTAATTTTGAAAATAAATTAATTAATTATTTTAACATCTTTCTTAAAATTAAAATTAAAAATATTTAGGCTTTATTTTCTTTTATACATAAAAAAAACAAAACAAAAATATTTTTATTTCTTAGGATATTTTTAGATGTTATTTTCAATTTTACGCGCGTTTATTTATTTTCACATTTTTATTATTAATGTACCTGCTCACTGGATGTAATAAATTAAAAATAGGATATTTATTGCTTTATCCCCCTCATTTTTTGACATGTAAATATCCCCTTCCCCAAAGCATTGTAATAGCGTAGATTTGAATTCCTACACTTTAAATTTCTGTAAAATATTAACTGCTAGTAACTAGGCATGTATGAAAAGATTAATAATCAAATGTTAACAAATCTAACACAAAAGACAATAAATACTTGAATTGAACACAATTGCACATATCCACCTCTAGGGTACCCGACTTTGGTTACCTTCGGAAATAAAAGCAGTCATGTCCCTCGAAACGGGGACGCTTTAGCAAAGACCCGTAAATAAAAAGATCATAGTCCCTCAATGACCCCACAGTTGCCTCTCAGTAAATGATCTAGTCCCATGTCCCTCATACATCCAACGGTAGGGCTACCTACTCTCTAATAGTAAGATATCACAGTCTAAATGATAGGAGGAAAATAACTATCCTTTTTTTAGTATAAAAGTAGATAGCTATTATAAGTTTGCTCAAAACATCTTTGCACTTACACAAAAAACTACATTTTCAAAAAACATTTTCAAGACACTTTGTATACTTTCTCCATATTCCCGAGAAACATTACAAAGTCTGCCATACCAAGGCATTTTTAAAACAAACTTTCAAATACACAAAGCACAAAGGTATTTCAAAATGAGCAAACCTCTAAGAGCCGGTAGATAACTATGGATGGAAAGGGTGATAACACATTCCCTTTCCATAATCTATCCCCCTTACTCAGAATAATCTCGAAAAATGTCTTTTTTTGTTATTTTCACCCTTTCCTTAATTTGAATAAAAGAAAAGTCGGTGGCAACTCTTGCTTACCGCAACATTTGCAAACACAAACGCAAAAAACTAGTATATAACAGTCGGTTCTGTCACCGTATCACACACATCATTTATTTTTGTAAAGGAAGAGACAGTCCAAGAGTATATATATAATTAAAGTTTTTCCAAGTCCCACATCGCTTAGTTTAGTGATGGAAGAGAGAATCTAAGGTTATATAAAGGATTTAAGTTTTTCTTTACAAGATGTATCAATCAATAACACTTTAAGTTTGTATTTGATTTTTTATTTTCTCTTATACTCTTGTTTTATAGTATAGTGAGATTTAGTTAAATATTTTCTTTGGAGAATGTGGGTGTACTAGGGCCTTAGGGTGTTTGAGGATAGTCTATGTGTTGTAACAATTTTCACATAGTGATACTCTCTGATTGTCATTTGACAATGGTCGTGATTTTTTCTCCAGTTTTGGAGTTTCCAAGTTAATCTCTTGTGTTGTTATTTTGTTCATCTTTTTCTCTATGTTTTATTTTTTCCCAACAAGTGGTATCATAGCTTTGGTTTAGTGGGTATGAATTTTAGTATGCTTTATGGTTATTGTTTTGTCTGATCTTCCACATCAGAAAAAAATTTTATACTTTGTGTTGGTTGGCCAAATTTTGGTTTGTCACCGGAAAGGTTTTGGTTGCAATGTTAAGTATTTCAAGTGCAGTGAAGATTGATTTAGAGAAATTTGATGGGAGGATTAATTTTGGCTTTTAAAGAATTCAACTTCAAGATGTTTTGATACAATTAGGTTTACACAACACGTTGAAAGGAAACGTTTCCAAGATGGATAACGAGAAGTGGGAGAAACTAGATTTGAGAGCTTCGAGTACAATTCACATGTCTTTGGCCAAGGATATTCTTGTGAATGTTATTGGTATGTCGTCAACCAAAGAGCTTTGGAAGATACTTGAAGGGCTATATTAAGGAAAGGGTATTCAAATTGTTTATTGTTGAAGTAGCAATTTCATAACTTGCGTATGGATGAACATACAAAAGTATCTGATCATCTAAGTGTTCTAAATGACATTGTTTCTGAATTAGAAACTATTGGAGTCAAGATTGATGATGAAGATAAATATTTGAGGCTCATATGGTATCTTACATCTTCCTATGAGCATATTCAACCAGTTTTGATATATGGGAAGTAAACTTCGAGTTTTGAAGAAGTTGCTATAAAAATTATTTCTGAAGAAAAAAATTTGAAAGGCGAGGATAATATTTCATCAAACTCAGTGTTGGTTGCTAGGAGAAGACCTTATGTGAAGAAAAATAATGAAATGGGTGTGTGATGTTGGAAAGGTGGAAATATTGGACATATAAAGTATAAGTGTTCTGATGGAGCAACGTCAGAGAAGGGCTTTGATTCGAATAATATATAACATTTAAAATAATATATAACATTTATTATATTAAAATTATGAAATATCGCAACACAAATAAATTGAATCGTGTTGCGACCTATGAAAACACTCGACTACCACATCGTATTAATGAATGACTAAGGCACAATTTTATACCATTACGAACCGATTATGCAATAACAAATCCTAGAATATATGATAACTCTTTATAAATGATAAGGTTCAGAATATGATTTGAAGAGCAAAAATTACATAGTTTTTCATAATGAGAAGTTAAATAATTTTGGATATGAGTAATCACATGGAATAATAACGTTAACTAGCAAGGTTAAATAAGGAGTGTATGATATGGTGGCAGAACCGACTGTTATAGTGGTTTTGCGATTTGTATTTGCAAATTTTTCCGTAAGCAAGAGTCTCTGCCGACTTTTCTTTTATCCAACAAAGGAAAGGGTGAAAAGAACAGAAAAAGACCTTTCGAGAGTTTTCTGAGTAAGGGGGTAGATTATAGAAAGGGAAGATGTTAGCACCCTTTACATCTGTAGTTATCTACGGGCTCTTAGATGCTAGCTCATGTTTTGAAAATTGTTTTGAAAATGCCTTAGTGCGGCGATTCACTTTATAATAACTCTTGTATCAGTCCTTAAGAGTGTTGACAAGGCGAATATTTTTGAAAGTGTTTTGAAATGTTTTTGTGTAGGTGCAAAAAGTTGTTTTGAGCAAGCATCTGAGAACTTATCTACTTATACTCGAAAAGGTCATTCTTCTCCTCCTAACCTTTAGACAGTGTTATCCCACTATTAGTGAGTAGGTAGCCCTATCTTTGGATGTTCGAGGGACAAGCGCGGGGTTGTCGTTATGGTCATTGAAGGCAACATGTAGGGATACCTTAGCAGTTCGAAGGGACTGTCATCATATATTCGTAGGCAACATCGAGGGATAAGATCATTTCTCATAGGAAACTCGAGGGCTATTGAGGGACTATGATCTTTATGATGAATTTAACCGAGGGTCTTTGCTAAGGGTATCCATACTTTCGAGGGATATGACCATTTCCGAAGGCAACCAAAGTGGGTACCCTAGAGGTGCGCATGTGCAATTATGCTTGATTCAGATATATTATCTTTGAATTAGGTTATGTTATGTTCAATTAGTCATTATCTTTCCATACAATCCTATTAGCTATACATCTAAGCAGTTTAGTAGGGTGCAATAAGTAAATTGTGGAAAATAAAACTCCTAAGCTATTACAAGGCCTTGGGGAAGTTATATAATTAGATGCGGAAATTTAAACCCTAATTAAAGCTATTATAAACCTGGAAACAGTTACATAATTAAAAAAAATACGAGAAAGTAGACTAACAAAATAAAGTGGCAATAAAACATTAGAATCAGGAGAAAGGAGGTTGAGAGGATTAGGGTTAGTAGAAAACAAAATATTTAAAAATTAATGAAAAAAGATTCGAAATTGATTAATTTAAGAAGAGAAGAAAGAAATTTGATTGAATTAATGGCAAAAATATCTAAATCTAATTAATGTTAATTACAAAAATATATTTAAATACAATTAGCTTTAATTACAAAAATAAAATTAATGGGTGATTTATTAACAAGAAAAACAAAATTAATTAAAACATTTTTTTTGTGTTTTTTGATATAAAAGAAATTAAATTAAGCATGTGAACGAACCCTAATTATCAAGTTAATTAAATAATTAAATTTATTTACAAAAAATGTTAATTAATTAAAAATTGTGTTCATGAAGAAAATTAATTTATTTTGGTGAAATTTGATTGGTTTGAAAAAGGTTAATTAGAATTAGTTAAAAAAAATATAACTAGTTTTAAAGGAAAATAACATAAAAAGGAAAATAGTAAAAAACAAAGAGAAGAAGCAAGTATAGGGGCGCCTGGGATCGATCCCAGAATTCTGTGGTTACCAGTCTTGTCCACTACCACTGAGCCACTTGGCCACTTCTGTTAGAAAAAAGAAAAACAAATAATATATATAAAACATTAAATTTGAATTTAAAAAGCGCGCGCAGGTGACAACTCATCATCTTTTTCGTTTGAAATACACAGACCCTTTAGTGACGTTCCTCTCTATAGCTATAGCACCTGCAAACATCAAACTTGTGAAATATCAACCAAAAATTTCCCCCATGCCCATGGTTCGACTCGTCTTGTTCTTCTGATCACGTTGGTGGTCCTAATTTGGCCTGATTTTTCCTGGAACTAGAGAGCCCTAAATTTAGGGTTTCAAACCCTAACAATGGTGAAACGACATACCTGTACCTAAGCTTCAATTGGACAATCCAGAAACCTTCTATGCATCCATACAAACACAAATATACAATCAAAATTGATTAATAATGCAAGAATGTAAGAATACGAATTTGAAAAAAGTATGGCAAACTGTGACTTGTAGGGATCATTTTTTGATACTTCAGGGCTCGAGGATGATCATGACACCTTCAGTAATGTCCAAGGATGGTTGTTGAGTACTCAAAAGCCTTTGAATTTTCCTCAAACTCAAAAACTGATTTGAACTTTTCTCATGAAAATTTGAAATTGGAACGTGAGCTTTATGCGGCCAACCCTTGTCCTTTTGGTCTGGCAATGTGGTGTTTGTATATTGGGATGTATTAGGGCAACAAAAATGGTTAGAATCATGGAGATTGAATGGAAAAAAATTGATTTGAATCTTGAAATTTTTTGTTTCTAAATTTGGCCAAAACTTGCTCATCTCTCTCCAATCACCCCTCACACGAATTCTTAACTCAATCTCCTGACTTTAAGCTCATGATATGATCATAAAACAAATCTTTTGGATTTAATTCATCATTTTACTATTTTATTTGATTTATTAATATTTAAATGAATAAAAGTTCAAATAAATAAAAATAAATACCATAAAAATAAAATAATGGATTTAAATGTTTTGAATAAGTCCCCGAATATGTTTGAGATCCAAAACCTAGGCCCATTAGTTCAAAAAATCCAATTTGCTCACATTGACTTTTGTGCATTTTCATAAAATTTCCCAACTTCTACAAGTCATAACTCTCTCAATTTTTGTCCTATGGAGATGTTTTTAGCCATTTTGGAAATCTCAAGATGTCCTCTAAGAGCTTCTAAGGGTTTCGTCTCAATTGAGTGTTCCATGTTCTTGTATGCTTATTTGGAAAAAGATGACTTTTTGTTGACTTTTAAGATGACCTATAATATTTTAAAACATATTTCTTAAATGGTGAATTTATTGGACTTGAGGTCTGGAGAGAAATTGTAGGGAATTAGATTCTGTTCAAAATGAGCTTTGGTTGGAGAATTTCTGATGAATCATGTGAAAGTTATGGCTGGTCAAAGTTCAGTTGACTTTTCTTGAGAAACCCTAATTTAGTAACTTTTGACCTTTTTGGAATCTTGGGTTTTCTTGATGAATCATGATCAACCCTTGATCAAATTATGAATGTGACTTCAAAACCTTGATGTTGACCAAAAATATTGAAGTTTGACTGCATGTTGACCACAGTTTGACCTTGTTAACCCTTATGATCGACTGTTCACCTTTCGAGCATTTGACTGAGCAAACTTGCATTTTTTGGCATGAAACTTGACATGGAGATTACTTGGAGCATATGATACCTTATGATGTTCATTTGGGATCTTGAAAGTCCAATCTTCCTTTTGAAAACCAAAACCATAGTTTGAGACCATTATTTAGGAGGAGGATGTGCATGGCCCAATCTTGAGATAACTTGAGTTCTTGAGATCCCTATAAGTGTAAGGAATTTGTTGAGTCAAAATATATCCAAGAGGTGAGGGCAAATTTTGGGGTATGATAGCTGCCCCTATTCAATCTTCTTAAATCTGAGGATTTAGATTGGCTTGTCTGCCTTTCGTGATCTGAAGGTGGAAGAGGATTGAACACTAGAGTGCCCATAAATTTGCACTCGCATGAAGTAACACTGATGGTTGATGATGTCGGTAATGAGCTTAGAGATGCCATTTAGAGAAGATGACAGAGAGTCTTTGGAGATGGGCTTAAAGATGCCATCCAAAGTAGATGCTGACTTCATAAGAGGTCTCTTTTTGGGGAATTCCTGATCCTGTTGTCTGAGGAGGAGTCTGCTGGGGAATATGAGTGTTTGTTGTTCTCATGCTTGAGGAGAAATCTTGTAGGGAATAGAGTATAAAATCTTTAGTTGTCCATGGCTCCACTGAGGAGTTATCTCTATACTAGAGATATGGGAGTTTGTTGCTTTCTGGTTGAAATCCAAGTTTCATAGTAACTTGCTGGGGATAATGGAATTAACCATTACCTAAAAATGTATTAGAAAGAGCCTGTGTAAGGCTATTTCAGGATGAGTCTGTGTTAGTCTTCATCTGGAGATATATGAGAAGGAGCCTGTGTGGGGCTGCTTCAGGATGAGTCCGTGTTAGACTACATCTGGAATGTTGAGAAGGAATCCGTGTAAGATTGCTTCGTCTGGCCATGTAGATAGTTTTCCTGGATTGTTATAGGTGTTAATATACAAAATAGCTATTCACAGATAGTTGTCCTGTCTGGTTTCAGGTATTAATCTGGAACTTGAAAATTGTCGGTTGTTGAGATAGTTAACCTGTCTGGTTTCAGGTATTAATCTCTGACCTGAGAAAGAAAGATAGTTTTCCTGGCTTGTTACAGGTATTAATCTTCAATCTCTTGATGTAGATAGCTCTCCTGGCTTGTTACAGGTATTAATCTACAATCAACTGTTCATAGATAGTTGTCCTGTCTGGTTTTAGGTATTAATCTGGAACTTGGCAATGTTGGTCACACAGATAATTTCCCTGTCTGCTTTCGGGCATTAATCCATGACCTGTTGTATTTGTTGGTAAACTCGTCTTGATTCGGGAGTTCATACCACTTAGTTGTGTAGATAGTTTCCCCGTCTAGTTTCAGGCATTAATCTTTGATCTGCTGTATGAATTGATAGTGTTTGTCTGTCTGCTGATTTAACCTGAAAAGGTAAATTCAGTTTCATGCAATGTCATGATGCTCTCAAAATAAATGAGATTGTGATGTATGCATTTGTGTTGCATATGCTATGGTATTTTTAAAATGATGTATGGATGCAATGTATGAACGTGTCAATCATTCTAGTGTTGTATTGTTGAATTATGGAAAATAAATCTCTAATTGTTGCTGGAGGTGAAGAAATGTTAGTCTTCAAATTTTGTTGAAGTTGAAATGATGGGAGACGGACTTCCGTTGTTAGATAAATAAAATTTTTTGGGGAAGGAGAGCTCCACGAACTGCTTAGGGGTTTTGTTGAAACCTTGTTGAGGAATCCTGGGAAGTTTGACGACTTCACTGGGGAATTTTCTTTGATATTAGAGCAGTAATTGGAGATTCTTGCTCCACCGGGGATATGAGAACACCTGACATCACAAGGTTGTAAGTCGAGGATGTGGCAGTGGCCTTGTAGTAGGATGCCCTGACTTCTGTACCTGCTGGAAAAAGTATCTGCGGGGATTTTGTGGATGACCTTTAGACATTGTCCTGTTTCTTAAAGTCGTTAGCAACTATCTTTCTGTTTTTAGGTGTATATTTGTAAGCAGTAATCACATTCAAATGTATATGTTCAAAAATAATCGCTGGACGTTTTTGCACACAAAATAGAAAAAATAAAATAGGAGTTTTTCACTTTCAAAGGAAAAGTTTCGTATTAACTTGAATAAGTGTTTTTATACAAGGAGACGAACATCCGAGTAAGAGAATGTTGTCGTAAGAAATGGAAATTATATAAAAATAGTATACAAAGAAAAACATCTATGTCAAATAGTCCCATTGGGTTCCCATTCTGCTATTGTCTTTATACCTTTGAGCGTCTCATCTCTTTCGCTGCTTGTCCGAAGATGACTGGATTGATTAGCACCACTTGAACTTGATAGTTGATATCGAAGATCGGCTGTAAGGTGATCCATTAGGACATAGTCATACGCTTTAACTCCCTAACTTTTTCCTGGACCGCCCTTTTGGGTTTTCAGTCCACCGGGATACCCTTTTTTACCCAAGCCGCCTTTTCAGGTTTTCGACTTGCCGGTGTACAGATTTTGTTTTTATGTATATCCCTAATTTTTGTTCGAACCCTTTTGGTTCGCCGAGATACCCTTATTTTTGCCTAGGCCAGTCAACCTAGCGGGTCTTTGTTCATGCGTAGTATCTTTTGACTATGTCTGCGTTTACCGGGTGTGGAAGGTCGTCACTATCCGTGGTGGTCAAGATCATGGCTCCACCAGAAAATATATTCTTGATCACAAATGTCCCTTTATACGTGGGAGTCCATTTTCCCATGGGATCATCTTGTGGCAGTATGATGCACTTGATTACTAGGTCACCAGCCTGATATACTTGACGTCTGACCTTCTTGTTAAAATCCTTGATCATACGTTTTTGGTACATCTGACCGTGGCAGACAACCGTGGGCCTCTTCTCGCCAATCAGATTTAACTAGTCAAGTCAAGTCTGGACCCATTCATCTTCACTCAGTCCTGCGTCCTTCATGATTCTCAAGGAAGGGATCTGGACTTCTATGGGTAGAACAGATTCAATCCCATATACTAGAGAGAAAGGAGTTTCCCCTGTTAATGTGGGCATTGTGGTGCGGTAACCATGAAGAGCAAATAGTAACATCTCGTGCTAGTCTTTATATGTCACTGTCATCTTCTGTATGATCTTCTTGATGTTTTTATTAGCAGTCTCTACATTGCCATTTGTCTTCGCCCAGTAAGGAGAAGAGTTCTGATGCTGAATATTGAATTGCATGCAGAGCTTGATGATCACAGTGTTATTGAGATTAGTAACATTATCCATAATGATTCTCTCTGGAATACCATACCGACAGACAAGGTTGTGCTTGATGAATCCAGCCACAACGTTCTTGGTAAAAGAAGCAAATGAGGCTGCCTCGACCCACTTTGCAAAGTAATCAATGGCGACAAGGATGAAGCGATGCCCGTTAGAAGCTATAGGTCTAATCTCTCCAATCATATCAATGCCCCACATTGCGAAAGGCCAAGGAGAAGTCAAGACGTTTAGAGGAACCAGAGGTATGTGCACCTTATCAGCATAAATATGGCACTTGTGACAAGTCCGTGAATGTTGATAACAATCTTCTTCCATAGTGGACCAGTAGTATCATGTTCGTAGGATTTTTTTAGCCATCGTAAGTCCAGTGGAATGAGTTCCAAAAGTACCTTTGTGTAAATTAGCCATAATCTTCTCTGCTTCATTCTTGTCTACACACCGAAGCAAAGTAGAATTATGGTTGCGCTTGTAAAGGATCCCATTACTGAGGAAGAATTTGGCCGAGAACCTTCTTAGGAACTTCTTATCATTGACTGAAGCTCCTTCAGGACACTCTTGGCCTTCGAGAAATCTTTTGACTTCATGGAACCAAGGTTTGTCCACTACTTCTTCAGTATCAATCTCATGACAATATGCTGGTTCATCCATCCTCTCAATAGTGATCTGAGGAGCTTCATTATCCCACCTGACCTTGAACATGGATGACATAGAAGCTATCGCGTCCACTAGTTGATTTTCCTCTCGTGGAAAATGCTCAAAAGTGAATTCTTCAATGTGTGGAATCAGTGTCAACACACGCTCTTTGTAAGAGATGAGATTAGGATGCTTTGTGTCCCATTATCCTTTGATATGACTGATCACTAAGGCCGAGTCTCCAAATACGCTCAAGAATTTGATCCTTAAGTCGATAGCAGCCTTGAGACCCATAATACATGCTTCATACTCAGCCATATTGTTGGTACAATTGAAACATAATCTGGAAGTGAAAGGAGTATGATAGCCTTCAGGAGAGATGATCACAGCACCAATGCCATAGCCCATCAGGATCCTTTCTCAGGTCCTTCATCTGGTCCAGGTTCTTCATAATCAGTTACTAACATGATGTTCTCGTCCGGGAACTCAAAATTCATGGATTGGTAGTCGTCCACAACCTGATGAGTCAAATGATCAGCTAATATACTTCCCTTAATTTCTTTCTGGGTTGTATACTGAATGTCGTATTCGGTCAGTATCATTTTCCATCTTACTATTCGTCCGGAGAGAGCGGGCTTTTTGAAGATGTACTTGATAGGGTCCATTTTAGAGACCAACAAGGTAGTGTGAGTCAACATATATTGTATTAGTCGGCGATTAGCCCATGCCAAAGCGCATCAAGTTTTTTAGAGAAGTGAGTATCTTGTTTCACAGTCGGTAAACTTTTTGCTAAGGTAGTATATTGCATGCTCTTTTCGACCAGACTCGTCATGCTGCCCCAACACACACCCCATTGAGTTCTCTAATATCGTTAAGTACATGATCAGAGGTCTTCCTTCAACTGGTGGCATTAAAATTGAAGGCTCTTGAAGATATTCCTTGGTATTGTCAAAGGCATTCTAGAATTCATCATTCTACTTCACTGCTTGATCTTTCTTCAGTAGCTTAAAGATTGGCTCACAAGTAGCGGTCAGATGATAAATGAACCTAGCAATGTAGTTTAGGCGTCCCAAGAATCCCCTGACCTCCTTCTCAGTAAGAGGAGTTGGCATTTATTATATAACTTTAACCTTTGTAGGGTCTACCTTAATACCTTTGTCGCTGACAACGAAGCCTAAGAGCTTACCGGATCTTACTCCAAAGGTGCACTTATTTGGGTTCACCTCAGCTTGTACTTCTTCAACCTTTCAAATAGCTTCTGTAGGTGATCAAGGTGTTCTTCTTCGGTCTGAGACCTGGATATCATATCATGGACATATATATCTATCTCTTGATGGATCATGTCGTGAAACAAAGCTACCATGGCGCGTTGACATCTTGCCCCAACATTTTTCAACCCAAAGGGCATAACCTTGCAGTAGAAAGTGCCCCACTGTGTGACGAAGGCTGTCTTCTCCATGTTTTCAAGTGCCATTTTGATCTGACTATACCCAGAGAAGCCATCCATGAAGGAGAATACCTTATGTTGTGCAGTGTTGTCAACCAGAACGTCAATGTGGGGAAGCAGAAAGTCATCCTTGGGGCTTGCCCTGTTCAAGTCTCTGTAATCCACACACATACATACCTTACCGTCCTTCTTAGGTACCGACACTATGTTAGCAACCCATTATGGATAAGAAGTAACAACTAAGAAACCAGCGTTAAATTGTTTCATGACTTCGGCTTTGATCTTCTCTGACATTTCAGGGTGCATACGACGAACCTTCTATTTTACTGGAGGGCAGTATTCTTTTGTCGGCAGGCGATGAACCACAATATTAGTGTCAAGTCCTGGAATGTCTTTGTATGACCAGGAAAATATCTCCAGATAATCATGTAACATATATATTAAACGCTCCTTGACACTATGCTTTAGATCGGCACCTATCTTGACTTCTTTCTTGTCCTTTTCAGTACCCAAGTTCACTGTCTCAACCGACTCTTCATAGGGCTGTATTGCCCTTTCTTCCTGTTGTAACAGTCTCGCAAGTTCTCCTGGTACCTCATAATCTTCATCACCTTCGTCCTCAGCTTGGTAGATCGGATTTTCAAAGTCATAATGAGCAATAGCAGAACCATTATCAATAGGATCCAGAGTGGATGTGGATCTGCATTTTGATATGTGAGTGTGTGTAAGAGCATAGTTGTATATTTTTGATAAAGTAAAGAAGAAGAAAAGAAAAACAAAGAGCGTAAAATTTGCATGCGAAATGTTCAATGTTTTATTGATGACATATGAAAATAAAACAATGACCCTCAAAAATAGACCATTGTGCCTCGGGTAAGACACAAGGCTTTAATATTCCAATTGTTAAAATATTACATTTCCTTAAAACAAAAAGACAAATTACTCTTGAATAAAAGATATGGGAACAAAATCTTTGGCCTCTCAATTACCGAGTCCACCGCTGTTGGTTGAGAAGATCCACTTGTCCAGTTCATAATCACTATCACTGTCCTCCACGACATTGACTCCATGGTTGCTGATCCGCAAAGGTGGTCCCCCGGTGCGAGCACGACGAACAACTCTCTGGGCTCCTGAAGTAAAACCAAACCAAATTTGTCAGATTTGTAGGGAATATCCGGAAGTTGGCCCCAAATTGTACACCCACCTTTTTCAACAACAACTCTGGCATCTTTCAGAGAGGCCATCTTCAATTGAGGTCTAGTAGTCTTCGGAACATTCATAGAAGTCTTGGTTGCAGCAACTGTTTGTGGCACCTCCTTAAAGTTCTGACAAGGGGTCTCAATGAACTCGCAGTCCATTTCAACATACCTCAAAGAGTTCATGCAGCTTACCATGTACTCCTCCTCCCCATGGAACGTGATAATTTTCCCATTGACTAGGTATTTCAGCATCTGATGTAAGGTGGAAGTCACAGCGCCAGCCCCATGGATCCAGGGTCGACCCAGGAGTAAGATGGACGGATGTCTATCATATAGAAAGTGGAATTAAAAGTCTGGGTACCCACTTTTATAGGGATGTCCACCTCCCCATGCACCATTGTTGTACCCCAAACTTTTCCCTATCATATTTCTCAAGACATTGCAAGAAGAATCTCCAAGTGGCTCAAGATTGCTCAAGAGTTGGACAAACAAGCTATCTCCTAAGGCAGTCTACCCCAAATTAGGGTTTTGTGTTGCATCAAGATCCTTGAGTAAAAATGACCTCAAGTGCTTCCCAATGTCCTAATATTCTCTCAAGATCATCCATGTCAAATTTCAAGCCATGTAGAGGAAGTTTGCTCAGTCAAATGCTCAAAGGGTCCAAAAATCGACTATGCTAGAGCAAAAGTCAACTGTGACCCGAATACAGTCAAACTTCAAGATGTTTTTGTCAAAATTCTCATTTTGAAGGATATTTCATCATTTGATCAAGGTTTGATCATGATTCATCAAGGATTGCTCAAAATTCATCAAGAATCAAAAGTTGCTAAATTAGGATTTTGTAGGAAAAGTCAACTCAACTTTGACCAAGCATAACTTTCTCATACTTTATGAGAAATGACCCATCCAAATCTCATTTTGAAGAGGATGCAATTTCCTACAATCCATCTTCATATCCCAAGATCAAAAAATGCACTCAAAAGAAGTCATAAATTTGGACATTATATGTCATTTTTGAAAGTCAACAAAAACACCTTTTTTGCCAAAGCATATAACTTGAGCATGGAACATCAAAATGAGATGAGACAAAAAGGGTTTGTTTGAGAACATCTCAAGCTTTCTAAAAAGTCCAAGAACCCTTCCAAAAGTTCAAAATTGAAGAAGTTATGCATTGTTCAAGTTGGGCATTTTTGCAAAATTGCCAAAAGTCAACCATCCCCAAAACATCAAATTTGTCAAATGGGTCCATTCTTTTCCACTTGATTTGAGCTTATATAGTTTCCCACGTGTCCTAGATTCATCCATGAGCCCATATTTTATTTTTATTATTTTATTTGATTTTTATTTGAATTTATTCATTTTAAATCAAATTAAATCATGTAAAATCCAAAACTTTGATTATATGAGATCTTTTTGCTATTTCAGGATTTGATCATCATCATTAACATCATCAAAATCGAATCAGGCCATATCATGTGCAAAAAGATTGAGATTTGGCAAAATTGGCAAGTTTGTAAAGGGAGAATCAAATCAAATTGGTAAGCATTGATGGGAGAAGATTGAATCCATAATTCTTACCCTAATACACTCCATAGTACATAAGCAAGCAAAAGGAATCGAAACAAGGGTTGGAAACTACAGGCAGAGGCAGAATCAGAAATTGGAAAATTGACAAAAAGTGAGATATCAAAGTTCAAACTAGAGGCGTTTTTAGGACTTGGGGGTTGTCTCAATCGACTGCTGATCATCTACAGAAGCTTTTGCAACCAAACCACGTGTTTTCAAGCACTCTAAAGCATTGTAAGTACCACGCGGATCCGCTTCTTTCTTGAATTCGTAAATCATCATTCTGGTATCATTTGGACAAAGTAATTTCATATTTGTGATCACAAGGACATTTGCAAACTTTTTATATTATTGAATTTCATTTATATGATTTGTAACAATAATCACCATAGCTAGGGTTCTTGGAGCTTTTTAAGGGCGTTTTCTTTTCAGGAACAATTGACCATCAAGAGAGGTATGGTTGTGATCGGGAGGGAAGGACGAGTACAACCATGTCCTTAGAACTCATTCTTGTGGCCTGAGATGGATTTTCGGATGGACATGCGCTTTTAGCTGCGGATTCAAATCCGCAAGTAAATGTTTTACAAGTTTCAGGACAGGGACGATGAGGTGTCCCTTGCCCATAGGTCCATTCAAAAAATGGCGCGCATATTTTTTGTTCTGACCAATAATTATTTGTTTTGCTTTATTATCATTGTTTTGTATCCATATAACAATTGAAGCAAATTGGTGTGTTGGCAAGGCAAGCGAGCAATCACTCTCAGGACCTGGGTTCGATTCCCAGCTCCCCCAATTCCTTATTAATTTTTCATTTCAGGTATTCCCATGCACATTTCAGCTTGCAGTGCACCATACTCCCTCAGGCATCCAATGGCCAGATGGCCAAAGGCCAAATCTGAGCGTCTCAGTATGAGGGTCCACCATGGAGTCAAGTCCAGGCATGCTCACCAGATCATCAAAAGTCAACCAGGGCCAGCATTTTTGGGCTTCAATTTGCTTATCAAACTCCCATATTCAGGCCCATACTCCTCTTTCATATTTCTTTTTGTTTATTTATTTATTGATTTAATTGTTTTATTTAATTACTAACCAAATAAAAATTCAGTCTTTTATAAAATAAAATCACCAAAAATATTTTTATTCAATTAAATTTTAACATTTATTTTTTTAATGAATACTAATTAATTGATTTAGGTTTTAATTAGAATAACTTTAACATATTTTTGTAAAAAATTAAAATTAGATTTAATTAGGTTAATTACTAACTTTAATTATTTTATTTTTCTTTCTTAAAATAACAAAAAAACCCAAAAATAATGTATTTTCATTGATTAATTAATTTATTAATTTAGTAATTAATTTAGATTAATTTCTTTCTTAAAATAAAAAAACCCAAAAGATATTTCTCTCAAAAAGGGTCAAAACCTTAATTTGCGCTCGATTTAATTTCCCGCACGTGTTTGTTCATTTTTATCATATAAATGTACTTGCCTCCGGTTTGTAATAGTTAATAGGACCTTTATTTATTTTTTATCGCTTTATTTATTTTTAAAGGGTTTGTGTTTGGCGATGTAAATACCCGACGCCTTGTAATTTAAATTCTGCACTTTTATTTTTTGCAAATTATAATTGTTAGATGTTTGATAATAGGTTTGCATGACAAGACTGAATGTTTTAACCTAAAATCAACTTAGATCACCCTTAACATGTACAAAGATAAAAAATAGCTGAAAAACGACACACTCGCACATGCGCACCCTTAGGGTACACCCCACTTGGTTGCCTTCGTACGCGGTCATTGAGTATAGGTCACTTTAGAGGTTGTCCTCTTGTCTAAAAGATCATAGTCACCTAGAAATGGTTGCCTCGGATATTATTGCCTCAAACAAATGATCTAAGACATTAGGGTTACCGCTAAGGCATCCTAACATTGCTTTGGCCGTAAGTCCCTCATTCGAATTGACCCTCAAACTCCAACGATGGTGCTACCTACTCATCAATAGTAGGATAGCATTGTCTAAAGGATATTAGCATAGAACGATTCCTTTTTCGAGTAGGTAGATGGTTCTTAGATACTTGCTCTTTCAAAAACAAAATCTTTTTTACACTTACACTTCTTTTCAAACAAAGTTTTCAAAAAAAACACTTCATACGCTCTTGAGGACAGAAGCAAGAGTTAAATCGAAGTTTCAAATAAAAACTTTTTTCAAACCCACAAGCACAAAGAAATAAATTTTGAAAACAATTGAGCAAGTACCTAAGAGCCCATGGATAACCATGGATAGAAAGGGTGCTAACACCTTCCCTTTCTATAATCTACCCCCCGAACCCGAGGAATATCTCAAAAAAGGAATTTTTTTGTGCTTTTTTCCTTTCCTTGTTGGATAAAATAAAAGTCAGTGGTGACTCTTGCTTACCGCGACATTTTGCGAAAACAAACGCAAAACGCAAACCAGCATTCCAAAAAAACAGTCAGTTCTTCCCACCGTATCACAGAACTGGCGACTCTGCTGGGGAGATTTTATAAGTGGGGTGTACCTTAGGAATAGTTCATATTGTTTTCAATTGCTTGACTTGTATGCTTTATATTTGTGGGCTTGTATCGGAGTTACTATAGATCCTAACCCGGATCTGGGGGATACCCTTTAGGTAAGTAGCAATAAACTGTGAGGGAACTGCACGGCGTAGACCAATACAGTTGAAATAGTAGCTACGTTGGTGTGGCACTTTAGTTTGTACCGGTATCCCTTGTGGTGCAACGAGGAGAATATGGGTCTTCTAAGGGGTCATTAAGCACCAACTGACCTTAGAACCTTTAAATTGACCAACTTGGCCATAGAACAGTAGCAGTATGCTACACTGATTGAGACTAAACTCTCGCGATGATTCCGGCTGCAAGAAAAGGTTGCTAAACTGGAATTATGACCGATCGAGGGTAGTCAGTGATATTGAGATCCTCTAGAACCCGGTTACTATTTTTAGGACAGGTTCGAACCAACTGAACTGAAAGAGGGTAGTACCTAAGCTCCTTGCCAGCCTGAAGTCTAAGGGCTATCTGTGTGACTGTTTTCCCTTACCATGTTTGCTATTTGTGGATACTTGTGGTGTGTTTTCTATCATGACATCATGACATCATGACATTGCATGCATCTTGCATTGGACTAACCTATTTCAAAGACAGGAGGGATTCATCTTTGTTCTGTTTTGTAGGTCATGGCACCCATGCGTAGAAACACCATTCGGATCAACTTTGTCCAGATTCCCACTCAGCTTAAGGAATTGGTTGCAAAGATTTCAGATACTTCCTCCTTTATCAGAAAGCATGGTCACCTCATGGGTTTGGTCACTTCCAAATTGGACGAACAGATGATGAGTGTCTTAGTCCAGTTCTTTGATCCACTGTACCATTGCTTTACTTTTCCGGACTACCAATTGGTCCCTACATTGGAAGAGTTCTCTGATCTACTTGGTATCTCTATTCTGGAGCAGACCCCGTTCACAGGTTGGGAGAAGATCCTTAGGCCGGAAGAGATTGCTTCAGCCCTCCATCTGACAAAGGCTGAGGTAATGTCTAATTAGGAAACTCGTAGTGGAGCAAAGGTGTTCTTGACTAAATTCTTGGTTGGTAAAGCTAATCAGTTCTGGGACAGTCTAGACTTCCAGGCATTTGAAGACATTTTGGCTCTACTCATATATGGTTTGGTATTGTTTCCTAACTCAGATGCTTTCGTCGACGTGAATGCAGTGAAGATTTTTATGTCTGGTAATCCCGTGCCCACTCTCTTGGGTGATATTCTTCACTCTCTTTATGCCCGTACTGCTCGGAAGCGGGGAACCCTGATGTGCTGTTCTCCATTGTTGGCGAGGTGGTTTATTTCTCACCTCTCCAAATCAGTTTTGAAGAACAAGGAAGGCATGGGCTGGGCCTATAGGATTATGTCTCTCTCTCATAATGACATCATTTGGACTATTAAGGGTATGGAAGACGTGGCTATCATCGATCGCTGTGGGTAATACCCCAATGTTCCACTGATAGGAACCAATGAAGGGATCACTTATAATCCGTGCTTGGCCTTACGTCAGTTTGGGTGAGCCAGGAGGGAAGGACCTCATGAGTTGCTGATGTCGATCATTGTCTTTGACTTCCAAGGGGATAGTGACGAGCAACGCCGCAGATTCATAAGAGCTTGGGATAGGGTACACAAGTCTGATCCGCACGAGTTAGGTGCGAAGACTTCTCTTCCAATAGAGCCATATCTCTGCTGGGTTCGAATCCGTGCCCAAAAGTTGGGAATGCCGTATGAAGCCGTCTTGCCTATAATTGTTGAGGTTGCTGATGAAGAAGGGGTTCCTCCGACCATCCTCCATCCATACATTCCTACTGACATTGGGGCATTAAAGAGATCATGGATGAAGCTGAGAGATGAGCGGGATACTTATAGAGAAAAGTATCACGAGCAAGAGCTGAAGATTTAGAAGTTGACAAGACAACTGGAGAACGAGCGGATCCTCAATGACTATGTCCGCACCGACAAGAAACGACCATGGGAGCACTGATTGTCTTTTTAATTATTTCTAGTTTTGATTTACTTTTCAGTTTTTCTTTTTTGTAAACACCTTAAAGGCATCTGTTGAACAGTTAAATTTCAAGTTTAATTAATAAAAGTGTGTTCCATTTTTTGTTTACGAATTTGAATCTCTCGATGTATTTGAAATCATATCATGCGCATATCATTCCATGCACCTCATAACAGGGACCCTTACAGGTTTTCTCATCTTCTTCGCTGTTTATTTCAGCATCATGTCTTCTGAACCATTAACTGAACAAGCCATCAAGACTCTACAGGCTCAAAACGCCCAGTTCCAAGAGTTGTTCATGAGTTTGGCTAAGGGTCAGCAAGATCTGAAGACCCTTATCTTGAAAGAGAAGAAGAAGAAGAAGAAAACAGTCCTATTCAATATGGGTCGCAGATTCAGAAATGATTTGCGAGAAGAGGTTGATTTGACCCCCTCATCTGGAGGGAAAGATAATCAGGAAGAAAGGAGGGCTCTTAGCCCTGTGGTTTCAGACAACGAGACTGACTTTGACGAGGACCAGTATCCTCCTGCTGAAGATAGATACAAGCAGCTGGAAGACCGGTTGAGCGAGATGGAAGTTCAGAAGGTTCCTGGTCTGGAATTTGGTGACTTGGGTCTGTCATCTGGGGTGGTAATTACCCACAAGTTTAAAGCACCAGCCTTTGCTAAACACGACGGATTTTCTTGTCTGAAACTGCACCTCCGTTCGTATGTTAGGAAGATTCATCCGTACACCGCTGACAAGAACCTATGGATCCACTTCTTTCAAGACAGTCTCTCAGGGACTCAGCTTGAATGGTTTTACCAGTTAGAAGGAGCTAGTATCCGTAATTGGGAGGATTTGGTTGCTTCTTTCTACAAGCAGTACCAATACAATGCCGACCTCGCTCCCACGCGTACCCAACTCCAGGGTATGTCAATGGGTGCGGGCGAAGGTTTCAAAGATTATGCTTAGAAGTGGAGGGACCTCGCTGGAAGACTGCAACCACCTTGGCTGATAGGGAACTAGTGGATATGTTTCTGGGGACTTTGTCTGGTCCATATTTTAACATCTGATTGGAAGTTCTTCGTCCGGGTTTACAGAGCTGATTATGACCGGGGAAAGAATTGAGGCCGATATCAAATCCGGTAAAATACAGAAGGGTGCTTCATCAAGCACCGAGAAGAAACCTTTTAAGAAGGAGTCAAGTGTTGTTTATAGTTTAAAAATCCATAATAGACCTGAACGCTGCCAAGCTGTTAATGTGGTTGTTATTTCAATACCTGTTGTTACTCCTCAGCGCAACAATCAGCCAAGGGCCGAGAGGCCTCGAAGACAATTCACTCATCTCAACATGACTTTATCCCAAATTCTTCCGTAGTTATTGAAGATTAACTTGTTGATTCCGAAGGAGGCCCCGGAGACTCCCAACACTACATCACCCATGTACGATCCGAACATCCGTTGTGCTTTTCACTCTGGTGGTCCGGGGCATGATACAGATAACTGCTGGGTCTTGAAGAACAAAGTACAGGACCTAATTTACGCTAAGGAAATTCAGTTTGAGGCGCCAAAGAAGCCAAATGTAATAACGACACCTATGCCCAAACATGACGCGGGAGTGAATGCTATTGGGGATGACGATGATGAAGAGTTTGATATTGACAGCTGGATATACCCGACTGCCAATGGTGGACTAAGTAATTGGATGACAAAGGATTCTATGCCCGTTTCTGTTATTGCCCAGTAATGAGACTTTTGTTTTGAATTTGTAACAGACAATGTTTTAAACTTTACGGCCCGATGTCTTACCCGGGGCACCGTGGCTTCATTTGTGAGGGCTTTATGTGTGTCATCTACATATATCATTAATAAAAGCATTGGACGTTTCTTACATTTCAAATTTTGCGCTCCTTGTTTTTCTTTTATCATATATTGCAAAACAGTTATTTTACACACACTCACATATACAGGTCTACATCCACTCTAGATCTCACTGGTAACGACTCTGCTACTGCCAGTTATGACTTCTAAAATCCAATCAACTTAGCCGAAGACGAAGGTGAAGATGATTGTGAAGTTCCTGGTGAACTTGCTAGACTGCTACTTCAGGAAGAGAGGGCCATACACCCGTATGAGGAGCCAGTGGAAACAATAAATTTGGGTACAGAGGTAGACAAAAAAGAGGTCAAGATCGGTGCAAATATGGAGCCTAATGTTAAGCAACGATTGATTCAGATGCTGCATGACTACGTTGAGATCTTTGCCTGGTCTTATGAAGATATGCCTGGGTTAGACACCGATATTGTGGTTCACCGCCTACCTACCAAGGAAGACTGTCCTCCAGTGAAACATAAGGTTCGCCGAATGCGCCCAGAGATGTTTGAGAAAATCAAGGCTGAAGTGATAAAGCAGTTTGATGCCGATTTTCTAGCAGTTACTTCTTACCCGCAGTGGGTTGCCAACGTGGTTCCTGTACCGAAGAAGGATGGTAAGGTTCGAATGTGTGTTGACTATAGGGATCTGAACAGGGCAAGCCCCAAAGATGATTTCCCTCTGCCTCATATCGATGTTCTGGTTGACAACACCGCTCAGCATAAGGTTTTCTCCTTCATGGATGGTTTCTCCGGTTACAATCAGATTAAGATGGCTCCCGAAGACATGGAGAAGACAACCTTTGTTACTCAATGGGGTACCTTTTGCTACAAGGTCATGCCTTTCGGATTGAAGAATGCTTGGGCAACGTATCAGCGCGCCATGGTCGCCTTGTTCCATGACATGATCCATCATGAAATTGAGGTATACGTCGATGATATGATTGTAAGATCCCAAACTGAAGAAGAACATCTGGACCACCTTCAGAAGTTATTTGACAGGTTGAAGTTGTACAAGCTGAGATTAAACCCGAACAAGTGCACCTTCGGGGTGAGATCTAGTAAACTGCTGGGTTTCGTCGTAAGCGATAAAGGTATTCAACTGGATCCTGCAAAGGTGAAGGCTATACAGGAAATGCCAGCTCCTCGAACAGAAAAAGAAGTTAGAGGCTTTCTGGGACGTTTGAACTATATTGCTTGATTCATCTCGCACCTGACTGCTACTTGTGAGCCAATCTTCAAGCTACTGAAGAAAGATCAAGTGGTATGATGAAATGATGAATGTCAGGCCTCTTTCGAAAGTATCAAAGAATATCTCCAAGAGACACCTATTATGATGCCTCCAGTTGAAGGGATACCTTTGATCTTATACTTGACAGTACTCGACAACTCAATGGGGTGCGTGCTGGGGCAGCATGACGAGTCTGGACGAAAAGAGCATGCTATTTATTGCCTTTGCAAAAAGTTTACCGACTGCGAGACCCGATACTCGTTGCTTGAGAAAACTTGCTGTGCTTTGGCATGGGCTGCTCACCGGCTGAGACAGTATATGTTGACTCACACTACTCTATTGATTTCAAAAATAGATCCAATCAAGTATATCTTCGAGAAGCCTGCCTTGTCCCGAAGAATAGCAAGATGGTAGATGATCTTGACTGAGTACGACATCCAATATACGACCCAAAAAGCAATTAAGGGAAGTGTGTTGGTAGACCATTTGGCACATCAGGCAATGGATGATTAACAGTCCATGAAATTTGAATTTCTGGATGAGAATATCATGTTAGTAACTGATTGTGAGACACCTGGACCGGATGAAGGACCTGAGGAGGGATCCCGATGGTCTATGTACTTTGATGGAGCTTCAAACGCTTTAGGTAACGGCATTGGCACCGTGATCATATCTCCTAAAGGCTCTCATACTCCATTCACCGCCCGACTATGTTTCAACTGCACCAACAATATGGCAGAGTATGAAGCGTGCATCATGGGTCTTCGAGCAACAATTGACCTAAGTATTAAGTTTCTAAGTGTTTTCAGAGATTTTGCTCTCGTGATCAGTCAGATCAAAGGAGAGTGGGATACAAAACACCCAAATCTTATTCCTTACAAGGAGTATGTGTTGACGCTGCTTCCCCACTTCGAGGAGATAACCTTTGAACACTTCCCTAGATAGGAGAATCAGTTGGAGGATGCGCTAGCTACGATGTCTTCTATGTTCAAAGTCAATTGGGAAAACGAAGCTCCCCGGATCATCATTGAAAGGTTGGACGAACCTGCACATTGCTGTGACATTGAGACTGAAAAGGTAGCAGATAAACCCTGGTTTCATGAGGTGAAGAGGTATCTCGAGGCTCAGGAGTACCCCGAGGGTGCATCTGTTAATGACAAGAAGTTTCTAAGGAGGTTCGCGGCGAAGTTCTTCATCAGCAATGGTATTCGTTACAAGCGTAACCATGATGCAACCTTACTGCGATGTGTGGATAAGAATGAGGCAGAAAGGATCATGGCAGATTTACATGAAGGTACTTTTGGAACTCATTCCAGTGGACACACCATGACAAAGAAAATCCTTCGGGCAAGATATTATTGGTCCACAATGGAAGCTGACTGTTATCAGCATTCTCGGACTTGTCACAAGTGCCAAGTCTATGCTGATAAGGTGCACATACCTCTAGTTCCTCTAAACGTATTGACGGCTCCGTGGCCTTTTGCAATGTGGGGCATTGATATGATTGGCGAGATCAGACCTACAGCGTCCAACGGGCATCGTTTCATCCTACTAGCAATTGATTAGTTTACGAAGTGGGTTGAAGAAGCTTCCTTTGCTACCGTAACCAAGAACGTCGTAGCACGGTTCATTCGGCATAATCTGATTTGTCGATATGGTGTACCAGAGAGGTCATTACGGACAATGGTACGAATCTCAACAATAAGATGATCACTGAGCTCTGCAAGTAGTTCAAGATACAGCATCACAACTCTTCTCCTTATCGGTCGAAGATGAATGGGGCTGTAGAGGCGGCTAATAAGAACATTAAGAAGATTGTGCAGAAAATGACGGTGACATATAAAGATTAGCATGAGATGTTCCCATTTGCTCTTCATGGGTACCGTACCTCAGCATGGACGTCAACAGGGGAAACACCCCATTCCTTGGTTTATGGCATGAAGGCCGTCTTGCCCATTGAAGTTCAGATACCCTCTCTCCGGATTATGAAGGATGCAGGTTTGAGCGAAGATGACTGGATTCAGACCCGGCTTGATCAGCTGAACTTAATCGATGAAAAGAGACTTACTGTTATTTGTCATGGTTTGAAGTATCAAAAGCGGATGATCAAAGCATTTAACAAGAAAGTTAGATGACAAGAGTACCAAGTTGGGGACCTGGTTATCAAACGCATCATTCTACCTCAAGGTGATCCCAGGGGAAAATGGACCCCTACTTACGAGGGGCCATTTGTGGTTAAGAACATTTTCTCAGGAGGAGCTATGATTCTAACCACCATGGACGGTGAAGACCTTCCTCACCCCGTCAATGCAGACATAGTGAAAAGATACTACGCATAAACAAAGACCCGCTAGGTTGACAGGCCTAGGCAAAAATAAGGGCTTCCCGGCGAACCAAAAGGGTTCGGGTAAATAAATAAGGGATGAAAATGAAAAAAAACTGCACACCCGGCAAGTCGAAAACCTGAAAAGGCGGCTTGGGAAAAAAGGGTATCCCGGTGGACTGAAAACCCGAAAGGGCGGTCCAGGCAAAAATTAGGGATCAAAGCGTAACGCTATGTCTCATTGGATCACCTTGCAACTAGACTTTGATATCGACTATCAAGCTCGAACGAAACTAATCAATCTGATCTACCTTCAACCAAGTAGCAAAGTGATGAGATGCTCGAAGACATAAAGGCAATAGCAGAGTTAGAACTCAGTGGGATTATTCACATAGATGTTTTGTTAGTTTTTCACAAATTGTGTAAATTCTATTATTCGGCGGCGTTCTCTTACTAGGACGTCAGCCTCTTGTACAAAAACGCCTATTTAGAGGCCAAACTTCAAAATCAATACAATTCATCTTCAAAGAAATTTCAAATTGTTTTTCCTTTATCTGTTTTGTTTTGCATAGAACGTCCAATGTTCATTTTTGATATATGCATTTAACATTAATTGTTGCTCATAAAAATTTACGTGCAAAACAAAAGACGATTACTTGTAATATCAGAAACAAGGGCAATAAGAATTCTCCAAGCTTTACAATTGCTTTATCCACCAGGTACAAAGGTAAATTCAGCTGAAGAAAATGGTTAAGGTACTTTCACTCCTCGCAGAGTAAGACAGTAATGATAGCTCTCCCCAGATGAGACTTGCAACCGTAAATGAATCGGTAGTATTCTCCCCAAGCAGAGTTTATCTACCATCAGCAATGAAAAGGCCTAATATCCCCGACAATCTTAATATTCTCCAACGGAGTATAAGAATATTCCCCGGCAGAATACAAAAATCCCCAATGGAGTTTGAAATTTCTCCCACCGCAGTCTGAAAAAGCATCCCCAGTGGAGTTGAAGAATCATCCCCAGTAGACTTTGGAAGATTATCCCCAGCAAACTCAAAGGATTATCCCCATTAGAGTCTAAAAGGTTATCCCCAACGGAGTTCTTCCCCTTCACAAACAAGAAGTCACTCCCCAATAGGATTCAGTATCACCAGTAACGGTAATTCATCCCCAACAAAACTTATCGGTGGAATCCTCAGCAGAGCATCTCTTCCCCACAGAGTAATCTCCTCATCAGTTTATCCCCCAACAGAGTTATCCTCTCCTGCAGGTTTATTCTCGCAATCATCGTTGTTCACTATCTCCAGCATAAACGGAGAATCCAACTCTTTTCTCCAGCAGCTATCTGGGATTTATTTTCCCCAGCTAAAACGTTACATTTCCATACATCATGATACATGCATATACGCATCATACAACACAATCTCATTTATTTTGAGAGCATCATTGCTTGATATATATCATGCATTGCATATGACTGACCTTTACCTTTCAGGAAGGATGCAGTTAAGCTCTCAGCTATGTCAAACTACTGACTGGTTCATAAATCTCAACTGAATTATCCTCGGTTGAATTACAGATAAGGTTCTAAATCTCGACAATTTTCCTCCGTCGAAGTGTGGACGAGTTCTTAAATCTCAACAGAATTATCCTCGGTTGAATTACAGACAAGTCCTAGATCTCGATGAAGATGTTTCACCCAGTCGAAGTACTGACCGGTTCTTAAATCTCAACTAAATTATCCTCGGTTAAATTATAGATAAGGTTCTAAATCTCGACAATTTTCCTCCATCAAAGTGTGGACGAGTTCTTAAATCTCAACAGAATTATCCTCCATTGAAGTAATAGACAGTTCCTAGATCTTGATGAAGATGTTTCTCTCAGTCGAGGTACTGACCGGTTCTTAAATCTCAACTGAATTAGTCTCGGTTGAATTACAGATAAGGTTCTAAATCTCGACAATGTTCCTCCGTCGAAGTATGGACGAGTTCTTAAATCTCAACAAAATTATCCTTCATTGAAGTAACAGACAGTTCCTAGATCTTGATGAAGATGTTTCTCTCAGTCGAGGTATTGACCGGTTCTTAAATCTCAACTGAATTAGTCTCGATTGAATTACAGATAAGGTTCTAAATCTCGACAATGTTCCTCCGTCGAAGTATGGACGAGTTCTTAAATCTCAACAAAATTATCCTCCATTGAAGTAACAGACAGTTCCTAGATCTCGATGAAGATGTTTCCCTCGGTCGAATTACTGACCGGTTCTTAAATCTCAACTGAATTATCCTCGGTTGAATTACAGATAAGGTTCTAAATCTCGAAAATTTTCCTCCGTCGAAGTGTGGACGATTTCTTAAATCTCAACAGAATTATCCTCCATTGAAGTAACAGACAGTTCCTAGATCTTGATGAAGATGTTTCTCTCAGTCGAGGTACTGACCGGTTCTTAAATCTCAACTGAATTATCCTCGGTTTAATTACAGATAAGGTTCTAAATCTCGACAATTTTCCTCCGTCGAAGTGTGGACGAGTTCTTAAATCTCAACAGAATTATCCTCCGTTGAAATAATAGACAGTTCCTAGATCTCGATGAAGATGTTTCCCTCAGTCGAAGTGCTGACTGGTTTTTAAATCTCAACTGAATTAGTCTCGGTTAAATTACTGATAAGGTTCTAAATCTCGACAATTTTCCTCCGTCGAAGTGTGGATGAGTTCTTAAATCTCAACAGAATTATTCTCCGTTAAAGTACAGACAAGTCCTAGATCTTGATGAAGATGTTTCCCTCAGTCGAAGTATTGACCGGTTCTTAAATTTCAACTGAATTAGTGTCGGTTGAATTACAGATAAGGTTCTAAATCTCAGCAATTCTCCTCAGTCTAAGTGCTGAATGGTTCTTAAATCTCAATTGAATTATCCTCGGTTGAATTATAGATAAGGTTCTAAATCTCGACAATTTTTCCCCCGTCGAAGTGTGGACGAGTTCTTAAATCTCAACAGAATTATTCTCCGTTGAAGTACAAACAGTTCTTAGATCTCGATGAAGATGTTTCCCCCCAGTTTAATTACGGACAAGTTCTTAAAACTCAGCAGAGATGTTCTCTCATTTGAAATACAGGCAAGTTCCTAAATCTCAACAGAAGTTAGACTTCCCCAGCGGAATCTTCTACAACAATAGGTATGCAAGTTCTCACTAAGGAATCTCTTATGCGATCAACACTCCTGCAGATGTCATCTTTAAGCCCATCCTCCCGCCAGCAATCTCCAAATGGCATCTGTAAGCCCGTTCTCGACATCACAAGGCTGATACAACTTCACGCGAGTGCAAATTTCTGGGCACTCTAGTGTTCAATCATCTTCCACCTTCGGATCACGAAAGGCACGGAAGCCAATCTACATCCTCAGGTTTAAGAAGATTGAACAGGGGAAGCTGTTGTACCCCAAAATTTTCCCTCTCATATTTCTCAAGACATTGTAAGAAGAATCTCCAAGTGGCTCAAGATTGCTCAAGAGTTAGACAAACAAGCTATCTCCTAAGGCAGTCTACCCCAAATTAGGGTTTTGTGTTGCACAAAGATACTTGAGTCCAAATGACCTCAAGTGCTTCCCAATGTCCTAATATGCTCTCAAGATCATCCATGTCAAATTTCAAGCCTTGTAGAGGATGTTTGCTCAGTCAAATGCTCAAAGGGTCCAAAAATCGACTATGCTAGAGCAAAAGTCAACTGTGATCCAAATACAGTCAAACTTCAAGATTTTTTTGTCAACATTCTCATTTTGAAGGATATTTCATCATTTGATCAAGGTTTGATCATGATTCATCAAGGATTGCTCAAAATTCATCAAGGCTCAAAAGTTACTAAATTAGGGTTTTAAAGGAAAAGTCAACTCAACTTTGACCAAGCATAACTTTCTCATAATTTATGAGAAACGACCCATCCAAAGCTCATTTTGAATAGGATTCAATTACCTACAATCCATCTTCATATCTCAAGATCAAAAAATGCACTCACAAGAAGTTATAAATTTGGACATTATAGGTCATTTTTGAAAGTCAACAAAAATACCTTTTTTTGCCAAAGCTTATAACTTGAGCATGGAACATCAAAATGATATGATACCAAAATGGTTGCTTAGAGGAAATCTCAAGATTTCAAAAAAGTCCAAGAACCCTTCCAAAAGTTCAAAATTGAAGAAGTTATGCATTGTTGAAGTTGGGCATTTTTGCAAAATTGCCAAAAGTCAACCATCCCCAAAACTTCAAATTTTGTCAAATGGGCCCATTCTTTTCCACTTGATTTGAACTTATATAGTTTCCCACGTGTCCTAGCTTCAGTCATGAGCCCATATTTTATTTTTATTATTTTATTTGATTTTTATTTGAATTTATTCATTTTAAATCAAATTAAATCATGTAAAATCCAAAACTTTGATTATGTGAGATATTTTTGCTATTTCAGGATTTGATCATCATCATTAACATCATCAAAATTGAATCAGACCATATCATTTGCAAAAAGATTGAGATTTGGCAAAATTGGCAAGTTTATAAAGGGAGAATCAAATCAAATTGGCAAGCATTGATGGGAGAAGATTGAATCCATAATTCTTACCCTAATACACTCCATAGTACATAAGCAAGCAAAAGGAATCGAAACAAGGGTTGGAAACTACAGGCAGAGGCAGAATCAGAAATTGGAAAATTGACAAAAAGTGAGATATCAAAGTTCAAACTAGAGGCGTTTTAAGGACTTGGGGGTTATCTCAATCGACTGTTGATCATCTCCATAAGATTTTGCAATCCAAACCACGTGTTTTCAAGCACTCTAAAGCATTGTAAGTACCACGCGGATCCGCTTCTTTCTTGAATTCGTAAATCATCATTCTGGTATCATTTGGACAAAGTAATTGCATATTTGTGATCACAAGGACATTTGCAAACTTTTTGTATTATTGAATTTCATTTGTATGATCTGTAACAAGAATCACCATAGCTAGGGTTCTTAGAGCTTTTTTGGGTGTTTTCTTTTTAGGAACAATTGACCATCAAGAGAGGTATGGTTGTGACCGGGAGGGAAGGACGAGTACAACCATGTCCTTAGAACTCATTCTTGTGGCCTGAGCTGGATTTTAGGATGGACTTATGCTTTTAGCTGCGGATTCAAATCCGCAGGTAAATGTTTTACAGGTTTCAGGACAGGGACGATGAGGTGTCCCTTGCCCATAGGTCCATTCAAAAAATGGCGCGCATATTTTTTGTTCTGACCAATAATTATTTGTTTTTCTTTATTATCATTGTTTTGTATCCATATAACAATTGAAGCAAATTGGTGCATTTGCAAGGCAAGCGAGCAATCACTCTCAGGACCTGGGTTTGAATCCCAGGTCCCCCAATTCCTTATTAATTTTTCCTTTCAGGTATTCCCATGCACGTTTCAGCTTGCAGTGCACCATACTCCCTCAGGCATCCAATGGCCAGATGGCCAAAGGCCAAATCTGAGCGTCTCAGGATGAGGGTCCACCATGGAGTCAAGTCCAGGCATGCTCACCAGATCATCAAAAGTCAACCAGGGCCAGCAGTTTTGGGCTTCAATTTGCTTATCAAACTCCCATAATCAGGCCCATACTCCTCTTTCATATTTCTTTTTGTTTATTTATTTATTGATTTAATTGTTTTATTTAATTACTAACCAATCAAAAATTCAGTCTTTTATAAAATAAAATCACCAAAAATATTTTTATTCAATTAAATTTTAACTTTTATTTTTTTAATGAATACTAATTAATTGATTTAGGTTTTAATTAGAATAACTTTAACACATTTTTGTAAAAAATTAAAATTAGATTTAATTAGGTTAATTACTAACTTTAATTATTTTATTTTTCTTTCTTAAAATAACAAAAAAACCAAAAAAAAATTTATTTTCATTGATTAATTAATTTATTAATTTAGTAATTAATTTAGATTAATTTCTTTCTTAAAATAAAATAAAAAACCCAAAAGATATTTCTCTCAAAAAGGGTCAAAACCTTAATTTGCGCTCGATTTAATTTCTCGCACGCGTTTGTTCATTTTTATCATATTAATGTAGTTGCCTCCGGTTTGTAATAGTTAATAGGACCTTTATTTATTTTTTATCGCTTTATTTATTTTTAAAGGGTTTGTCTTTGGCAATGTAAATACCCGACGCCTTGTAATTTAAATTCCGCACTTTTATTTTTTGCAAATTATAATTGTTAGATGTTTGATAATAGGTTTGCATGACAAGACTGAATGTTTTAACCTAAAATCAACTTAGATCACCATTAACATGTACAAAGATAAAAAAAATAGCTGAAAACGACACACTCGCACATGCGCACCCTTAGGGTACACCCCACTTGGTTGCCTTCGTATGCGGTCATTGAGTATAGGTCACTTTAGAGGTCGTCCTCTTGTCTAAAAGATCATAGTCGCCTCGAAATGGTTGCCTCGGATATTGTTGCCTCAAACAAATGATCTAAGACATTATGGTTACCGCTAAGGCATCGTAACATTGCTTTAGTGACCGTAAGTCCCTCATTCAAATTGACCCTCAAACTCCAACGATGGTGCTACCTACTCATCAATAGTAGGATAGCATTGTATAAAGGACATTAGCATAGAACGATTCCTTTTTCGAGTAGGTAGATGGTTCTTAGATACTTGCTCTTTCAAAAACAAAATCTTTTTTACACTTACACTTCTTTTCAAACAAAGTTTTCAAAAAAAAACACTTCATACGCTCTTGAGGACAGAAGCAAGAGTTAAATCGAAGTTTCAAATAAAACCTTTTTTCAAACCCACAAGCACAAAGAAAGCGATTTTGAAAACAATTGAGCAAGTACCTAAGAGCCCATGGATAACCATGGATAGAAAGGGTGCTAACACCTTCCCTTTCTATAATCTACCCCCCGAACCCGAGAAATATCTCAAAAAAGGAATTTTTCTGTGCTTTTTTCCTTTCCTTGTTGGATAAAATAAAAGTCGGTGGCACAACCATTCTTTTAGAACTGTCAAAAGCTCTTACCACAATGTTGTTAGGCTTCAAAGTCAACCCTTCGCAATCTAACATGTCAAGGGCCTTCTTGGGCAGAGCATTCAGTGGTGAACCTGTATCCACTAGAACATGGGCCAAAGTAGTGCCCCTTCACTCGATAGAGACGTGCAGGGCATCATTATGTCTCCTTCCTCTGGGAGTCAGATCAGCATCAGAGAAACCTAGCCCATTGTCAGCAGTCAAACTGGCTACACAGTCTTCGAATTGATCAACGGAGGTTTCTTGTGGCACATGAGCAGTCTTGAGGAATTTTACTAAAGCTTTGGCATGGGCTTCAGACCATAGTAATATGGCCAACATTGAGATCTCGTAAGGGGTCTTCCACAGTTGTTCAACCACATTGTAGTTTCTCTTTTTAATTATTTTTATGATTTCTTCCATTTCCCTCTTAAAGACCTCAGGGATGGCTTCTGGGTGCGCCTTTGTCTGGACATGCTCAACCAATATATCTTTGCCCTGAGTCTCAGCCGACTCGGTGGCAGGGGTAGCAGCATGAGTAGTCATAAGAATATTGACAGGAGTAGCAGCAGAGATAACCACAAGAGTAGTAACAGTTTTAGGAGGAGAGATCTCGGGAGAGAAAACTCTTTCGCGTCTTTTTATTTTACTGGTCCCAACGATATTTCCGACGTCAGGATCAGTACCTTTAGTAACTTTGTCTTCAGCAGCCAACAAGTCTTGCTTGACGCCATCGTAATAGATGTCGGCCCCATAATTCCAGGGAATAGCTTTATCTGAGGAATATGGTATTGGCCCTGGCATGGTGATGATCAGGGGAGGAAACTTTGGAACAAATGTAATCCTGATAGGTCTTTTGGTGGAGACCCTGGGAGGATTGTCAGAAATGGTGATTATGGAGACATCTTTACAAAAAACTTGGGCAAGAGGAACTTTCTCGAATAGGATTTTTTTGTTTACCATCAGGCGCTGGACACCCATCTGCAAAAATAAACAACCATCTGGTAGGGACATACATGAGTGGCAACCTTCACCACAACCCGAAAATAAACCGACTCACAACATATTCCTTTTGATAGTCAGGAGAGGAGTAGCTATCTCATCCACAAAAGAAGCAAAACGATCATCATCAACAGCATTGACACCCTGGCCATGTTTGGGCATTGGTGCAGTTATTACATTAGGTGTCTCTGGGGGGTCAAACTCAATCTCCTTTGCACCAATAAGGTCTTGTACCTTATTCTTTAAAGCCTAACAATCATTTGTATCATGCCCCGGAGTTTCCGAATGGTAAGCACATCGAGCATTGGGGTCGTAGCGGGGGATGTAGTATTAGGATTCTTCGGAGCCTCCCTTAGAGTAACTATATTAGACTTTAATAGATATGGTAAAACCCGAGATAAGGTCACGTTGATCCGGGTGAACTGTCTTCTGGGATCATCTGGCCTGCGCTGACTGTTTCGTTGTTGGATTGAGGCAAGATTGGAAATCATAATAGCCCCTATCGTTGGATGACGTTCAGTTTTGTTCTGATTCCTCTGGCCATAGGAAACACTGACCTCTTTCTTTCCTGTGAAAGGTTTCTTGGCGGTACTGGAGGATGCATCTCTCTGTATTTTACCACTTTTGATGCCAGCCTCTAGATGTTCACCAGTTAAGATTAATTTAGTAAACCCAGTAGAAGAACTTCCAATCAGATGGTTAAAGAATGGCCCGAATAACGTGCCCAAGAACATGTCCACCAACTCTCTATCAGACAACAGAGGATGGACTCTTCCCACAAGGTCTCTCCATTTTTGGGCATAATCTTTAAAACCTTCGTCGGAACTCATAGACATACTTTGTAATTGCGTACGAGTTAGGGCGAGGCCAGCATTATATTGGTACTGCTTGTAAAAAGCAATAGCCAGATCTTCCTAATTATGAATATTAGTTTCCTCCAGCTGATAGAACCATTCCAGCTGAGTTCCTGACAAACTCTCCTGGAAGAAATGGACCCACAAATTCCTATCAGTATTATGGGGTTGAATCTTCCTGACATACGACCTTAAATGCATCTTAGGACATGAAGCACCATCATACTTAGCGAACACAGGAACCTTGAATTTCAGCGGGATGACCACCCTTGAGACCAAACCTAGCTCTTCAAAATCCAGCCCGAGTACCCTTTGGATCTCCATAGCATTGAGACGATCCTCCAATTGTTTGTATTTATCATCAGCAGAAGGATACTGCTCCTCAGAATAGTCAGGTTCATCCTCCTCGGACCCTGGATTATTGTTTTCTTCCACTGGCTTCACTTCTTGATTGTCCCCCTCATCCGACGGGGTTGCGAAATCTATAGCTCGTCTAACCGGTCCTCTGATCCTTCTTCCTAAATTCATTACACCAGTTGGTTTCTTTGGCTTTTTGGTCTTTTCTTTGACGATCAGGGATTTGAATTCTTCTTGCCCCTTGGCCAGAGCCATGATCATTTGTTGAAACTGAGCATTTTGAGTTTGGAGGTCCTTCACTGTTTATTCGAGAGCCATTTCTTTTGCTGAAATAAATAGCAAAAAGAATAAGAAATCTGTCTTGAAAACCTGTTTATGAAATGATATGTATGATATGCGTATGCCATGTTTTCAAGGATTTCTAAGACCTAAATTTTCCTAAACAGAAAGAGAATAAACGTTAATTGAATTAAGAAGTTTCAACGGTTACAAAGATGCCTCTTGGGATTACAATAAGATAATCCAAGCAAAAATAAACTCTCAAAGCAGAAAAGGACTCAAACTCCCCACAGGCGCATCCTCTTTGGAGTAATATAGGCATTTATACTATTCTCTTCGTGAAGTAGCCTGGTGAGCTCCAAAACCTTCTTCTCATTGGCGTAGAACTAGGTCTCAAAGGTGTCCTGTTCCTCTTTGAGATGAATCCAAGAACTCTGCAATTCCTCGAGAGTAGTTGGCATGTCAGGATAAAGAATAGTATGAGGTACATATGTATCTGCAACGGGTTCCTTGATGATAGGTAGAACGGCGGGATAAGGCATCATGAGATTTTGAGCACATGCTCGCACCCACTTAAGATAAGGCTCCAAAGGGATAGATTTCTTATGCCACAGTTCTTGCTATCCACTTTTTTTACCATGCCCCAAGCTCGTATGAACCTCTGACAGTAACCTTTAACATCATCCTCATAGTTGAACACAATTCCTTGAACCAATACATTATGAGGACCATCCCTCCTAGCATACCCAAACTGTCGCAATGCCAAACAAGGATTATAAGTTATTCCTCCCCTAATGCCTAGGAGAGGGACATTATGGAATTCCCCATAGCGATCGATGATGGTAACTGTGATACGGTGGAAAAACTGACTGTTTTTTATTACTACTGGTTTTGCGTTTTTTGTTCGTAAATTTATGGTAAGCAAGAGTCGCCACCGTATTTTATTTTATCCAACAAAGGAAAAGGGAAAAAGAACAGAAAAAACCTTTTTCGAGATGTTTATGAGTACGGGGGGTAGATTATAGAAAGCGAAGGTGTTAGCACCCTTTCTATCCGTGGTTTTCCACGGGCTCTTAGGTACTTGCTCATTTTTAAATTGCTTTTGTGTGTTTGTGTGCTTTTAAAAAGTTTTAAAATTGCCTTAGTGCGGCGATTCACTTTAAGGTAACCCTTGTATCAGTCCTCAAGAGTGTGATAAAGCGTTTTTGAAAACTTTGTTTGAAAAGTATTTGAAAATGTAAGTGTGAAAGATTGATTATTTTGAGCAAGTACCTAAAAGTTTCTACCTACTCGAAAAAGACTGTTCGTTTTCTTACTTCCTTTAGATAGCTCTATCCTACTATTAAGGAGTAGGTAGCTCCATCATTGGAGTTTGAGGGACAATCTAAAGGGACGATTACAACCACTTAAGGCAACAGGGCAAGATCTCTTAGTAATTGTCGTAAAACTCTAAGATAACTTTTTTTACCGAGGCAACGTCGAAAGGGTCATTTAGGGACTAGTGATCTTTCGAATTAGAGGACAGTCACTAAAAATTCTTATGTTTTGAGAATAGTGACCATTTTCTGAAGGAAACCGTAGTGGGGAAAAACCCTAGGAGTGAGCATGTGCAAGTGTTTGATTTCAGTTTGTTTATCTTTGCACAGTTAGGGTTTTCTACTATTTTAAACATTGATTTATCTTTCGCATACAATCCTATTATCAATCATCTTACATTTTATAATAACGGAAAGTAAAAGTGCGAGAAGTTTAAACCTAGCCATTAAAAGGCCTTGGGGAGGGGGTTACATAACCAAACATGGAGAAAACAGTAAATGAAAATAGTAATAAACCTAAGTTAAAAAGCTATTACAAACTCGAAAAAGATACAATAATTGGAAAAATAAATAGGTAAACACGCGCGAGGAATGACACGAGAATATATTAAATATCCTACAGAATCTACTTAAAATATTTTTTGTATTTTATTTAAGAAAATAAAGTAAAGTTGAATTTTGCAAATTAGTCCTAATTTCTAATTAATTTTAATTAAGGAAAACAAATCAAGTTACCCTAATTAAATTAATTTATGTTTAAACAAAATTAATTTTAATAAAAAACTAATTCTAACATTTTTGTGATTTCTTGATTTTATGATTTAATTAAAAAATGGTTTTTTAAGACAATTAGAACAAATAATTAAAATAATAAAAAACTAATAAAGAAATTAAAACAAAAATTAAAATGGGCCTGATATGAGAAGCAATTTGGGGGTGTGGAATTGAATTTGTGTTAGGCCCAAGATTGCTGGCCCAATGACGGCGTCTGATCTAGTGCTCCCTGCTCCTTGGAGATTCACCAGGGGCATTCAGACTTGGAACGTTAGATCTATAGCTGCGTAGATCCAACGATGAACATTTGATGGTACATAGCATGCGCGCTTAACATTGGAGCACCAGATCTGTAAGAATAAATTGGAAAATTGATATGTAAGAGGCAGGGTTCGAACCCCTGCCCTTACACACACGCCAAGCCTTAACACCCATTGCCTCTCCCACTGCGCCACTCTGATCATTCATACATATAAGTATAACAAAATATTATAATATGAAAACAGATCAATGGACATGTTTCAAAATGCGCGCGCTGTGGGTCCCCGGAGATTTGAATGGGCCAATCAATGAACACCACGCCATCACCTTCTTCATTGATCCATCGTTTTAGGTGATGGACATTTACCTATAGTTATTTCCGTCACTATAGGCTATAGTGACATATTTTGTTCATATCTACAAACCTGCAACATTCTAAAACACGAGACAAGCAACATAAGTTTAAACCAAAGACATGGATTGACTATAAACGATCTCCTGAGCATGATAGTACCCCTAATTTTGTCCAATTTTGCCTTTAGCTAGGATTCCCCAATTTGAAGCTTCAGAACCCTAACAATGACAAATGATTATACCTGCACTCAAGCTTAAATTAAAATATCCAGAAACATTCACATAATGATCATGAACACAAATATGAAATCAAATCATGTTTATAATGGATGAATGAGTGAAATCGAGATTAGAAAAGATAATAACAAACCGTGAGTGTAAGGGCCCGGTTCTGGACACTGCAAGCTTTGGGAATGATCATGATAGCTTCCTAGATGTCCAAGGATTATTGTTTGATCCTTAGAACAACTTGAATCGGCCTCTAGAAGTGAAACCGATCTATACTTTTTGTTGGAAAATTTGGAATTTTTCTCTCTGTTTTGAGGCTAGCTGCGTATCTGTTCCCTTATCCTCTAGGTCTTGAGTGTCCTGGTATAAGTAGTGAATCAATCTAGGGTAATAGAATTGGAAAGAATCAAAAGATGTTATGGTCTTTAAGTTTGCTTCTAATTTTTCCAAACATGGAGACTTCTTCCCATTCTCAAACTTGCACGATTTGTTTGGCTATTTGACAGCTCATGAGATATTCAATCAATGCCAAAACAAATCTTATCCCATTTATTTGATTTATTTTTGATTTAATTTGTTTTTATTTGAATTTAAATAAATAAAATCAAAATAAATTAGATAAATAAATAAATGAGGCAAGGAGGGTGCCATGGGTCATGGACCATGATAGGGATAAGATTCAATCTTGAAAAAGATGGGCCCATGTGGAAAAAATGCAATTTTGGGCATTGTTAACTTTGTGCAAATTTCCAAAAATGGCCAACTTTGACAATGTATATATCTCTAAATTTTTATCCTAAGAGGGTGTTCTTGGAATTTTTATAAAGCTTAGGATGTCCCCTAAGCAACATATTTGGTTTCATCTCAATTGGATCTTCCATGTTTATGTAAGAAGTTTTGACCCAAAAGGTGTTTTTGTTGACTTTTGAAAATGACCTATAATGTTTGAATTTATATCATTTTATGAGTGCATTTATTGAACTTGAGGTCTAAAGATGAGTTATAGGGAATTTGATTCTATTCAAAATGAGCCTTGGATGAGAAATTTATGATAATGTATGAGAAAGTTATGTCTGGTCAAAGTTAGGTTGACTTTTCCTATAGAAACCCTAATTTAGAAACTTTTGAGTTTTGATGAATTAGGAGAATTCCTTGAGGAATCATGATCAACCCTTGATAAAATGATGGATTTTACTTCAAAATGTTGATTTTGACCAAAAATCATGAAGTTTGACTTTATGTGGGTCACAAATGATTTTTGACCTAGTATAGTTGATTTTCAGGCATTTGAGCAGTTGAGTGAGCAAACTTCTTGTGCAAGGCATGAAACTTGGAATGGATGATCTTGAGGACATATTATGGAAATGGAAACCATTTATGACCCTTGGAACTCAAACATCTTGATGAGGAGTGAAACCCTAGGTTAAGGCTCATTGTCTTAGGAGGAGGATTTGTCTGGTCAATCCGTAGTCAACTTGAGCAATTGAGGACCTCTAGGAGTATGTTTTGTATGAAAATGGGAGGGAAAATTTTGGGGTACAACAAATTCCCCTGTTCAATCTTCTTAAACCTGAGGATGTAGATTGGCTTGACTGCCTCTCGTGATCTGAAGGTGAAAGATGATTGAATACTAGAGTGCCCAGAAATTTGCACTCGCATGAAGTGAATGTCGATCGATAATACCAGGAATGGGCTTAAAGATGCCATTTCGAAGGCAACGGAGAATCGTCGAAGATGGGCTTAAAGATTCCATCAAGAAAAGATATTGGTTTCATAAGTGATTCCTTTGCGAGAATTCCTGTACCTGCCATTGGGGAGGACTTTGCCGGGGAATGTTGATTTATGTCCTGGGAAAATAGAGTCTAGGAGCTTCAGTTGATCATTACTCTACTGGGGAACTAACTCTTGATTGATGAGATAAAAGTGAGTTGTTATCTGGTCGAGTTGAGGCTTCACAGTGACTGGTTGAGGATGATAAGACTGACTGCTATCTGATTGTATTCCAGGCTTCTCAGTGACTTACTGGGGAAATGTGAAATCGACTGTATCAAGTCGGGTCCAGGTTTTATAGTGTTGTAAACTGTTATCCGGAGATAAAAGAGAAGGAGCTTGTATAGGGCTTTCTCGGGATAAGTCCATGCAAAACTGCGTCAGGTAATTCATGAAAAGGAGATTGGATAGTAGGGCTATGAGAAGGAACCTGGGTAGTAGGGTTACATCGAAATGAAGCCTGGGTAGTAGGGTTGTGAGAAGGAACCTGGGTAGTAGGGTTACTTCAACATAAAAGCCTATGTAGTAGGGCTATGAGAAGGAACTTGGGTAGTAGGGTTACTTCAAAATAAAGGCCTGGGTAGTAGGGCTATGAGAAGGAACCTGGGTAGTAGGGTTACTTCGAAATAAAGCCTGGGTAGTAAGGCTATAAGAAGGAACCCGGGTAGTAGGGATACTTCGGAATAAATCCTGGGTAGTAGGGTTGTAAGAAGGAACCTGGGTAGTTGGGTTACTTCAGAATAAATCCTAGGTAGTAGGGCTATGAGAAGGAACCTGGGTAGTAGGGTTACTTCGAAATAAAAGCCTGGGTTGTAGGGCTATGAGAAGGAACTTGGTTAGTAGGGTCACTTTGACATAAAAGCCTGGGTAGCAGGGCTATAAGAAGGAACCTAGGTAGTAGGGTTACTTCGAAATAAAGCCTGGGTAGTAGGGCTGTGAGAAGGAACCTGGGTAGTAGGGCTATGAGATGAACCTGGGTAGTAGGGTTACTTCAGAATAAAGCCTAGGTAGTAGGGCTATGAGAAGGAACCTGGGTAGTAGGGTTACTTTGAAATAAAAGCCTAGATGGTAAGGCTGTGAGAAGTAACCTGGATAGTAGGGTTACTTCGATATAAAAGCCTGGGTAGTAGGGCTATGAGAAGGAACCTGGGTAGTAGGGTTACTTCGAAATAAAGCCTGGGTAATAGGGTTGTAAGAAGGAACCTGGGTAGTAGGGTTACTTCAGAATAAAGCCTGGGTAGAAGGGCTGTAAGAAGGAACCTGGACAATAGGGTTACTTCTGAATATAGCCTGAGTAGTAGGGCTATCTCATTTGATCACGTAGATTAGTTGACCCGTTCGGTTTTGGGAACTGATTTTCCATTAGTTGTCTGCAGATACGACATGTATAGCTTCACGGGTTTAATCTTGAACGGTTGGAATTGTTGATGATAACCATCTTTCCTGAAAAGGTACAAGATTAATTATATGTGATGCATGAAATGCATTATGTGATGGTGTTCTCAAAATAAATGAGATTATGTTGTATGCAATATGTATGCACACGTCATGATGTATGAACATGAAATGCTATTGTGACATATCCGAGTCTGGGAAAATAAATCCCTGACTGCTGCTAGAGAGTACTGGAAATTGAATTCTTGACCGTTGTAGAAAAAGTGGTTCTTCTACTTCCGTTGAGGATGATGAACGGAGATGACTATGTCGTGGATTTACTCCTTTCTGTTTGTGAATATTCTGCCGAGGAGAGACTCTGCTTGAGAATAACTCTGTGGGGAAATAACTCTGCTTGCGAGAGGAGGTGCTTTACTGGAATATTTTAGTGATTCGGGGAAATAAACTCAGCCGAGGGATGAATTTCCGTAGCTGGAGGAATAAACACTGTTGGGGATTAAGCTTCTGTATTCAGAGAAATAAACTCTGCTCGGGAGAAAACTTTATGAACCGCTTGTGATTATAAAATTCGTCTGGGAAATATAGATGTCAGCTCTCTGAGGGAACTTTGCTGGGGAAAGTAGCTCCTGTTTGGGGAAGCCGGTGTCAAAAATTTGATTGCCTCTACTCTGTGGGGAGTTTAGACGTCACGGGGTCACATGTAATGATGACCTTGTTTCAAAACTGTCCCTTCCCCTGTACCTGCTGGAGAAAGTACCTGCAGAGGCTTTGTGGATGGATCTATGTGTTGAAATAAGTGTCAGAATGACATCCGTCTCTGGATCATATCTGAACTATATTTGAAGGGAATCTGAATAAGTATCAGGATGATATCCGTCTCTAGATCGTACTTGAACCGTTTCTAGATGAGAATCTGGAGTGAGTTTGAGGATGACATCCGTATTTGGATTGCACATGAACCGTTTCTAGATGTGAATCTGCTTTATTCAGAATGTTTCCGTTGGGGAAGGGAAACTCTGTAATCCGCTTGGGGAATCCAGAGAAGCTTGGCGACTTCATTGGGAAATTTTCATTGGAGCAGTAATTTGGAGATTTTGCTCTGCCGAGGGTATGAGAACACCTGACATCAATAGGTTGTGAGCTGAGAATATGGCGGTGACCTTGTATTAGAATGTCGCTGTCTCGATACCTGTTGTAGAAAATATCAACCGGGGATTTTGTAGATGGTTTGACTGTTATCCCAACTCTTGGAGTCCTTGGTGAATGCAGATCAGGGTAATAAACTTTCTACTGATTAGACAAGTGACGAGATGACGGGACGTAGTCGTACGCTTTAATCCCTAACTTTTTCCTGGACTGTCTTTTTAGATTTTTAGTCCACCCCGGATACCCTTTTTTGCCCAAGTTGCCTTTTCAGGTTTTCGACTTGCCGGGTGTACATATTTTTTCGTTTTTATCCCTAATTTTTGCCCGAACCCTTTTGGTTCGCCGGGATGCCCTTATTTTTTCCTAGGACAGTCAACCTAGCGGGTCTTTTCATGCATAGTCTTTTCTGACTATGTCCACGTTCACCGAGTGCGGAGAATTGTCACTGCCCTTAGTAGTAAGTGTTGTCACACTGCTAGAAGGTGTTTGTTTGATCGTACAAGATTCATTGCTGGAATTCATGCCCAATGTCCCAAGTGATTCAGATGGAGATCTGCCCCTGGCTATTTGGCATTTTTGAGAGATTCCTTGAATCTTGACTTGACTGCCCCAGATGATGGACAATGATCCTGCCGTGCCCCTTGGTTGGAAGTGTTTTTCCAGTTAAGGTAATCCTTTTCATTGAGAAGGTTTTTGTTCACTAGATATTCGTCATGCGAATTTCTCTGCTGTTGAACAAATAGTCATATGTAAACAATGGTATTTTAATAATGCAAAGTTTATGTCTGTCTTGAAGAATTTTTTTTTTAAAATGCATTTTTTGTAGTAAAACAAAATTTGGAAGAATGTTATATCAACTCACGATTTATACAAAACCTTACAGGAGTCAGGATACCTTTTGTAATAATATGCTTTTGAACTAACCCATGCTTCAGCTAGGACTTTTAAGGGTTATAACGTGGCCTGGTTCACGGTTTAAGAAACAAAGGATAAATGCTCAAATTTTATTTGTACCCATCCACTCTTCATGATGTCCTTCAGTCCTATGCTCAATTAATCACACGTTTAGAATCCCAGTTGAGTTCTGGAGTATTGTCCTTGATATTCTGGTGATGGTTCGGATACTGGAAGTTTATTTGAAAGAAGCAGCCATTTTGTAATTTTTTTTGTCGAGGATTTATAGTAACCTCTTTTTTGGTTTTACTATCCCTTATTTTGCCTGAACTGTTTCTTTTGTGATTACAGTCAACGGGATGCCCCAGTTTTTTCTTAAGTCTCCTTCATAGGTTTTGACTTAATGGGCTTTTATTTTGAGAGATAATGACTGCTTGCTTTAATGATTATGCGGAACCATCACCATCTTCTGATTTGGAAGGACGTCTTTGAGGCCATTCATTATGTACAAAGCGGAATATTGTGACTTAATGCGCCTCTGAATCAACTAAGAAAACTACCCTTCCCCAGGTTATGATTAAGGGTTTTAATTAGTGTGAAAAGAAAAACTCCTACTTCTTTGGATCAAAGGGGTTGACTAGGGATTATCTTCCTTATAACTCCACTGCTGGGATTTGAAACAACGCCTATACATCGTCAGTGGGGTCTGTTCAAAAGCATATTGTAGAGACTGTGGTATCATTTTCATCATCCTCCCTCTAAAGGCTTAGAGCTTTTAATCAAGAGTTGAATATCACAAAAGGAAGTAAGAAAGAAATTTTGAAATAGTGAATACGAATGAATTGATTCAAGACAAATATATGCAATACAATGATGAAATAACAAGGTTTGATATGAATAAATGTTCAAACAATCGAAAGAAAATTACAAATTGAAAATTCTAATGAAAAAAATCCTCCTTGTCTGATCTTGTCACTTCAGATGGTGTTCCTTGGAGGGATGGCAGAAGACTTTAGTCTGATCACCTTGTGTGAACTCCAACACTTCTTCATTGATCAAGTCCTGAATCTTATTTTTCAATGCCCAACAGCCATTCGTATCATGTCCAGGACTATCATAATGGTATGCACACCTTTTGTCGGGGTGGTTACTAGGAGCAGCAGTATTGGGATTTCGCAAAGGAGCCCTTAACGTAATCAACTCTGCCTTCAACATGTGTTGTAACGCTTGGGCTAGTGACATATTGATTATGGTGAATTTTCTCTTGGGTTTGTCTTGCTTTTTTTGATTACCCTATTGTTGTTGGAGAGGTTGTGGTTGGGCTTGTGACGTAGAAGAATTTTCAAAAGGTCTACTCTCCAAGACAACTTTTTTTCCCATCAAGGGTTGATGAATGACTTGACCCCCAGCCTCAACTGTTTATTTCAAACGGTTGCATCCGTCTTGATGAAGCTTGTTGACAATGGTCTTCATCTCTTCTTATCCCCGGGCTAGGCTTTGGATAAGAGCCATCTGCCCCAACATTTAGATTCTCATTGCCTCTACCTCAGCTTACAGTTGTTCCAATCGTTCGTCCTTATCATCTTTAGGACTTTTCTTGACCAAGTTCCCAGCGAGGAGTGTTTTCAACTCTTCCTGCCCTTTGGATAGGTTTAGGAACATTTCCCCGAACTGAGCCTCTTGAGTTTGGAGATCTCTGTTGTTTTGTTTGAGAGCCATTGCTGAAATAAACAGCGAAGAAGATGAGAAACCTGTTATGAAACTTGTTTATCCAGTGATATGTATGATATATGTATGCAATGTTTTCAAGGATCCGCTGGGTAAACAAGAAGATGTCAGCAGTTGAAGTTTGTAGATTTGATTGAAGAACTTCGTATCATTGAGTGTCCTTCTACGAGAGTCAAGCTCACCATATCGAGTGGGTCATAGCCCCTGACTTAAGTTGTTGAGTTTTGATCTTCTAACGACATTGGTTAGAGGAAAATAAATCCCCTTGCCCCTTTCTAGACGTCTGATTTATCGTAACCTGCATCACAAACCCTTGAGATCCATGGAATGGTTAAGGAAATGTTGTGGTATGATGTTATGATGTGTATGCCATGCGTTAAGCAAAAATGTAAGGTGATGAAAACAAGTGACCCCTGCAAGAAATCCAAGTTATTGGATAATGACTGTAAACAAACCCTGCAAGGAAATCATGTTGTCAGATAATAAAACCCTGCAAGTAGTTAAAGTTGAAAGCAAACAAGTCACACAACCAACCTTAGGTTTAGGCTTGCATGGGTTTTAAGATAGTACCCTCTTGAAGTTGGATTGGTTCAACCTGTCCTATATATAGTAACTGGGTTCTAAGGGATCTCAATATCACCGATCTTTCCCCCAAATTTCGTTCGGATAGATAATTGACTTGCCACCAAACAAAGCTCAAGAGTCAAACCTCAATAAGTGTAGCATCGAGTATCAACTGACTTTTGGTTTACACCAAAGACGGCTATCTCACTACGTCCTAAAAAGCCAAGTTAGTCAATTAAGGTGCTAAGGTCAGTTGGTGCTTTATGATACCACGCAGCGGCCCCGTATTCTCTGATCGGGACTTTATGAGTCCATCGGGATACTAACTGCAAGTATACAGTTTAGTCGTTCTAGTTTTAAATGATTATCGAAACCACAGAGACTGAGGATCAATCGCATACGATCTAATGTTACAAATGTTTAACTAAGCGATGAATATTTGGTTTTAGGGGAAAAAGATTTTAATTAATAGTAATAGTTATAGTTATACTGATATGTGATAGTCAGACTTCAGAAACTCGGTGAATCACTTGGCATATAAAGTATTTCGATAAAAACGAATTGTTTAAAAACCTGATACATACACTCTCGTGTTTATGAAATAAGTTATGCTACTAAACCTAGTGGATGCACTTTAAATTTAATAACACTATCTGGGTCGAACCCCAGCTCTCACATGCAGGTTCTTGCCTTAATTAATTTCCCACTCTCGTGGCAAAATCGTGTTAAATATCCTTTCACTCTCGTGACAAGGGTAGTTAAATTAAATATGGAAATTGGAAACCATAAATTATTTATAAAAGATTTTAGCCAAGTTATCACTGAATTCCTTCGGTGCTTAAGAGTCACATACCGGTACAAACAAAATTATCCGGACATAATGTATTTAGAAAACATGCAACGTAAAATATAGTTCATGAAAATAATCAACACAGCATATAAACAACAAAGATTGAATTGCATAAAAAAAACCTGTAATTTATATTGTCGTGGTAATCTTGAATTTGTACAGTGCCCTTTGCGATACAATTAATTGAAATATAGAACTAAGTGTGTGTTAATCCTTCGATGTGAAGAATTAACACTTTAGGGAACTGGAAAATTACAGAGGCTTTGGAAGGGGAATAACGGTTCAAGAAACAAAGTAAAGCAATGCAGAAAGAAAATTATGGTTCTCAAACAAATTCTCCGACCCTTTCAAAGTGAAATCTTCAACATATATATAGGCTCTCTCTTGTAATTGTCATGTTCCATTATTTCAGTACGTGCGCTGAATTCTCAACTGATGGAATGAGGTCGTGTGGACTTTGTGTGGGCTGCTTCGTGGTTTACTGCATAGACTGAGTTTTTAAGGTGTAACGTTCGTAATGGAATTCATTACGTTCATAACAGCTAGGCCTTTTGTTACGTTCGTAACGTGTTATGTTACGTTCGTAACAGTGTGCGCTTAGGTGTTACGTTTATAACACTAAGCGTTGCGCTCGTAACATCATCTGGTGTGAGTTTCTTTGCAGAATGTCATTTTTCTTCTTTCTTCTTGCCCTTTCTTAGCTTGTTTTGCTCCTTTTAGCTTATTTGCCATCTTATGTCTTGGAAAATATAATTTACCTGAAAACAAATAGAAATACCTCCGTGATGCATATTATTCGATAAAAACGTACGAATAACTCGTGTAAATTAGGCCAAAAAGCGATACATTTTCGTGTTATCAAACTCCCCTACACTTGAACCTTTGCTTGTCCTCAAGAAAAAAGATAAGGCGGTTTATAAAAATGACGAATTAAACACACGCGACGATGTTCGCAAACTAGCAAGTTTGTAAATTTTGATTAGGCTAAGAGATTTAGACGTAAAAGAGGTACGGTGACGACATTAGAGTACTCCAATTGTGCAAACCGTTCGGAGTCATGTTGTTATAACACCAATCAACCCTTTAAACTAAATTTCACCTGTGTTCATTCAAGCGCAATCACATTAAGCCCTTTATCTCCACACGCACATAGCAAAGTAACCGGTTAGAGACTATGATCCGTTGATTCTTGGGGTTTTGGCACTTATAATTGGTAACCCCTTCTTTTTATAACTTAATTGTAAATTGCGGGGGATCGGTCAGTAGTCCGACCTACCAAGTTCAGTACCAGATACTTCTGAACCAATTTACAATAAGTTTTCTTTTATCTTGTGAGAATTACATCCTTTGTGCTAAATGACCGAGTGAGGGTCACCTAACTTACTTTGGGCATTTCACGACAAAGATTGCTATTTTATCATCATCTCTTTCGGATCATTCACTTATATTCATCGGTTCCTTGCGTAGTTTATGTTTTGACGGTGCTGACTGCTAGATAAACTACTAGGGGCTAATTTAAGATAAAATTCGTTGTTGGCGGTATAATAAGTACCTAAAATGGCATCGCATAAGGTGGAGTTCTAAAATGTCAAAACCGTAACGATTTTATCAAACTTCCTCAAGTGGCCTAAACTTAATTGAATATTTGGTTTTAGCTAGCCATTTGGACACGTCGCATTGTGTGATAATCGTAAATTTTTTGTTATGGCTCAAGAATTGTAAAGTTTGGGGAAATCCAATAATGCACGAAAAAGAACTTAGCAATTAAGGACTTAATTGTACATGAAGTTGTTTTGTTGAAGGGAAAGTACAAGAAAGGAAAAACGATGCGAAAAATTAAATCTAATCTAGAAAGCGAAATAAAATGATAGAGTTTCCTCCCCAACACTTAAATCTAACATTGTCCTTAATGTTTCGAAATAAGGTAAATGAGGTAAGGATGGGAGGAGATAGCTTCATTCAGGCCCTCTCCCTCTGGCTCTTCCACGACCTCTTCTCTGCCCATCAAAGCCAGGAAATCCAAGATGGCGCAGGATCTCTTAAAAAACGTCCATGTGTACACTCAAACCACCCATTTCTGTCCTCAAGGTATCCATACAGGCCTCATGCCTAACTCCTTGTTCAATTTGTTGCTGCTGCATCTGTTGCATGAGTTGCATCATTGCAGTTTTCTGAGCTTGGATATCAGTGGCCTGTTGGGATTGGCGGGTGTGATCGGTGGATCTGGAACTGACTGTTTAATGCTGGTTCGCGAAATGTCGCGGAAGCAAGAGTCGCCACCGTCTTTTATTTTCTCCAATATGGAAAGGACAAAAGCACAGAAAAATTCCTTATTGAGATTAGTTCTCGGTTCGGGAGGTAGATTTATAGAAAGGGAAGGTGTTAGCACCCTTTCTATCCATGGTTATCCATGGGCTCTTAGATACTTGCTCATTTGTGTTTTCAAAATGTTTGTTTACTTTTCAAGGTGAGTGAGTTTGAAAAAGTTCCGTTTAAAATTTCAGTTCGACTCTTGTATCAGTCCTCAAGAGTGTTTGAAAAGTTGTTTTTGAAAGCTTTTTGCAAAGTGTCGGTGTGAAAAGAAGTTTTTGATTTGTTTTGAATTAGAGCAAGTATCTACGAGTCATCTACCTACCCTAAGGAATTCGTCTGTGTAAATGTCCTTAAAGTAGTGCCATCCCACCATTGAGAGGTAGGTAGCACCACCGTTGGAGGTGTTCGGGTCAATTCGAGGGTTCGGGACATTGTGGTCACCAGAGCAATAGGAAGACACCTTAGAAGCTACCCCCATGCCATGTTCATGGACATGAGGACTTACTAAAACGTCCTCTACTCGACGACCACGTTTCGAAGGGCAAGGCAACAGTGAGGCGTACCCTAGGAGTGGTGTGTGAATTGTGTGTCAATTTCAGTTTATTATTTGTCTTGTCATGCATCGGGTGTTCTACGCTTTGATTTTTATTGTTTGGCCATTCATTCTTTCTTGCAGATTATTAGCAGTTAAAAGGTGCGGGAGGATAAAAGTCCTACGCTATTACAAAGGCGCGGGTCTACATCGCCAAATTAAACCAAGACCCGATTTGAAATAAATAAAATGCGGAAAGTAAATATCCTAATTATCTATTACAAAGCTTTGGGGCAATTACATGAAATTTAAAAAAAGGAAATAAAAGTAAATGTGCGAAAAGAAATAAAAATCGAGAATGCGAGGGCGTTGGACCTTTTGAGGAAATTAAATTGAAATTATTAAATTAATTAAATTAAATAAAGGAAAGGACTTATTTTTTTGTGTTTTTTTGTATTTATGAAACTAGAGAAAATTAAATGGAATTAAAACCCTAATTCTAAGCATTTTTAATTATTAAAAAAATAAATTCAAGTTTGACCTAATTTACATTAATTATTTACATGGCATATTTATTTACAAAAATAATTAATACTTAATAATGGTAAAAAGAAAAGAAAAAGAATAAAAGTATTAAGACCCTAATCTCTATATTTTTTAGTTTATTATTAAAAAAACATTGAAATTAAACCTAAAATTAAAACTAAATTAGTTAACAAAATTTATTTACAAAATAAATATTAGTAAATTAAATAACCAACATATTTTATTTTTATGATTTTTCTGATTTAATATTTATTTTTGTGTTATATAAAAAAAATTATTTGGAGGAATTAAAAGAAAACAAATAAATTAAAACAAATAAAAAAGAGAAAAAAAAGAAAAGAGAAAGAAATACAAACAAAAAGGCGGGTTTATGATGAGTAATCTGGCCCAATGAATTCAAGCCCTTCGTTGACTTTTCTGGGATGGTGTGTGGCTCCTTGGACCAACGCGTATGGTAGGCTGCTTGTGATGGCCCTCAGATTGAGCTTCAGGGACATGTGGCAGGCACTGATGTGAAGGTGTATTGTGGAACCTGGATAGCACGCTGCATGGAAGTGTATTGGAAAAAATATTATTGAAGAAAGTGGGGGACCTGGGAATCGAACCCAGGTCCCAACGTTTACCATGCTAACGCCTTGCCAATTGTGTTGTTTGTTTTCTTTGTTAATATAATGGGATATGAATAATAAGAGAGAGAAAACACAGGTTAGTGGAACAAATAAAAAAGGCGCCAGTTATTTGAATCAGCCAACCATAGTCTTCCACGCATCGTCTTCTTCAATTGCTGTTTGTTTTACCTAAAAAACAAGCTAGATAGCGGGGGTTTTAAACCCCCACAATCTGAAACAACAAAAATAGCGAATAGAAATTGGTCAATGATAAATTGAGCGCGATGAGTGTTTTAAATTAGTTAGAATGTTACGAATTCAATGGTCCTAATCTCATGGTCTAATTTTACCAGATGAAAGAAACCCCAAATTTAGAGCTTTGAAACCCTAATGCGTGTTCATGGTAACTTCTTATTTAGACGACCATTCTTCAATTGAACTGTACTGTTAGCTTCAAAAACATCATGTTAGTGTAAAACGACAATTAAAAGACATGAAACATGCGTATAAATCAAGATGCGATTATGAAAATTTCCATGAACAGGGCTATGGCGTTCTACCGTTTCTGGATGTATGGAGAGTGGAAAAGTATTGGGTTATGTTCAGAGAAGTCCCAGCAAGCTTTTGAGATACTTTCCACGCCTTGAAATGCCTTGAAACTATGAAAATAGATTTGAAGTTTTTAAGAAAAAAGTGAGTTTGTGATCTTGATTCTGAGCGCAGCTTCTTGGTCTTGTGCATTAGGGTTGCAATATGTATATGTATGTGAATGTTTTAGGTCAACAAAACAAGCCCAACATCCAAGTTTTAATGCCTTTGAATTTTTGTGATCTTCCAAGATTTTTCAATCTTTTTCATACCTTTCTCATGCCAATCAAATGAAGATTCTTGCCTTTTTAGTGATGCACGAAATCTTGAGTTTATGATAGACCTATTAGCTGCATAAAAAGATTTAAAATACATGCTTGAGTATTTTTTTCATATTTAATTTTAATTAAATGAATTAATAACATTAAAAATTCAAATAATTAATAAAAAATAAGAAAATAACTCCCCTTTGGGTCAATGGGTCGTGCATAGCTTTTGGGTGATGATTCTTGAAAGAAATTGAGGCCCATTAGCAATTTTGAGGCATTTGAAGCAAAGTTGACTTTTCAAAATTCCCAAAACTTTCCCAACTTCCACAAGGCATATCTTGCTCAATTTTTAAGATTTGATCATGTTCTTGGACATTTTGGAAAGGTCTAGAAGTCCTCTAACCAATGTCTTTGGTACCATGTAATTTTGATTTTCCAATCTCAAGTTATGGTCTTTGACTTAAAGTGCCTTTTTGTTGACTTTTGAAAATGACCTATAATGTTGAGATTGATAACTTTTTGTGAGAGCATTTCTTGGACTTGAAGTGTGAATATGAGTTGTAGGAAATGTCATTCTCTTCAAAATGAGCTTTGGATGGAATTTTTCTGATAAACCATGTGGAAGTTATGCCCTGGTCAATTTATAGTTGACTTTTTCAACTGTCCAAATATGGAAACTTTTGCATCTTGAGACTTTTTGAGCCATGCCTTGAAAATCATGATCAAGAATTGATAAAATGATGTTTGTGTCTTCAAAAATAAGATGTTGACCAAAAATTTGGACTTTTGACTGTCAAATGACCATTTTGCCCCTGCAGTTGACTGTTGAGCAATTAGGGTTTCTGACTGTGCAATTTTGTGTTGTGAGTCTTGAAACTTAGCATATGGATGCTTGACCATGTTTGTAGGCATATAGGACTTGTTTGGACCCTTGGAAACTTCAATTTCTATGCCAGAACCAAAACCCTAATTTTTGACTGTTAGGAGGCCATTGAACTGTGCAGCCCTTGAGAGCTTTTGAACCTTTAACTTGGCAAATCTTGAAGAATATGGGAGGGAAAATTTTGGGGTACAACAGCGGGTAAGATGAGCATTCATATATGTCATCCTTTGGTTTTGATCCATCATTGCCTCATAAAGGTCTTCAGTAGTCGGGTTACGAGGCCTTCTTCTGCGCCTAGTAGAAGTGCTTGGTATATCATGTTGAGGTGCTGTCTGCTGTTGTGCATCCATTTCTTCTTCTACCTCATCAACATGTTGAGGATTTTGATTCATCTGAGAAGCTAGGTCGGGTTCAGGGGGATTTAAATCATAAATCCACTTATCCATATTCTCCACATTTGTGAGCAACCTATTTGGCATAATCACACTTGGAACGATCGCGTTCTTCACCATCAAATTATACCTTCCATCTTCTCGGTTTCTAATCAAACGCATGTATTTGCAGTTATCCAAATCCATGAGAAGAGGCGGTAGAGCATCAAGAGTCTCCAGTTGGCTTTGCAAATTAAGCTCATGAGCTAATGTGGTTATCAATCCTCCGATCAAAAATGGTTGTTGTCCCCTTGCACAAAGGGACTCAATATGACGTAGAAGGAACGGAGTAGCATTTACCTTGGTTTTCTCAGCTAAGCAGCAATGAAGGAAAAATACCTCCTTTGAGTTGACTTTGTTGCTATTAGCTCGTCCAAAAATGGTGTTGGAGAGAATCTTGAAGTAGTACCTAGTGGTGGGGTTGTGAACGTGAGATGTCAGACACTCATCCCAATTTCCTGTTGAGACATTGGTGAGTTTCTTCCATAATTCGAACAAAACAATGGCCCAATATTCGGTAACAGGGACCTTGTGGTGCACCGTCTCAGATTCATCTTCCTTAATTGAAAACTTGAGTAGTTCCGTGATTCTTTCTTGGTTTAACGTATATTCGGTGTTAAACATACGGAAAGATGTGGTGCCCGTGAAGAACATGCCGTCATCACTCGGTGTTGAATACGAGAACGAACTAAGGAACTCGAGCGTCAACTTAGGGTACGTCGGGTGATGTTGCGTGCATGTGAATGAGAGGCCAGAGAGACAGAGCAACCAATGCACTCCATCAAATAGTCCCAATTTGTTGAGACAATCGTTGTCGGGATATCTCATGGCCAAGACTCCCCTACGGTGAAACTTCAAATATTGCTCCCTTTGGTGTCCACCGTCTTGATTCCTAAAAATGATTCCACCCATGTCAGGCTCTCTGTTCTCCATTGATAATTCGTTGACTGAAGAAAGGTTCTACTGTGAAAGTGGTGAGGGAGAGATTTTGCAGAGAGTGTTTGAATGGGATGGGATGAAACTATGTGAAGCTTTTTATAGGATACAAATGTGGGTTGCTCTTAAATGGGAATGAATGCTCTTAATGCAGGAAGTTTGAAAAATGGGAATGGTAGAGAATTTTGAACGTGGGTAAGAGCTGTGCATTTGGAAAAATGAGAGGGGAAAGAAAAATGAAACACCTCTGTTTCTGTTTCGTAACAGAGAGCCCCGTTACGTTCGCAACGCAGGGGCGTTACGTTCGTAACACAAAAGGGCTGTTACGTTTGTAATAGCGGTGTTGCGTTCGTAACACCTTTGTTTATGGGAAAAATAGCTTAGGACCTGGTAGACTCTGTTTTTCATATTGTTATTATCGTGCCATTCTCCTTAGCATCATTAGTTGCACTTGTTATTATTAGGGAAGATAAAACACATAGCAGCATAGTTGAATATAGTAACAGTAGTGTAAAGCAGCAATATTAGCACTAACAGTAACAGTAATAGCTCGTAATAACAGGGAAAAAAATAATGACAGTAAAATTGAAACTGATGATAAATAAATGAAATATCATTAACTAATAGAATTGTTTAGAATTTGAAACAAACAATAACTAAATGCATGGAATAAAAAAAAACTAAAACTAAGGTTCCTCCCCCACACTTAGACGAAACAGTGACCTCACTGTGTACATAAATGCAAGAAACGGAACACATTAACATAACTACGGCAACTCCTAGCCATGATGAGTAGAGAATAGATGTTGGTGAATGAAATCCAATTGTTCAGTTACCAAATCCATAAAACCAAGGAAATCCACACGTAAAGAGGTAAGCTCACCCCGCATGCCGGTTATTTCAGTATTCAAAGAGTCGAGTGTGACAGTAGGTGGAGGTGGTGGTTGTGTCTCAGGAACTGGGAAGGTAGACTCAGTGGACACTACAGGCTGATCCCATGGGTTAGGAAATTGGTGGTATCCAGGTGGTGTTTCAGGATTGGATTCTTCAGCACCTGGAGGGGTATTTGGGACTTCATAAATTTGAACAGTGGATGGAGTCGAAGGCGGTGTAGGAGGATGGTGGAGATTAAAAAGCCAATTTTCTCTGTTATGGACACTAGTAATAGGATCTGGGAGTACAAACTGGTGAACAGTTTCATGGTTAATCAACAGCTCAAATTCATTCAGCCCAAGGTTTCCTATGAAGCTAGTGTGAAAGCAAAACTCAATATTCATTGGCCTAATCCCACAGTGCGGATTTGTTCCTAACATAGGTCTTCGAAGTCCAATAGCATTGGAGATCATAGTAACTAACCCACCTATAAGGATTGGTGCATTCTCTGTTTGGATAATGCGCTCCATATTAGCAATCATGTAGGTGGCACCATTAACTGGGCGGTTCTGCGAAGCACAATACATGATGAAAAGCTCATCACATGACATAGCTGTAACATTCTGCTCTTTTCCGAAGAGGGTGTGTGCAATGATTTTTTGGAAGTACCTAATAGCAGGGTTATGGATGGACTCCGAGTAAAGATCATTTGGCTCAGGATGGTTGTTTCCAGCAATACTACCACAAAAGTAATCAAGGTCATGATCTAGCATTATTTCTTCTTGGGTCATGGTGATAACATCAGGGCCATTAGGGAATCCTAACATATCGGCAAACTCCCTATGATTGTAGCGGTAGTCCATATTAAACATTCTGAAGGTGATCATCCCGCGGTTGAAACCTAACCCATGGTTTAGCAGATAGCTTAGTATGCTCAAAAACTCAAGGGTCAGCTTACGGTAGGTACAATAGCGTCTCCGAATTGGAGCAACGTCCTAACCTATTTGGTTAAGCAGATACATAACGCTCTCATGAAGGCCTAAGGCATTCATCGTATGGTTGTCAGCATAAATGGTTGGATGCATCTCTCGCTCAGCTAGATCCTCAAAGCGCCTTCTCTGATGCCTACCTCTCAGGGTTATGTTCATGTAGTTCCTACGTGCCATGGAGCTAAAAAAATAAAGCTAATGAATTACCCTGAAAATATTTAATAAATGTATGAAAAACTAAGTTAGTATTTTCAGGTTAAAATGCTGAAGTTAATCAAAATAAAATGAAGTTCAAATAAAAAGAAATAAAGGATGCAACATAAAAATTGAAAGATTAAAACAAAGTTAAAAAATAAAAAGCATATCAAAACAACAAAAACAATTAAAAGTAAACATGGGTTGCCTCCCATGAGGCGCTTTTGTTTCATGTCGATGGCTCGACAGACAGTACCTATTCAGTTAGGTATCGGGGTAAGTGGCTCACTTAATTGCAGATAATCCGAATAGTTTAGATTTTCGACGTTAAAATAATGCTTTAAATGCTGGCCATTGACTATAAATGGTTCTATGGAATTTCCTTTAATTTCTATCGTACCACTATGGAAAACTTTACTAATTTCGAATGGTCCTGACCACCTGGAACACAATTTACCCGGAAAGAGTTTCAGTCTAGAGTTGAATAGGAGTACAATGTCTCCTTCCTTAAATTCTTTCCTCGAGATGCGCTTATCATGCCATTTTTTGTTCTCTCCTTATAGATTCTAGCATTTTCATCAGCGTCTAAACGCAATTTTTCTAATTCATGGATATCTAATATTCGTTTCTCGCCAGCAGTCGTGTAATTTAAGTTAAGAGTTTTAATAGCCCAATAAGCTTTATGTTCTAGTTCTAATGGCAAATGACAAGATTTTCCATAAACTAATTTAAACGGTGTTGTTCCGATAGGGGTTTTAAAAGCTGTCCTATATGCCCAAAGAGCATCATTTAGCTTGGAGGACCAATCCTTTAAAGATGTGGCTACGGTTTTCTCAAGGATTTTTTTAATTTCCCTATTTGACACTTCCACTTGTCCACTTGTTTGAGGATGGTATGGTGTGGCTATGCGATGTTTAACGTCATATTTTGAAAGTAGTTTTTCGAAAATTCTAGAGATAAAATGGGAACCACCATCACTAATTACTACTCTTGGTATACCGAATCGTGGGAAGATAACATTCTTGAATAGTTTAAGTACCACTCGTGTATCGTTTGTGGGTGCAGCGACGGCTTCAATCCATTTTGATACATAATCAACAGCTACCAGTATATACTTATTTCCAAAGGATGCGGGAAACGGTCCCATGAAATCAATTCCCCATACATCGGAAATTTCAACTTCGAGAATCCCTTTTTGCGGCATTTCGTCACGTTTAGATATATTTCCTGTGCGCTGACATCTATCGCAGTTCATAATTTCTACGTGGACGTATTTCCATAAAGTAGGCCAAAAAAGACCATCTTGTAGTATTTTTGCACAAGTTTTCGAAGTGCTAGCATGTCCACCATAAGGGGCGGAATGACAATGAGTAATGACATCGTCCACTTCATCATTAGGAACACAGCGACGGTAGATACCATCGGCGCCTCTTTTAAAGAGTAGTGGTTCATCCCAAAAGTATTGTCTAAGATCATGGAAGAATTTATTTCGCTGTTGGTACGTTAAATCGGGTGGTAGAACACTGGAGGCTAAGTAGTTAACAAAATCAGCGTACCATGGTAATATGGTGTTGGTACAGATGGCTTCTACTACCGCAGTTGTTAAATGTTCATCGCATTATTCTAAACTGTCGGTAGGAGCTGTCTCTAGTTGAGCAATAAGGCACTCATATGGCAAATCATCGTTTATGGGAACACTCTCAGCTTGGATTCCATTCAATCTTGACAAATGGTCTGCTACTACGTTTTAAGTTCCCCTTTTGTCTTTTATTTCCAAGTCAAACTCTTGTAGGAGTAATATCCATCTGAGTAGTCTTGGTTTGGCGTCTTTCTTACTTAGCAAGTATCGGATCGCAGCATGATCCGTGTAAATAACAATTTTGGCGCCTACTAAGTAGGAACAAAATTTGTCTAACGCGAATACAACAGCTAAGAGTTATTTTTCCGTAGTGGCGTAATTCATTTATGCGGGATCAAGTGTTCTGCTTGCGTAGTAAATAGCGTGAAGCTTTTTATCCTTGCATTGTCCTAGGACTGCACCTACAGCATAATTCCTCGCGTCGCACATTATTTCAAATGGTTGATTCCAATCAGGAGGTTGCATTATAGGTGTTGAAATTAATGCTTCTTTAAGCGCCACAAATGCGTTTAAGCATTTATCGTCGAAAATAAACTCAGCGTTTTTCATCAATAGTTCAGTTAGTGGCTTAGTGATTTTAGAGAAATCTTTTATAAAACATCGGTAAAAACCAGCGTGTCCTAGAAAACTTCTTATTTCTCTAACTGTTTTGGGTGGTTGAAGGTTTTCGATAATTTTGATTTTTGCTTTATCGACTTCAATCCCTCTGTTTGATACAATGTGACCCAACACAATTCCTTGTCTCACCATGAAATGACATTTTTCCCAGTTGAGCACTAGGTTGACATTGACACAGCGTTTTAGTACCAACTCAAGATTTGATAAACATCCGTCAAAACTTTCTCCGCAGGCTGAAAAATCGTCCATGAACACTTCTATAATTTCGTCCAAAAAGTCTGCGAAAATTGCCATCATGCATCGTTGAAAAGTTGCAGGTGCGTTACATAGTCCAAATGGCATTCTTTGGTATGCAAAGGTACCATAGGGGCATGTGAACATAGTTTTCTCTTGATCATCTAGATGAATGGGAATTTGAAAGAATCCTGAGTACCCGTCAAGATAGCAGAAGTGGGAATGTTTAGCTAAGTGCTCGAGCATTTGATCTATGAATGTTAATGGGAAATGGTCCTTGCGCGTAGCTTTGTTTAGTTTTCTGTAATTGATACACATTCTCCATCCTGTTTGGGCATGTTGTGCTACCGATTCGCCTTTTGTGTTTGTTATAACCGTAACACCTCCTTTCTTAGGTACTACGTGAACTGGACTGACCAATTTGCTATCGGATATCGGGTATATGATGCTTGCCTCTAGTAGTTTCTACACTTCTTTCTTTACGACTTCACTTAAAATATGATTTATTCGTCTTTGATGTTCTCTATAAGTCTTGCAGTCCTCTTCTAGCATAATGCGGTGCATACAGACAGAAGGACTTATTCCTTTTAGATCCGATATGTTATATCCCAACGCGGTTGGATACTTCCTAAACACATTAAGAAGTTTTTCGGTTTCGATCTTCCCTAAGTTGGCATTGACTATAACTGGCCGTTCGAGTTCTTTATCTAAAAATTCATACCTTAGATCTTTAGGTAACGTTTTAAGTTCTATACCAGTTTTCTTAGCAGTTGGGGTAGGATCGGGTGTTAAGGCGAAACATTCGCTTAGGTTGGCATCGTGATATTCCTATCTCCAGTCATCATCCTCGAAAATAGATGGTGTCAGAATTTTCAATATTCCAGAATAGGTGTCTTCATGATTTCTAGTTCTTTGACACATTCATCGATAATATCTAGGAAATAACATGAGTCGTCTATAGCAGGGGCTTTGAAGAATTGGGAAAGAATAAACTCTACTTTTTCTTCTCCTACCTCGAAGGTAAGCTTTCCTTTCTTAACGTCGATAATGGCTCCTGCAGTGGCTAAGAATGGCCTTCCTAATATGATGGGAATATTTGAATCTTCCTTTATGTCCATTATTATAAAGTCAGTAGGTATGTAAAATTGTCCTATTCGGACTAGAATGTTTTCTAGCATACCAACAGGGAATTTGACTGATATGTCGGCTAGTTGTAAGGACATCTTGGTAGGTCTCATGTCACCTAGTTTGAGCTTCTCACAAATAGATAAGGGCATTAGACTAACACTTGCTCCTAAATCTCATAGAGCTTTGTCTATGACAGATTTTCCAATTACACATGGTATGGAGAAACTACCAGGATCCTTTAGCTTTGGAGGCATGTTATTTTGAATTATGGCGCTACATTCGGCAGTTAGCATAACGGTTTCGTTTTCAACAATTTTTTCTTATTAGACATTATTTCCTTTAGGAATTTAGCATATGACGGCATTTGAGTTATAGCTTCTGTAAACAGAATAGTGACGTTTAGTTGTTTCAGAAGTTCTACGAATTTCTTGAATTGTCCCTCGTTTTTGGATTTTGTAAGTCTTTGAGGGTATGGAATTGGTGGTTTATATGGCGGTGGAGGTACGTAAGGTTTATCTTTTTCTGAAACCTCTCCGCTCTCGTTTGCGTCTTCCTCTACATTCTCAGATTGTTCCTTTGATTTCTCTGCTTCCTTTTCAGGTTTTTGATACATGGCCGGGTTTTGGAGTCTATGATCTACCGGTCCATCAAGTATTGTCCCACTTCGTAATGTGATAGCATTAGCATGTCCTTTAGGATTGGGTTGTGGTTGTCCAGGAAACGTACCAGCAGGTGCGACAGAACTAGCTTGGTGTTGTGCTACTTGGGAGATTTGGGTTTATAACATTTTATTATGAGTTGCTAGGGTATCTACCTTATTTGTTAATTGCTTCAATTGTTCACCGGTGTGAACGTTTTGATTAAGGAATTCTTTGTTTTGTTGAGCTTGAGTAGCAATAAAGTTTTCCATTAGGATTTCAAGGTTAGACTTCCTAGGAATGTTAGGAACATTAACAGCGGGTTTTTGATAGCTTGGAGGTACATCGGGTGCTTGGCCAGGTGCATATAAAGCGTTATTATTCTTGTACGAGAAGTTAGGATGGTTTTTCCAACCAGGATTATAGGTATTAGCATAAGGATTAGCTTGAGCGTAATTCACTTGATTAACTAGTATTCCTGCTAGGATTTGACATTCGGTTCCAACATGACCAGGAACTCCACAAACTTCGCAGTTTGGGGTTACGGCAGCCACGGTGGCTGCAGGAGGTAAGGTCAAGCTTTCTATATTTTGGGTAAGAGCATCTACCTTAGCATTAACTTTATCTAGGCTACTAATCTCGTACATCCCACTTTTGGCTGGAGTTTTCTCCACAACTGTTCTTTCTCCTCCCCACTGATAGTGGTTTTGAGCCATATTTTCAATGAGTTGGTTAACTTCATCGTAAGGCTTGTCCATCAGTGTACCACCTGCAACGGCATCTATAGAGAGTCTTGTGTTGTACAAGAGTCCATTGTAAAACGTATGGATAATCAGCCAGTTTTCTAATCCGTGATGTGGGCACATTCGCATCATATCTTTGTAGCGTTCCCATGCATCGAATAGAGATTCAGTATCCTTCTACCTAAATCCGTTGATTTGAGCTCTTAATGCAGCAGTCTTGCTTGGGGGAAATTATCGTGCTAAGAATACAGTCTTAAGTCCTTCCCACGTAGTGACGGAATTTGATGGCAAGGATTGCAACCAAGCCCAAGCTCTATCTCTTAGCGAAAAAGGAAAAAGACGTAATCTTATTGCATCTTTACTAACACCATTTACTATAACTATGTCAGCAAATTGAACGAATTTCGTAAGATGTTCATTTGGATCCTCGGTAGGATTTCCAGAGAATTGGCGTTGTTGGATAGCTGATATCAATGACGGTTTCAACTCAAAATCGTTTTGATTAATTACTGGAGCAGCAATGCTATTGTGGGGTTCTTATTGTGATGGAGCTGCGTACTCCTTTAGTGGACGGGTCCTTCGTTCTTCAGCCATGACTATTTCTGGATTGGTTTCGGTTTCACAGGAAGAATTAGAATATGTTTCGGAATCAATCTTGATTTCGGGTTTTGGTAAAGGAATAGCGTGATTTAAACAGTAATCCCTGACTGCACGTCTTACAGAAAGGATGCGTTCAGGTTTGTCCGTCAATTTGTCAAGAGGTTTGCCTTGTGAGCGAGTCCTTGGCATACAAATCGAAAAAGGGTTTATGTTGCCTAGTCTAAACGCGCAACAGAAGAATCGTACTTAATTGACTAATCGTCCCCGACAACGGTGCCAAAAACTTGATCGGGACTTTATGAGTCTATCGGGATACTAACTACAAGTATAGAGTTTAGTCGTTCTAGTTTTAAATGATTATCGAACCCACAGAGACTGAGGATCAATCGCATATGATCTAATGTTACAAATGTTTAACTAAGCGATGAATATTTGGTTTTAGGGGAAAAAGATTTTAATTAATAGTAATAGTTATAGTTATACCGATATGTGATAGTCGGAATTCGAGAAATCGGTGAATCACTTGGCATATAATGTAATTCGGTAAAAAAGAATTGTTTAAAAACCTGAGACATACACTCACGTGTTCATGAAATAAGTTATGCTACTAAACCTAGTGGATGCACTTTAAATTTAATAACACTTTTTGAAAACAACTCGAGTTTAATTAATTTGTTAAAACACTCTCGTGTATTTAAAAATTAATGTTTCGTTACCACTATCTGGGTCGAACCCCAGCTCTCGCATGCAGGTTCTTGCCTTAATTAATTTCCCACTCTCGTGGCAAAATCGTGTTAAATATCCTTTCACTCTCGTGACAAGGGTAGTTAAATTAAATATGGAAATTGGAAACCAGAAATTATTTATAAAAGATTTTAGCCAAGTTATCACCGAATTCCTTCGGTGCTTAAGAGTCACATACCGGTACAAACAAAATTAGCCGGACATAATGTATTTAGCAAACATGCAACGTAAAATACAGTTCATGAAAATAATCAACACCGCATATAAACAACAAAGATTGAATTGCATAAAAAACCTGTAATTTATATTGCCGTGGTAATCTTGAATTAGTACAGTGCCCTTTGCGATACAATTAATTGAAATATAGAACTAAGTGTGTGTTAATCCTTCAATGTGAAGAATTAACACTTTAGGGAACTGTAAAATTACAAAGGCTATGGAAGGGAAATAATGGTTCAAAAGCAAGAAAACAAAGTAAAGCAATGCATAAAGAAAATTATGGTTCTCAAACAAATTCTCCGACCCTTTCAAAGTGAAATCTTCAACATATATATATAGGCTCTCTCTTGTAACTGTCATGTTCCATTATTTCAGTACGTGCGCTAAATTCTCAACTGATGGAATGAGGTCGTGTGGACTTCGTGTGGGCTGCTTCGTGGTTTACTGCATAGACTGAGTTTTTAAGGTGTTACGTTTGTAATGGAATTCATTACGTTCGTAATAGCTAGGCCTTTTGTTACGTTCGTAACGCGTTATGTTACGTCTGTAACAGTGTGCGCTTAGGCGTTACGTTCGTAACACTAAGCGTTGCGCTCGTAACGTCATCTGGTGTGAGTTTCTCGGCAGAATGTCATTTTTCTTCTTTCTTCTTGCCATTTCTTAGCTTGTTTTGCTCCTTTTAGCTTATTTTCTATCTTATGTCTTGGAGAATATAATTTACCTGAAAACAAATAGAAATACCTTCGTGATGCATATTATTCGATAAAAACGTACGAATAACTCGTGTAAATTAGGCCTAAAAAGCGATACATTTTCGTGTTATCATTCTCCTTGATTACTCAAGGGATACCGGTACACACTAAAGTATCGCATCAACATAGCTACTATTTCAACCTTGTCGGTATACCCCACACAGCTCCCTCACAGTTTATTGCTACTTACCTAAAAGGAATTCCCATATTCGGGTTTAGGATCCAAACAAACCAAACAGATACCCTTGAAAGTAAATCAAACAAGACAAGCCAAACAAACAATTAAAATGACCTAGGTCCTAAGGTAAACCTTACTTTATAAATCATATCCCCAGCAGAGTCGTCAGTTCTGTGACACGGTGGCAGAACTGACTATTTTTTGTTACTTCTAATTTTGTGTTTTTTGTTTGAAAATGTTTGGTAAGTAAGAGTCGCCATCGTCTTTTATTTTATCCAACAAAGGAAAAGGGAAAAAGAACAGAAAAAACCTTTTTCGAGATGTTTATGAGTACAGGGGGTAGATTATAGAAAGGGAAGGTGTTAGCACTCTTTCTATCCGTGGTTTTCCATGGGCTCTTAGGTACTTGCTCATTTTTAAATTGCTTTTGTGTGTTTGTGTGCTTTTAAAAAGTTTTGAAATTGCCTTAGTGTGGCGATTCACTTTAAGGTAACAATTTTATCAGTCCTTAAGAGTGTGATAAAGCATTTTTGAAAAATTTGTTTGAAAAGTGTTTGAAAATGTAAGTGTGAAAAATTGATTGTTTTGAGTAAGTACTTCAAAGTTTCTACCTACTCGAAAAAGACTTTTAATTTTCTTATTTCCTTTAGATAGCGCTATCCTACTATTAAGGAGTAGGTAGCTCCATCATTGGAGTTTGAGGGACAATCGAAAGGGACGATTACAATCACTTAAGGCAACAGGGAAAGATCTCTTAGTAATTGTCCTAAAACTCTAAGATCACTTTTTTACCGAGGCAACATCGAAAGGGTCATCGAAGGACTAGTGATCTTTCGAATTAGAGGACAGCCACTAAAAATTCTCACATTTTGAGAATAGTGACAGTTTTTCAAAGGCAACCGCAGTGGGGGAAAACCCTATGAGTGAGCATGTGCAAGTGTTTGATTTTAGCTTGTTTATCTTTGCATAGTTAGGGTTTTCTACTGTTTTAAACATTGATTTATCTTTCGCATACAATTCTATTATCAATCATCTAACAGTTTATAATGACGGAAAGCAAAAGTGCAAGAAGTTTAAACCTAGCTATTATAAGGCCTTGGAGAGGGGGTTACTTAACCAAACTTGGGGAAAACAGTAAATGAAAATAGTAATAAACTTAAGTTAAAAAGCTATTACAAACTCGAAACAGATACAATAATTAGAAAAATAAATAGGTAAACACGCACGAGGAATGACACGGGAATAGATTAAATATCCTACATAATCTACTTAAAATATTTTTTGTATTTTTATTTAAGAAAATAAAGTAAAGTTGAATTTTGCAAATTAGTCCTAATTTCTAATTAATTTTAATTAATGAAAACAAATCAAGTTACCCTAATTAAATTAATTTATTTTTAAACAAAATTAATTTTAATAAAAAACTAATTTTAACATTTTTGTGATTTCTTGATTTTATGATTTAATTAAAAAATGGTTTTTTAAGACAATTAGAACAAATAATTAAAACAATAAAAAAGTAATAAATAAATTAAAACAAAAATTAAAATGGGCCTGATACGAGAAGCAATTTGGGGGTGTGGAATTGAATTTGTGTTAGGCCTAAGATTGCTGGCCCAATGACTGCGTCAGATTCACTGCTCCCTGCTCCTTGGAGATTCACCAGGGGCATTCAGACCTGGAACATTAGATTTATGGCTGCGTAGATCCAACGATGAACATTTGATGGTACATAGCATGCACTCTTAACCTTAGAGCACCAAATATGCAAGAATAAATTGGAAAAATGATATGTAAGAGGCAGGGTTCGAACCCCTGCCCTTACACACACGACAAGCCTTAATACCCATTGCCTCTACCACTGCACCATTCTGATCATTCATACATATAAGCAAAACAAAATATTATAATATGAAAACAGATCAATGGACACATTTCAAAATGTGTGCGCTGTGGGTCCCTAAAGATTTGAATGGGACAATCAATGAACACCAGACCATCACCTTCTTCATTGATCCATCGTTTTAGGTGATGTACATTTACCTACAATTATTTCCGTCACTATAGACTATAGTGACGGATTTTGTTCGTAGCTACAAACCTGCAACATTCTAAAACACGATACAAGCATCATAAATTCAAACCAAAGACATAGATTGACTATAAACGATCTCCTGAGCATGATAGTACCCCTAATTTTGTTCAATTTTGCCTCTAGCTAGGGTTCCCCAATTTCAAGCTTTGGAACCCTAACAATGACAAATGATTATACCTGCACTCAAGCTTAAATTGAAATATCCAGAAAAATTCACATGATGATCATGAACACAAATATGCATTCAAATCATATTTATAATGGATGAATGAGTGAAATCGAGATTAGAAAAGATAAGAACAAACTGTGAGTGCAAGGGCGCGGTTCTTGACACTGCAAGCTTTAGGAATGATCGTGATAGCTTCCTAGATGTCTAAGGATTATTGTTTGATCCTTAGAACAACTTGAATCGGTCTCCAGAAGTGAAACCGATCTGTAGTTTTTGTTGGAAAATTTGGAATTTTTCTCTCTGTTTTGAGGCTAGCTGCGTATCTGTTCCCTTGTCCTCTAGGTCTTGAGTGTCCTGGTCTAAGTAGTGAATCAATCTAGGGTAAAAGAATTGGAAAGAATCAAAAGATGTTATGGTATTTAAGTTTGCTTCCAATATTTCCAAACATGGAGTTTTCTTCCCATTCTCAAACTTGCACGATTTGTTTGGCTATTTGACAACTCATGAGATATTCAATCAATGCTAAAACAAATCTTATCCCATTTATTTGCTTTATTTTTTATTTAATTTAATTTAATTTGAATTTTAAATAAATAAAATCAAAATAAATTATATAAATAAATAAATGAGGCAAGGAGGGTCCCATGGGTCGTGGACCATGCTAGGGATAAGATTCAATCTTGAAAAACATGGGCCCATGTGGAAAAAAATGCAATTTTGGACATTGTTAACTTTGTGCAAATTTCCAAAAATGGCCTACTTTGACAATGCATATCTCTCTCAATTTTGACCCTAAGAGGGTGTTCTTGGACTTTTTATAAATCTTAGGATTTCCCCAAAGAAACCTCTCTAGTTTAATCTCAATTGGTTCTTCCATGTTTATGTAAGAAGCTTTGACCCAAAAGGTGTTTTTGTTGACTTTTGAAAAGGACCTATAATGTCTGAATTTATATCTTTTCATGAGTGCATTTCTTGAACTTGAGGGATGAAGATGAGTTGTAGGGAATTGGATTATCTTCAAAATGAGCCTTGGATGAGAAATTTATGATAAAGTATGAGAAAGTTATGCTTGGTCAAAGTTTGGTTGACTTTTTCTATAGAAACCCTAATTTAGCAACTTTTGAGTTTTGATGAATTAGGAGCATTCCTTGAGGAATCATGATCAACCCTTGATTAAATGATGGATATTACTTCAAAATGTTGATGTTGACCAAAAATCTTGAAGTTTGACTGTATGTGGGTCACAGTTGACTTTTGACCTAGTACAGTTGATTTTCAGGCATTTGAGCAGTTGACTGAGCAAACTTCTTGTGCAAGGAATGAGACTTGGAATGGATGATATTGAGGACATATTAGGGAAATGGAAACCATTTAGGACCATTGGAACTCAAACATCTTGATGAGGAGTGAAACCCTAGTTTGAGGCTCATTGTCTTAGGAGGAGGATTTGTTTGGTCAATCCTTAGTCAACTTGAGCAATTGAGGACCTATATGAGTATGTTTTGTGTGAAAATGGGAGGGAAAATTTTGGGGTACAATAGTAAAATTCTCCAAGGACCTAGGACATTAATGAATATCCGAGTGTGTGAGGGACATCAACCTATTAGACCATCTCATGCCTTGCTCATTCTTCACAACAGATTGAGGTAGGTGCAAAATAAACCACCTAGCCAACAAGAGTCCAACACAAAAGAGTCCCTCTTCTCTTTATAGTGCGAGTATGCAGAGAGTTTAGAATGTATCCAAGTAAATTAGGAACCGGATTATGGGACAGAAAAACCTTGACCGCATTCACATCTATGAGTTAGTTCAGATTAGGAAATAGCACCATCCCATAGATGAGAAGGGCCAACACTTCTTCAAAAGCTTGTAAATCTAGGGTATCCCAAAAATGACGAGCCTTCTCAAATAGAAACTTAGCTAGAAACCCTTTGACGCCTCTACTTGTTTCCCAATTTGCCACGACATCTGACCACTGTAAAGATAGAGGTTGAGCAATTTCCTCATGTTTTAGGTCTCTTTCCATACCATTGAAGGGTAACTGATCAAGAATGGGCACCGCCAATAACTGAGAAAACTCCTCCATAGTGGGCACTAACTGGTAATCAGGAAAGGTTAAGCAGTGATGTAAAGGGTCGAAGAACTGAAAGAGCACCTTTAACATTTCTTCATCATGGTTTGAGGTGACCAAACTAAGAAGTCGACCATGTCTTTTAGTGAATGGAGAGCTTTCAGGAATTATTGATGCTAATTCCTTGAGTTGAATTGGTACCCTTACGAGCTTGACTTGGATAGTATTCCTGCGAGTGGCTGCCATGTCCTACAAAACAATACAAAGATAAGCCTTAAAAATCCTTGAAATGGTTAATATGTCATGCAATGTTATGATATCATGATTATTCTAAGAAAACACAAATATAGCAAGCAAAAGCAAGTCACACAAATACCTTAGATTTAAAGCTGGCATGAGTTCCAAAGGTAAGTACCCTCTTGAAATTTAGTTGGCTCAACCTGTTCTAGAAATAGTAACCGGGTTCTAAGGGATCTCAATATCACTAATCTTTCCCACAAGTTTCATTCTGATAGACAACTGACTTGCCACCAAACAAAACTCGGGATTCAAATCTCAATGAGTGTAGTATCGAGTATCAACCGACTTAGGACTATACCAAAGACGACAATCTCACTACTCCCTAATGGCCAAGTTGGTAAATTAAAGGTTCTAAGGTTGTTGATGCTTTATGACACCATGCAGCAGCCCCGTATTCTCCTTGATTACTCAAGGGCTACCGGTACCAACCAAAGTGTCACATTAATGTAGCTATCACTTCAACCGTGTTGGATACCCCGCACAACCCCCACGATATATTTCTACTTACCTAAAAGGTGTCCTAGATCCGGGTGTAGGATCTATAGTAACCCAAACATACCATCCAAAGGTAAAGCAAACAAAGAACAAAAAGCAGTTAAATAATGAACTAACTCTAAGGTAACCCCACTTTTTTTTAGTATTCTCCAGCAGAGTCGCCAGTTCTGTGATACGGTGGAAGAACCGACTGTTATACTGGTTTTGTATTTTGTATTCACAAATGTTGCGGTAAGCAAGAGTCTCCACCGACTTTTATTTTATCCAACAAAGGAAAGGGTGAAAAGAACATAAAAAGACCTTTCGATATTTTTATGAGTAAAGGGAGTAGATTATGGAAAGGGAAAGTGTTAGCACCCTTTCCATCTGTAGTTATCTACGGGCTCTTAGATGCTAGCTCATGTTTTAAAAATTGCTTGTGCTTTGTGTATTTTGAAAATTGTTTTGAAAATGCCTTAGTGCGGCGATTCACTTTGTGATAACTTTTCTATCAGTCCTCAAGAGTGTTGACAAGGAGAATGTTTTTGAAAGTGTTTTGACATGTTTTTGTGTAGGTGCAAAAAGTTTTTTTGAGCAAGCATCTGAGAACTTATCTACTTATACTCGAAAAGTTCGTTCTTTTCCTCCTAACCTTTAGACAGTGCTATCCCACTATTAGTGAGTAGGTAGCCCTATCTTTGGATGTTAGAGGGACAAGCGTACGATCTTCGTTATGGTCATTGAAGGCAACTTGTAGGGATACCTTACCAGTTCGAAGGGACTGTCATCATATATTCGTAGGCAACATCGAGGGACAAGATCATTTCTCGTAGGCAACTCGAGGGACATTGAGGGACTATGATCTTTATGATGACTTTAACCGAGGGTCTTTGCTAATGGTATCTGTTGTACCCCAAAATTTTCCCTCCCATATTCTTCAAGATTTGGCAAGATCAAGCTTTAAAATCTCTCAAGGATTGCACAGTCCAATTGCCTCCTAACACAGTCAAAACTAGGGTTTTGGTTCTTGCAAAGAAATTGAGGTTTCCAAGGGTCCAATCAAGTCCCATGTGCCTATATACATTGTCAAGCATCCACATGTCAAGTTTCAAGGCTCACAACATCAACTTGCACAGTCAAAAGCCCTAATTACTCCACATTCAACTACAGGGGTAAAATGGTCATTTGACAGTCAAAAGTCAAAAAATTTGGTCAACATATTATTTTGAAGCCACAATCATCATTTGATCAATTCTTGATCATGATTCCACAAGCATGGCTCAAAAAGTCTCAAGATGCAAAAGTTTCTATTTTTGGACAGTTGAAAAGTCAACTGCAAATTGACCAATGCATAACTTCTTCATGGTTTATCAGAAAAATCCCATCCAATGCTCATTTTGAAGAGGATGACATTTCCTACAACTCATCTTCACATTCCAAGTCCAAGAAATGCTCTCACAAAAAGTTATCAGTTTCAACATTATAGGTCATTTTCAAAAGTCAACAAAAAGGCACTTTAAGTCAAAGACCATAACTTGAGATTGGTAAATCAAAATGACATGGTACCAAAGGCATTGGTTATAGGACTTCAAGACCTTTCCAAAATGTCCAAGAACATGTTCATAGCTTCAAAATTGAGCAAGATATGCATTGGAGAAGTTGGGAAATGTTTGGGAACTTTCAAAAGTCAACTTTGCCTAAAACACTTCAATTTTGCTAATGGGCCTCAAATTCTTTCTTGAATCTTTACCCAAAGCCTATCAACGACCCATTGAACTTAAAATGATTTATTTTCTTATTTTTAATTAATTAATTGAATTTTTATTATTATTAATTCATTTAATTGGTTTTAATTGTAGAAAAATATCAAAGCATGGTTGTCAAATCTTTTTATGAAGCAAATACACTCCACACATGCGAAAGATTTCGTGCATCATCCAAGGGGACAAGATCTTCCATAATTGGAAAGGTTTTCATGGAAAAAGATTGAAAATTACATGATTGAAAATCAAGGATTTGAAACATTAATTCATGGACTTTTGGGCCAAGGTTTTGACCTAATTTGCATCACATACATATGCTGAGTGAAACCCTACTCAAAGGACACGTGAAAGCTGCTAAAAACTCCATAGCCAATTTGCAAAAACTCAAGAAAATTGTGAAACTGAAATCCTACTTGCAGTGCCTTTCCACGCCTAAAAAGGATTCAAGCACCTTGCCTGAGTCTCCAGGAAGCGTTTGCCATCAAAAACCAATCCTAACACGTGAAGAATCAAAGAACATAAGCCACACGGTTTGCCTTATTTTTCAAACCTGCATATCATGATTCATGTGCTTTTAATCTATTTTCTTGTTTGATTCATGCTAATAGGGACCTTCTGAAGCGATTGGTATAAGCTAATTGAACTAACGCTGCCTTAATCAAAATATACCATGGACGAAAGTTAGGGTTTCTGAAGCTTGCAATTAGGGCTTTAGGCATCAGGAAAAATTGGACCACGTCATGACTATGGTTGAATTCGTCAAGGCCAGATGAATTCAACCAAACCCTCGCGCTCAATTTATGTGATCCATAGGGCTATTCGCTATTCTTGGGACTTTCACTTTGTGGGGGTTTAAAACCCCCGCTACTTGTTTCATATTTTGCAGGGCAAACGAAGAAGGAGAAGGCGTGGCATCATGTAGTTGGAAGGTTTAAATCTGGCGCGTTTTTTTTGTTTATACCATTAATATTTGTTTTTTCTATATAATAATTGTTGTCCACTCATATGACAAACGCGTTGGATAGCTCAGTTGGCAAAGGCATAATGGCAAGAGGTACTGGGACCTGGGTTCGATTCCCAGGTCCCCCATATAATTGATGATTTTTGTTTTAACATGTTCTAGTGCAGCATTCAGCAAATGTCCCACCATACGTACCCACGCCTAGGCTTGCCAAGTGGCTTTGATGAGCAATCTGAAGGCCAGGAGATGGAATCCATGGTGCACTCCAGTCAACCAGCACGTACACGATCAGGAAAGTCAACGTGGCTTTGTCTAATGGGCCTGAATTCCACATAAACCTCCACTTTGGGCCTGACACCCCCCTTGGTTTGCATATTTATTTTCTTTTCTTTTCTTTTAATTTCTTTCAATTGTTTTTTTTAATAATTATTATTAATTCACCATAAAATAGTTTTTCCTAATAAAAATCAGAAATCAAAAAAATTGTAAATATTTTTAATTATTTATTAATTGCATCATTAACCTATTTTTTGTAAATAAATGTTAACAATTAACTTTAGTTTAATTTAGGTTTAAAATTCAATCTTTTTCTTAAATAAATAAAAATCATATAGAATTAGGTTTTGACATTTTTATCTTTTTCTTAATTAATTATTATTATTATCATTATTAATTACTATTATTTTTGTACATAAATATGTAAATCAATTAATTAGCTTAAATTAGGTTAACTTTAATATTTTCATTAATAATTAAAATAAACTTAGAATTAGGGTTTTCTCTTGCTTTTATTTTCTTTATTTCATTAAATACAAAAACATAAAAAACACACTTTCTTTTCTTTAATTAAAAAATTAATTAGGTTTTAATTTCATTTAATTTCAAGCAAAGGGTCCAAAACCCTCGGACGTCCTGATTTTAATTCTTTTCACGCATTATTTTTCTTATTGATTATTATGTAACTGTTCAAGGATGTAATAGTAATTAGGTTTACTGTTTTTACTTTCCGCATCTTTTATCAAAAAAGGGTCTTTGTATTTTGGCGATGTATAGACCCACGCCTTGTAATAGCGTAGCTTTTACCTTTCTGTATTTTACTTTCCGCACTCTTAAATTCTAAATTGCATGAAAGAATGTATGTTAATTAAAAACAACTCGTATCTCACAATGCCATGATCAAAGATAAAACATAACATGAAAACAACACACAATACACACACCACTTCTAGGGTACGCCTCACTCGTTGCCTTCGAAACGTGGTCGTCAAGTATAGGACGTTTTAGCGGTCGCTCTTATGTCCATGATCCAGTTGCCTCGAAATGGTTGCCTCGGATTAAAAAGGATCTAGGACGTTAGGGTTACTTCTAAGGTGTCCTAATTGTTGCTTCGGTGACCACACTGTCCCTAAACTCGAATTGACCCGAACACCTCCAACGGTGGTGCTACCTACCTCTCAATGGTGGGATGGCATTACCTTAAGGACTTTTACACAGCCTAATTCCTTAGGGTAGGTAGATGACTCATGGGTACTTGCTCTCTTTAAAAACAAACCAAAAATCTTTTCACACTGACACTTTCAAAAGCTTTCAAAACAAATTTTTTCAAACACTCTTGAGGATAAATACAAGAGTCATTTACAAATCTTTCAATGAAACCTTTTTCAAACTCACTCACATCTTGAAAAGCAAACACTTTGAAAACATAAGAGCAAGTACCTAAGAGCCCGTGGATAACCACGGATAGAAAGGGTGCTAACACCTTCCCTTTCTATAAATCTACCTCCCGAACCGAGAAACATTCTCATAAGGAATTTTGTTGTGCTTTTGTCCTTTCCATGTTGGAGAAAATAAAAGACGGTGGCGACTCTTGCTTCCGTGACATTTCGTGAAACCAGCTTTAAACAGTCAGTTCTATTTCCACCGATCACAGAACTGGCGACTCTGCTGGGGAAACTTATAAAAGTGAGGTGTACCTTAGGATTAGACCACTCTTATGTTTTCAATTGCCTGTTTTGATTGCTTTAATATTGTGGGCCTGTTTTGGGAGTTTCATAGATCCTAACCCGGATCTGGGGGATACCTTTTAGGTAGCAACAAACTGTGAGGGAATTGTGCGGGGTATACCGACACGGTTGAAGCCGTTGCTACGTTGATGTGGCACTTTGGTGAGTACCGGTAACCCTTGAGTCAAGTCAAGGAGAGTACGGGGCCGCCGCGTGGTGTCGTGAAGCATCAACTGACCTTAGGAACCGTACTTGACCATCATGGCCTCTTTAGGGTAGTGAGATGACCGACATTGGTGCAGTCCGAAGTTGGTTGATACTCGATACTACACTCATTGAGGGTTGTTTTCTTGGAATATTTTGATCGCCAGTTCAGTGGCTAAATCAAAACAATGAACATAGAAAACAATCCAATGATATTGAGCTCCTTAGAACCCGATTACTATTTTCTAGGACAGGTTTGAGCCAACTAACTTCAAGAGGGTAGTACCTAAACTTCATGCCGACCTAAACTCTAAGGGCTCTTTGTGTGACTTGTGTGCCTTCAAACTTGACTACTTGCATGCTTGTTATCTGAAACATGAGTTTCTTGCAGGTTTTGTTTACAGTCCTCAATTGGGGCTCATTACAGGGTTCACTTACATCACTCCATGCATAGCATAACATCATACCATTGCATGCATCCTACATAAGGACTAACCCATTTCAAGGATCTCAAGGGTCTGTGATGCAGGTCATGATGAACCAAAATGTCTAGCAAGGGGCAAAGGGGATTCATTTTCCTCTAGCCAAGGTTGATAACTTGAGTCAGGGGCTATGACCCACTGGATATGGTGAGCCTTGACTCTTGAAGAAGGACTCTCAACAACATGCAGTTCCTTCAATCAAGATACCAAATTCAAATTCTAACAATTTTCTTGTCTACCCCGCGAGATCCTTGAAAACATTGCATGCATACATACACATCATTGCATTACAGGTATCCTTGTTACAGGTCACTTACCTTCTTCGCTGTTTATTTCAGCAATGGCTTCCCAACAAGATAACCAGGGTCTTCATGCTCAAGAGACTCAGTTCAGGGGGATCTTCCTAATCCTATCCAAGGGGCAAGAAGAGTTGAGGACACTCCTTATGGGGAATTTGGCCAAGAAAAGTCCCGAAGATGACAAGGACGAACGACTGAAATGTCTGCAAGCTGAGGTCGATACAATGAGAACCCATATGCTGGGACAAATGGCTCTCATCCAAGGCTTGGCTCGGGAGCAAGAAGAGTTGAGGACCATGATCAGTCAACTTCATCAAGGCAGATACAACATGAAGCAACCAGTCCAAGTCATGGACCAGGTCGTTGATCAGCTTCCAAGAGGACAAGAGTCTGGTATGGTGAAGAATAGACCTCTCCAAATTGCTACCACTTTGCAGGTCCAACCACAACCTCGCCCAGAGAAACAGGTTGATCAGAGTAAGCCAAACAAGCCCAGGAGGCAATTCACCCAGCTCAACATGTCGCTGTTTCAAGCTTTACAACACCTATTGAGTTTGAATCTGATTACACTAAGGGCTCCTCCCCGGAACCCCAACATCTCTTCTCCTAACTATCATCCCAACAAAAGATATGCATACCACTCTGATAGTCCTGGACATGACACTGCCGACTGTTGGGCTCTGAAGAACAAAGTCCAGGACCTAATTAATGAAGGAGTAGTGGATTTCACCCAAGAGGGTCAAGCTGAGTTCTTCCACCATCCCTCCACTTGAAGTAACAAGTCCTGAGATGAGAAGACTTTTTGTCCATTAGAACTTTTAAGTTGTAATTTTCTTCTGATTGTTCAAACAATTATTGTCATAGCAAACTTTATTACTTTATCAATGCATCGCATATGTCTGTTTTGAATCAATATATTCGGTTTCGCTATATTCAAACTACTTTCATTTTTTTGTGATGTTCAACTCTCAATTAATAATTCTGAGCCTCTTGAGGGAGGATGACGAAAACGATACCACGATCTTTACAATATGCTTTTGAACAGACCCCGCTGATGAGGTACAGGAATTGTTTCAATCCCTAAACACTGGAGTTATAAGGAAGATAATCCCTAGTCAACCCCTTTGAGCCAAAGAAGTTGGAGTTTTTCTTTTCACAAAAAAATTAAAACCCTTAATCATAACCTGGGGCAGGGTAGTTCTCTCAGTTGACCCAGGTGCACAATGAACGACATCAAAGAAGTCCTTTCAAAACAAAAAGACCGTGATGGTTCCGAATAATCATAACGACAGGCAGTCATTATCTCAGAAATAAAAGCCCATTAAGTCAAAACCTATGAAGGAGACTTACAAAACTGGGGCATCCCGCTGACTGTAATCACAAAAGAAACAGTTCAGGCAAAATTTAGGGATAATAAAATCAAAAAGAAAGAGGTCCTACAAACCCTCGACAAAAAATGACTGCCTATTCAAAATAAATTGTCAACATCCGAACCATCATTGGAATATCAGGACAAAGACTCAAACAAGGTCTAACGCACGATCAACTGAGTTTAGGTTTGAAGAACATCATGAAGAGCGGGTGGGTACAAATAAAATTTGAGCCTTTATCCTTTGTTTCTTGAACCGTGAACCAGGCCACGTTATAACCCTTAAAAGTCCTAGCTGAAGCATGGGTTAGTTCGAAAGCATACTGTTACCAAAGGTATCCTGACTCCTTAAGGCTTGCGGTAAAATAACGAGTTGACATCACAGTTTACGAAAAAATTCACTTGTTTTATGAAAAAAATGCATTTTCAAAAACTTCAAGACAGACATAAGCTTTGCATTTTTAACATAACTTTGTTCGCATATGATTATTTGTTCGAACAGCAGAGAAATTCGCACGATGAATATCTTATGAACAAAAGTCTTCTCAACAAAAGGAGTCATCTCAAGTGGAAGAAAACACTTCCAACCAAGGGGCAGGCATGATCATGGTCCGTCATCTGGGGCAGTTAAGTCAAGATTCAGAGAATCTCTCAAATGCCAAACAGCCCGGGGCAGATCTCCCTCTGAGTCACTTGGGGCATTGGACACGAATTCCAGCTACGAATCTTGCCTGATCAAACGAAGATCTTCTGGTCACATGGCAACACAATAACAGGGGCACCTCCCTACATCCTGAGAGCATGGACATAATCGAAAAAATACTGCGCATAATCAAAGACCCGCTAGGTTGACACACCTAGGCAAAAATAAAGGCTTCCCGGCGAACCAAAAGGGTTCGGGCAAAAATAAGGGATAAAATGAAAAAATCTGTACACCCGGCAAGTCGAAAACCTGAAAGGGCGGCTTAGGCAAAAATGGGTATCCCGGTGGACTGAAAACCCGAAAGGGCGGTCCAGGCAAAAGTTAGGGATCACAGCGTACGACTATGTCCCTCCATCTCGTCACTTGTCTACCAGAAGAAGATTTGTCCATCGACGGTTATTAAGCACCTCATAGGCCTTCTTCTCCCGCAGAAACTGGGGCAATAAGAATTGTCTGAACTGTGCAGTTTCTCTGCCCTCCAGGTACAAGGTAGATTCGGCTGAAGAATATAACCAAGATATCTCCACTCCCTGCAGAGTAGGATAGGATTCAGCAATACTCGCCCCTAACAGAGTTGGTCTCCCATCAGCCCGAAAAGGTACAGTATCCCCTAGCAAGTCGGCAACACTCTCCCCAAGCAGAGTTAGCCTGCTGTCAGCCTTAAGGAAGTTGGGTATCCCCAGAAGATCTCAATATTCCCCAGTGGAGTATACAAATGTTCCTCAGCAAGCATCCCCGGCAGCCTTAATATAAGATTGTTCCCCGGCGGAATACAGAACATCCAGTGGAGCCATTCCTCAGTCCAATCTGAATCAGTCTTCCCGATAAGAAGCTTATCCCCAGTAGATTCTGGAAGCTATCCCCTGCAGAGCACGAACGCACCTCCCCGGTTTTATTCAAAGGTTATTTCCCCACCAGGATATAACTGGGTTATCCTCAGCCAATTGCCACGGAAAGATCGTCCCCGGCGAAGTCTTCCTATCCCTAGCGGAGTTCATCAAATCTTCCAACAGAGCTCAATAACGGTATCCCCAGCGGAGTTATCATCAACATCTCAGCAAAATATCTCTTCCCACAGAGTAATCTCTCCAACAAGTTTATTCCCCAACGGAGTCATCTTCTCCTACGGGTTTATTCTCGCAACCATCATCCCCAGCGGAAATGAAGAGCTACTCTTCAACACCAGCCCAGGATTTGACTTCTCGGCTTTCGTCAAGGATTTATTTTTCCTAGACGCAAATACATTCATAAACATCACATTATCATACATTATAGCATGCACATACGCATCATGAACATACAATCTCATTTATTTTGAGAACATCACGCACTTCATACATCATGACATCGCATACAACTAACGTTTTGTCTTTTCAGGACAAAGGTCAATACAAAGGTGATTACTATCAACTGTCGCAATTCCAGATTCGATACCTGTATCTAGCCAGAGCGTATCTGTTGACAACTATTTTCGGACTCGATTCCTGTATCCTGCCAGGGCACGTCTGAAGAGTTTAAAGATCCGATTCCTGTATCCAGCCAGGGCGTATCTGTTGACGACTATTTCCGGACTCGATTCCTGTATCCTGCCAGGGCACGTCTGAAGAGTTTGAAGATCTGATTCTTGTATCCTGCCAGGGTGTATCTGTTGACGACTATTTTCCGGACTCGATTCCTGTATCCTGCCAGGGAACGTCTGAAGAGTTTGAAGATCCGATTCCTGTATCCTGCCAGGGCGTATCTGTTGACGACTATTTTCTAGACTCGATTCATGTATCCTGCCAGGGCACGTCTGAAGAGTTTGAAGATCCGATTCCTGTATCCTGCCAGGGTGTATCTGTTGACGACTATTTTCCGGACTCGATTCCTGTATCCTGCCAGGGCACGTCTGAAGAGTTTGAAGATCTGATTCTTGTATCCTGCCAGGGTGTATCTGCTGACGACTATTTCCAGACTCGATTCCTGTATCCTGCCAGGGCACGTCTGAAGAGTTTGAAGATCTGATTCCTGTATCCTGCCAGGGTGTATCTGTTGACGACTATTTTCCGGACTCGATTCCTGTATCCTCCCAGGGCACGTCTGAAGAGTTTGAAGATCCGATTCCTGTATCCAGCCAGGGCGTATCTGTTGACGACTATTTTCGGACTCGATTCCTATATCCTGCCAGGGCACGTCTGAAGAGTTTGAAGATCCGATTCCTGTATCCTGCCAGGGTGTATCTGTTGACGACTATTTTCCAGACTCGATTCCTGTATCCTGCCAGGGCACGTCTGAAGAGTTTGAAGATCCGATTCCTGTATCCTGCCAGGGTGTATCTGTTGACGACTATTTCTGGACTCAATTCCTGTATCCTGCCAGGGCACGTCTGAAGAGTTTGAAGATCCGATTCCTGTATCTTGCCAGGGTGTATCTGTTGACGACTATTTTCCGGACTCGATTCCTGTATCCTCCCAGGGCACGTCTGAAGAGTTTGAAGATCCGATTCCTGTATCCAGCCAGGGCGTATCTGTTGACGACTATTTCCGGACTCGATTCTTGTATCCTGCCAGGGCACGTCTTAAGAGTTTGAAGATCCGATTCCTGTATCCTGCCAGGGTGTATCTGTTGACGACTATTTTACAGACTCGATTTCTGTATCCTGCCAGGGCACGTCTGAAGAGTTTGAAGATCCGATTCCTGTATCCTGCCAGGGTGTATCTGTTGACGACTATTTCCGGACTCGATTCCTGTATCCTGCCAGGGCACGTCTGAAGAGGTTGAAGATCCGATTCCTGTATCCAGCCAGGGCGTATCTGTTGACGACTATTTTCCGGACTCGATTCCTGTATCCTGCCAGGGCACGTCTGAAGAGTTTGAAGATCCGATTCCTGTATCCTGCTAGGGTGTATCTGTTGACGACTATTTTCCGGACTCGATTCCTGTATCCTGCCAGGGCACGTCTGAAGAGTTTGAAGATCCGATTCCTGTATCCTGCCAGGGTGTATCTGTTGACGACTATTTTCCGGACTCGATTCTTATATCCTGCCAGGGCACGTCTGAAGAGTTTGATGATCCGATTCCTGTATCCTGCCAGGGTGTATCTGTTGACGACTATTTTCTGGACTCGATTCTTGTATCCTGCCAGGGCACGTCTAAAGAGTTTGAAGATCCGATTCCTTTATCCTGCTAGGGTGTATCTTTTGACGACTATTTCCGGACTCGATTCCTGTATCCTGCCAGGGCACATCTGAAGAGTTTGAAGATCCGATTCCTGTATCCTGCCAGGGTGTATCTGTTGACGACTATTTTCCGGACTCGATTCCTGTATCCTGCCAGGGCACGTCTGAAGAGTTTGAAGATCCGATTCCTGTATCCTGCCAGGGCGTATCTGTTGACGACTATTTTCCAGACTCGATTCCTGTATCCTGCCAGGGCACGTCTGAAGAGTTTGAAGATCCGATTCCTGTATCCTGCCAGGGTGTATCTATTGACGACTATTTCCGGACTCGATTCCTGTATCCTGCCAGGGCACGTCTGAAGAGTTTAAAGATCCGATTCCTGTATCCTGCCAGGGTGTATCTGTTGACGACTATTTTCCAGACTCGATTCCTGTATCTTGCCAGGGCACGTCTGAAGAGTTTGAAGATTCGATACCTGTATCCAGCCAGGGCATATCTACATGAAGAGTTTGAAGATCAACCCCTGTAACAGGCCAGGTAATTATTTTTCTTTCTCAGGTACGCAAGTCTTCGCTAAGGAATCTCTTACGCGATCGACACCTAGATGGCATCTATAAGCCCATCCTCCTATCCATCATCTTTCCAAATGGCATCTATAAGCCCATTCCTTACATCACACTGCTGATACTCTACCATGCGAGTGCAAATTTCTGGGCACTCTAGTGTTCAATCATCTTCCACCTTCGGATTACGAAAGGCACGCCAGCCAATCTACATCCTCAGGTCTAAGAAGATTGAACAGGGGCAACTGTTGTACCCCAAAATTTTCCCTCCCATATTCTTCAAGATTTGGCAAGATCAAGCTTCAAAATCTCTCAAGGATTGCACAGTCCAATTGCCTCCTAACACAGTCAAAACTAGGGTTTTGGTTCTTGCAAAGAAATTGAGGTTTCCAAGGTTCCAATCAAGTCCCATGTGCCTATATACATTGTCAAGCATCCACATGTCAAGTTTCAAGGCTCACAGCATCAACTTGCACAGTCAAAAGCCCTAATTACTCCACAGTCAACTACAGGGGTAAAATGGTCATTTGACAGTCAAAAGTCAAAAATTTTGGTCAACATCTTATTTTGAAGCCACAATCATCATTTGATCAATTCTTGATCATGATTCCACAAGCATGGCTCAAAAAGTCTCAAGATGCAAAAGTTTCTATTTTTGGACAGATGAAAAGTCAACTGCAAATTGACCAAGGCATAACTTCTTCATGGTTTATCATAAAAATCCCATCCAATGCTCATTTTGAAGAGGATGACATTTCCTACAACTCATCTTCACATTCCAAGTCCAAGAAATGCTCTCACAAAAAGTTATCAGTTTCAACATTATAGGTCATTTTCAAAAGTCAACAAAAAGGCACTTTAAGTCAAAGACCATAACTTGAGATTTGTAACTCAAAATGACATGGGACCAAAGGAATTGGTTAGAGGGCTTCAAGACCTTTCCAAAATGTCCAAGAACATGTTCATAGCTTCAAAATTGAGCAAGATATGCATTGGAGAAGTTGGGAAATGTTTGGGAACTTTCAAAAGTCAACTTTGCCTAAAACACTTCAATTTTGCTAATGGGCCTCAAATTCTTTCTTGAATCTTTACCCAAAGCCTATCAACGACCCATTGAACTTAAAATGATTTATTTTCTTATTTTTAATTAATTAATTTAATTTTTATTATTATTAATTCATTTAATTGGTTTTAATTGTAGAAAAATATCAAAGCATGGTTGTCAAATCTTTTTATGAAGCAAATACACTCCACACATGCTAAAGATTTCGTGCATCATCCAAGGGGACAAGATCTTCCATAATTGGCAAGGTTTTCATGGAAAAAGATTGAAAATTACATGATTGAAAATCAAGGATTTGAAACATTAATTCATGGACTTTTGGGCCAAGGTTTTGACCTAATTTGCATCACATACATATGCTGAGTGAAACCCTACTCAAAGGACACGTGAGAGCTGCTAAAAACTCCATAGCCAATTTGCAAAAACTCAAGAAAATTGTGAAACTGAAATCTTACTTGCAGTGCCTTTCCATGCCTAAAAAGGATTCAAGCACCTTGCCTGAGTCTCCAGGAAGCGTTTGCCATCAAAAACCAATCCTAACACGCGAAGAATCAAAGAACATAAGCCACACGGTTTGCCTTATTTTTCAAACCTGTATATCATGATTCATGTGCTTTTAATCTATTTTCTTGTTTGATTCATGCTAATAGGGACCTTCTGAAGCGATTGGTATAAGCTAATTGAACTAACGCTGCCTTAATCAAAATATACCATGGATGAAAGTTAGGGTTTCTGAAGCTTGCAATTAGGGATTTAGGCATCAGGTAAAATTGGACCACGTCATGACTATGGTTGAATTTGTCAAGGCCAGACGAATTCAACCAAACCCTCGTGCTCAATTTATGTGATCCATAGGGCTATTCGCTATTCTTGGGACTTTCACTTTGTGGGGGTTTAAAACCCCCGCTACTTGTTTCATATTTTGCAGGGCAAACGAAGAAGGAGAAGGCGTGGCATCATGTAGTTGGAAGGTTTAAATCTGGCGCGTTTTTTTTGTTTATACCACTAATATTTGTTTTTTCTATATAATAATTGTTGTCCACTCATATGACAAACGCGTTGGATAGCTCAGTTGGCAAAGGCATAATGGCAAGAGGTACTGGGACCTGGGTTCGATTCCCAGGTCCCCCATATAATTGATGATTTTTGTTTTAACATGTTCTAGTGCAGCATTCAGCAAATGTCCCACCATACGTACCCACGCCTAGGCTTGCCAAGTGGCTTTGATGAGCAATCTGAAGGCCAGGAGATGGAATCCATGGTGCACTCCAGTCAACCAGCACGTACACGATCAGGAAAGTCAAGGTGACTTTGTCTAATGGGCCTGAATTCCACATAAACCTCCACTTTGGGCCTGACACCCCCCTTGGTTTGCATATTTATTTTCTTTTCTTTTCTTTTAATTTCTTTCAATTGTTTTTTTTAATAATTAATATTAATTCACCATAAAATAGTTTTTCCTAATAAAAATCAGAAATCAAAAAAATTGTAAATATTTTTAATTATTTATTAATTGCATCATTAACCTATTTTTTGTAAATAAATGTTAACAATTAACTTTAGTTTAATTTAGGTTTAAAATTCAATCTTTTTCTTAAATAAATAAAAATCATATAGAATTAGGTTTTGACATTTTTATCTTTTTCTTAATTAATTATTATTATTATCATTATTAATTACTATTATTTTTGTACATGAATATGTAAATCAATTAATTAGCTTAAATTAGGTTAACTTTAATATTTTCATTAATAATTAAAATAAACTTAGAATTAGGGTATTCTTTTGCTTTTATTTTCTTTATTTCATTAAATACAAAAATATAAAAAACACACTTTCTTTTCTTTAATTAAAAAATTAATTAGGTTTTAATTTCATTTAATTTCAAGCAAAGGGTCCAAAACCCTCGGACGTCCTGATTTTAATTCTTTTCACGCATTATTTTTCTTATTGATTATTATGTAACTGTTCAAGGATGTAATAGTAATTAGGTTTACTGTTTTTACTTTCTGCATCTTTTATCAAAAACGGGTCTTTGTATTTTGGCGATGTATAGACCCGCGCCTTGTAATAGCGTAGCTTTTACCTTTCCGTATTTTACTTTCCGCACTCTTAAATTCTAAATTGCATGAAAGAATGTATGTTAATTAAAAACAACTCGTAGCTCACAATGCCATGATCAAAGATAAAACATAACATGAAAACAACACACAATACACACACCACTTCTAGGGTACGCCTCACTCGTTGCTTTCGAAACGTGGTCGTCAAGTATAGGACGTTTTAGCGGTCGCTCTTATGTCCATGATCCAGTTGCCTCGAAACAGTTGCCTCGAAACGGTTGCCTTGGATTAAAAAGGATCTAGGACGTTAGGGTTACTTCTAAGGTGTCCTAATTGTTGCTTCAGTGACCACACTGTCCCTAAACTCGAATTGACCCGAACACCTCCAACGGTGGTGCTACCTACCTCTCAATGGTGGGATGGCATTACCTTAAGGACTTTTACACAGCCTAATTCCTTAGGGTAGGTAGATGACTCATGGGTACTTGCTCTCTTTAAAAACAAACCAAAAATCTTTTCACACTGACACTTTCAAAAGCTTTTAAAACAAATTTTTTCAAACACTCTTGAGGACAAATACAAGAGTCATTTAGAAATCTTTCAATGAAACCTTTTTCAAACTCACTCACATCTTGAAAAGTAAACACTTTGCAAACATAAGAGCAAGTACCTAAGAGCCCGTGGATAACCACGGATAGAAAGGGTGCTAACACCTTCCCTTTCTATAAATCTACCTCCCGAACCGAGAAACATTCTCATAAGGAATTTTGCTGTGATTTTGTCCTTTCCATGTTGGAGAAAATAAAAGACGGTGGCGACTCTTGCTTCTGCGACATTTCGCGAAACCAGCTTTAAATAGTCAGTTCTATTTCCACCGATCACAGTATCCCTATGTTCGAGGGACATGACCATTTCCAAAGGCAACTAAAGTGGGTACCCTAGAGGTGCGCATGTGCAATTGCGCTTGATTCAGATATATTATCTTTGAATTGGGCTATGCTATGTTCAATTAGTCATTATCTTTTCATACAATTCTATTAGCCATACATCTAAGCAGTTTAGTAGGGTGCAGTAAGTAAATTGCGGAAAATAAAACTCTTAAGCTATTACAAGGCCTTGGGGCAGTTACATAATTAAATGCAGAAATTTAAACCCTAATTAAAGCTATTATAAATCGGGAAACAATTACATAATTAAAAAAATACGAGAAAGTAAACTAACAAAATAAAGTGGCAAGAAAACATTAGACTAAGGAGAAAGGAGGTTGAGAGGATTAGGGTTAGTAGAAAAAGAAATATTTAAAAATTAATGACAGAAGATTCGAAATTGATTAATTTAAGAAGAGAAGAAAGAAAGGATTTGATTAAATTATCCTAAGTCTAATTAATTTTAATTGGAAAAAATATCTAAATCTAATTAGTGTTAATTAAAAAAAAATATTTAAATATAATTAGCTTTAATTACAAAAATAAAATTAATTGATGATTTATTTACAAGAAAAATAAAATTAATTAAAACATATTTTTTGTGTTTTTTGATATAAAAGAAATTAAATTAAGCATGTGAATGAACCCTAATTATCAAGTTAATTAAATAATTAAATTTATTTACAAAAAATGTTAATTAATTAAAAGTTATGTTCATGAAGAAAATTAATTTGTTTTGGTGAAATTTGATTGGTTTGAAAAAGGTTAATTAGAATTAATTTAAAAAAAAGTTTTAAAGGAAAATAACATAAAAAGGAAAATAGTAAAAAAAAACAAAGAGAAGAAGCAAGGATGGGGGTTCCTGGGATCGAACCCAGGTTTCCCTGGTTACCAGTCTTGTCCACTACCACTGAGCCACTTGGTCGCTTCTGTTAGAAAAAAGGAAAACAAATAATATATATATAAAATATTAAATTTGAATTTAAAAAACTTGCGCAGGTAACAACTCATCATCTTCTTTGTTTGAAATACACAGACCCTTTAGCAACGGTCGTTGTCGTCACTAAATGCTTTAGTGACGCTCCTCTTCGTAGTTATAGCCCCTGCAAACATCAAACTTGTGAAATATCAACCAAAAATTTCCCCCATGCCCATGGTTCGACTCGTCTTGTTCTTCTGATCACGTTGGTGGCCCTAATTTGGCTTGATTTTGCCTGGAACTAGAGAACCCCAAATTTAGGGTTTCGAACCCTAATAATGGTGAAACTCCATACCTGTACCTAAGCTTAAATTAGACAATCCAGAAACCTTCTATGCATCCATACAAACACAAATATACAATCGAAATTGATTAATAATGCAAGAATGTAAGAATACGAATTTGAAAAAAGTGTGGCAAACTGTGACTTGTAGGGATCGTTTTCTGATGCTTCAGGGCTCGAGGGTGATCGTGACACCTCTAGTGATGTCCAGGTATGGTTGTTGAGTCCTCAAAAGCCTTTGAATATGCCTCAAACTCAAAAACTGATTTGACCTTTTCTCTTTAAAATTTGATATTGGAACGTGAGTTTTGTGCGGCCAACCCTTGTCCTCTTGGTCTGGAAATGTTGTGCTTATATATTGGGATGTATTAGGGCAACAAAAATGGCTAGAGTCATGGAGATTGAATGGAAAATATTTGATTTGAATCTTGGAATTTTATGTTTCTAAATTTGGCCAAAACTTGCTTGTCTCTCTCCAATCACCCCTCACACAAATTATTGACTCAATCTTCTGACTTTAAGCTCATGATATGATCATAAAACAAATATTTTGGATTTAAATCATCATTTTACTATTTTATTTCCTTTATTAATATTTAAATGAATAAAAATTCAAATAAATAAAAACAAATATGATAAAAATAAAATAATGGATTTAAATGTTTTGAATAAGTCCACGAATATGTTTGAGATCCAAAACCTAGGCACATTAGTTCAAAAAAAAATCCAATTTGCTCACATTGACTTTTGTGCATTTTCATAAAATTTCCCAACTTCTACAAGTCATAACTCTCTCAATTTTTGTCCTATGGAGATGTTTTTATCCATTTTGGAAAGCTCAAGATGTCCTCTAAGAGCTCCTTTTAGTTTCATCAAAATTGAGTCTTCCATGTTCATGTATGATTCTTTGGAAAAAGATGACTTTTTGTTGACTTTTATGATGACCTATAATGTTTTAAAACATATTTCTTAAATGGTGAATTTATTGGAGTTGATGCCTGAATAGAAATTGTAGGGAATTGGATTCTCTTCAAAATGAGCTTTGGTTGGAGAATTTATGATGAAGCATGTGAATGTTATGATTGGCAAAGTTCAGTTGACTTTTCCTGAGAAACCCTAATTTAGTAACTTTTGACCTTTATGGAATCTTGGGTTTTCTTGATGAATCATGATCAACCCTTGATCAAATGATAAATGTGACTTTAAAACCTTGATGTTGACCAAAAATATTGAAGTTTAACTGCATGTTGACCACAGTTTGACCTTGTTAACCCTTATAATCGACTATTGACCTTTTGAGCATTTGATTGAGAAAACTTGCATTGTTTGGTATGAAACTTGACATGGAGATTACTTGGAGCATATGTTACCATATGATGTCCATTTGGGATCTTGAAAGTCCAATATTCCTTGTGAAAACCAAAACCCTAGTTTGAGACCATTACTTAGGAGGAGGATGTGCATGGCCCATTCTTGAGATAACTTGAGCTCTTGAGATCCCTATAAGTGTAAGGAGTTTGTTGAGTCAAAATATATCCATGAGGCGAGGGAAAATTTTGGGGTATGACAGAGTGCAAGGAAAAACTTAAGTCAAACTCATCCTTAACAATCTTTTAATAATTAATTTTACAAAATTACTTTTTTTTAATCAAAGAAGAACTTGCATTAATTCAAAAACCAACAATGTACAGAAGCGCGATCAATCGATTTAGCGAAACAAATCAGACAAATTAAAGCATTAGCTTGGCTACATGCTTTCTTAACTTATAGCTATACCACCCTATATATATGATTTTATCTATAATTTCATCTTCAATATTTTTTGAGATTCAAATTATTGAAGGTAACATTATTCCTATGGAGCCAAATTCCATAAATCATTTCCGCAAAGCCTATCTTTAGCAGAGCCTCTTTCCAGCCTTTCTTTTTGGTTTGGCCCATAATCCAAGCAAGCTCATCCTTCCAAGTGAGGGGATCATGTTGAACCTCCATCCACCTGAGAATCTTCTTCCAAATAACAGATGTTTCCTTGCAATCAAAGTACAAATGCTCAATAGTTTCAACCGTTTCCCGGCACAGACTGCATATATCACTTTGAATCATGCCAAATCTTCCAAGTCTCTCCTTGGTTGGCAACTTGCCATGACAAGTCTGCCACAAGCTCAGAAACACGCGGGGTCTCACATTATTCTTGTTATTCAAATGTCTCCAAGGGAATTGATTCCCATCATCAATAACACCCCTGTACATCTTGCTCATAGAGAATTTGTTATTCTGCAGAATTTTCTCCCAAGTATCAGCATACTGAATAGAAAACTCTCTTTGCTTCATGATATACTTCATAAACCACGACCAGTTATTCTTAACAGCCATCTCCATTATGTTTCCACCTTTAAGATGATATACATGGACCCATTTAACCCACATATTATTAGATTTGCGACATAAATTCCAAAGGCACTTAAGCATGGTAATCTTATTCCAAACTTCCAGATTAATAACATTCAATCCACCCTGATTCCTAGGGCTACAAACTGTCTTCCAGGCCACTGGACTCTTTCTATTAATCTAATGATTCCTATTCCAAATGAAAGTTCTACATATAGCATCTACCTTATTTATTACAAGCTTGGGAAGAGGCAAGCATTGTAACCAAAACTGAGTTATAGCAAAGGAGATACTTTTGGCAAGCTGAATCCTCCCTGTATAACTCAGCAACCTAGAGGACCAGTGCCGAATCCTACAAAGAATTCTGTTAATCAGGGGTAAATAACGAGTGATGGATAGCTTCTTACTAGTAAGTGGAACTCCTAGGTATTTAATTGGAAGCACTCCTTCTTCAAACCTGGTTAGCCCCTGCAGCTCTAACTTTAGATCATTCTCAATACCCCCAAAAAATATTTTGCACTTATTGGGATTAATAGCCAAACTAGTAGAATTAGAAAAGATGCAAATATTCTTCATTAATAAACCCACATAATCAAAATCCCCTCTCCAGAAAAGAAGGACAGCATCTGCAAAAGTAAGGTTTGTGAGGCTAATTTTTTCACATTTGGCATGAAATTTGAACTTGGGATTCTTCTACATTTTATCCAACAGTCTGTTCATGTACTCCATCACCACAACAAACAGCAGGGGGATAGGGGATCCCCTTGCCTAACCCCTCTATAGGCTTGCATATAGTCAGTTAACTCACCATTTACATTAAATTCATAGGTAACTTTTTGACAATAATCATAATCCAGTTTATGAACTCAATTGGTATACTTATCTCACTCAAGATAACTTCAAGAGCCCTCCAGTTAACCATATCATAGGCTTTCTGGAGGTCCAATTGCAACATATATCTAGGGGCTTCATTTTTCCTGGTGTAACCCTTGTTGAGCTCATAAGCTAGCATAATATGGTTGTGAATGCTCTTTCCTGGAACAAAAGCAGTTTGGCTTAGACTCAAAGTCCTCTGAAGAACTATACCTAATCTGGAAGGAAGGATTCTAGAAATAATTTTGTAGAAAGTAGTACAGCCAGTAATAGGTCTATAATCCCTCACACCTTTGGCTTGGTCATGTTTGGGAATCAAGGTAACAATTGTTTTATTGAAAGGGCCAAATATTATGTTCTTCTCAAATAATTCCATCACAGCTGCCAAGACATCAACCTGAATAAAGTGCCAACAGGATTTAAAGAACTTTGCACCAAAACCATATGAACCAGGGGCTTTTAGATCCCCAATACCCTATAAGTCTTTATCAATTTCAGCAACATTTAATTTACTAGTAAAGTACTTTCTCTGGAACATGGTAATCTGCTTACCCTTTCTCATGGAATCAATATCAAGATGAGTTAAAGACTGGCTTTGAGCCCCCATAAGCTTAGCATAAAAATCTTTAACCTCCTGCATAATATCTTTTTTGTTGGAGAGAATGGAATCATCTTGTTTTTGAATGACTGTCATACTTCTATTGTTGTGCTTTGTTTTTAGGTAGGCATGGAAAATGCATCATTTCCATCCCCCAAATTTAACCCGTCTATTTTCGTTTTTTGCAACATCAATTTCTCCTCCATTTGATTCCAATGAACAACTTCATCAGTCAGTCTTCTTATCTCCTCAATATTTTGACTGTCAAACCTATTAAGCTGAAGAACACTTTAAGCTGCAAGGAGGTTTTGCCTAGTTTTGAGAATGTTCTTCCTGATATCATTTGATTGGCAGTTTAATCTCGTTAAGAATGGCTTTAATCTTTGTAGCTTATGCCACAAGATTTGCATTAGGGTGCCTCTCGTAGGTTTGCTCCAGTTTGTCTTTACAACATTCTCAAAACCCTCGATCTCAACCAAATAATTATTAAACTTTGAAGCTCCCACTAGATTTCGTAATTCAAAATCTTTAAAAAAACCAACCCTAACAATATTTTAATAATTATTTTATAAAATTGACTTTTTGTAATTCAAACTCTCAAACAAACCAACTACATTTTTTGTTCGACAAGTAGAATCGTAAATTCAATACTACTTGCAGTCTTACTATTCGATAATTAGTTGTATTTACCATACCATTGTGATACATTTTCCATATTGTCATCTAGTTATTGGCACCATTATCAGGGATTTCAAAATTTTATTGAATTTAATTAATAACCAGTTGAAATATTTTTGTTATGCAACAAAAATTTATTTCTTTTAATTTTAGCTTATTCTTATTCTTATTAAAAATTGTCTAACCTTTTATGCATGTCCATCTATTTAATTGAACTTATATTTGAAAGAAAAATCCAAGGACCTCTCGTGAAAATAAGAAGGAAAATCAATTAAGGAAAAAAAAGAGTTTGAGTCAGATAACGAGATAGGTAGCCTCCAAAATAAGACCTATCAACCCAAACACTTCTTAATAAACCTAAAAGACTATTTGAAGATCATGGTAGATGTACACTCGAAGTTTACAAATTGTCCATTTTTAACACATTTGTAACCATAGAAAAGTCTAAATTTAACATAACGTTACATCACCATCATAAACAAAAGTAATTTGCAAGAAGTCTTAATGAAGATCTAAATAAGCACTTGAAGTTCTTCCTCACCATGTGGATAAAATCCAAGGTAAAAGGACATTACTAAGATAAGCGATTAAGTTGGATTTTTTTACTCTAACTAATGATGCAAGATAGTAGTATGAGAAATTGACACCAGACAACATCACCTACCAGGCTCAAATGGAGATTATATTCCTTGAATAATATTTAAAAATATCTCTCTCTTTGTTTGGAAGCGATAGCCACTTTTAGACATAAGGATGAAGAGTCGCTTGGTGAAGACTACAAGAGATTAAAGAGGATCTTAATTGTATGCCTAATTCATAAATTAGATCTCACAAATAAAAAATATATATTATGTAATGGACTAAAGAGCAAAATGAAGCAAATATTGGATAGAATAATTGGCTATTTCTCAAACTTCAAAACTGCCACCCAAATTATAAAAATAATTTAAGCTATCACTGCCAATGAACATTTGGAGTTTCTTGACGGAAAATTCAGTTTATCTAAAGTTCGCGGAAGATAGAAACAAAAATTTTCAAGAACAACTAGAATCCAAAGTGGAAAAAAGTTAGATGCATTAAATATTCTGATTTCTCAAATTCAACAAATAGGATGTTAACTATGTGAAGGACTTCACTTTGCAATGAATTGTGAAGCTTCTTCAAATATTGTAAAACTTGTACTCTAGGAAAATTACCTCTATAACCATGTTGGTCGTCAAGGTATGGAAGGGGTAGCTCAACTGTTATGTGCTACTTGATTTGAATAGGTGTAAGTTGTTGGTCCAGAGTTCAATCCATGTTGGTAATAATTATTTATATTTAGGAAATATGTAAGCAATTTGTTGATATTATAAATCAACAACTTTAAATAAAAGTCGCTCATTAACAAGATAATCCCTAAGCAAACACTTACAATTTAAAATGGAAGAATCACCAGAAAATTTCATGGAGATACCAACAAGACATCCCTCAAAGACAAAAGGGATACCATGGAGGTTAACCAAGTTAACCTATAACTTAATAAAATAAGCCTGGCTGGGAGATAGCATTTGAAAAATTAGCTTACCAAAATGCTCAAATTCCCTTCCCAAATTGCTTAATTTCGAGAAGAGGCAGAGATCACTCAAAATAATACATTCATATCAATTAATAATTCGGAGATTCAATTATGCTAGGTATCTTTGAAAAGTGCTAAAATGGTTGCCTAAACTGATGAAGAATAACCAATCAAATAATATAACTAACACATCTCTTGATAGGGATGGTAATAGATAGTGTTTGGGAAGGGTACTATAATATTTGTCATCATATTTGCAGTTATAAAAAGTCTCTGTACCCGACCTCAAACCAGTGTGGACATTAACTTTTATACGTGTACTCGTACCTTACGGGTGCATAAGTGCACATATCCGTTACCTGCACTTCTAATAAAAATGAATCGATAAATTAAAAAATATTATGTCATTTAAAATTTTAACAACAATAACAAAATATTCAAAGATTATATCATTGAATTCTATAATAAACAAATACTTATATTTAAATGTGTAACAGTTTAATATTGATGTATTTTATAAAAGTGATAGACGTGCATTTGTATATAATAATATAAATTAAAATATATAAATATATAGTATGTTTGGATGGAGCAGGATAGGTACTAAAGAATTTGAATAGTCATTAATATCCATTTATTTAATATATAATTACCCACGCTCGTACCCGTACTCATTTTCTATTGTACAATTGTGTAGCCTTTTTTCTTTCAATTTTACTTTTAATTTTAAATTTTAACACTTCTTTATCTAGTTAAATAATTAAATTTAATTTTAATAATTAAATATTTAATCAAATTTTATTTAATCATTAAATCAATTGTATGTATACTTATGGTAGCAGCCTAAAAAGATGATGGCTTAAATAAAATGAAAATAGAAAAAATATTTGTTAAGATAATTTGTTTTAAATTTGTTAATGTTATAACATATACTCAATCCATCGTATTATTTATCTTCAATTGGTTAATTATTTAAATTTACTTTCTTCATAATGTTTGAAGTATATCATTTGTATTGGAGAACCATTTTTCTCCACTTTATCAGCTAAAGGATGCTCAATTTTGACATTAAAATAATAATATATTTTTTAATAAGAGCTTTCATTAGAAAAGGGGAAAAGTACAATAAAAAAGGGACTAACACCGCCCCATAAAAAAGAAGAGAACCTAAAGAATGATATACGTAACATGTTCTTTATAAAATCACCCCAAATCTGAATTGGGATTCAGTCAAAAGTTATAATATTATTGGCGCTCAGACCTATATTTGGAAAAAAATATGTGCACGAATTTCCTTCCCTAAAAATATGCGTAATGAGAAAGTTAGAAAAGTTAGATGGATTAGCGCTAGCAAGCCATCTATTCTGGAGACCCCTAGGGACTAAGCCTGGGTTGGATAAAGCTTTAACAACCAAAGCACAGTCTGTTTCAATCCAAAGCTTACGCCAACCACGCTCAAGAGCCATACCAATAGACACAATAACCGCCAAATTTTTTGCAGGAAGAGTAGAAGCATAAGAGACCTTTTCTGAAAAAGCTAAAAGGAAATCAACAAGCTCATTTCAGAAAATATCACCACAACCACTAGTATTACTGCCTAGATTAAACGCATTGTCACAATTGTATTTAACCCAACCAAATGAAGGAGGAGACCAAAGAACCTCAGTTATATTAGGAGCTCTAGGAGGGCGAATAGTCACACCAAAAGCCTTCAGGAAGACAAAATTATAGATAGAGAGGGAGGAAAGCTTAACCGTGTTATTACCTGTTAGCCTAATGCGTGAAGAGATCTAAGTGATAGAATTTTAGAGGGTAGGAGTAATATTCTCATGCTTAAGCTTATTCCTAGCAGACCAAATATGATGAAGGAAGAGGAGGAGAGAAAATTTCAAAATCAAACTAACTTGCGATATTTTTTCGGTACTACAAACCGAATTCCAATCAGCTAAAGATCTAGGAACATTTGGCAACCCCAACTTAAGAGTGAGCCACTTCTAAATAGAAACCACAAATTTGCAATAAAAAAATATATGTGAAGCTGTCTCGATATCAGAATTACACAATCCACACTTCGACATCATAACAATACCTCTAGCCATGAGCTGGTCATCCGTAGGAATTTTGTCTTGGAATAAATGCCACACCAGCAAGGAATAACAAGGCGGAAAATCACCACTCTAAATGATATTCGCCCATGGATGTTTAGGGAGAAGACCAGACTTAAAAGTTTACGCATCCTTGCGAGGGAGATCACCAGAAATGCTATGCTTCCAAACCAAGTTATCCAAAAGGTTGGGATGTAGTAAAGTGTTCAAAGAAATTTTCAAAGAAAGGAAAGGAAACCAAACTTCCCAGGAAGGAGGAAACAACCAATGTCCCTCAACATAAAAGTCGGACACCTTAGAGTTAATCAATATATCTTTAGACCGAAGAAATTCTAAGGACTGAGATGGATTAATGGTTGACCGGACCAAGCATCGGTCCAGAAAAAATGTCCTTACCCGACCCAATAGACCAACAAAAATTTCTACAAAAGACATCAAACTCGGATTTTATACCAGTCCAAATGGTAGAGAAAATATGATATTTGATCAGCCCCCTGCGCTGAAAAATACGACAACGGAGGAGGACATCCCACGATTCAGAACTGGTACGCAACTGCCACATTAACCTGAGATTGGTTGTGTCATTTAAATGGATCAATGAACGCATACCCAGACACTCATTCTGAAATCAGATGCAAGTTTTCTTCCAAGCAACCATGCACAACTTCCTATTATAAATATTCTCGATCTAGAGAAAATTTCTACAAGCTTTCTCAATAATTCTAATCAGCAAAATCAGCCAAGGATAGATTGAAATTGTGTAGTAAAGCATACTCTGCATAGAGGCTTTGATAAGGGTAAGTTTCCTTGTCATAGACAACAAAGAACCTTTCCAGGCAGACAAAGTATTTATGACCTTGTCGGCAATGTGGACCAAATGCGTGGCTTTAACCCGACCTTTGAAAATAAGAATACCAAGATAAGTAAATGGAAGGGAGACCTTGACGAAACCCATAGCACTCACAATGGTATTAAGCTTGTTGCCACTGGTTGAGCCTGAAAAAATGCCAGATTTTGCCAAGCTAAAACATTGCCTCGACGCCAAAGAGTGCTCATGAAAGATTACCTTCAAAGCATTGATGTTGGACATTCTTCAAGTAGAACAAATAAGAATGTCGTCCACGTAGAAAATATGAGAAGGGGCCATATTATTACAAGAGGATCTTATCATCTCCAAGTTACCCCGAGAAACTAAGTTGGAGATGCTACGCCTGAGCATGTTTTCAGCAAGACAAAATAAGAGCGAAGACAACGGATCACCTTGTCGCACTCCTCTATGACACATGAAGAACCAGTGTTGGGCACCATTAAAATTAATAGAGAGAGTAGTTGAGGAGAGTAAAATACTAATCCAGCTGCAGAATGTGTGATTAAAGCTAAATTGATACAAAACTTTGATCAAGAAATCCCAATTCAGAGTGTCGAACGCCTTAGCAATGTCTATTTTCAAAGAAAGATTACCATTCTTGTTACGGTTATCCAAAACATTGATAGCTTCAGAAGCAAGACAAGTACAATCCTGGATGTTCCTACCATGAATGAAACCATGTTGTTCCTTAGAGATGAGAAGAGACATAATGGATGCCAACCTGTCAGCCAGGATCTTGGAAATAATCTTATTTTTAAAGTTAGAAAGAGTGATGTAACGGTACATGTCGAGAGACTGAGCATCTTTGGACTTGGGAATGAGAATAATGGGGCATGAATTGTAATTCAGTAAGAGCCATCCTGAAGTGCATAATTGAGTGACTGCGTTACAAACATCAACTTTAATGATGTCCCAATAGAGATGGTAAAACAATCTACCAAAGCCGTCTGGACTGGGAGCGCTATTCTTGCGAAGATTATGCACAGCGAAAGTGATTTCATTAGTAGAGAGCCACATAGTCAGTAGAGCATTTAATTAAGGATCCACCAAAGATGGAATGGAGTCAATCACAAAGGAATTAGGTTGAACATTCCCTACGAAACCAAAAAGATTAGTGAAATAATTAACCATCAAGTTGACTATCTATTGTTGGTTCGTAATAAGGGAATCACCATCTTTTAGGGAGGAGATAAAGTTTTGAGATCTTTTGATTTCAGCCATCTTATGAAAGAACGAAGTGGTTCTGTCCCCAGATATATGCCATTATAGGTTGGCTTTTTCTGCCCAAAAAACCTCCTCTAATTTTAAATTTTTTCAAGATCAAACATACAAGCTTGCTCCTGGATCCGAAGATTATCAGAAGGACCACCAGTACCAATATTCTTTTGTATGTCTTCCAACTTACGCGGAGACGATTTCACCAAATCATGAATATTGCCAAAGACCTCTTTGTTCCATTGTTTAAGACAAGCCTTAAGGTTTTGAAGCTTTTTACTTAAAACAATTAAAGGACACCCAACCATATTTTGAGTCAAGAATTGGCAATGAACTCTCTACAGTTATCATGCAGACTCTGCATCTCAAGGAACCGAAAGCGAGAAGCAATTTTAACCGATGTGTAAGAAGACTCCACCAAAAGAGGATGATGATCTGAACCCTATCTAGGTTAAACAGTGTCTTTAACAGTTTGAGAAGAATCAAACCAACAATTATTGTAGAATTCTCTATTAAGTTTCCTTTCAACCGAAGCAACACCACTCCTACCATTAAACCAAGTGAGAACCGGACCACTAGTTGGAAAATCTAACAAATTATTAAAATCAATCCAATCTTTGAAGTCCTCCATAGGAATTCTCCATGGAATATTACGATCTCGATGCTCGTGAGCACCAGTATAGCATTGAAATCTCTAAGAATGCACCAAAAACCGCCTTAATTTGCACTGGTCTGAAGCAGTTTTTAATTTCCATAAAACTATTTTTTTAACATGGAAATCGATTCCCCATTTTGGTAAATCGATTTCCTGAACATTTTTTCAAATTTTTAGACACAACGCTAGGTGGAAATCGATTACCCATACTGGTAAATCGATTTCCTGAGTTGACCAGAGGCAAATATGACTGTTCTAAATTCTTCATGTTTTCCATCTTAAACCTTTTCAAATTTAGATTGTTTCAATAATTTGCACACTTTCTAAAGGGTGTTAAGGCATTATATAATCTCTATATTTTCATATTTAAAATTCACCTCTTCCAATTGCAATTTAACTATATCTTTGTTCATACAAATTTTCAATCAAGTGTTGTGATTATCAAATTTTCAAAGGAATTTTTCTACATTGTTTTCATAAACCAGCCCGAAAAATTCATAGAGTATTCATCAACATTTGAGCACCTATTATCTTTATAAATTGCATGATTGAAAGAGAACACCAATCAAGTGATTGACACATTGTCTATATCATTTAAAACTCTTATAAAAAATTCAGAATACTTGTTGTAACCTTGTTGTCCGGGATTGTTGGAAGTAAGAGAGTCATTAAGAGAGAATTGTTTTCTCAGTGTACTTAGTGAAAATCCAAGAGGATTGTTCTTGGTGGTTTTATTGTTATAAGATTATATGAGAAGTCTTGGGATTAGGTTTTTACAAAGATCTAACAATAGTGAAATCTCTTTCGTGTTGAAAGGGGACTAGACGTACCTTCAGACTGTGAAGGGAACTAGGATACATCCTTGTGTCGATTATTTTTCTGCACTTTATCGCTTTCATAACCTCACCATAAATCAGAAAAAATAATATATCCTTCATTACTAAAACCAACAAAATTTTATAGTACCTAATTCTCCCCCATTCCCTCTTAGGCGCATTTCATACTTACATCCTTCACCCTTAGGTTGTGCTTTAGCGTCTTTTTGGGGTAGTCGGGCTCCCTCAAAGATGATGGCTTTTTCTTGGCACTTGATTCGGGATAGAATCTCGACTAGGAAGAATCTTCATATCATGAAGGTTATATTATATTCTACTAGTTATTCTTGTAGTTTATGTGTTGGGCCTGTAGAGTCGGCTTCCTATTTGTTTGTCACTTGTTCAGTCTCTTCTTCTTTATGGTATAGGATTTTTCATGGCCAGGGAGGATAGTTGTATTTCTAGGTGACATTGTTTCTCTATTTCAGCTCTTTACCTCCCTAGGAGATGTGGCTAGAATTAGAGGTGGTCTTATAATGATTTGGAATTTAGTAGTGTGGACTCTCTGAAAATCCAAGAACAAATTAATATTTTCAAGAACATCGATTAATGAGGAGGCCTTGGAAGTTAAGTGTATCTCTCTTGCATGAAAATGGTTTCTTGGTAGGTCGAATGGGTATGTTTGTTATTTCTCCAATTGGGTAGCGGTTCAAGTGTGTCTTCTGATTCTTTTGGGGTGTGGTCCTAAGTTGTCTGTGGAGTATTCTATTTTGTTGATGGTTGTTTATCTTTCAGAGATCTAGTTTGATTCTTCAATTGGTAATTTTTGTTTTTGTTCGTTATCTTTGTCTTATATTTTTGAATAATAGTCATTTACTCCACCTGAAATATAGGAGAGTTTTGGTTTGCCCCACTTAAAAAAAAAATTGATTACCCCCCTATAACTTTTTAGGTACCCCTAAGCATGTAAAAGTGAGGGGGGTAAATAAAAAAATTATTTTACAGGAGGTAATATTTGCCCCTAGGGGGTAAAAGACTTAGAATTTTAACATTTTAAGAAATGTATCAAAAAAAATTTAAGGGGGGTAAATCAAAATTCGCCTATATTATAGAGGGGTATATGACTATTAACCCTATATTTTTTAGCTTCTCATTAGTGAGCTTGTAGTGCACATCTTGTACCTTTATTGCTTCCCTTTGTGACTGTATTTGTTCGTACATTATTATGAGACCTTAAGAGAATATGCGAGGTACATTATTTGTTCATCACTTTTAGACTAACAAGTACAGGAAAATTTCCACCAATCCATTTCAATGTTCTTCAAGGTTATTCTGAGATCCTAAGAGAATATGCGATGTGCTTCAATGATGAAACCATCAAGGTCTCCCATCCAAAACCAGAGATATTCTTGAGGGCATTCCAAAATGACTTAAAGGTGATACATTTTAATGAGTCTTTAGCGTATAAGCTACCATATTTGATGAAAGATATCACATCTAGAGAGAAATGCCACATCAAAGGAGAACAAAATAACCCCGAAAAAAGGACAAGGGACATGAAAGAGCAAAGTGGTAAGCCAAAATCATAAGGGCACAAGAAAAATCATAATATAATACTGGTTCGTGAAAAAGTTATTTTCAAGCCCGCTTGAAAGCCCCTCGAAAGCTTCACTCCACTTAATATTGGAGGGAACATATCCTAAAATATGCTTAACACATCAAAATCATTCTAGAGCCTCACGCTCCAAAATGATATTCCTTGGTAAATGATCCAAGCAAATGGTGTAAGTACCACAAGATTCAGAGTCATCACACTGATGAATGTAACCATTTAAAATGATAAATAGAAAAGTGAATTCAAGTAGGACGACAAAAGTGGCATGTGCAAGGAAATGCTCAAAATTGAAAACGAAAGGCCTCGCCACAAAGGGAAACTAGACGTAAAACTCTTCAGCCCAAAATGATGTATGGTATCAAGGAAAAACATGAGTCTGACCAACTACATCATACTGTGAACAAAATAGCTTAAGGGTATGCATGAGACAGAAAATCCAAATCATCCAGGAAGAAGTATATTAGATAGGAGATGCACATTGATAGAGAATTGTTCCAGGTAAGAGCCACTCTTACACCAGAAATCAATTTCTTTAGTAGGGATGCAGAGGGGATCATCTTCCATGAGGATGATCCCTGGTAATCAACCTTCATATTCACGACAGGAATGTCAAAAGAATTTTTATGGATTCCAACAGTTCAGCTAACAAGCTATAATGGGATTTTTACTCCTTCATTTAAATGTGGAATAAGATGAATTTCATTTGTTCGTTTCTTGTAAGGAGAGAAACTGAATTTGAAGAATGGTCACTGATTGGCTTTGGATCGTAGAGGTGAAGAATGCTAGTTCCATCATCTCTCACCTATCCTAATTTTGCAGGCGGATCAAGTCAAAATTCGTGGAAAACTATATTTTTGGTTTTTGGTCAATTACTTGCTAGATAATTTGGCTTAGTATGAATTCCATTATGTTCCAAGGAGGAGTCCTAAAAGAAAATGATATGATGGAAAACATCAAACTCATTTCATGGGATTGGTTTCAAAGTTTTTACAAGAATTCTATAGACCATACCCATAAATTATTTTGTTTGTAAAATTTATGCCTAAGGCTTATTTCTTGTCTTGTGTAGTTTGGTCTTTGATCATTTTTAAACAAATTGTTTTATTAAAACTCAAAGTTGTTATAAGAAATTTAATACGAGAAATATATAAAACACAAAGGTTAAATTGTTGTTATAATTTTTTGTATCTAAATAAAAATTTATAAACAGGTCAAATGGTTAAAAATAAATTTTAACATATGAAATTATTATGCATAACCTAAAAATATAGAAGAAGTAAAACAGTAGAATAAATATATACAAGTTTTAATTTGATGATAAAATTGCTACATGATAAACCAACTAAAGGTTCTCTGAATTATCAAAAATAAGAAATAGATTAAAGAGCTATGACTTAAATTTTATAGAAGAAAAAAAAAACTATTCTTGGACTTGTGGAATTGGTTGTTTTAGGAATTCGTCTATAAATGGTTGTGTTTGGATGAAGTTAAAGGCCTCAACAGGGTAAAATTTTCCATAGAATAAAGGACTGTTGTCAACTTTGCTTCTTCTTTCCATCTTATTGTTTGATAAATTATTATTTTGTTGAATTCTGATGAAATACTTTTGAGCATGGCTAGCAACTTGAGTTGATGATTTTGAAACAACATGCTTTGAAATCTTTTTCCAATTTCCCTTGCCGAACCTTTCAAGTCCTTCTAAAAATAACCTATAAATAAAAATTGAAAGTGAGTTAAAATATTAATGAAAAATATGTGATAAATAAAATGATTAATCTAACCGAAAGAAAAGATAGAAACATAGACTTGTTGAATTTTATATATACCTGTGCTCTTTTGCATTCCAATGTTGAATTTTCTTGGTAGGTTTTTTTTTAGGAGAAAGGCTTTTGTTCTCATTAGCTGAAACATTGTTGAATGGTGGAATGTGTGGTGGCAAATTAACTTCATCTTCTTGAATGGAATATAAATATAAATATGATGGCATCTCCATACTATCACTAAAACCTCTCTTGTTGTTTTCAATTTCTCTCTAGTATAACCATAGAGAAGTCTAAATTCAACATAACTCTACATCACCAACATAAACAAAAGTAATTTGCAAGAAGGCTTAATGAATATGTAAATAAGCACTTGAAGTGCTTCCTCACCATGTGAATAAATGTCAAGGTAAAAGGACATTACTGAGGTAAGCGATTAAGTTGGACTTTTTTTACTCTAATTAATGATGCAAGATATTAGTATGAAAATTGACACCAGACAACATCACCTATTGGGCTCAAATGGAGATTACATTTCTTAAATAATATTTCAAAATATCTCTCTTTTGTTTGGAAGCGATAGCCACTTTTAGAAAAAAGGATAAAGAATCGCTTGGTGAAGCCTACAGGAGATTAAAGAGAATCTTAATTGTATGCCTAATTCATAACTTAGATCTCACAAATAATATATATATATATATATATATATATATATATATATATATATATATATATATATATATATATATATATATATATATATATATATATATATATATATATATATATATATATATATATATATATATATATATATATATATATATAATATTGGATAGAACAATTGGCTATTTCTCATACTTCAAAACCGCCACCCAAATTATAAAAATAATTTAAGCTATCGTTGCCAATGAACATTTGGAGTTGTTTGGCAGACAATTCAGTTGATCTAAAGTTTGCGGAAGATAGAAACAAAAATTTTCAAGAACAACTAACATCCGAAGTGGAAAAAAGTTAGATGCATTAAATATTCTGATTTCTCAAATTCAACGAATAGGATGTTAACTATGTGAAAGACTTCACTTTGCAATGAATTGTGAAGCTTCTTCAAATATTGTAAGACATGTACACTAGGAAAATTACCTCAATAACCAAGTCGGTCTTCAAGGTATGGGTGTGGTAGCTCAACTGTTATATTCTAGTTAATTTAAATTGGTGCAAGTTTTTGGTCCAAAGTTCAATCCATGTCGGTAATATTATTTATATTTATGCATTATGTAAGCAAGTTATTGATATTATAAATTAACAACTTTAAATAAAAGTCGCTCATTAACAAGATAATCCCTAAGCAAACACTTACAATTTAAAATGGAAGAATCACCAGAAAATTTCATGGAGATACCAACAAGACATACCTCAAAGACAAAAGGGATACCATGGAGGTTAACCAAGTTAACCTATAACTTAATAAAATAAGCCAGGCTGGGAGATAGCATTTGAAAAATTAGCTTTCCAAAATGCTCAAATTTCCTTCCCAAATTGCTTAATTTCGAGAAGAGATTAAGAACACTCAAAAGGATACATTCATATCAATTAAGAATTAGAAGATTCAAGTATGCTAGGTATCTTTGAAAAGTGCTCAAATGGCCGCCTAAATCGTTGAAGAACAACCAATCAAATAATATGATTAACACATCTCCCGATAGGGATGGTAATGGATAGTGTTTGGGAAGGGTAATATAATATTTGTCCTAATATTTGTAGTTTGAAAAAGTCTTTGTACCCGAGCCCATACCAGTGTGGACATTAACTTTTATACTTGTACTCGTATCCTACGGGTGCATAAGTGGACATACTCGTTACCTGCACTTCTAATAAAAATGAATCGATCAATTAAAAATTATTATGTCATTTAAAATTTTAAAAATAATAACAAAATATTCAAAGATTATATCGTTGAATTCTATAATAATCAAATGCTTATATTTAAATGTGTAATAGTTTAATATAGATGTATTTTATAAAAGTGATAGATGTGCATTTGTATATAATAATATACATTAAAATATATAAATATATAGTATATTGGGATAGAGCAGGATGAATACTAAAGTATTTGAATAGTGATTAATATCCACTTATTTTAATATATAATTACCCATGCTCGTACCCATACTAATTTTCTGTTGTACAATTGTATAGCCTTTTTTCTTTTAGTTTTAAATTTTAACACTTCTTTGTCTAGTTAAATAATTAAATTTAATTTTAATAATTAAATATTTAATAAAATTTTATTTAACCGTTAAATCAATTGTATGTATAGTTACGATAGCAACCTAAAAAGATGATGATTTAAATAAAATGAAAATAGAAAAAATATTTGTTCGGATAATTTGTTTTAAATTTGTTAATGTTCTAACATATACTCAATCCATCATATTATTTATCTTCAATTGGTTAATGATTTAAATTCACTTTCTTCATAATGATTGAAGTATATCATTTGTATTGGAGAACCATTTTTCTCCACTTTATCATCTAAAGGATGCTCAGTTTTGATATTAAAATAGTAATATATTTTTGAATAAGAGCTTTCATTAGAAAAGGAAAAAAAAGTACAGTCAAGAAGGGACTAACACCGCCCCATCAAAAAGAAGAGAACCTAAAGAAAGATATATCTAACTTATTCGTTATAAAATCATCCCGAATTCCAATTGGGATTGAGTCAAAAACTATCATAGTATTAGCGCTCATACCTATATTTGCAAAAAAATATGCGCACAAATTTCCTTCCCTAAAAATATGCTTAATTAGAAAGTTAGAAAAGTTAGATGGATTAGTGCTAGCAGGCCATCTATTCCAGAGACCCCTAGGGACTAAGCCCGGGTTGGATAAAACTTTAACAACTAAAGCACAGTTTATTTCAATCCAAAGCTTACACCAACCACGCTCAAGAGCCATACCAATAGCCACAATAATCGCCAAAATTTTTGCAGGAAGAGCAGAAGCATAAGAAACCTTTTCTGAAAAAGCTAAATGGAAATTACCAAGCTCATTTCATAAAATATCACCGCAACCACTAGTATTAATGCCTAGATTAAACGCATTATCATAGTTGCATTTAACCCAACCAAACAAAGGAGGAGACCGACGAATCTCAGTTATATTAGGAGCCCTCGAAGGGCGAATAGTCACACCAAAAGCCTTCAGGAAGACAAAATTAGAGATAGAGATGGAGGAAAGCTTAACCGTGTTATTACCCGTTAGCCTAATCCGCGAAGAGTTCCAAGTGATAGAATTTCTGAGGGTAGTAGTAAGATTCTCATGCTTCAACTTATTCCTAGCAGACCAAATTTGATGAAGGAAGAGGAGGAGAGAAATTTTCAAAATCAAACCAACGTGCGATGTTTTTTCGGTACTAAAACCGTAAGCCAATCAGCTAAAGATCTAGGAACATTCGGCAACCCTAACTTATGAGTGAGGAACTTCTAAATAGAAACCACAAATCTGAGCTAAAAAAAATATATGTAAAGTTGTCTCGATATCAGAATTACACAATCCACACTTCGACACCATAACAATGCCTCTAGCCATGAGATGGTCATCCGTAGGAATTTTTTCATGGAACAAACGCCACACCAGCAAGGAATTACAAGGCGGAAAATTACCACTCTAAATAATATTCACCCATGGATGTTTAAGGAGAATACCAGACTTAAAAGTGTATGCATCCTTGAGAGAGATATCACCAGAAATGCTATGCTTCCAAACCAAGTTGTCCAAAAGGTTAGGATGCATTAAAGTGTTCAAAGGAATTTTTAAAGCAAGGAAAGGAAACCAAACTTCTCAGGAAGGAGGAAACGCCAATGTCCCTCAACATAAAAGTCAGACACTTAGAGTTAATCAAGATATCTTTAGACCAAAAAAAGTCTAAGGAAGTGAGATGGATTAATGGTTGACCGGCCCAAGCATCGGTCCAGAAAAAAAAAGTCCTTGCCTGACCTAATAGACCAACAAGAATTTCTACAAAGATCATCGAACTCGGATTTTATACCGGTTCAAATGGTAGAGAAAATATGATATTTGATCAGCCCCCTAGGCTGAAAAATACAACAATGGATGAGGATAACCCACGATTCAAAACTGGTACGCAACTACCACAAAAACCAGAGATTGGTTGCGTCATTTAAATGGATCAACAAACACGGACCCAGACACTCATTCTGAAACAAGATGCAAGTTTTCTTCAAAGCAACCATGCACAACTTCCTATTATAAATATTCTCGGTACAGAGAAAATTTCTACAAGCTTTCTCAACAATTCTAATCAGTGAAATCAGCTAAGAATAGATTGACATTGTGTAGTAAAGCATACCCTGTATAAAGGCTTTGATAAGGGTAAGTTTCCCTGCCATATACAGCAAAGAACCTTTCTTGGCAGACAAAGTATTTATGACCTTTTCGGCAATGTGGACCAGATGTGTGGCTTTAACCCGACCTTTGAAAATAGGAATACCAAGATAAGTAAATGGAAGGGAGCCCTTGATAAAACCTGTATCACTAACAATGGTATTAAGCATTTTTTCATTGATTGAGCCTTAAAAAAATGCAAGATTTCCCTACCTAAAACATTTCCTCGACGCCATAGAGTAGTCATGAAAGATTGCCATCAAAGCATTGATGTTGGACATTCTTCCAGTACAAAAAATAAGAATGTCATCCGAATAGAAAATATGAGAAGGGGCCATATTATTACGAGAGGATCTTAGCATCTCCAAGTTACTCCGAGAAACTAAGTTGGAGATGCTACGACTGAGCACGTTTTCAACAAGACAAAACAAGAGCGAAGACAATAGATCACCTTGCCGCACTCCTCTATGACACTTGAAGAACCCGTGTTGGGAACCGTTAAAATTAATAGAGAGAGTATCTGAGGAGAGTAAAGTACTAATCCAGCTGCAAATGTGTGATTGAAGCTGAATTGATACAGAACCTTGATCAAGAAATCCCAATTCAAAGTGTTGAACAACATAGCAATGTCTACTTTCAAAGCAAGATTACCATTCTTGTTGCGGTTATCCAAAACAATGATAGCTTTAGATGCAAGACAAGTACAATCCTAGATGTTCCTACCATGAATGAAACCATGTTATTCATTGGAGATGAGAAGAGGCATAATGGACGCCAACCTGTCAGCCATGATCTTGGAAATAATCTTATATTTAAAGTTAGAGAGAGTGATGTAACGGTACATATCGAGAGATTGAGCATCTTTGGACTTGGTAATGAGAATGATGGAGCATGAATTGTAATTCGGTAAGATCCATCATGAAGTGAATAATTTAGTGAACGCATTACAAACATCAACTTTAATGATGTCCCAATAGAGATGGTAAAACACTCCACTAAAGCCGTTTGGACTGGGAGCGTTATTCTTGCAAAGATTATGCACATTGGAAGTGATTTCATCAATAGAGAGCAACATAGTCAGTAGAGCATTTAATTGAGGATCCACCAAAGATGGAATGGATTCAATCACCAAGGAATTAGGTTAGACATTCCCTGCCAAAACGAAAAGATTAGTGAAATAATTAACCGTCAAGTTGGCCATCTATTGTTGTTCCATAATAAGGGAATCACCTTCTTTTAGGGACGATATAAAGTTTTGAGATCTTTTGATTTCAGCCATCTTATTAAAGACTAGAGTGTTTCTGTCCCCATATATATGCCACTACAGGTTGGCTTTTTCTTCCCCCAAAACCTTCTCTAATTTTAAATTTTTTCAAGATCCAAAATAGCAGCTTGCTCCTGAATCTAAAGATTATCAGAAAGGCCATCAGTACCAATGTTCTTTTGAATGTCTTCCAACTTACACAGAGAGGATTTCACCAAATCAAGAATATTGCCAAAGGACACCCAGCCATAATTTGAGTTCAGGAATTGCCAATGAACCCTCTACAACTATCACGCCGACTCCACATCTCAAGGAACTGAAAGCGAGAAGCAATTTTAACCGATGAGAAAAAAGACTCCACAAAAAGAGGATGACATTTGACCTCCATCTAGATAAAACAATGGCTTTAATGGTTTGAGAAGCATCAAACCAACAATTATTGTAGAAGGCTCTATCAAGTTTCGTTTCAACTGAAGCACCACCACTCCTACCATTAAACCTGGTGAGAACCGGACCACTAGTTGGAAAATCCAACAAATTATTAAAATAAATCCAATCTTTGAAGTCCTCCATAGGAATTCTCCAAGGAATATTATGATCGCGATGCTCGTGAGCACCCGTAATAGCATTGAAATCTCCAAGAATGCACCAAAAACCGCCTTAATTTGCACTAGTCTGAAGCAATATTTTAATTGTCATAAAACTTTTTTTAACATGGAAATCGATTCCCCATTTTGGTAAATCGATTTCCTGAACATTTTTTCAAATTTTTAGGCACAAAGCTTGATGGAAATCAATTACCCATACTGGTAAATCGATAAAACCGCCCTAATTTGCACTAGTCTGAAGCAGTATTTTAATTTCCATAAAACTATTTTTTTAACATGGAAATCGATTTCCTAAACATTCTTTTCAAATTTTTAGGCACAACGCTTGATAAAAATTGATTACCCATACTTGTAAATCGATTTCCTAAGTTGAACAGAGGCAAATATGACTTTTTTAAGTTCTGCACGTTTTCTATCTTACACCTTTTCAAATTTACATTGTTCTGATAATTTACACACTTTGTAAAGGATGTTAAGGAACTATATAATCTCTATATTTTCATATTTTAAATTAACCTCTTCCAATTGCAATTTAACTACATCTTTGTTCGTACAAACTTTCAATCAAGTGTTGTGATTATCAAACTTTTAAAGGAATTTTTCTGCATTGTTTTCATAAACATGTCCAGAAAAGTCATAGCATATTTATCAACATTTGAGCACCTATTATATTTATAAATTGCATAATTGAAAGAGAAGATCAATCAAGTTATTGACACATTGTCTATATAATTCCAAACTCTTATAAAAAATTCAGAATACTTGTTGTAACCTTGTTGTCCGGGATTGTTGGAAGTAAGAGAGTCATTAAGAGAGGATTGCTCCCTCAATGTACTTAGTGAAAATCCAAGAGGATTGTTCTTTGTGGTTTTATTGTTAGAATATTGTAGGAGAAGTCTTGGGATTAGGCTTGTACAAAGATCTAACAATAGTGAAATCTCTTTCATGTTGAAAGGGAACTAGACGTACCTTCAGACTGTGAAGAGAACTAGGATACATCCTTGTGTCATTTATTTTTATGCACTTTATCGGTTTCATAACCTCACCATAAACTAGAAAAATAATATCCTTCATTACTAAAACCAGCAAAATTTTATAGTACCTAATTCTCCCCCATTCCCTCTTAGGCGCATTTCATACTTACATCCTCCACCCTTAGGTTGTGCTTTAGCGTCTTTTTGGGGTAGTCGGGCTCCCTCAAAGATGATGGCTTTTTCTTGGCACTTGATTCGGGATAGAATCTCGACTAGGAAGAATCTTCATATCATGAAGGTTATATTATATTCTACTAGTTATTCTTGTAGTTTATGTGTTGGGCCTGTAAAGTCGGCTTCCTATTTGTTTGTCACTTGTTCAGTCTCTTCTTCTTTATGGTATAGGATTTTTCAATGGCTAGGGAGGATAGTTGTATTTCTAGGTGACATTGTTTCTCTATTTGAGCTCTTTACCTGCCTAAGAGATGTGGCTAGGATTAGAGGTGGTCTTATAATGATTTGGAATTTAGTAGTGTGGACTCTCTGAAAATCCAAGAACAAATTAATCTTTTCAAGAACATCGATTAATGAGGAGGCCTTGGCAGTTAAGTGTATCTCTCTTGCGTGAAAATGGTTTCTTGGTAGGTCGAATGGGTATGTTTGTTCTTTCTCCAATTGGGTAGAGGTTCAAGTGTGTCTTCTGATTCTTTTGGGGTGTGGTCCTAAGTTGTCTGTGGAGTATTCTGTTTTGTTGATGGTTGTTTATCTTCCAGAGATCTAGTTTGATTCTTCAGTTGGTAATTTTTGTTTTTGTTCGTTATCTTTGTCTTATATTTTTGGGTCAATTTTCATTTACCCCCCTGTAATATAGGCGAGTTTTAATTTGCCCCACTTAAAAAAAAATTGATTACCCCCTATAATTTTTAAGGTACCCCTAAGCATGTAAAATTGAGGGGGGTAAATAAAAAAACTATTTTACAGGAGGTAATATTTGCACCTAGAGGGTAAAAGACTTAGAATTTTAACATTTTAAGAAATGTATCAAAAAAAATTTTAAGGGGGGTAAATCAAAACTCGCCTATATTACAGAGGAGTATATGACTATTAACCCTATATTTTTTGGCTTCTCATTAGTGAGCTTGTAGTGCACATCTTGTACCTTTATTGCTTCCCTTTGTGATTGTATTTGTTCGTACATTATTATGAGACCTTAAGAGAATATGCGAAGTACATTATTTGTTCATCACTTTTAGACTAGCAAGTACAGGAAAATTTCTACCAATCCATTTCAATGTTCTTCAAGGTTATTACGAGATCCTAAGAAAATATGCGACGTGCTTCAATGATGAAACCATCAAGGTCTCCCATCCAAAACCAGAGATATTCTTGGGGGCATTCAAAAATGACTTAAAGGCGATACATTTCAGTGAGTCTTTAGCGTATAAGCTACCATCTTTGACGAAAGATATCACATCTAGAGCGAAATTCCACATCAAAGGAGAACAAAATAACCCCGAAAAAAGGACAAGGGATGTGAAAGAGCAAAGTGGTAAGCCAGAATCATAAAGGCACAAGAAAAATCATAATATAATACTGATTCGTGAAAAAGTTATTTTCAAGCCCGCTTGAAAGCCCCTCGAAAGCTTCACTCCACTTAATATTGGAGGGAACATATCCTAAAATATGCTTAACACATCAAAATCATTCTAGAGCCTCATGCTCCAAAATGATATTCCTTGGTAAATGATCCAAGCAAATGGTGTAAGTACCATAAGATTCGGAGTCATCACACTGATGTATGTCACCATTTAAAATGATAAATAGAAAAGTTAATTCAAGGAGGATGACAAAAGTGGCATGTGCAAGGAAATCCTCAAAATTGAAAAAGGAAGGCCTCACCACAAAGGGAAACTAGACGTACAACTCTTCAGCCCAAAATGATGTATAGTATCGAGGAAAAACATGAGTCTGACCAACTACACCATACTGTGAACAAAACTTCTTGAGGGTATGTATGAGACAGAAAATCCAAATCATCCAGGAAGAAGTATATTAGATAGGAGATGCACATTGATAGAGAATTGTTTCAGGTAAGAGCCACTCTTACACCGCTCTTACACCAGAAATCAATTTCTTTAGTAGGGATGCAGAGGGGATCATCTTCCATGAGGATGATCCCTGGTAATCAACCTTCATATTCATGACAGGAATGTCACAAGAATTTTTATGGATTCCAACAGTTCAGCTAACAAGCTATAATGGGATTTTTACCCCTTCATTTAAATGTGGAATAAGATGAATTTCATTTGTTCGTTTCTTGTAAGGAGAGAAACCGAATTTGAAGAATGGTCACTGATTGGCTTTGGATCGTAGAGGTGAAGAATGCTATAGTTCCATCATCTCTCACCTATCCCAATTTTGCAAGCGGATCAAATCAAAATTCGTGGAAAACTGTATTTTTTGTTTTTGGTCAATTACTTGCTAGATAATTTGGCTTAGTATGAATTCCATTATGTTCCAAGGAGGAGTCCTAAAAGATATAGATATGATGGAAAACATCAAACTCATTTCATGGGATTTGTTTCAAAGTTTTTACAAGAATTCTATAGACCATACCCATAAATTGTTTCGTATGTAAAATTTATACCTAAGGCTTGTTTCTTGACTTGTGTATCAGTTTGTTTGGTCTTTGATCATTTTTAAACAAATTGTTTTATTAAAACTCAAAGTTGTTATAAGATATTGAATACGAGAAATATATAAAACAGAAATGTTGAATTGTTGTTATAATTTTTTGTATCTAAATAAAATTTTTTAAACAGGTCAAATGGTTAAAAATAAATTTTAACATAAGGAATTATTATGCATAATCTAAAAATATAGAAGAATTAAAACAGTAGAATAAATATATACAAGTTTTAATTTGATGATAAAATTGCTACATGATAAACCAACTAAAGGTTCTCTGAATTATCAAAAATAAGAAATAGATTAAAGAGCTATGACATAAATTTTATAGAAGAAAAAAAAAACTATTCTTGGACTTGTGGAATTGGTTGTTTTAGGAATTCGTCTATAAATGGTTGTGTTTGGATGAAGTTAAAGGCCTCAACAGGGTAAAATTTTCCATAGAATAAAGGACTGTTGTCAACTTTGCTTCTTCTTTCCATCTTATTGTTTGATAAATTATTATTTTGTTGATTTTTGATGAAATACTTTTGAGCATGGCTAGCAACTTGAGTTGATGATTTTGAAACAACATGCTTTGAAATCTTTTTCCAATTTCCCTTGCCGAACCTTTCAAGTCCTTCTAAAAATAACCTATAAATAAAAATTGAGAGTGAGTTAAAATATTAATGAAAAATATGTGATAAATAAAATGATTAATCTAACCGAAAGAAAAGATAGAAACATAGACTTGTTGAATTTTATATATACTTGTGCTCTTTTACATTCCAATGTTGAATTTTCTTGGTAGATTTTTTTTTAGGAGAAAGGGTTTTGTTCTCATTAACTGAAACATTGTTCAATGGTGGAATGTGTGGTGCCAAATTAACTTCATCTTCTTGAATGGGATATAAATATAAGTATGATGGCATCTCCATACTATCACTAAAACCTCTCTTGTTGTTTTCAATTTCTCTCTAGTATAGTGAAATGGTATACTATGTGTGTGTGTATATATATTTCAATTCAGAGAGATTTAAAAAAATATATATTTGACTAGATTTTCTCAATACAGTTGCTTTTTTCATGTTTTCAGTATAGTTTTATTTTTTTTATTCTTATCTTAGGAGTGTTTTTAGATTTTCTGTTATACAGTTATGTTATAAATTTCTTAACAGTTACGTTTTCCTCCATTTTTTTTTAATCAAATTTAGATAACCTACAATTAAGGACTTGTTTGTTATAAATTTTAATAAATATATATTTTTTATATAATTTTAAAAATGATATTTATAATATTTTTTTAAAACCAATAAATTTTATTTGGAACTCTTTTTATTATAGAATTTATTTTTGCAAAGAAAAATAGCTAAATTGATTTTTTTTTTAAATTAAAAATTATTCTCTAATTGATTTCAGAATCTTGTTTCCTTTCTGAATAAATAGCATGTTAAGAATTGTAAGTTGCCGAAAGTATATGAAATGCAATTTAAAGTATCTTTAAATTTAAGTAAATTTTTAAAATTTTGATATTAAAAAAATCATAATGAAGTATGAAATATTTAATATAATATTTTTTGTGAAATTTATATAAGTTAAATTTTTGTTTATTTTTTATTTAGAATAATGGTGTTTATTTATAAATGTTATAATAATACATTAATGTAAATAAATATTTCTTAGAGTAGCTATTTATACACATTTAACTCAACTCAAGTAATAAATATCAGTAGCTTAGTTTAAATTTGATAATTTGCAATGTTGTTTGGATTGTTTATTTAAAAAGAAAACTCATTCGTTCTAAAAATGAAATTACTTGGTTCAAGTCTATTTTAGATTACTATTTAAAAATAAATTGATCCAATTTGATTTAATTTCAAGCGGTTTAATTCAAATCATTTTTTTGAATGTATCTAAGTTTTAAGTTATACTTTTCTTATAAATATTAATCTTATAAAAAATTCAAAAATAATAGATTTAAAATAATATATAACATTGAATATATTAAAAATTAATTTACAAAATAAAGAGGATCAATTTTGTTTAAAATAAATAAAATATTCAAAATAAAAATATTAACAAAACAAAATAAAGAGGATTAATTAAAGATGTCAATTGACAATATTCAAGCAAAAAAAAAAATCTGAAATTCTTCCTGTTAACATATTAACTGATAAAGCTCCCAAGAATATTCATAAATTATCCATAAATATGCCACCACAAGTTAACATTCCAGGATAGTTTCATCCATGTTGCATTTCATCCAATTGTGACTAGGAAAAGATTGAGTAACTTGTAAAAGCTCTAGGTGCAGGAGGATGTCTATATTTGATGTAAAAAAATTAATAATTGTAAACTCTTCATTGAAATGTACATGTGCCCCTTGAAAAAAGTAGATGCCATATAGACTAATTGTTTAATATGAAGAATGTCTCTATCAAAGTTAATGTTACCATTTTAAAACTTGATAGTATTTCTTGTGTGTCAAATTTTCAAAAGAATTATTATGAATAGAGTCATAATCAAATTACGAATTTAAGAGCTCCAACTTTTATTATTAAATTTGAATAAACTATCATAACTAGTTCTATCAACGTTCATGTTAAACAATCTTTCCATCCAATTTCAGAAAAATAAGGTGTACAAACATCTAAGGAATAAGTGGTATGCAGTTCCTACATCATGATTGTGGAGTTAGAACCTTGAAGTCATATACATTCTCTTTCAAATCAGATTGTCATCTATTTCAATAACATTATGCATTAGTTTTGAAAACCAATCTAAATTATGACATGAATGAGCGATTTTCATAAAAGAAAATCCAAACACATCCATTAAAAATAGGCTTTTTATGATATTCAAATTTTTAGATTAATTTGTAGTTTTTATTTGTATTGGTTTGAACTTGAACATTCCTAGTAAAAATCATCTCAAAGAATTGAAACAAATCCCGAATTCCATATATTGGATTTTATTTTGTGAAATGTGTGTTATTACTCATTGTTCTTACTGTTTTCCCAAACGAATTACTAATTAAATTCATTTAGTTCAAAAGGTACTGTAGAGTTAGGAGATGCTAGTATTGATAAATTTTTATTTTTATGTTTTACCTATAATAAACTTTCGGTGCTCATCTTCTCTATTTGTATTAAGATGCACTTTGCACTAAAATGTTGAATCATTGGGATGGACCGTAAATTATAAAATCATTGATTTTGTTTGCATTTTTTTTATAAGCAAAGGTGAAAATTTAATTAAAATGAAGTTTAAGGGATACTCATCCCGTAATACAAGAGAAACAAACTAGCAAAAGCTTGAATCAAAAGTTACAAACCCAGATTATAAAGCCAATCAGACCAAAGTTGAGGAATTTAGCTTTTTAACCTAACTTAGTAACATTCCCATGACAGAATTTTTGCCTTTAAATCTTCTTACATATAAGATAAAAAGTCATACCTGATTGGATAATTCTCAGTCAAGGTTTTCTATTACTATTTACTAAGGAGAGCAAGATTGAACATTCCATAATGATCCACACTATACCCTCATTATTTCTTGGACTTGCATATATTGGACTGGCTTATCCAGTTGATTTTCTTCCACGCTTCATCACTTTCCCAGAAGAACTCATGGTGCAACTTCACAATCTATTTCAAGATTAGCTTGGGTGCTTTTTAAAAAGAAAAGTAGTACACTCGAATGAAAAGAAAGTAAAACCAATGATGCAAGAAATAAAAGTATAAGTACCTTACAATAAAATCCTCCTTTAAATTAATGCCACAATGCTTAATTTTATATGGAGTTATACACGACAATAAACCCATTTCAAAGCCCCTAATGTTTCCTTCAAACTCCATAAAATTTTCCACACCCATCACAGACTAATATGCTATCATCCACAAATTATAATAGCTCATAATGTATATCTTCATTAACCTGAAAACATTAAAACTCTCCAAAGATAGTAGAATTTGGCACCAATCGTTCCAACCCTTCAACAACCAATGATAATAGGAATATGGATAATGTATTCCCTTATCTCAAGCCTATGAAAACTTGAAAGTCAAGGGTTGGATTACCATTTACTAAAATAGACATGGAACTAGTGAATACTAAATCTTCCATATATATATATATATATATATATATATATATATATATATATATATATATATATATATATATATATATATATATATATATATATATATATATATATATATATATATATATATATATATATATATATATATTGGCCACTTGATGCCAAACCCCATCCTTTGCATTATGTATATGATATTGTCCCATGACATGAAATCAAATGGGTTTTAAAATCAATCTTCACCAAAAAGAATTAATTTGTATTCCTTTTTGAAAATTCCAAAAATTCATTCACTACCAATGCTTTATCTTGCATCTGTCTGAATTTAAAAAGTAGTCAGACTCTTGAAAATAAAATTGTCCATAAACTTCTTTACACTGGAGTATAATAGCTTAGCTATTGTACTCCATATAATATGCCTACTAGACATAAAGACATGTATTCATCTAGAAGTTATGTATCTTATGTTTTTAGGATCAGAGTTGTACTTGTCAAAAAGTATAAGAGTGTCTGGCATCCCTATGTAGGTAGGAGATACTCATAAGCCTTTTTATTTAAGGGTGGTTAGGGTTTGTTCATGGGGGTGAGAGACTCTGTTTGGTAATGTTTATAGTCGTGAGATAGGGCCATCTCATAAGAGGTGATTTGTCTTTTCTCCTTAAAGAGGCAGGATATTTATAAAGGCTCTTGAATCTTTATTTTTTTGGGAGCATGGATCAATATATTGACCTTACTTCCCTCTAACTGAGAAATGTTTATCCCATGTTTCCTATGATTGGGCGAGTAGGGGCGTACTTAGAGAGAGACGACTCTCAATGGTGGGAGGTGTATAGGTGTCGCCCCTCAGGGTTACCACTCTTCATCCCTTGTTAAGCATCTTATAAATATATCACTACTTAGTTCCTCAAGCATGAGGGCTTTGATAAATAGTGAAGTGCTTTTAACTACAAAGACTCTTAGTCCCTTAGGAGAATTTATATATTTAGCCCGATTGATGAAACTTCAAGTATCTCAGGAGAGGCGTTGGATTTCTCAGGAGAAACTTTTACCAATCCTTCAGACAAGAATTTAAGTTAAGTCTCTTGGGATATACTTCGGCCACGACCTTGAGGCTTGACTTTTTGTTGGAACCCATCCGTGGAAACTCTATGTCCCTTAGTACCAATTTTACACTTCCATTATGGATTTGTAATTTAAGGATCATGGGATTATTTTCATGAGCCAACACTCCTTCCACGTCCCTTCTAGAAAAGCTAATAGCAGCAGGCATTTCTTTTGAGTCTGAGAGAAACATCTGAGACACGTGCATCACTGGTCGTGCATATATTTTCCTTGCCTAAATAGTTTCTTCTCCGCCCGCGAAACCCCTAGCAATTTTGTTAAGCATATGACGTGTTACTCTGGTCTATCGTACCTCCTTAGTGTTTTTCCCTTTTTAGGAGAGGATTCTCCGGGCCAAGATCTTGGTGGAGAGGGCTTCTCTTTCCTGGTGGCTCGTTAGTATCTTTGATGTAAGATAGCAGACAAACTCTTTGTATCAAATTTTTGATCTCTTTCTTTAGCTGATAGCAATCCCCCGTGTTATGACCTTGTATCTGATGTTAGGAACACCATTAACTCTCGTCTTTTCCCATCATGGAGTTAACCCTCTTAGAGTGGTATGGTTCTGGGAATATTTTAAAGTGATTAACTTCTAGCGTGATATCTATGTGCTTTGTGTTAAGTGGGGGTATAGTTTTCGGAAATGCTTTCATATGTCGTCCGCGAAGGCCTTACTATCACTTTGTATTTTCCCTCGGGCTTGTGATAATATTTTTTGAACCCGCTCCCCTCTTGTATGGGTTGTACCCTCTCTTTAGCGTCTCTGGATCTCTTCTCCATGTTACTTTCTTCACCCTTAATATAACATTCCGCCTTGGTTATCACCTCGTCCATGCTGGTTGTCGGCTTTTGCACCAATGTGGTGTTAAAATGCTATGATGAACATCTTCTGATTTAGATTAGAGACTTTGATTCTCTCCTTATTTAATCATGCTCAATGTTCTGAGTGATTCATAGTATCCTTGGCGGACATTGAATAAAATTATTGTTGACCCCTTTTTATGCTTACTAGCCGAGAAGTGTTGTACCATCTTCCTCGCCAGATCTTGATGGATGACAACGGAAAACTATATGTAAGCTCATATACCATTGCAGGGCCCCGTCTTTGAATGTACCTGTCACGAGTTTTCATTTTAGAGAATCGGAGGCTATGACGATTCCCATCTGATTGTTAATTGTAGTAATGTGCTCTTTGGGATAACTCTTGCCATAGAAGGATTACAAGGGTGGTGGTTTGTACTCTTTTGGAACAAATTTTATGGAACTTGTTCCAAAAGAGGCTGAGGATCTAGAAACTCCTCTTCTGCATCTCCATCCTACTGGCTCTAAGTTTGTTGGAGCATATGAACACTATCCTGCAATGACTCATTCTGTTGTCGTATAGCCTTGACGATCGCTAATAATTATGTAATGTCTGGTGGAGGAGGCATATCACTTATACTGGGAGATGATTCAGAAATTTAGATGATGTAAGCTTAATAATAATTGATGATTTGTGTGCAGCATAAGAAAGTTTCATTGAGACTCCACGGTGGGTGCCATATGTTCTTGCAAAAAACACCATTTCTGTAACCTCCCGGATGCTGGTCCAGAAAGGTTGCAAATGTAGGGAAATTGGTTGTTGTCCCTCTTAAATATTTTTCTTGGAACCACTTATATAATCTTCACTTCAGCCCTATGAACCCTTCCTCAATGGATCGTAATGATAGGTTTCTACGTTTTTCGTGCTTGAATGCTCAAGGTAATGTTTTCCGTCTCCATAATGACCTTTAATCATGAGTTATAACGATTGCAACATCAATTCTACAATCTCCATGTGACCCTTAGGTTGCCTCATAACTGTTATGGGCTACTAACCTGAACATTCGGTATCTATCAAGGGTTGTACACATTCTCGATCATGATATACAGTTAGCAACTCAGATCCTTGCAAGTCATGACATTTCTTGCACTAGAAAAAGACAAACCGTCATAGAAATAACGGGGAGCGAGGAACCTGGTTCAGTTTTTTGGCAAACACTCCTTTAAACACATTAAGGGAGAAAAATTTGCAGGAATGTGTGAATAGTGAGTTCAAAGAAGTTGGGATTAGGAACCCCCACCCGATTAGGAAATTATTCAGGACAGACAAATCAAAGTACTATTATTTACACAAAAGTCACGAACATGATACTAATATGAATGCGTCTACCTGAAGGATTTAATTAACGAGCTGATTGAAAAACAACTCATCTGGTACACTCGAGACATAGGTCCGAGAGACGACCGAGACTAGAAGAAAGGTCATAGAGGACGCGATGAGTACCAAAAGAAGAAATAGTTTTCTCAATCGAAGAATGATTCTATTAAGAAAAATATCAAGGTCGTAAATGGATTGAAGGTGAAGAAAGACAGTAACAATGAAAAAGAAGAAGATCGGAACAGAAAAAGATAATACATCTCTTCCATTATTAGGGGTTTTCTAGAGAAAACCCCCTCTAAGATGACTACGAAGAGGAGGACTTTCGAGCTAATAAAAATCATCAAAGATGAAGAAATAACCTCTGATGGTAAATAACCCTCCCCATTTATGTTTGGAGCCATTCCAAAAAATTAGACACTACATTTTGATCTAAAATCTTAAGGCCTTAAATTTATGGGTCTTATCCCTATTAAAATATTCAAGATTCATTTTTTTCATTCAACACCAACAATAACCTATGAAAAATATTCTTTAGATATAATAGAGATCAAACCAGCAAAAAAAGAAAGACCAAACTAAGTTGGGTTCAACCCCTTCCATGTACTTAAACAATACTTGTTGCAATTTGAGCAAGTTCATTGGCAACTTCATTACAAATTCTATAAACAAACTTAACAACACAACCAAGTAAAAGAAAAGACGATTAATTTAAACAATCAACAACTAACAAAGAATCAAGTTTTAATCACTTTACTGAAATTTTAATAATTAACAATTTTGGAGGTACCCCATATGCCCCGAGCCTTCCATAGTAATCAATTAAGATGCATGAACAATCTTCTTAATTAAAAGTAGCAAACATCACTTCTGGTTGATTGTTTATCAAAATCATTACTCAAACCATATGATCAACCAATCAAAATCAAAATCCCAATGAAATCCCAATGAAATCAAGTGGTTTGAAAAAAACGGCTACCATCTTGAAATTAACTTGGTTCATTTTTAACACAAAACTCCCGAATTTTCATTACTGACAATTCAACGATAATACAACATTTCTAAAAACGATTTGTTTTGTAAAAACACTAATTTGCTATAGAATATTGTATGCGAGAAAAACTTATAAAAGAAAGGTTGAATTGTGGTTATAATTTTTTGCATGAAAATAAAAATAAAAATATAAAATTTTACAAACAAGTCCAACAAGAATGGTTAAAAATAAATTTTAATATAAGAAATTATTATAAATAAGCTAAAAATATAGAAGTAAAACAGTAGAATAAATATATAAATTTATAGAGACTAAACTAAAACTCAAACAAAAGGGCATTTGCCTCATTACAATTTATTTATTTTTGAAAAATTCATTCAAATAAAACCCAAAATAGGGAACAAGAGTACAGAGCTATGACTTAAATTTATAAAAGAAAAACTATTCTTGGACTTGTGGAAGTTTATAAAAGAGTACAGGGTTAAAGTCTTCAAAAAATGAAGGAATGTTGTCAAATTTGCTTCTTCTCCTCTTCTTATTTGATAAATTAACATTTTGTTGAATTCTGATGAAATACTTTTGAGCATGGCTAGCAACTTGAGTTGACGTTTTGGAAACAACATGTTTTGAAATCTTTTTCCAATTTCCTTTGCCATACAATTGGAGCCCTTCCAAAAATAATCTATAAATAAAAAATGATGAGTGACTCAAAATTTTAATGAAAAATATGTGATAAACAAAATAATTAATTTAACCCTAAAAAAAAAAACTTGTTTGGATAGTATGATTGTGAAAGGCCTCGTATCAATACTTGATAGAATAATAATTTATCTACATATAAAACAAAATAAAATGCAATAACTATATATATATACCTGTGCTCTTCTTCATTCCAATGTTGAATTTTTTTGGAAGGCTTATTCTTAGGAGGAAGAGTTTTGTTCTCATCTGCTGAAACATTGTTGATTGGAATAAAACCATCCCTTAAATGTGTTGGCAAATCAGCATCATCTTCCATACCATTTACTTCCCAAAAACCAAATAAATTGTTGGGCCAATTTTCATCCATTCTAAATTATTTTTTCTTTTGTTTCTTGCCTTTGTTTTCTATCACTCGAAACTCTTTGTTGATTTCAATTTCTCTCTGAATTGTTTTACGTATTTGCAAGATGTATACTATTTGCATGTATATATATAGTTTCAAACTTTCAATTATGTAAGATTTTTTTTAAAATATTTGACTAGATTTTCTCAATATGGTTGCTATTTTCATATATTTAGTATACTTTTATTTTTTTATTTTTATCTAATGAGTGTTTTTAGGTATTCTGTTATACATTTGTGTAGTTTTTTTCTTTCAATTTTACTTTTTTATTTAAAATTTCAACACTTTATCTAATTAAATGAACTATTTTACTTTTAATAATTTAAAATTTAATCAAATTTTATTTAATGGTTAAGTCAAAATTGTAGGTGTAGTTATGATAGCTAAAAAGATGAGGATTTAAATAAATTGAAAATAGAAAAAAAATTCAGTGTCATTTGTTCCGCAATGTTCTACCAAATCTATAATTTATCATATTATTTGACCTCAATCAATTAATTAATTAATTAATTAACTTCACTTTCGTCATAAGGTTTGAAACATATCATTTGCTATTATATCTTTTTATGAAGAATTTTTTTTCCACTTTATCAGCTAAAATTTAAACATTAAAATAATTAATTAAGTAACTTATTCTTATTTTTAATATCTCTTTATTAATCAAATTTAGAGACCTATAACTAAGGACTCGTTTGTTATAAATTTAAAAATATATTTTTATGTTTTTATAAAATAATAAAAATTATTTTGAACTTTTTTCTTATAAAATTGTTTTTTTTTTTGCAAACAGAAGTAACTCGATTGATTTTTTGAAATTTTTTTTTGAATAACCAGGTATTAAAAAAAAAATCGCAAATAAGCACGTTTCAGAAAAAATTACGCAAATAATCTTGTTTCAGATGGTTCTCCAAAGGAGGAGCCATCTCACTTGGCGCCTCCACTAAGAATTTAGTCCTAGGCGCCATCTCACTTGGCGCCTCCTCTCTCTTTTAGCCAAGTGAGATGGCGCATGCACTTTAAAAGTGAGAGGAGGGGCCATCTCACTTGGCTCCAAGGGCAAAATGTTGTTTTTATAAATATTTCGTCTGTTTCTCCGTCATTTCTCACACTTTCTCGCACTGTTTTCTTATTTTTTACTATGTTATTTGCGTCATGACATCACCCATGATTTTTACCAGAGATGGTTAAGTTATCTTCTCCGCCACAAAACCTCCGATGAAAATGAAATTCTGGCACATTCACTCCATGGAGCGTCTGAAGCGGGAGTTGATGCGATGGCTAGATGGAGACATCGTGGAGGGGGAAAAATTCGAAGGATCCAGCGAAGACGAACAACAACCTCACATGCGACAGGAAGACCTAATGTTTGGTTGGAGGAAGTCAAAACAAATAGCGACGTAATGTTGATGATGCATGGGTCAAATGATATTATTTTAACAATTATAATTTCGTAGACGGAATATCGTGTTTTTTTTTTCTTGTACGCGCAATGTTTATTGTAGAAAATACTGTTAATGAAAAATCCTAATGTTTACAACATAATTAAGGAAAGATTTTATGTAATACAATTTTTATGTGGTCGAGGCAGACGCCCGATTCGGACAATTTTTGCGATTGTGTCCGACCTGATGGCATAAACAACACTTTCTTTCCAGCATGTAAAGGGAGTCCATTTCGGTTGTGATGCGCTTACTTTTTGGATGACCCTTTTTGTTCCTTTGCATTTGGTCATTGTGCCATACTATTTCGCCGTCGTATGCAGACCAATAATCTGGTTTTGCTACCAAAGGGAAGCTGTTGTTGTAAATGTTGAGCAACATTTCAGATTTGTAAATGTGTGACAGAAGTTGTAGCGCGTCATGATGGGTATAAGCACACGCAACAATGACATGAGAGCAAGGCATACCAAAGGCTTGAAACTTGCCACAATCGCACCAACGAGAAGGTAGTACAACCCTATATTCTTGTCTTGGCGGGCCCTCGTTGTGGTCGATTGTCTCTTTCACAATGAAGTTGTGGCTGTGTCGGTCAAACCGTATAACCATATGGGTGTTGGCTTTGGCACTTTCTGCCTTAATGTACTTCATGCAGCTTTCACTCCATAGTTGTCCAGATTGTAACACCGCATTCCACATTTCACCTCTTTTGGAAAACAACGAAGCCATCCTAAAATACGTATATTTTACCAAAGCAGTGACCGGGAGGTTTCGTATGCCTTTGAATACCCCATTCATCGATTCAATTAGATTTGTTGTCATGTGCCCCCATCTTTGGCCATTGTCGTATGACCTAGTCCATTTTTCTACCAGAATATTATCGATCCACCTACCGGCTTCTGGATTTGACAAACGGATCTCGTTGCGGTAATATTTGAATGTGGGTTGTGTCAATGCATATCCCGCATTCATAACCGCTTTCCTTAGTTTTTTGTCCTTGATTTCCCTCGTGAAATTTTGGACGATATGTCTAACGCAATAGACATGCGTAGAAGGAGGGTCATGACAACCGTTTGCAGGATTATTGTATGAACTTTCAATGGATGCATGTCTATCCGAGATCAAACAGAGATCTGGTTGAGGAGCCACGTGTGTTCGCAGATTTTTCAGAAAAAAAGCTCCAAGCACCACCGGTCTCCCCCTCGACTAGGGCAAAGGCAATTGGGAAACTGTTGTTGTTGCCATCTTGCACAACTGCCATTAGTAGCATGCCTTTGTGTTTCCCATACAACCAAGTCCCGTTAATTTGTATAATTGGTTTGCATGATGCAAACCCTGTGATGCAAGGTTGAAATTCCCAAAACACTCGACTGAATATTCCATTTCCGTTTAGTTAACTACCATCTTGGGCGTATGCTGGCACTGTTTCCAGAATGTAAATAATACCCGGAGAATAAGTCTGGAGTGCATTCAGGTAGAGAGGAAGTTCTTGGAATGACTCCTCCAAGTTTCCGTACACCTTTTCAATCACCCTAGTCTTTTCTAACCACGCCTTAAGGTAAGACGAAGTATAGTTAAAAACCATAGTGATGTGGGAGATGATGGTTTTCACCTTCAAAGATGGATCGTTGCTGACGAGTGGTAGGATTTCTTGACAAATGAGATCGTAATTAAGTTTTAGATGGTCCTGTGATTGAGTAGAACTGACACAAATGTGGGTAGACATGGAACCTATGACCCATCAATCACCTCTTAATCTGTATGATATAGTGAGCTTGAACATACAATCAGGATGGACACACTTGATCTTGTACCTTTCAGGGTTTACACGGTCCACCTTAAAATCGATCGAGTTGAGCATGTGGAATTTTTTGATGGCTCTGATACATTCTTCTCTGTTACGAAACTTGTCTTTCTCTTTTAAGTTTTCATCCGACTGCATATACGGATTGAAAAATAAATCAGCAGATGGTTCATCTTCGCCCATGTTGAAGTTTGTCATGTGCGGAGGTGGTGTGTAGATCTTGTTTGCAGGAATAACAGGTATCCCATCGTCTTCAGAATCATCATTGACCATTTCATCAAACTCTAACTCAGCATCTTCTTCTTCTTCATCAACTGCATCTACCTCTGCTTGTTCGGTCTCTAAAGTATCAACCACTTGTGTCACCTGAGGCTCTCACATCATAATGTACAACTCAATAGATTCGTACCCGAAATACTCATGACTGGAAAACATATTCTGAAGATCCTCGTTATCTTGAACCTCAACCTTATAAAATATTATTTGGTTGTTACCAAAAAAAACTGGATTCTGATAAAATATTTTTGTCACCGGGCCTCGTCCAAGTTTGGCCTCCAATCGTTTTTTGAAGTACAAGAAATTGGCTTTCCCGTTTAAACAAAATCGGATGTTGTCTGTGTCTCTAAACAAAAACTGAGGTGGGAAAAATGTATGTCTCACCGTTGAAATGTGCACTAATGACATATTAGGGTGCAGAGGCCATTTCTTATGATTGTTTGAAGGTTTGAAGGTTGGAAGGTTTGAAGTTTATGAGTTATTCGAAGGTTTGAAGGTTTGATTGTTTGAAGGTTGGAAGGTTTGAAGTTTATGAGTTATTCGAAGGTTTGAAGGTTTGATTATTTGAAGGTTTGAAGGTTTGATTGTTTGAAGGTTGGAAGGTTTGAGAGATTAAGTGAATCAGTGTTTTGATAAATGTAAGACTAAATAGGTCATACTAAATTTGAATTAACTAAGGATATAACCTCTAAGGCTCCTCCCATCACGTCTAATAGTGTTACCTAGGCTATCACCTAGCCAGCACCTACTCTGCAACCCATGCCACCTCTTATTCGCCAATGGGGATGGCGATACCTTTCATTTTTGTACTCTTTCGCCAAGTCCAATGGCGCCTCCCTTCATGTCCAATCGTGTTACATGCATGCAGAGATGCCTTCTCCAAGGTTGCCACCTAGCCTGCGCCTACTCTGCACCTACACTGTAACCTGTAAGTCTCCTCTCATCACCTCCTATAGTGTTACATGCAGTCAGGCATGCCTTCTCCAAGGCTGTCACCTAGTCTGCGCCTACTCTGCAACCCATGCCACCTCTTATTCGCCAATGGGGATGGCGACACCTTTCATTTTTGTACTCGTTCTCCAAGTCCAATGGCGCCTCCCTTCATGTCCAATCGTGTTACATGCATGCAAAGAAGCCTTCTCCAAGGCTGCCACCTAGCCTGCGCCTACTCTGCACCTACACTGTAACCTCTAAGGCTTCTCCCATCACCTCCAATAGTGTTACATGCATTTAGGGATGCCTTCTCCAAGGCTGCCACCTAGCCTGCGCCTACTCTGCACCTACACTGTAACCTCTAAGGCTCCTCCCATCACCTCCAATAGTGTTACATGCATTCAGGGATGCCTTCTCCAAGGCTGCCACCTAGCCTGCGCCTACTCTGCACCTACACTGTAACCTCTAAGGCTCCTCCCATCACCTCCAATAGTGTTACATGCATTTAGGGATGCCTTCTCCAAGGTTTTCACCTAGCCTGCGCCTACTCTGCACCTACACTGTAACCTGTAAGTTTCCTACCATCACCTCAAATAGTGTTACATGCATTCAGGCATGCCTTCTCAAAGGCTGTCACCTAGCCTGCGCCTACTCTGCAACCCATGCCACCTCTTATTCGCCAATGGGGATGGCGACACCTTTCATTTTTGTACTCTTTCTCCAAGTCCAATGGCGCCTCCCTTCATGTCCAATCGTGTTACATGCATGCAGAGATGCCTTCTCCAAGGCTCCCACCTAGCCTGCGCCTACAATGCAAGAGTGACACTTATCATGCATGCATGCACCAACTACCACCTCATTTACTCTATGAATTTTTTTTGCCTATAAATACAGAGCATAACATACTTCTCTCGCACCCACAATCGTCTCACTCTCTGCTACAAACTCTTTCATAATCTCTTACAATTTCTAAGTCTTTCATAATCTCAGGAATTTTCAACAATGGCTCTTCTCACAATGGGCGAATCTCACAGAGGCACAAGGGACAACATTGCAGCATTTGTAAGTTTCTTTTATATTTATACATTTTTCATACTTCTGGTAATGCTTTGTTCATCTTACTTAATATTACACCTTTTACATTATTAACTCAGGATACCAAAAGATTCAGAATCCGGTCTCACAACTACCTTGCTCCCGGCCCATTTATCGTACCATATCTGGAATACGCAGGTTTCATACATGTTATAAAGATCTCAAACTGCACAATTGATTCAAAGTTCATACTTGCAATGTTGGAGACCAGAGACCCATACATTTCACCTACCAATAGGTGAATGTACCGTCACGCTAGAGGATGTGTACATGTTACTGGGTCTTCCTGTCGATGGTAAGGCCGTTAACGGGTCGGTTCAACAACCTAATTCTCTGTGTGAAGAATTGTTGGGCAAGGATATGGTTGAAGGTGGTGGTGCGAGAGGTCAGGGTATACTACTAACTGAACTTAAAAATCATTATGCGACTTTGGAATTAAACGAAAATTCCTCCGAGCAAGACAGGGTAATAAAAGCTAGAACTTATCTAATGATACTATTTGGAACCTTTTTATTTCCTGAAAGTACGGGAAATAGTGTAAATTTTATGTATTTAAATTTACTTAGAGACTTCGAAAAAACTAGAAAGTATAGTTGGGGTTCTGCTGTTTTAGCCCACCTATACAGTTCCTTGTGTAAAAATGCAATCAAGGAAAAATGTACATTTTATGACTGGGTTTTTTTACTTCAAGTCTGGGGTTGGTGGAGGATGGAGTCCCTAAACCCCGTCAACAACAACACATTCGTTTTCCCGTACGCAACAAAGTAAGTCATCAAGTTATATCATTTATTACTATTCATCTCTTCACCAAATATATGATAAAAATAAAATATTTTTCATTTCCTTTAGGTATTGCGTGGGGGGTATGGATTACAGTAAGAATCCAAGATTCAATGTCGCACTATACCCAATCTATTGGATCACCTAGGCCCGGATGATGTATGTCGTACCTTTCAATTTTTGTACTTTTAAATTATCTATATATTACGTTTTCATTAACCTGATATATTTTTATGCGTAGTTTGTATGGAGACCATATTTGGGTTTGAGCCATGAACCAAACCCCTAGGATACAGCAATTTGGAGCGCCAAGACTGCAATCATACGGTTCAATGTTGTGGAGATGCACCACAGCGACCGTGTGAAGATGCAGCTCGGAATGCATCAAGAGATACCCAATGATACAACTTGTTTGTCCCTGTGGCATCTTAAAAGGGTCGACGCCCAATGGGGTCTTACCAACTGGAAAGACTTTGCTCCAGAATGGTGTAAGATATGGCAGAGGCGTCACCGACATGTCTTGCAATTCCCTGTTTTCCTCAATCATGGTAATATGCGACATATGGATCAGTATTTATCTTGGTACATGTCGGTTAGTAACCCTGAAATGCACGTGTCTCATCTAAGGTATTTGGTTGACCCACGAACATAATGGGCACAACCCTCGTTTCCCTAACAATAAACCCAACACACATCAACCTCCCACCAACCCCCCAGACGAAACAGAACCACCAACACCCAACCACAGTCGCCACCACAATACAATTACACCCAAATGCCCCACAACCAACCACAATCACCACCTCAGTACCAATACCCCAATATGCCGCACACCCAACCGCAATTCCAATCATAATGCCAACACACCCACATACCCCACACACAATTTCAGTCTCCTGTATATCCCAATATGGGCCCCTCAACATCCAACCTTAGCCCTGATCTGGGAATCTCGGAAGAATATGAACCAAATGACCCAACTTACCATCAACCACAGTATCACCAAACCACCCAACATCCTCAATACCAAACACCCCAAGATCATTTTCCTTTCTACCCCCCGTACTCAGACGATCAATGCTACAGACCAAACATGGAACCCCACCCACCGCCAACACGACTAAACTTTAAGGGTATGGGTAACCGAATGTACAAAAGCAGATCTTCTAGATATGGAGATCTGACTGATTTCATGGATCCGGATCGCATTGACTTCGTTGGGCCATCGACCCTGCCACAGTAGGAAACACGACAACACCCAGCACGGGAAAGGCGAGGAAGGGGATGCGGAACCAGGGGTCATTACCGGGTTCCGGTGGACCACTAATTAATCTGTTTTTTTATGTAATACTTATGGGTGTAATCATTTTTTTGTAAATAAAAAGTCAATTTTGTTGATCCTATATCGAATACGTAATGCACCGGATTAAAAAAAATGCAAAAATTGCCCTAGCAAATGCACTAAGGCGCCATCTCAATTGGCTTAGGGTAAGCCCTAAGCACCTAGGCGCCAAGTGAGATGGCGCCTCCCCTTAAAAAGTAGGTGTAGGCGCCAAGTGAGATGGCTCCTCCTTTGGGGAGTCATCTGAAACATGGTTATTTGCGTAATTTTTTCCGAAAAATGGTTATTTACGAATTTTTTTTAATACTTGGTTATTCCAAAAAAAAATTCTGATTTTTCTTTTTTAAAATAAAAAATATCTAAATTAAATATTGTTTTTATTTTATAAATTTTAATTAATAAAAATATGTAATATTATAGAAAAAATGGAGGGTTTGCGGTTTAGTTTGGATTATTTTGAAATAAAAATTCAACTTTTTTTTGTAAATAATTAAGATTTTAAATATTAATACAAAACTAACCAATTTTTCTTCATATTTTCCAATATAACAATGTTTCAAACAAAAAAAAAAACATATTAAATGGGATGCGTCAATCTATATATATATTTTTAATTTATTTTAAGTTGTCTGCGGATTCTCCTACATATTTTTATGTTATCTACGAATTTACTTGTGGAATTACCTGCATTCATAAAACTTAAATATTTGTTGGTAAACCCGCAAGTAACTCGACATGTAACATAAAATTTACAGGAAAATTCGCAAGTAACTGGAACATAGTTATATTGAGAATTATGGTGAAAAGTTGGTTAGTTTGGTATTAAAACTCAAAAACTTGGTTATTTACAAAAAAAAATCCTAAAAACTCATTACATATAAAGTTAAAACTACTCGATTTGATTTGATTTTTGAGGACTAGTTTCAAAAATTCGATATGATCAAATCCAATTCACGTGTTTTAGTTCAGATCGAGCTTTGGATATATACAAATTTCAAACAATACTTTCTTAATGATATAAATATTATTAAAATACTAAAAAATAATATATTTAAAATAATATATAACATTTAATATATTAAAATTATGAAATATCGCAACACAAACAAATCGAATCGTGTTGCGACCTATGAAAACACTCGCCTACCACATCATATTAATGAATGATTAAGGCATAATTTTATACCATTGCGACATGATTGTGCAATAACAAACCCTAGAATATATGATAACTCTTTACAAATGATAAGGTTCCGAATATGATTTGAAGAGAAAAAATTACATAGTTTTTCATGATGAGAAGTTAAATAATTTTGGATATGAGTAATCACATATAATAGTAACGTTAAATAGCAAGATTAAATAAGGAGTGGAAGGAAAAACTTAAGACAAACTCATCCCTAACAATCTTTTAATAATTAATTTTACAAATTTACTTTTTGTAATTCAAAATCTTTAAAAAAACCAACCCTAACAATATTTTAATAATTAATTTTATAAAATTGACTTTTTGTAATTTTCAAACTCTCAAACAAATCAACTATATTTTTTGTTCAACAAGTAGAATCGTAAATTCAATACTACTTGCAGTCTTACTATTTGATAATTATTTATATTTACCATAATATTGTGATACACTGGCCATATAGTCATCAAGTTATTGGCACCATTATCAAGGAATTCAAAATATTATTGAATTTAATTAATAACCAGTTGAAACATTTTTGTTATGCAACAAAACTTTATTTCTATTAATTTTAGATTATTCTTCTTCTTATTAAAAATTGTCTAACATTGTATGCATGTCCATCTCTTTAATTGAACTTATATTTGAAAGAAAAATCCAATGACCTCTCGTGAAAATAAGAAGGAAAATCAATGAAGGAAAAGAAAAGAGTTTGAGTCAGATAACGAGATGGGTAGTCCTCCAAAATAAGACCTATCAATCTAAACACTTGTTAATAAATCTAAAAGACTATTTGAATATCATGGTAGACGTGCACTCGAAGTTTACAAATTTCCTATTTTCAACACATTTTAACCATAGAGAAGTCTAAATTCAACATAACTCTTCATTACGAACATAAACAAAAGTAATTTGCAAGAAGGCTTAATTAAGATGTAAATAAGCACTTGAAGTGCTTCCTCACTATGTGGATAAATGTCAAGGTAAAAGGACATTACTAAGATAAGCGATTAAGTTGGATTTTTTTACTCTAACTAATGATGCAAGATAGTAGTATAAGAAATTAACACCAGGAAACATCACCTATTGGGCTCAAATGGAGATTACACTCCTTGAATAATATTCCAAAATATCTCTCTTTGTTTGGAAGCGATAGCCACTTTTAGACATAAGGATGAAGAGTCGCTTGGTGAAGCCTACAAGAGATTAAAGAGGATCTTAACTAATTAAAAAGGATCTTAATTGTATGCCTAATTCATAACTTAGATCTCACAAATAAAAAATATATATTATGTAATGGACTAAAGATCAAAATGAAGCAAATATTGGATAAAACAATTGGCTATTTCTCAAACTTCAAAACCGCCACCCAAATTATAAAAATAATTTAAGCTATCGTTGCTGTAATACGATGGGAAAACTGACTTGGGTGTTTTGCGTTTTATCGCAATTGTTGCGGATAGAAAGAGTCACCACCGACTTTTCTTTTATCTAATAAAGGAAAGGGTGAAAAGAACAGGAAATGCCTTTTGAGAATTTTCTTGAGTTCGGGGGGTATATTATGAAAAGGGAAGGTGTTAGCACCCTTTTCATCCGTAGTTATCTATGGGCTCTTAGTTGCTTGATCACTTTGAAATGCTTTGTTTGAAATGTGTTTGTGACTGTTTTTGAAAGTTTTTTTTTAAAAGTGCTTTCGTTTAGGCGAACTTTGTAATGATTCTCGTCTCTATAAGAAATATACAAAGTGTTGACTTTTGAAAATATTTCGTTTTGAAAGTGTTGATGTATTTTGAAAGATGTTTTGGAAATGGTTGTGAGCAAGCAACTATGAACGTTATACCTACTCAAAAAGTATTAATTCTTTTTCTCCTCCTTTAGATATTTCTACCTTACCATTGATTGATAAGAAGCCCTATCATTGGATGTGAAGGGACGGGTGTGGATCGTCGTATAGTCATAGAAGACAATATTGTAGGATACCTTAGCAATTTTTGTAAGGGTCTAAGATCGTTTACCGAAGGCAATATCAAAGGGTCATTGAGGAACTACGATCTTGTATTCGAGGGTCATTGCTAAAGTATCCCATGTTCGAGGGTCGTGACTATTTTTATCCGAGGCAACAAGTGTGGTTAACCCTAGAGGTGCAAGTGTGCAAAGTGTTCATTTTTCATGCTTTGTTTATCTTGAACTAGGGTTTGCTATTTATTGATTTTAGTCTTTACATACAAACCCTAATTACTAGCATTTGTATTCGAAAACGATAAATTGCAGAAATTTAAAGTTCTACACTATTACATCGTTTAGGGGATGGGGATACAAATTTACAAATGGGGAATGAAAGAAAATAAATCCTAATTACTGTTACAACCATATTGAATAATGAATAAAAATATAAATATGTAAAGATAATGTAAAAAGAAGGAAAATTGTTTTTTAAAAAAGCTCTTATGTATTGACACATGAGATTTTGCATTGATATGAAACATTTATATATTGACGCATGAGCTTATGCATTGTACGAAACATTTATGTATTGACACATGCACTTATGCATTGATACAAAATGTTTCTTGTCCCTGGAAATCAAAACCAAATCAGTATGTATTGATACATAATGGTTTATATCGGCTCATATTCATTTTGCATCGACACATACACTTATGCATCGAGACATATCATTTCTTGCTCCTGAAAAATGAAAATTAACTTAGTATGAGTCGACGTATTCGCATTTCATATCGACTCATACAACAGTTCGTATTTATGCATAATGGTTTGCATCAGCTAATAACCTGTTTTGGACATAATATATGTCGACTCATAGTGTTTCGTATCAACTCATACTGCTGTTTTTTTCCTCTAACATTGTTCTTCTGCATATATAAGTCAGTTCTCAACACATGATCAGTGAAAATGAAAAGCAAGCATATGGTTAGTTTTAGGGGAAATAATATTTATATTGTATCTTCACAAATGGACCACTAATGATGCCTGTATGAAGAGTCCAAAGTTAAGAAAACTTACCTTGAAACTGAAATTTGTGCTTTGAGTTTGACTTGCTGTATTGTCTTGGAGAAGTCAACTTAGAGGTGGCTGTTTTTGAGTTTGGAAAATAATGATGTTACAGAAGTTGTTCTTGAGTTTGAACAACTTCTATATGATATATGTGGAGTGTTTGGATGGTTTGTTTAGACAAAACATGCAAGGTGTGAGAGGTTCAAAGACTTGGACTTCAAAGCTCAAGAGTGGAGGTTTTATGGACAGTTATGGTTTTTTGAGAGTATAAGAGGTTTTGAGAAATTTGTCTACACAACAAAAACTTCTGGCCCTTTAGCTTGCAAATGGCCACTCTATTCATAGAGAAGGTTTGAGAGGATGAGAGAGTTTGTCTCACAAGCTGTCAAAATTCTAGTTTGGTTGAGATGAAACAACTAAGTTATGTGAAATTTGATGTCCCAATGTATGGTACAAAAGGGATCTGACGTGGCTATGAGCTTTTAGGCAGGTTTCTTCTTGCTTTGACATTGTGTGTGCAGAAAAAACAGTTGAGAGGCTCAAGGAGAGTTGACTTTGTATAAAGCATGCTTTTATGTGAATGGCACTTGTGCCTTTGTGCCATAAATGGAATGATGCAATGGAAAATACTTGAATCACTTGGATAATGGTTCAATAAATTATGTAAACATATGATTATGGATAGATTTGCATGTCAAAAGGACTACAAAGTAAGATTATGCAGCATGGCATAAGGATTTTGTTATATGTTCTCCAACAAAATAACTTCCAATTCAAGAATGGATACCCAACTTCAGGACCTTGAATCTCCTAGCTCAAATATGATAAATTCATGCTCTTGGACATTTTGGAAAGCTTGAAACATTGTATAAAACATTCATGTTGACCATTTTGGATAAATCAAATTGGAACTTGATGAAAAATGGCTAAGAAGTTGAGATAAAAACTGACTAAAATCTGTTGAAAATTTCTCTAAGTGTTTATACAAAAATGTCATGACTTCATGGACTCATGTCTTCAAATATAAGCATTTTTGGACATTAACCCTCTAATACAAAGTTGTAGAATTCATCAAGATCTACGACTTTCATGTTGAAAGTTTTCTTTGAATCATCTTGCATCTTGGTTAAAAAATGTCATGAAGTTATGAAATTATCATGTTTAAAAGCACTTCGAAAACATTTTAAGTATAGAAAATGTGGACTTTTCCAAAGACTTTTTTGAATTTCTTGATTTCTTGATGATCAAGTTTCATGTTTTTGAATATCTTGATGAAGTGTGATCTTTGAAACTCAAATTTGATCAAAAAGTCAAAGTTTGACTTTTTAGTGTACAATTGACTTTTTCACCAGTTGAGTAAATTTCAACTATCAATCAAATGGCCTTGTGAAATGAATTGAACCATGCCATTAGATTAAGATGATGAATTTGAATCCTTGATATCACGTTTCAAACTAATAAGGCATGTATTAGGTCAAAAGGTCAATGATCAATCGTTTTTAGTCAAAACCCTAATTTGTGTTCTCAGTGTTTTAGAGGTGATTTTGTCTGATTAATTCTTGAGAATCCTTGAGCATTGGAGATCCTTTGTGAGGAATGTCTTGAAAAAAAGAGGTAAAATTTTGGGGTACAACAACTGCCCCTGTTCAATCTTCTTAAACATAAAGAGTTAGATTGGCGGATCCGCCATTTGTGACTTGAAGGTGGAAGTTGATTGAACACTAGAGTGCCGTAAATTTGCACTTGATGATGTGTTAGTTGATTATGTCAGGAATGGGCTTAAAGATGCAATTTGGAGAAATGATGAAGAATTTATCGGAGATGAGCTTACATATACCATCCAGAGTGACTGTTGGTAGAAATTGGGAGAAGTATCAAAATAAATTTTTGGTCGATTTATACTGAAATTGTAGATGTCTTTTACATGCTTTTAATTGGGACAGACAAATCTGATACAAAAGAGTTCTCATGATTGGTGACTTCACTGGGGAAACAATTCTAAATAGAAGAGACATGTTGATTGCATATTATTAACTGGAAGGAGTGAATCTAACCAGAGGAGGTCTTGATTGATCGCATATCATTAACTAGAAGATGTGAATCTATCCAGAAGAGGACTTGACTGATGATTGATTTTTCCTGCAAGGAAGAGGGTTAGTTGCATGTAGATGTATGCATGGTTTAATGATGTTCTCAAAATAAATGAGATTATGCTACATGCATTTGTTATGTATGTGATATGATATATGAATGTGACATATTGAAGTGCATCTTTCTCTGGAATATAAATCCCTGACAAATTGCTGGGGACTTTTGGGAAGTTAAATCCTGGACTGCTGCTGGAGATGAAAAGTATGTGTATCTTCAAACTTTGTTCAAAGTGCTTCCATTGGGATTCCTGTTTTGTTGTTTGAGAAGAAATTTGTTGGGGAACCTTGACTTTGGCTCTTTGCTTGAGGAAACTCTATGGGGAATGCTAATTTCTATTTGGGGAATAGAGTTCAGGAGCTTTAGTTGTCCGTTGCTCTATTGGGGAGTTACTTCTTGATTGGGGAGAATAAAAGTTAGTTGTTATCTGGTCGAAATCCAGGCTTCACAGCAACTTGCTAGGGAAGATGAAATTAACTATTATCTAGTCGGATTCCAGGCTTCGCAGAAAATTAAAGTTAACTATTATCTGGTCGGATTCCAGGCTTCACAACAACTTAGATAAAATTAACTGTTATCTAGTTGGATTCCAGGCTTCACAGAAAATTGAAGTTAAACTGTTATCTGGTCGGATTCCAGGCTTCACAGCAACTTAGACGAAATTAACTATTATCTGGTCGGATTCCAAGCTTCATAGAAAATTGAAATTAAACTGTTATCTGGTCGGATTCCAGGCTTCACAATAACTTAGATGAAATTAACTGTTCTCTGGTCATATTCCAGGCTTTACGGAAAATTGAAATTAAACAGTTATCTGGTTGGATTCCAGGCTTCGCAATAACTTATGAAATTAACTATTATCTGGTCGGATTCCAGTCTTCATAGAAAATTAAAGTTAAATTGTTATCTGGTCGGATTCTAGGCTTCACAGCAACTTAGATGAAATTAATTGTTATCTGGTCGGATTCCAGGCTTCACAGAAAATTGAAATTAAACTGTTATCTGGTTGGATTCCATGCTTCACAACAACTTAGATGAAATTAACTGTTATCTGGTCGGATTCCAGGCTTCGCAGAAAATTGAAGTTAAACTATTATCTAGTCGGATTCTAGGCTTCGCAGCAACTGTTGAATGTTAAACTATTATTTGGTCGGATTCCAGGCTTCGCAGTAATTTTCTGAGGTTAACTGTTATCTGGTCGAATTCCATGTTTCGCAGTAACTTAGATAAAAGGATGAAGTTAATTGCTATCTGGTAGGATTCCAAGCTTCATAACAACTTACTGAAGTTAACTATTATTTGGTCGGATTCCAAGCTTCATAGCATCTTTCTGAAGTTAACTGTTATCTGGTCATATTCCAGGCTTCACTGCCAATTTCTGAGAGAATGAAGTTAATTGTTATATATTCGGATTCCAGGCTTCGCAACAACTTACTGAAGTTAACTATTATCTGGTCAGTTTCCAGGCTTCGCATCAACTTACTGAATTTAGCTGTTATCTGGTTGGATTCCAGTCTTCATAGAAAATTTCTGAAGTGGATGAAGTTAATTGTTATCTGGTTGCATTCCAAGCTTCGCAACAACTTATTGAAGTTAACTGTTATCTGGCCGGTTTCTAGGCTTCGCAACAACTTATTGAATTTAACTGTTATCTGGTCGGATTCCAGACTTCACAACAAATTTATGAAGTGGATGGAGTTAATTGTTATCTGGTCAGATTCTAGGCTTCGCAACAACTGACTTAAGTTAACTGTTATCTGGTCTATTTCCAGGCTTCACAACAACTTACTGAATTTAACTGTTATCTGGTCGGATTCCAGGCTTCACATCAAATTTCTAAAGTGGATGAAGTTAATTGTTATCTGGTCGGATTCCAGGTTTCGCAACAACTTACTAAAGTTAATTGTTATTTGGTCGGATTCCAGGCTTCGCAACAACTTTCTGAGGTTAACTGTTATCTGGTTGGATTCCAGGCTTCACAACCAAAATTCTTAGAGAATGAAGTTAATTGTTATCTGGTAGGATTCTAGGCTTCGTAATAACTTACTGAAGTTAACTGTTATCTGGTCGGTTTCCAGGCTTCGCAGCAACTTACTGAGGATAGTATCAACTCCGCTGGTGACAAGGGATTTTGTCTGTTGATTTGTAATGGTCTGAAAGAAAGACCCGTACTGGGGAATTTGTAGTTTGTTGGGGAAATAAATCCTTTTGAAGAAAATATTTTGATGACCTACTAGGGAAGTGAGTTCCTTAGGAAAAACTTACAAGGCTTCTTTCTTAAGACCAACTCAGTTGGGGAGAGGATTTTCAAGAGATTGAAACTCTGGCTGGGCATTGCATGAATCCAACTTTGTGGGGATAATCTTATTGAAGTGATTTGGTTGGAATATCCATGAATTTGGCCTTGTGGGTATTTGTGGTTAGCTTGAACTCTGTCTTCTCCTAGAGTCCATAGTAAATGTTGATTAGAGTGACAAATCTTTTACTGATAGACAAAATGATGAGATAATAGGTCATAGTCGTACGATTTAATCCCTAACTTTTGCTTGGACCTCCCTTTCGGGCTTTCAGTCCAACGGGATACCCTTTTTTTCCCAAGCCGCCTTTTTAGGTTTTTGACTTGTCGGGTGTACAATCTTTTGCATATATATCCCTAATTTTTTTCCTGAACCTTTTGGTTCACTGGGATGCCCTTATTTTTTCCTAGGCGTGTCAACCTAGCGGGTCTCTTTTATGCGTAGTATTTTCCGACTATGTCTGTATGGAGATTTCATACTGTCTATGATAGCAAGTGTTATAGAAATAACAAAAAATGTTTGCTTGGTCGTATGTGATCCTTTGCTGGAATTCATGTTCAATACCCCAAGTGATTCAGATGGAGACCTGCCCCTGGCTATTCAGGATTTTATAAGATTTCTTGGAATCTCGACATGACTGCCACTGATGAGTTGGACAATAACATGTCATGCCCCCTTGATTATGGGAGATTTGTCATTGGAAGTATTTTCTATTTGAAGTGATTCTGTTTATTGAGAGAGTTTTCGTTCATTGGATATCTGTTGTGCGAATTTCTCTATTGTCAAACAATTAGCTATATGCAAACAACGATATTCAAACAATGCAAAGTTTATGTTTGTCTTGAGAATTTTTTTTTTTGAAAAATGCATTTTTAATAAGCAAATTTTTTTTTGTAAGAAATATGAATTCAACTCATGATTTACAGTATGCCTTACAAGAGTCAAGATACCTTTTGTAACAGCATACTTTCGTACTAACCTATGCTTCAATTAGGACTTTTAAAGGGGTTGTAACATGGCATGGTTCACAGTTTAAGAAACAAAGGATAAGGCTCAAAGTTTATTTGTACCCAACACATTCTCCATGATATTCTACAGTCCTATACTCAGTTAATCGCGTGTTTGGATTCCAATTGAGTCTGGAATGACGTTTTGGTGATGGTTCGGATACTGGAAATTTATTTGTGAAGGTAGTCATTTTTGTAACATTTTTCTGTTGTTTAGGATTTGTAACGACCTATTTTATTGTCCCTAATTATTTTGCCTGACTGTTTTTGTTTTGAGACTATAGTCAGCGGATGCCCTAGTTTTTCTTAAGTCCCCTTCGTAGGTTTTGACTCAGTGGGCTTTTCTTTTGAGAGATAAAGACTGCCTATTTTATGGGGAACCAACTACATCTTTTGATTTAGAAGGATATTTGTGTATGAAGTGAAAGCTTATGACTGAACGCGTATTTAGATTAACTGAGAAACTACCCTGCCCCAAGTTATGACTTACACGTTTCAATTTGTGCGAAAAAGAAAACTCCAACTTCTTAGGCTCAAAGGGGTTAACTATGGACTATCTTCCTTATAATTGCACTGTTTAGGAATTGAAAGAACGCATATACATCATCAACATGGTTCGTCCAAAATCATATTGTATGAGATTATGTCATTGTTTTCGTCATCCTCCCTCTAAAGGCCTACAACTTTTAACGAGAGTTGAATATCACAAAAAGGTAATAAAAGCACAGTTTAAATATAGTGAAAATGAATGGATTAATTCAAGACAAACATATGCAATGCATTAGTGAGAACAACCAAAGTCTGACATAAAGATAAGTGTTTAAGCAAACAAATAAATTACAACTGAAAATTCGAATGAAAGAAAGCTTCTTTGCCTAAATTTATCACTTCAGATGGTGTGTCTTTGAGGGCTAATAGAAAAACTCAATTTGACCATCTTGTGCAAATTCCAATGCTCCTTTGGCGATCAGGTCTTGAATCTTATATTTCAACATCCAACATTTATCAGTATCATGCCCCGAACTATTGGTGTGATATGCACCCTTGCATCATGATTGTAGTTAGGAGCTGAAGTATTAGGATTCCGAGGAGGATCCTTCAATGTGACCAAATTCATCTTCAACATGTGTTGTAAAAGGCTTGCGACATCGGCATGTTGAGTTTGATATATTTCCTATTGGATGTATCCTTCTTATGCCGACTACTTGTCGCTGTTGGCGAGGTCGTTATTGGGCTCGTGATGTAGCAGCAATTTGGAAAGGTCCACTCTCCACCAAGCCAACTTCTTGTCTCATTGGGATCTGATTAATGACTTGATCCTCAATCTTAGCAGTTTGTTTCATATGGTTGCATCCGTCTTGATGAAGCTTGTTGATGAGAGTTCTCAACTCTTCTTGTCCCCAAGCTACATTTTGGATAAGAGTCATTTGTCCCAACATCTGGATTCTCATCGTTGTTATCTTCGCTTGAAATTGTCTCATTTGGCCCTCCTTGTCGTCTTCAGGATTGTTATTGGTCATGCTCTCAATGAGAAGTGCTTTCACTTCTTCTTTCCCATTGGACAAGTTTAGGAACAAATCTTGGAGCTGATCATTTTAGGTCTGAAGATCTTGGACAGTATGCTCGAGATCCATCTTTTACTGAAATAAACAGTAAGTGGATGAGGAAACCTATATGGGGTAAACCTGTCATGATATGATGCGTGATATGGGGATGCGATGTTTTCAAGGATCTCGCGGTGTAAACACAAGAACATGTTAGGATTTGAATTTTGATCACAATTTTGATTGGAGAACTTCGTATCGTTGAATGCCCTTCCACGAGAATCAAGCTCACTGTGTCAAGTGGGTCATAGCCCTTAGACTGTTGACAACGTGTTTTGGTCTTTAATAGCATTTGGCTAGAGGAAAATAAATCCTCTTGCCCCTTGTTAGACTTCTGGTTCAATATAACCCTGCATCAGAGAGCCTCGAGACCCTTGAAATGGTTATTGAAAATGCTATGATGTTATGTGAAAATAAACATATACAAGCAAAGCAAAAAAATCCTTAGGTTTAGGCTTTGTATGGAGTTCATAGGTAAGTACCCTCTTGAAGTTTAGTTAGTTCAACATATCCTACAAAGTAATCGGGTTCTAGGGAATCTCAATATCATTGATCTTTCTTCATTGGGCATTTTTTTAGCACAATCAATCTTTTCATGCAGCCAAAATATCCCAAAAGTCAGATCTCAATGAGCGTAATGTCGAGTATCAACCAACTTCGGACTACACCAAAGCCGGCTATCTCACTACTTCCTAATTGCCAAGTTGTTCAATTAAAGGTTCTAAGGTTCGATAGTGCTTCATGACACCACAAAGCGGCCTTGTATTCTCCTCAATTCGCCATAAGGGATACCGGTACCCACAAATGTGCTACACTAACATAGCTATTGTCTCAACCATATCGGTCTACGTTGTACAGTCTCCATAATTTTTTCTATTTACCTAATGGTGTTCTTAGATCCGGGTAGAGGATAAATACAAACCAAAACAAGGGCCCATACATGTAAAGCAAACAAATCAAACAACGAAAGAATTTTTAAAGGTGATCTAGCTCTAAGGTAACCCCACTTTTAAGCTTCCCCAGCAGAGTCTCCAGTTATGTAATACGGTGGGAGAACTGACTTGGGTGTTTTGCATTTTATCGCAATTGTTGCGGATAGCAATAGTCTCCACTGACTTTTCTTTTATCCAATAAAGGAAAGGATGAAAAGAACAGGAAAGACCTTTTGAGAATTTTCTTGAGTTCGAGGGGTAGGTTATGAAAAGGGAAGGTGTTAGCACCCTTTTCATCCGTAGTTATCTACAGGCTCTTAGTTGCTTGATCACTTTGAAATGCTTTGTTTGAAATGTGTTTGTGATTGTTTTCGAAAGTTTTTTTTTTGAAAAGTGCCTTCGTTTAGGTGAACTTTGTAATGATTCTCGTCTCTATAAGAATGTATACAAAGTGTTGACTTTTGAAAATATTTCATTTTGAAAGTGTTGGTGTATTTTGAAAGTTGTTTTGAAAATGGTTGTGAGCAAGCAACTATGAACGTTCTACCTACTCAAAAAGTCTTAGTTCTTTTCCTCCTCCTTTAGATATTTCTACCTTACCATTGATTGATAAGAAGCCCTATCATTGGATGTGAAGGGACATGCGTGGATCGTCGTATAGTCATAGAAGGAAACATTGTAGGATACCTTAGCAATTTTTGTAAGGGTCTAAAATCGTTTACCAAAGGCAACATTGAAGGGTCATCGAGGGACTACGATCTTGTATTCGAGGATCATTGCTAAAGTATCCCACGTTCGAGGGAAATGACTATTTTTATCCAAGGCAACAAGTGTGGTTAACCCTAGAGGTGAAAGTGTGCAAAGTGTTTGTTTTTCATACTTTGTTTATCTTGAACTAGGGTTTTCTATTTGTTGATTTTAGTATTTACATACAAACCCTAATTACTAGCATTTGTATTCGAAAACGGTAAATTGCAGAAATTTAAAGTCCTACGCTATTACATCATTTAGGGGATGGGGATACAAATTTATAAATGGCGAATGAAAGCAAATAAATCCTAATAACTATTACAATCATATTGAATAATGAATAAAAATACAAATATGTAAAGATAATGTAAAAAGAAGGAAAATTGTTTTAAAAAAGCTTTTATGTATTGACACATGAGCTTATGCATTGATACTAAACCTTTATGTATTGATGCATGAGCTTATGCATTGTACGAAACCTTTATGTATTGACGCATGCACTTATGCATTGATACAAAATGTTTCTTGTCCCTGAAAATCAAAACTAAATCAGTATGTATTGATACATAATGGTTTGTATCGGCTCATATCCATTTTTCATCGACACATACACTTATGCATCATCACATATCATTTCTTTCTCCTAGAAAATGAAAATTAACTCAGTATGAGTCGACGCATTCGCATTTCGTATCGACTCATACAATAGTTCGTATCGACGCATAATGGTTTGCATTAGCTCATAACCTGTTTTGGACATAATATGTGTCGACTCATAGTGTTTCGTATCGACTCATACTGTTGTTTTTTGCCTCTAACATTGTTCTGCTGCATATATGAGTCAGTTCTCAACACATGGTCAGTGGAAATGAAAAGCAAGCATATGGTTAGCTTCAGGGGAAATAATATTTACATTTTATCTTCACAAATGGACCACTAATGATGCTTGTATGAAGAGTCCAAAGTTAAGAAAACATACCTTGAAACTAAAATTTGTGCTTTGAGTTTGAGTTGATGTATTGTCTTGGAGAAGTCAAGTTGGAGGTGGCTTTTTTTGAGTTTGGAAGGTGTGAGAGATTCAAAGACTTGGACTTTAAAGCTCAAGAGTGGAGGTTTTATGGACAGTTGTGGTTTTTTGAGAGTATGAGGGGTTTTGAGAAATTTGTCTACACAACAAAAACTTCTAGCCCTTTAGCTTGCAAATGGCCTCTCTATTTATAGAGAAGGTTTAAGAGGATGAGAGAGCTTGTTTCACAAACTGTCAAAATTGTAGTTTAGTTGAGATGAAACAACTAAGTTATGTGAGATTTAATGTCCCAATGCATGGTAAAAAAGGGATCTGAAGTGGCTAGGAGCTTAGGCATGTTGCTTCTTTCTTTGACATTGTGTGTCCAGAAAAAACAGTTGAGAGGCTCAAGGAGAGCTGACTTTGTATAAATCATGCTTTATGTGAATGACAATGATGCCTTTGTGCCATAAATGGAATGATGTAATGGAAAATACTTGAATTACTTGGATAATGGTTCAATCAATTGTGTAAACATCTGATTATGGATAGATTTTCAAGTCAAAAGTCCTGCAAATTAAGATTATGCAGCATGGCATAAGGATTTTGTTATATATTCTCCAACAAAATGATTTGCAATTTAAGAATGGATGCTCAACTTCAGGCCCTTGAATCTCCTAGCTCAAGTATGATAAATTCATGCTCTTGGATATTTTGGAAAGCTTGAAACATTGTCTACAACATTCATGTTGACCATTTTGGATAAATCAAATTGGAACTTGATGAAAAATGGCCAAGAAGTTGAGATAAAAACTGACCAAAATCTGTTGAAAAATTCTCTAAGTGTTTATACAAAAATGTCATGAGTTCATGGGCTCATATCTTCAAATCTAAGCATTTTTTTGAGATCAATCCTCTAATACAAAGTTGTAGAATTCATCAAGATCTACAACTTTCATGTTGAAAGTTTTCTTTGAATCATCTTGCATCTTGGTGAAAAAAATGTCATGAAGTTATGAAATTATCATGTTTAAAAACACTTAGAAAAATTTCTAATATAGAAAATGTTGACTTTTCCAAAGACTTTTTTTACTTTCTCGATTTCTTGATGATAAAGTTTCATGTTTTTGAATGTCTTGATGATGTGTGATCTTTGAAACTCAAATTTGATCAAAAAGACAAAGTTTGACTTTTCAATGTACAATTGACTTTTTCACCAGTTGACCAAATTTCAACTATCAATCAAATGGGCTTGTGAAATGAATTGAACCATGCCATTAGATTAAGATGATGAATTTGAATCCTAGATATCATGTTTCAAACCAATAAGTCATGTATTAGGTCAAAAGGTCAATGATTAGTCGTTTTTAGTCAAAACCCTAATATATGGTCTCAGTGTTTTAGAGGTAATTTTGTACGATCAATTCTTGAGAATCCTTGAGCATTGGAGATCCTTTGTGAGGAATGTGTTGAAAAAACGAGGGCAAATTTTTGGATTCAATAGCTTCCAATGAACATTTGGATTTGTTGGACAGACAATTCAGTTGATCTAAAGTTTGTGGAAGATAGAAACAAAAAATTTCAAGAACAACTAGCATCCGAATTGGAAAAAAGTTAGATACATTAAATATTTTGATTTCTCAAATTCAACAAATAGGATGTTAACTATGTGAAGGACTTCACTTTGCAATGAATTGTGAAGCTTCTTCAAATATTGTAAGACATGTACACTAGGAAAATTACCTCAATAACCAAGTCGGCCGTCAAGGTATGGGTGGGGTACCTCAACAGTTATGTGCTAGTTAATTTAAATAGGTGTAAGTTGTTGGTACAGAGTTCAATCCATGTAGGTAATATTTATTTATACTTATGCATTATTTAAGCAAGTTATTGATATTATAAATCAACAACTTTAAATAAAAGCCGCTCATTAACAAGATAATCCCTAAGCAAACACTTACAATTTAAATTGGGAGAATCACCAAAAAATTTCATGGAGATACCAACGAGACATCCCTCAAAGACAAAAGGAATACCATGGAGGTTAACCAAGTTAACCTATAACTTAATAAAATAAGCCAGGATGAGAGATATCAATTGAAAAATTAGCTTTCCAAAATGCTCAAATTCCCTTCCCAAATTTCTTAATTTCGAGAAGAGACTGAGAACACTCAAAATATACATTCATATAAATATAGAATTCAGAGATTTAAGTATGCTAGTGTTGTACCCCAATTTCCCCCCCTAATATTCCTCTATCATCTCATATCAAATCAATCACAATAAGATCACACTAGGGTTTGTTTCTTCTCCCTATCTTTAGGTTTTCTCATGGGGATTCACCAAGCACCTTAATTTGTATTTTGTGATCATATTTGTTTTGTATTGATTAACTTTTAACTAACAAATACTATGAATGTTTGCTCTAAATGATGATGATATAGGTGAGGGAACAACATATTTCATCAGGTTGATTTATAGGTTCATGAGTTTATTTCCATGCCTTCTTCAACAAAGCTTCATTGAGACTCGAGATTCATCATTAAAGATACTTTGAAGTGATATCATGACAGTGTCTACTATTATTCATCATGCCTCAATTTGTCAAAGAAAATCAAAAGATGCAAGGGTTGATTGAAGAAGTTTGACCTAATTGGACAAGTTATTGATTTCTTGATCACAAGTGCATAACTCTCTCAATTCTCAATATTTGGAGGTGGTTTTTTTGTTTCTATGGGTTCTTATTATCATCCAAAACAACTTCTATTCACATGGAAAGAGTATTTGTTCAAGAAAGTTTGTCAAAATTGAAAGGGGTTCCCAAGCCATTTTGTTGCTCTAGAAGCTAGGGTTTTGAACTTCTAAGGGATATATCTTGTTCATATTTTGAGATTTTTGAGTAATTCCAAAGACATGTTTCTCTTTAAAGGGTTATTAACTAATCACTTCAAAAGTTTCAAGAAGATTTTATGTGGAACATGCCTAATGTTGAAGAAATATTACATTTCCTCTAGATAGGCCATCAAATTTCCTTATGTGACTTCAAAAGATCATTACTTGGTCAATTTTTATCTCCTTGAGCCCATTCTTTTTCCACAGTGATCTTAAGGATGTGGACTTCAACTATTCTTTTATGTGCAAATCTTGAAAATGGATGGAGGATGCCCTAAGAATGCAAGGGATTATAGGCAATTTCATGGATTTTCACCAACTTCACAAAGTCATAAATTTCTCAATTCTTGGAATTTTTAAATGGTTCAAATCTCAAATGTCATTTAAGAGATCTAATTCATGCCATATTTTTTGGTCAAAATAAAATTTTGAACGGAAGGCCATGTTGGATGCAAAACATTATAGTACATTTTTTGAGAAAAACATAGAATTTTTCTAAGTACAAAAAGTCATCATCTTTTTCTTAACTTTGGCTCATCATAACTTTTAGCTCAAGCATCCATTTGATTTAATTCTTTGCACATTGTAAATATTATAACCTTATCTTTCAAACGCTTCAAGAATCATGCGCTAAGACTCCTTAAGCTATGAATTCCATTGATTCAAAGTTGGTACCTTGAAACTGAAGTTTTCTCCAAAGTCAAAATTTGAAATCCATGATTCAGCTTCTAATCACTAAATTTTTGCGCATTTTTACTTCTAATCATGTTTAAAAATCTTCCAGAAGTGATTAGCACCTTGAAACGCAAGTTTTGGTTGAGTTTTGAGCAAAATAGAAGTCACACTTTACATGCTTGCAACTTCACACGATTTGCCTCCAAACTTCATCATACCACACGCTTGAGCATTCCATTTGATTCCCTATAAATAGAGGGTTATATCTCACTCATTTTTTCAAGCTTAGACAACCAGAATCACCCTGCCTAATTCTTTCCTTAACCCATATTTCTGCAACTTTGAATTTGGTTTTACAGCCTTCCTCAATCCATTTTATTTGTCAATTCTTCATCCTTGAACATCACTGAAGCTAACAGAAGAAGAACCAAGCCCTAAAGCATCCTAAATAGTGCTATCCAAGTCAAGTTTCAGAGCTCTGAATTTGAACTTCAATAGGTAGATTTCTTCATCAATTCTCTCAAAATGTGTTACCACAATGAAGCTCTCAACATTCTTATACTAATCGCAACATTTATTTTCAAATGGAATTGAGTTTTGATCATGAATTTTCAAATCCCTATTCAACTTTTTTCTTCTGGTTTTCTTCAAACCGACTTAGCTACAACTTATATAAATTTTTCGCGAGGGTACAATTTTCTTTGTCTTGATGAGACAAAGCGAATGGCATAAGTATGAGCTCCTAATTTTATAGTTTGAGAGACATGTAATTCGCGTGGCTGGAGGTTGAAGATGACCAACGTGTCATCTCTCAACCAATGACAAAGCGTCACTTGTTTTTTCAAAATATGATTTAGGTAAATGATCTGGTGGTTTATTCACTAATGTCCATATCATGCATAGCGCGCCAGATCCATTAGATTTGATTACTAACGCGTTTTAACTTTGATCCAATGGTTTACATCTTTTTGGTTATATTTTTATTTTCTGGTTTTGTATTTTAATTGATTTAAACTTCAAAGATTCATAAAAAAATTCATTTCTGACTCAAAAAATCTAAAAAAATTCTTAAAAATATTTTGGAATTTTCTTTTTCTGGTTTTCATTTTTTCACAATTTTATTTCATGATTTGATATTTTTTATAATTTTTCACTTTAATTAACTTGTTTTAATTGATTGAAAATGTTTTTCTTTATTTTTAAATTCTGAAAAAAATTATGGAGAGGTCCTTTGGCCTTTTTGGAAATTTTTGATAACCTTGTTTATTTTTTATTTCTGATTTTACTATTTTTTACCATTTTTGGTTTGTTTTACTTATCTCTTTTATTTTTAAAATTAGTTTCTGTCTTTAAAAAATTATAATTTTTTTTGTCAACACTTATTAAATCATGTTTAACCACTGACTATTTTTTGGGATTTTTATTTGCTGTTTTAATATACTTTGTGTATTTTTACCATTTATTTTCCTTTTAATTAACCTTTTCAATATTATTTTATTGAATTTTATTTATATTATTTTATTTGATTCTTACTTGGGCATTATTTGGTGACAAATTCTTCAACCTCATTGGATCTTTGGTGTTGATAGGTTGAGAAACCAAATCCACCAAAATGGATGAATGATGTTGATGATATTTGAAACCCTAATTTCATACCTTGCATACCTTCCCTATTCATCTTATTCCTTTCTTACTTGTATTATATGTTAGTAGAGGATAATTTACATATCATCTCTCAAAATATATGGTACATAGATCACTATTGACTAGCCTCAAAATAGGTGTGACTTCTATATAAGTCCACTTATGATTGCTTAACATAGTGCTAAATTTTGTCCCGATTCTAGAAATGATCATTCGTGGCCCAAACCTATGTTTGCAAGCCCAAGCATGTTTAATTTGAAACCTTTGATCCAATAACCTTGAGATCCATTGTTAGGAGGCTTTGGTCTTATCAATCCTCTAATGAATCTTCATAAATTTTGGAACTAAGTGAATTATTTAAACATCCTTGATCATTTATTGTTGCCTTGAGATTTTGTAATGAACGATATACTTGACAAAAAGCAAATGCAACTTGTTGCTGAGAGGCTTTGATTTTATCAATCTTCTAATGAGTTTTCAAATGCAAGTTTCAAGATAGTCGTTCAACTAACCTCTAATTTCTAACAATTGACATTATTTTATGCTTTTACTTTATGCTTTTTACTTTAAGAACATTTATTTTAGCATCTTCATTTCGTGCTATTTTCATCTTTGCTCATTTGAGCATTTATCTTCATGTCATTTTTATTTTGCTCACTTGAGCTTTTCATTTATTTTTGAAGATACCTAATAATCAACTTGAATCATAAAAAACTTTAATGTTACTTGGACTATTTGGTTACTATCCTTGGCATTTTGGAGTTATGGACTTCTTGGACTTAGGATTTGAGACCTTGGACTATATGCTTTGTCAGTGATTGCGAATTCATCTGTATACAGCCATTACACTGCCCAATTTTTGTGAAGACTTAATGCATTTAAAGCTAGGTTTTCTTAAGATATTTATTGTCTTTGATTGCTTGGTTTTAATTTGAATGGGAATTCTACATTGACTCATTGTGTCAAGTGTTGGCTTCTTGTTAGTTAGGTGGTTCTTTTTGCTAACTTTTACCTTATGCTTTAGGATAGTCCCTTCATCTCTTCCCATCTTCTTTAATTTTAAAAATCTTCTCCCTCCTTTTAAAACTATTCTTGTTTTCTAAAACTTGAATCGCTTTTACAATAAACTTGGACTTAGGCCCATGCATTTTCAAAAATATTTTCTTTAATCAAATTTTAAATAACTTAACAATACCTTGACATTTTTTGTGAGACATATCCTCCACTTGGGTGTTGAGTGAGGCTTTGTTGATTTTAAAATCCAAGCCATATCCTTCACTTTGAGATGACAGAAACTCTCCTTTCTTATAATCGTTGGTAGAAAGTATGTTCTTCCACTCGGAGATGACAATGATGTCTCGTCTCTTAAAATTAACCAACACATTTATGTTTTAAAATATTTAATGGTGAGCTACGAGTACCCTGATCCCCTATTGCACGGAAGGTGGTATGTAGACACTAAAGGTTCGCAACCACGGCTGGTGCAAAAATTGTAAAAAATACTTATTTTCTCATTTCCACAATCTATTTTTGTATACAACTTTTATAGCCAAAATAAAAAAAAATTCAAAGAGGTTCCTGCGGAGTACCGTAGCTATTTAGGGTGATAATACCTTCCCTTTTCATAACCAACCCATGATCTTATATTCTCTCCCTTTTTGAGTTATTCGCTCTTTTCCTATTCATCTGGAAACAACAAAGCGCGGTTGTGATTTTTATTTGATATTTGCGAGTCAAGACAATCCAATGGCTTAGTCTCGACATTTCTACCGCTACAGAAAAAATGGAGACTTCATTGGGGAAAGAATGACCAAATGTTGGTCCATCCCTAAGTGAGTTGAGCATATCTTTGTTTATTTGTGTATGTGATATTGTTGTTTATATGTTATATGTTGTATATATGTTTGTCTGGATTTTCCTGGTTTTCAGGATGCTTGGTGATTTCTCATAAGTACTCTACCCGGACTTGGGCAAACTTAAGATAGGACATGCGATATAGTCATGTTAACTTTGAGGGAGTAATCCCAAAAAAGAGGCATGAGATCCCCCACACAGTGGAGGCCCCTTTGACTGTAGTATTGTTTACTGAGTAATCGAGTAGATGTGCTACTTTCGACCTGGGAGCCTGCTGAAAGTGAGGACTGTAGAACCTTTAACGCATCTTGGCCTTTTAGGTGTAGTGAGGAAACTATGACGGAGTAATCCGAAAATGTTTGCCACGCGATACTACACTCAGACGAGTTTTTCTTGAGAATATTACTAATTACCGAGTCAATTGGGACGTTGGTAATATCTGAAGGAAGGATGTAGACTCTGGGAACCTCTTAGAACCTTGTTCGGTAGGTGATAAAATATTAGACCATACCTTGTGGGTAGTACCTTTGACCTCATGCTCGTGACATCAAACCTATGAACCTCACATGTTTGTGATCTTGTGTTTGATAATTGCATCATGCATTCATGCACCCATGATTATCTGTTAAAATATTTTGGTTCAAGGGACTTAAAGCTGACTTTTGGCAAATATCTCAGGTACTTTTGACCATGGATTATGGAAAAAGAAAGACTCGGAAGTACAATTTCAAGAATCCCAAGATAGATGATTTGATGAGTCTAATTCCCAAGATTGAGAGTTCTACAGATTTTCGGAGGAAGTATGGATCCATCGTATCTCTCATGAAGCTCGGGATAAAGGAGGGTATTCTCTCGACTTTGGTCCAGTTCTACAATCTGATGTATCGATGTTTCACTTTCTCTGATTATCAGTTGATACCTACATTGGAGGAGTATTCTTATCTACTGGGTTTATTGGTTACTGATCGTGTTCCTTTCATCGATTTGGAAGGGGAGCCAAAATCTCAAGAGATTGTTGCTATGGTCAATTTGGAGAAGTCTGAGATTGAGGCCCACATGACTACCAAAGAAGGAATTAGAGGATTACCCGCTCAGTTTTTATTAGAGAAATCTCACTACTTTTCTAGGATGAAGACTACAGTTGCCTTTGAGGCCATCTTTGCTCTACTTGCTTATGGATTGTTCTTATTTCTGAACGTCGACAACTTTCTGAATATGAATGCCATCAGGATATTTTTGATAGGGAATCCAGTTCCTACATTATTAGGATATTCTTATTACTCCATTCATCTTCGGGATTCTTATCATGGAGGGATAATCATTTGTTGCACGCCTTTGTTGTATCAGTGGTTTATTTCTCACTTACCCCGACCCGATGCTTTTTGGGATATCAAGAAGGAACCTCGTTGGGCTCCAAAGATTATGTACCTCACTCATTCAGATATTTTTTGGTATCATCAGGATTACCATGATGCGGAGATTGTCGATAGTTATGGTAGTTTCCCCAATGTATCTCTTCTTGGTACAAAGGGAGGAATTACCTACAATCTTGTTCTTCCCCGATGAAAGCTTGGATATCTGATGAGAGATAATCCAAATAGTATTCATCTGAGTGGTTTCTTTCTTAAAGAGGGAGAGGATCATAAGAAAGCTAAGTAGGAAATTTCAAAGGCTTGGCATCATATTCACAGGAAGAGTAGAAAGGACTTGGGACCTAAATAAGTTGTCTCTTTGGAGCCTTATCTCCAGTGGGTACAAGCAATGGCAATCCAGTTGAAGATGTCGTATTCCCGTGAAGCATATATGCCTAAGATGTTTGTGAAGACCGCTCCTCCCCTTTTAGATGATATGGAAGAGATTCAGCTTTCCCTATTCAGGATGCAGCAGGAGAAAGAGGCTTGGAAGAATAAGTGTCATACTTTAGAGATGTCCTACCGAGCAGACTTGAAGGAGAAGTATGACTTAATTGATATTCTTGAGTTTCGTGCTATAGAGATGATGGAGAAGCAAGAGGATTTATTTTCCTTTAGATCTCATTCAGGACTTAGTCATTCACTTCCTGACTCTGGTGATTGGAAGGTGGTTGCCGACAGGTATGCAGAAGATAACAAATCCATTGAAGGCTCAGATTTCCAGACTCACAGGAAAGCGTCAGTGTGTGGAGTGATCTTCATCAGCTTTTCTTTCTTAGGATTTTAGATTCTATCTTCTTTTGTACTTGGGATTGTTGAAACTTGTACTAAAAAGTTGTAATCCATTTTGAAGTTATTATAATGAGATTTTCAGTATTTCAAATTGTGTTAGTAATTTAATATTTTCAAAATTGTCTATAATTCTTTGAGTCCCTTGAAATATTAATTAATAATAAAATAAATCATGTGCATTGCATATCATGCATCATATTATATATATTTCTTTCATTCCTGTTCATACCCAAGTGTCTTACTGAATTTCTCTACTCCGTTCAACAAGTTGTCTAACCGGTATAATACTCGAGCTAATTCCAGGAAGAAACTGGAGAATCTTGAACAAGAGAATCGTGAGCTGCACGAAGAAGTTACTGCTTTGAAATCTGACCGCTTTTATGGAATCATTGGTGGTTGCTCAGAATCAACCACCACTTGCTCAACCTCAGCAAACAACATTTGCTTCTGATGGTCCATCAGTTCCTATTTTTGTTACTCCAGTTACTTTTACTCAGAATCGTATGCCTCAGGGTTACCCATGGGGAATGCCTGAAAACTTCATGCTAGAAGGTTTTAATCTTGACACTTAAGTTGCTCCAGTTGTGCAAGCTGCTGCTACTCCTGCACCCCCGGTGGTGCATGTTACTCGTGCTTCTAGAAATGAGATTCACTATGATGCACCTCCTTCGATGAATGCTATGTTGTTTGTTAATGATGAAGTTTATTGTCATGTTTCTCCACCGAGTGAAAGTATGGGTTTCTATGACCGGTTGGATGACTTTCAAGACTAGTTCGCTGAGATGCAGAAGGAAATGAAGGCCCTTCCAGGAAAATAATTGTTTGGACAGAACTTCAGTGAGCTCTACCTAGTGCCCAATGTAAAGGTGCCAACGAAGTTTAAAGTGCCGGAATTTGAGAGGTACTAGGGAAACTCTTTCCCTCGTAACCACCTTGTGATGCATATCAGGAAAATGTCTACCTATACTGATGATCAGCGTTTGCTCATTCATTTCATCCAAGATAGTTTAACTGGTGCTGATCTGAAGTGGTATATGAGTCTGGACAATAATAGTATATGTACCTTCAATGATCTGGGAGAAGCCTTCATTAAGAAATATAAGTATAATATGTTTATGGCGCCTGACCGTGACTGGTTAAAGGCAATGGCTCAAAGATATAAGAAGTCGTTCAAATAATATGCGAAGAGATGGCGCGGGATAGCTGCCCAGGTGGTTGCACCTATGGGAGAATAAGAGATGACCAAGGTCTTCATGAAAACCCTTGGATCATTTTATCATGAAAGGATGGTCGCCAATGCGCCGATTGATTTTATCGAAATGGTAAACGTGGGTGTTAATTTGGAAGAGGCTGTTAGAGAAGGGCACTTGACAAAAGATGAAGGGACAAAGAAGTCGTTGTATGGTTTCTCTCGAATGAAAGAAAGTGAAACAAATGCTTCTATTAAAGAAAGAAAGAAAGATTATACCAACTAGAAGGCATCAACGGTACCAGGAACATGTTGCTTCTGTGACTCTAGTCGTCAATATAGCTCCAACCATAATTTCCTATCAGAGACCATCTCCTCAGGGAAATCAAGGGCAGAGTAAGAAGAGAGAGGCTTTTGACTCTATTGCAATGAGCTATACAGAGTTACTTCTGGCTTTAATTCAGAAAAGTTGGTTCATACCAGGCCACCCCCTGCTATACCATCACCTTTGCCTTGGTATTATAAGGCAGACCAAACGTGTGCTTTTCATCAGGGAGCACCAGGGAACAACGTAGAAAACTGTTATCCTTTGAAGTATTAAGTGAAAAAGATGGTGAGATCTAGACTTTTATCCTTCAAAGATGTTGTTCCTAACGTGAAAGATAATCCTTTGCCAAAGTATCAAGGAGAAAATGATGTAAACATGGTTGTTGGTTGTCCTGGAGACTTCTGAGTTTTTGATATCAACCTGGTTAGGGGATATTTGTTAAATATGCATGACCTCTGCGAGTTTAGTTACTATACACATGACCATGCTGGTTGTGGAATTTGTAATACCAACATCTAGGGACGTGATAAGATAAAAGTTGATCTTCAGGAAATGATGGACGAAGGCCTCATTCATATAATCAGGCCTAGGGCAGAGTACGAAGAAGATGTGAATATGGTCTTTGGATGTCTTGGAGAATTCTCGATTTTTGACGTGGATCATATGAATGATGACTTGGTGCAATTGCACTCTACCTTCTGTCACATGGGTGGTCAAGAAGAACACCACTATGGGTCTTGCCGGATCTGCTGCAGAGATTCTCGTGGTTGTTCCATAGTGAGGAAAAGTTTTCAGTTGTTATTGGATAATGGTACTATAAATATTTCAGGAAATATAGATGATTACAATGGGATTAATGTGATTGAAGATTGCTCGGTTGAAATTATGTCAGATGATGAGTATGCTTCTGCAGATGAATTATTTTCCTCGGATGAAGATATGTTCTCCAACAATGATTCTGTGATGTCTAAGTATCCTGAAGATGGGGTTAATCTTATTGTGCCTTGTTTTGGTGTTCCCGCCCCTATAGAGATTGAGTATCATAGCAAGCCAATTGTTGCTCCAGTGGTGATTTGCTTACTAGGTCTTGTTCCTTACGAATCAGACAAAGTCGTGCCATAGAAATACTGCCACAATCTTGAAGGATGGTGTGGAAGTTCCCATCCAACCTTTGTCTGATGTCAAGAATATTGTTGAAGCTAGCCAAGTAACCCGCAATGGCCGTGTTTTCGCACCTGTCATTCGAGGGAATGTTAATTCTGATAAGAAAGTTGTTGAAACTACTGAACCTAAGAAAGCTGTGGGGGAATCTAGTGGTACTACTTTGGAAAAATAAGTGGATGATATATTGAAGATTATTAAAATGAGCGACTACAGGATCGTAGATCAATTGTTGTAGACTCCATCAAAGATATCTATTCTAGCCTTGCTAATGAACTCTTCTTCCCACAGGGAATCTTTGATGAGAGTATGAGATTAAGCTTTCATGGAATGTGACACGCCTTTGGACCAATTCAGCAGTGTGGTAGGGAATATTACATCCTGTAATAACCTGAGTTTTTGTGATGAAGAATTTCCCGATGAAGGAAGGAATCATAACTTGGATCTCCATATCTCCATGAACAACAAGAACGATTCATTATTAAATGTGATGATTGACAATGGGTCCACTTTAAATGTCATACAGAGGAGCACGCTTATGAAGCTGCAGTACCAAGGAACTCCCATGCGCCGAAGTGGCATAATTATGAAAGTTTTCGATGGATCGAGGAAGTCTGTCATCGGGGAAGTAGATTTTCATATTCATATAGACCCACATTTATTTCAGATTACTTTCCAGGTTATAGATATCGTTCTTGCTTACAACTGTTTACTGGGATGATCGTGGATACACGAGGCAAGGGTTGTCACTTCAAATTTGCACCAGAAGCTGAATTTTATGCGTGAAGGAAAAGTGGTCATCATAAATGGAGAACATGTATTGTTAATATCTCATTTGTCCTCTTTTAGTGTTGTGGAAGCAGATGAAGTTGTTGTTGGAACTCAGTTCCAAGATTTATCCATTGATAACATAAGGGAAAATGAGAACTCTATAGCTTCGTTGAAGGATGCTCAGTAGGTAGTGCGTAATGGCCCTAGTAAAGTATGGGGGCAGATTGTGGACCCACTGTGAATAAGAATAGAGTCTGCTTGGGATTCTCTATATAAAATGATAAAGGTAAGAACATGAAGCTGGAGTCTGCTTTGGGAAAATATAAAGATATCTTTCATAACGGGGGTTATCTTCATCCAACTGTTCCTAGGATCAATGCTATTGTGGAAGGTGAAGCAGAGCAGGAGATGCTGAACTACATGATGCGTGGATTTAGAGTCCAAAATTGGATCACCATTGATGTCCCCTCTTGCATTCATGTCTTAAAGTAATTTGTTTTTTTGTTAATATTTTCAAAAATCTTTCACTCTGCCCAAGGTGAAAGTTGATATTGTATGGGCATATCCGTTGCTTTGATCTTTAAAGTCAATAATAAAAGTTATTTTGATTCCCAAATTGTGTCTTTATATTCTGATTTTTCATGGAAAATGGTAATCAGAAAAAATAATTTCAAAATAAATAATAATTGTAATTGAATCTGCATAATCAATTGCTATATGTGTCAATTTCTAAAAGCAACCATAAATCATATGTGCAAATTAATTAAAAAACCTGTTGAATACAATGACCATGCACCCTCTCCCAACTTTGAATATCCTGCGTATGTGGCCGAAGAAGAAGAATATGATGAAATCCCAGAAGAGGTTTCACGGTTGCTTGAGCGTGAGCAAAGTGTCATTCAGCCATATAAAGAGTTGTTGGAGGCGATGAATTTGGGTTACGAGGAAGATCTAAAGGAAGTCAAGATTGGAGTATTGTTGCATCCCGATGTAAAGAGCAGGTTAATTGAATTGTTGAAAGAAAATGTAGATATCTTTTCTTGATCATACCAAGATATGTCTGGTTTAGATACTGATATTGTGGAACATCATTTGCCTCTAAAGCCAGAATGCCTGCCAATCAAGTAGAAATTGCGAAGAACTCACCCTGATATGGCAGTGAAAATTAAAGAAGAAGTTTTAAAGAAAATTAATTCCGGTTTTCTTGTGACATTGGTGTACCCTCAGTGGATTGCCAATATTGTCCTAGTACCAAAGAAAGACGAAAAAGTTCGCATGTGTGTTGATTATAGAGGTTTAAACAAAGCTAGTCCAAAAGATGACTTTCCATTGCGACATATTGATATGTTGGTTGATAGTACAACAAAATTCAAATTATTCTCATCCATGGACATATTTTTCGGATATAATCAAATCAGAATAGCTCCTGAGGACATAGAAAAAACAACGTTTATCACACCCTGGAGAACATTCTATTATAGAGTGATGCCCTTCGGGTTTAAGAACGCTGGTGCAACGTACCAGAGGGCTATGACAACCCTATTCCATGATCTGATGCACAAGGAAATTGAGGTATATGTTGATGATATGATTTCTAAGTCCCAGACTGAAGAAGGGCATATAAAATATTTGTTGAAATTGTTTCAGTGTTTGAGGAAGTATCATCTCCGCTTGAGTCTAAATAAATGCATCTTTGGTGTTCGATCAGGGAAATTATTAGGTTTCAATGTCATCCAAAAAGGGATTGAAGTTGACCCTGATAAGGTCAAAGCAATTCAATAAATTCCAGCTTCTAGAACTGAAAAGCAAGTTAGAGGTTTCCTCGGGCGTTTGAATTACATTTCTAGATTTATTTCCCATATGATTGCAACGTGTGAGTCGATCTTTAAGTTGTTAAATAAAGAACAAAGTTGTGTATGGACAGTTGATTTCCAACGGAAATTTGAAAGTATTAAAGGGTGTCGGCTTAAACCTCCTATCTTGCTCCCTCCCATTGAAGAAAGACCATTGATTATGTATCTGACAGTGTTAGATAATTCTATGGGTTGTATTTTGGGACAACAAGATGAAACAGGGAAGAAGGAATATGTCATTTATTATCTCAACAAAAAGTTTACTGACTGTGAGTCAAGGTATTCTATGCTGGAAAAGACATGTTATGCCCTGGCCTGGGCGGCAAAGTGGTTGCGGCAATATATGTTGAATCATACTAATTAGTTGATTTCCAAAATGGATCCAATTAAGTATATTTTTGAAAAGCCTGATCTTACTGGGAGAATTTCCCGTTGGCAGATGTTATTGTCCGAATATGATATTGAATACTATAATCAGAAGGATATAAAAGACAGTGTGTTAGCGGATTATCTTTCTCACCAACCGATTGACAATTATCAGTTTGATAAATATGATTTCCCTGATGAGGATGTTATGTTTTTGAAAGTAAAAGATTTTGATGAACCGTTGCCTGAGGAAGGTCCTGATCCTGAATCTCGTTGGGGCATGGTATTTGATGGAGCTGTGAATGCTTATGAGAAAGTGTTGTACCCCAAAATTTTCCCTCTCATGTTTTCCAAGATTTTTTCTTATATGGGTGGTCACAAGCATTAGATTAAAGAAAAATAATAATTTTTTTGAAGAAAAACAAGGAGTCTTCGATTGGCATCTTAATAAAGTCTTTCGATTGGCGTGTTAACGGTCCTTTCGATTGGTATTTGGACAGGATTCAATTGAGCGCCTAAACTTCTCCAAACTTGCCTTAAATTTCCAAGCTTTGGTTGAAGCCTTGGTCTTTTGCTTGTTTGTTGTATACCAGATTCAACTGGGTATGTGTTTCCTTTGAAACAACCTCCTTCAATCCAAAGGGGAAGGGCCTCTTGTTAGTGCTTCTTCGATTACACCATTGGATTTGCATGCTGACCTGATTCACAAATGCAATGGCTACCTGCAAGCAAGCTAGATTTCTGCTTCGATTGGGCATTTGATGTCTTTGGAACAAGCTTGATTCCTGCTTCGACTAGGAAAATTATCCCTCTGTGTGTTCCTTCAACGCACCAAGCAAGAACTTCTTCAAACTGACCTTCGATTCACAAAGCTCCCACTGGGCAAAAGGCCCCTCAGCGTGTCACCAACGCACGTATGCCTCTTCATACTTTCTTTGGTTTCACAAGGCAAAGACCCATCAACATGCCTTCAACTCAAATGGCAAGAGGCCTCTCTCACTGGTCTTCGATTCACAAGGCAAAGACCCCTCTTCATCTTTCCTTCAGCATACAAGGCCAAGACTCCTTCAGGTTTTCCTTTGATCCACCAGGAAAAAAATTTCCCTTCGACCCACAAGGTATTGGCTACCTTTGTGCCAACTTCACCTAGGCAATGACCTCCTTTACGTTTGCCTTGACTTACTTCATGCTAGCATCCACAAGGCATAGGCTGCCTTTGTTCCAGATTCGACTGGGCGCTGGCCCCCCTTTGAAACAATTGTACACACTTCAACATGCATGATAGCCCATTCGAAGGCTACACAAGAGGTCTAGTCGAAAGAGGCAACTTGAGGCCAGTCAAAGAGAAACACTATAGATCATTCGAAGGAGCCAAAATGTCCAGGTTCATTAAAATTCAAAAGATACAAGTTTCCATGACTTTTGCAACGTTACAAAACATCATTCATGGATTGAAAACACTTGTTTATGGTTGTTTAAATCTTTGTTCTCTTGTCCCCTTCATTCCCTCTATATAAAGAAAATACTAACAAGCTCCAGAGGAGGCTGGACACAACAGGAGGGAGAGTCACGCGAAATTAAAAACATATTCTTGTAGTTTCCTGAGGCTTTTCAATCATCCCTAGCCCCCTAAGCAAGCGCACATCCAACAATGCCAAATCGAAGTTAACCTTAAACAAAGGTACCCACGCTTGAAGCCACAGTTTCATCCATTAACCATTGGTAAGAATTGGTAAAAAGATCAAACTCTACATTTGCGTGACACATCAGCATTTGTAGTTTCATTCGATTTGTTGCATTTGTTTTGCTTCTAATACTTGTCGTAGATCTAGCATAAGTAAATCCAGTGCACACAGAATCAAAGGACCCGAGTTTGGCACCCAGTTCATGCTTTTTATTTTGCTAACATGTTTGCAGATATAGTTCCCTCACAAGTGATCCATCAGGAAGTTTCCAGCAATGCCTTGTGGATCGAAAGCTATATCTTGCCAATGGATCGAAGGGTGACACCCTTCATAAAATCGAAAAGCAATATATGTCTGGATTGAAAGCTACATCTTGACATTGGATCAAAGGGTGACACCCTTCATAGAATCGAAAGGCAATATCTCCCTGGATCGAAGGATGCTTCCTTTTCTATTTTTACTGTTTGTTTTCATTTCTTTATTGACCTTTTTTTTTTAGATTGAACTTAAATCAAAAAACACAAAAAAAAAACCATTAGGCTAGTTGTTTTTCTAATTAAATTAATTTTGTAAATAAATAAATTAATTATTCTAACCTTTTTCTTAATTAAAAAAGAAATAGAATTTAGGATTAATTATTCTCTTTTTCATAACAATAATAAAAAAAAGAAACAAAAAGATTTCTTCTCCTTAGGATTTAGGCGTCCATTTTAATTTGTTTGCGTATTTATTTATTTTCACATTTTTTATCATCTTTTTGTAACTGCTTCCCAGTCTTTAATAGTAACTAGGACTTTACTTTTCATATTTTTTATAATGTACCTCTCACAAAGTCATGTAATAGCGTAGAATTTACATTCCCGCATTTTACAATTCTGCACTTTAAATTCCTGTACATATCAACTGCTAGACTAATAGGATTGTATGATAAAACTAATAATCAAACACTAGTAAACTTAACAAAAAGACAAAAATAACTGAGCATAACACACCTTCACATACACACCTCTAGGGTACCCCACTTTGGTTTCCCTCGGAAATAAAACAGTCATGAGACAAGGATGCTTTAGTAAAAATCCATAAATCAAAAGATCATAATCCCTCGATGACCCTACAGTTGCCTTTTGGTAAATGATCTAGTCCCTAAACAGAATTTGCTAAAGTGTCTTTACGTTGTTGCCTTTATGACAATATGTCCCATAGAATATCCCTCATACATCCAACGATGGGGCTTCTTATCAATCAGTGGTCAGATAGCAACATATAAAGGAGGAGGAAAAGAATATTAGACCTTTTTGAGTAGGTAGGATGCTCCTAGTTTCTCGCTTGCTCACAATAAAAAATCATTTTTAAACCTACACTTTCAATTAAAACATTTTCAAAAGTCAAAGCCCTTTGTATGCATTCTTATAGAGACAAGAATCGTTACAAAGGGGATTTACAAATTCACTTTCAAAAACACATTCCATAAACACCTCTTTGAACTATTTTAAAAACCAACACTTTGTACGAATTCTTATAGAGACGAGAATCGTTACAAAGACGTTTTCAAAATATTTTCAAACCCACACCACAAATGAATTTTCAAACAAAAGTAAAGTGGACTAGCACGCAACTAAGAGCCCGTAGATTACTACAGATGGAAAGGGTGCTAACACCTTTGTTGTACCCTAATTTTTGCCCCTAATATTTCTGCATCATACCATATTGTTTCAATCACAACAAAATCACATTAGGATTTTTGGTTCTTCTCCCTATCTTTAGCCTTGCTCTTTTGAGGAGTTACCAAGCACCTTGACTTGTTTTCTTTTGTGATCATGGATATTTTGCTTTGATTTTCTCTCTAATTAACAAAATGCAATATTGGTTTGTCTTACTTGTTAATAATGTAGGTAAAGGAAATGAGGTTTAGCAATTTGCTTCATGGGTTCATGAGTTTATTTCCATGCCCTAGTCAATAACTTGAGAAATTCAAACCTCACCATTGAAGATGTTTTGGAAGAATTGGTATGGAAGTGGTTTTGGTGGACATGAGTCCTCATCATCATCCTCAACAATTTATATTCACAAAGGAGGAATATTGGCACAGAAAGTTTGTTCAAACTTGGCAAAGTTTCTCAAAGCATTCTCTTGATCTAGAGGCTAGGGTTTTGGACTTCAAAGGAGCATATCTTGCTCATCTTTTGGTATTTTTGAGTGATTACAAAAACATACCTCTCTTCAAAGAGTTATCAACAAATCACTTAAAAAGTTCCAAGGAGTTTGTATGTGGAAGGAACTTGGTGAAGAAGAAAGATTACAAGTCACCCAGATGAATCCCCAATTTTCCATATGTAACTTCAAATGGTCATAACTTGGTCAATTTTTATCACCTTGAGCCCATTATTTTTTCATGATGATCCTAAAGATGTGTACTTCATGCCTTCTTTTATGTGCAAAGTGAGAAAATGGATGAAGTTGCCTTAAGAATGCAAAAGATTATAGGTCATTTCATGATATTTGGCCAACTTCAACAAGTCATAACTTGCACAATTTTTGGAGATTTTGAGTGGTTCAAATTTAAAAATGTCATTCAAGCGGTCTACTTCATTACATATTTTTTGGTCAGGAGAAAATTCTAAGTGGAATACCATGTTTGGATGCAAAAGATTATAGGTCATTTTTAAAGAAGAATTTGAAATATTTCTAAGTATGGAAAGTCAACTCTTTTTCTTCAACTTTGACTCCATTTAACTTTCAGCTCAAGCATCCATTTGAATCCATTCTTTTTCCATTGTAAAGCTTGTAACCTCATCTTTCCAAAGCATTAAGAATTATGCCCTAAGACCCCTTGAGGAGGAAATGCCATGGATTTGAATTTGGTAATTTGAAACTGAATTTTGCACAAAGTCAGAATTTTGAAATGTCTGTTTTGGCTTCTAATCACAAGATTTCCACGCGTTTTTGGTTCTAATCATGTTTAGCAACTTGCCAGAAGTGATTAGCATCATGAAACGCATGATTTGGCTGAGTTTTGATTAAATTTGAGTCACACTTTCTTCATGATGCAAACCCACATGAATTCCCTCCAAAACGCATCATTTGCTATTCCTTTTGATCCCATTTACTTCCCTATAAATAGAGGGCCATCCCCCATTCAATTTCCCAAGCTTAGATAGCCAGAATCACCCTGCCAAAATTGCTTCACAACCCAGAATTCAATAGGTAGATTCCTTCATCAATTCTTCAAAACTCTGATATCATTGTGTTGCTCTCATTGCCCTGGTTCTAGTTGCAACACTTACATTTCACTAGAACTAAGTTTTGACCATGATTTTTCAAATCCCTTTTCAAAACTTTCTTTCCAAATTGCTTGAGCTACAATTTATATAAATTTGGCGCGAGGGTGTGGTTGTCTTCGTCTTGAAGAGACGAAGCGAATGGCATAGGTCTGAGCTTCTGATTTTACAGTTTGAGAGACATGCAATTTGTGATGGCCGGAGGTTGAAGATGACCAACGTGTCATCTTCTAACCAATGAAGGCGCGCCATCTGTATTTTTCAAATTCTGATTTTATTATTGATTTTGTACATTATTCATTAAAGACCATGATATGCACAACACGCCAGATCCCTTAGATTTGATTAGTAACGCGTTTTGACTCTCATCCAATGGTCCACATCTTTTACTTTTATTTTCTTTTTCTGATTTTTATATTTTAATTATTTTAAATTTCAAAAAATCATAGAAAATTCATTTTTAGTCCAAAAAATCTGAAAAAATCAAGAAAAATATTTTTGATTATTCTCTTTCTAATTTTTATTTTTTCACAATTTAATTTTATGTTTTGATATTTTTTATGAATTTTACACTTATTTGATTTGTTTAAAATGTTTAAAAATACTTTTATACATTTTTAAATTCTGAAAAAGTTATGAAATGATCCAATGGTATTTGACAAATATTAGTGACCTTATTTTATTTTGGTTTCTGACTTTTCTATTTTTTACTATTTTTGTTTATTTTAGCCATTTATTTTAATTTTTAAAAATAGTTTCTGACTTTTAAAAATTACCAAAAATTTTGTAAAATTACTTGGCCTCTTTTCTGATTTTTCTATGGTCTTATTTTTCATTTCTTGATTAATTTGAATATAATTGACATTTTCCTCATTATTTTCCATTTTTTAAATATTTTTAAACCTTTTAATGTATATATTAATTATATTATTATTTTGTGATTATTTTCTGGCTGTCTTGGGTTGATTTTTTTATATCATGGCTTTATTAATATCATTGGATCCATGGTGTTGAGTTTAACTCCACAAAAAATGGATGAATGATTTTAATAATAGTTTGATTAAATATTAATTCAAATGTGGTTTCTCTTTTTACCCTAATTCCTCTTCATCTCATCCCCTTCTCATTGCACTAAATATTGTTGGAGCATAATCTCTATATCATGTCTCAAAACAAATGGTGCATAGATTGCTATTGACCGGCCTCAAAATAGGTGTGACTTCTATATAAGTCCACTTACGATTGCTTAACATAGCGCTAAATTTTGTCCCGATTCGAATAAATGATCATTCGTGGCCCCAACTTATGATTGCAAGCCGAAGTATATTAATTTGATCTCTTTGATCCAATAACCTTGAGATTCATTGTATGGAGGCTTTGGTTCTACCAATCCTCTAATGGATCTACAACACTTTTGGTCAACGCGGATCACTTAAACATCGTTGATCATTAAATGGTACTTATGAGAATTCCAAATGGATGATGTACTTGACAAAAAACAAATGCAACTTGTTGTGTGGAGGCTTTGGTTCTACCAATCCTCTAATGAGTTCCAAATGCAAGTTTCAAGATGGTCATCCAACTAACCACTAATTATTGACTTATTTATTTTATGCCTTTATTCTTTTATGCTTTATGTATTATTTATTTATTTTAGCATTTTTCATTTCATGCAATTTTCATCTTTGCTCATTTGAGAATTTATCTTCTTTCCATTTTTATTTTTCTCACTTGAGTTTTTCTTTTTCTTCTCCTAAGATACTTAATAATCAACATAAACCCTAAAAAATATTTAATGATACTTGGACTATTTGGTTACTATCCTTGGCATTATGGAGCATTGGACTTTTTGGACTTAGGATTAGAAACCTTGGCCTATCTTGGAGACCTTGTGATCTTATCTGATTATTTTGTCTGGAGCTCTTGAGGTTTACCTCAAGACATTGGGTTGGTTGTTTGTTTTTGTGTGTAGGTTTTTGTGATTACATCTTTTGTTTGTAATATGGAATTCACCCGTATAAAGCCGTTACTCTGCCCAATTTTTGTTAAGACTTAATACATTTGAAGAGGTCTAGTATATTTGCTTGCTTGGTTTCAATCCAAAGAATTGGAATTCTATCTTGGCTCATAATGTCAAGTTTTGGCTCCTTGTTGGTTAGATGGTTCTTATCCTTAGCTTTTACATTATGCTTTAGGATAGTCTCTTCTTCTCATCCCATCTTCTTTAATTTCAAAAATCTTCTCCCTCTTTTTGAAAATTCTTCTTATTTCTAAACTTAAACCACTTTTATAATAAACTTAGAATTATGTCCATGCATTTTCAAAACATTTTCATCAATAAACTTCAATCAATTTAATAATACCTTGACATTTTTGTGAGAAGACTAAAAGTCAATCAATCTCATTTCAAACCATTTTGCCACTTTGGTTTTTACCTTTAAACTTTTCTTAAAAGATTAGACTCTTGTCAATCCTTATAGTGATACAAACAACTATACTTCTACAATATGTAGTGAAGAGAGATATTTTCCACTTGGGTGTTGAGTGAGGCATTGTTGATTTTAAAATCCAAGTCATATCCTTCACTTTGAGATGATGCAAATTCTCCTTTCTCATGATTGTGGGTAGTAAGTATGTTTTCCACACGGACAATGACGATGATGTTTTATCTCATAAAATTAAACAACACACTTGTGTTTCAAACTTTTAAAAAGAGGAACCACGTGTGCCCTGATCCCCTATTGCACGAAAGGTGGTACGTAGGCACTAAAGGTTCGCAACCGCGGCGGGTGCAAAAATTATAAAAAATATATTTCTTTTATCACCTCCACCATCCATTTCATATATAACACATTTTTATAGCCAAAATATACAGATTTTACAAAGAGGTTCCTGCGGAGTACTGTAGATGTTTAGGGTGCTAATACCTTCCCTTTGCATAACCAACCCCCTTAACTTGAATCTTTCCCCCTTTTTGGGTTATTCCCTCTTTTCCCATTCCTTTGGAAACAATAAAGCGCGGTGGCGATTTTCATTTTGATTTGTATAAAGTCTATTCAATCCAATGGCTTAGTCTTGAACATTTCTACCGCTACAACCTTCCCTCTTTATAATCTACCCCTTACTCAGAACAACCTTTAAAAGGGCTTTTTCTATTCTTTTCACCTTTTCCTTAATTTGGATAAAAGAAAAGTCGGTGGCGACTCTTGCTTACCGCAACATTTGCGAATACAAACGCAAAACTAGTATCAAACAGTCGGTTCTGCCACCGTATCACATAACTGGTGACTCTGTTGGGGAAAAATAAAAAGTGGGGTTTACCTTAGAGTTAGTTCATTATTTAACTGCTTTTGTGCTTTGAATGCTTTATCCTTGGAGGTTTGTTTGGGTTGTTACTATAGATCCTACACCCGGATCCGGGGGCATCTTTTTAGGTAAACAGCAATAGATCGTGGAGACTGTATGGTGTAGAACAATATGGTTGAAGCGATAGCTGTGTTGGTGTGACACTTTGGTTGGTACTGGTATCCCTTGTGTTGAATTGAGGAGAATACGGGGTCGCCACATGGTGTCGTGAAGCACTAACGGACCTTAGAACCTTAGTTGAACAAACTTTGGCCATTAGAAAGTAGTGAGATATCCGGCCTCGGTGTAAAGCTGGGGACCGGTTGATACTCGATGCTACACTCATTGAGATCGGACTTTCGATATGTTTTGTCCGCAAGAAAAGATTGCTAAGCTGAAATAATACTCGATAAAGAAAGATCAGTGATTTTGAGACTCCTTAGAACCCGGTTACTATTTCTAGGACAAGTAGAGCCAACTGAAACTTTAAGAGGGTACATACCTACAAACCCCATGCAAGCTTGAACCTAAGGCTGCTTGTGTGACTTGTTTGCCTTCATTATCTAACAACTTGAACTCATTGCAGGGCTTTTTGTAGGACCTTGTTTGTATACATTATCCAATAAAATGGTTTTCCTGCAAGACATACTTATCTTCATCACCCTACATTTTGCTTGATGCATAGCATACACATCATAACATCATCCCATAGTATCTCCTTAACCATTTCAAGGATCTCAAGGGTCTGTGATGCAGGTTATTATGAACCATATGTCTAGCAAGGGGAAAGAGGATTTATTTTACTCTAGCTAATACCGTCAAAAGATCAAAACACGACAACTTGAGTCAGGGCTATGACCCACTCAATATGGTGAGCTTTACTTTTGTAGAAGGACATTCAAAGATACGAAGTTCTTCAATCAAAGCTGCAAAATTTAACTTTTACCATTTTCTTATTTACCCCGCGAGATCCTTGAAAACATTGCATGCATGTCATATCATAACATGTCTTCCATTACAGGTCTCTCATTTTCTCGCTGTCTATTTCAGCAAAGAAAATGGCTCTCAAACAAGACAACAGAGATCTCCAAACTCAAGAGGCTCAGTTCATGGAAATGTTCCTAAACCTATCCAAGGGGCAGGAAGAATTGAAAGCACTCCTCGCTGGGAATCTGACCAAGAAACATCCTGACAACAACAAGGAAGACCAGGTTGAACAACTGCAAACTGAGATGGAAGCAATGAGAATCTAGATACTGGGGAAGATGGATCTTATCCAAAGCCTAGCCCGGGAACAAGAAGAACTGAGAGCCCTTGTCAACAAGCTTCATCAAGATGGGTGCAACCGTATAATTCAAACAGTCGAGGCTAGGGATCAAGTCATTAATCAATCCCTGATGAGACAATGAGTTAGCTTGGTGGAGAATGGACCTTTCCAAATTGCTGCTACATCACGAGCCCAACCACAACCTCGCCAACAACAATAGGTTAATCGACGCAAGCGGGATTCATTCACTAAGCAATATACCAAACTCAACCTACCAATGTCGCAAGTCTTGTAACACATGCTGAAGTTCAAATTGGTCACATTGAAGGATCCTCCTCGAAATCCTAATACTTCTGCTCTTACTTACAATCCTGATGCAGTATGTGCATATCACTCTAACAGTCCAGGGCATGACACTGATAGCTGTTGGACGTTGAAATACAAAATACAAGACTTGATTGATGAAGGAGCACTAGAATTTGCACAAGATGGTTAGCTGGAAATCTTCTGTCATTCCTCAAAGGAACATCATCTGAAGTGACAAGCCAAAAAAATAGGCTTTTTGTTCATCTAGAATTTTCAATTTGTAATTTCTTTTGATTGTTCGAACATTTGTTTCATGTCAAACTTTGTTATTTTATCAATGCATTGGATATGTCTGTTTTGAATTTATTCATTCGTATTCACTATATTTAAATTGATTTCTTTCTGTGATATTCAACTCTCAACCAAAATCTCTAAACCTTTAGAGGGAGGATGACAAAAATGATACCACAGTATGCTTTTGAACAGACCTTGTTGACGATGTACATGCGTTCTTTCGAATCCTAAACAGTGGAGTTATAAGGAAGATAATCCCTAGTCAACCCCTTTGAGCCTAAGGATTAGGAGTTTTTCTTTTCATACAAATTAAAACCCTTAATCATAACCCAGGGAAGGGTAGCTTTCTCAGTTAATTTAGAGGTGCATTCAATCGAAAACTTTCCCCTTCATGTATGACAAATAGTGTAGAAGATGCTCTCCAAAAGATGGTGATGGTTCGGCATAATCGTCAAGACGGGAAGTCATTATCTCTCAAAAGAAAATCCCACTAAGTCAAAACCTATGAAGGAGACTTAAGAAAAACTGGGGCATCCCGCTGACTGTAATCACAAAAGAAACAGTTCAGGAAAAAGCAGGGATAATGAAAACAAAAAAAAGAGGTCCTACAAATCCTCAAAAAAAAAAAGAAGAGAAAAGGTTACAAAAATGACTGCCTTCTCAAACAAATGTTCAACTTCTGAACCATCACCAAGTATCAGAGAAAAGATTCCAGACTCAGTTGGGATCTAAATGCACAATTTGTTGAGCATAGGATTGAAGAACATCATGAAGAACGGGTTGGATACAAATAAAATTTGAGCCTTTATCCTTTGTTTCTTGAAGTGTGAACTAGGCCACATTATAACCCTTAAAACTCCTAGCTGAAGCATGGGTTAGTTTGAAAGCATACTGTTGCAAAAGGTATCCTGACTCCTATAAGGTTTGCTATAAATCCTGAGTTGATATCACACTCTTACAATATTTGTTTGTTTTACTAAAAAAAAGAATTTTCAAACTTCAAGACAGAGATAAGCTTTGTATTCTTTAAATGACATTGTTTACATATGGCTAATTGTTCAAACGACAGAGAAATTCACACAACAAATATTTAGTGAACGAAGATCCTCTCAATGGACATAATCATCTCAGACAGAAAAGACATTTCCAATAACAGGCCCTTCATAATCAAGGGGCATAGCATGGTGTCTAGCTGATATGGGGCAGTCAAGTCAAGGTTTAAGGAATCTCTCAAAAATGCCAAATAGCCAGGGGCAGATGTCCATCTAAATCACTTGGGACATTGGACATGAATTCTAGCAACGAATCATGTACGATCAAATAAAAACTTTTTGGAAGTGTGACAATACTTACTACTATGGACAATGATAATTATCCATACCCGGTGAACATGGACATAGTCGGAAAATACTACGTATGAACAAAGACCCGCTAGGTCGAATGGCCTAGGAAAAAATAAGGGCTTCCCGGTGAACCAAAGGTTAGGGAAAAAATTAGGGATATACATATGAAAAAATTTGTACACCCGGCAAGTTGAAAACCTGAAAAGGCGGCTTGGGAAAAAAAGGGTATCCCTGTGGACTGAAAACATGAAAGCGCAGTACAAGATAAAGTTAGGGATTAAAGTGTACGATTATGTCCCGTAATCTTTCCATTTGTTTATCAGTAGAACACTCCTTGATCAACATTCACCAAGGACTCCAAGAGTTGGGATAACAGTCAGGCTATCCATAGAGTCTCTGGCAAATATTTTCTCCAGCAGGTACCGAGGCAGAGGCATCCTACTACATGGTCACCGCCATATTCTCAGCATGTAACCTAATGGTGTCAGGTTCTCATATCCCCGACAGAGCAAAATCTCCAATTACTGCTCAAAAATCCCCAGTGAAGTCGCCAAGCTTCTCAAGATTCCCCAATAGGATTTCCACAAAATCCCCAAGCAGTTTACGGAGTTCACCTTCTGCAACAGAGTTTTATATATCTCAAGTAATTTATAAAGCCTTATCCCCAGTAGAGTTTATTTCTCTAGCTACGGAAGTTCACCCCCTAGTGGAGTTTGTTTCTCCAAATTGGTGAAACCTTCCAACAGAACTCTTCCACTCGGCAAAATCATTCTCAAACAGAAGTCGAAGATCATCAGCAAAGAAAGGGAATCGCCAACAAAACTATCTCCATTCATTATTCCCAGAGGAAATTGAAGAATCACTTTCTTCACTCACCAAAATCAGTCAGGGATTCAACTTCCTGATAATCTTCAGCAACTGTCAGGGATTTATTTTCCCAGACAAAGATATTGCACAATAACATTACATGTTCATACATCATGGCATGTGAATACAAATACATATATCATAATCTCATTTATTTTGGGATCATCATGAAATTCATACATCATGACATCGCATGAAACTGATTTTACCTTTTCAGGTTAAATTAGAAAATAGACAAACACTATCAACTTTTACAGCAGGTCAAAGATTAATGCCCGAAACCAGACGGAGAAACTATCTATGTGACCAGCAAAACAAGTTCTAGAGATTAATACCTGTAACAAGCTAGGAGAACTATCTATGGACGACCGACTATGGATTAATACCTGTAACAAGTCAGGAGAACTATCTATATGAAGAGATTGAAGATTAATACCTGTAACAAACCAGGAAAGCTATATTTCTTTCTCAAGTTCTGGATTAATACTTGTAACAAGCCAGGAGAACTATTTGTGGACGACCGACTATCTACATGAAGAGATTGAAGATTAATACCTATAACAAGCCAGGAAAGCTATCTTTCTTTCTCAAGTTCCAGATTAATACTTGTAACAAGCCAGGAGAACTATCTGTGGACGACCAACTATCTACATGAAGAGATTGAAGATTAATACCTATAATAAGCCAAGAAAGATATATTTCTTTCTCAAGTTCTGGGTTAATACCTGTAACAATCCAGGAGAACTATCTGTGGACGATCGACTATCTACATGAAGAGATTGAAGATTAATACGTGTAACAAGCCAGGAAAAATATCTTTCTTTCTCAGGTCAGAGATTAATACCTGTAACAATTTTCAAGTTCCAGATTAATACCTTTGACAAGCCAGGAGAACTATCTGTGGAAGATCGACTATCTACATAAGGAGATTAAATATTAACACCCGAAACCATACGGGAAAACTATCTTCATTTCTTGGGTCAGAGATTAATACCTGAAACCAGACAGGACAAATATCTCCACAACCGACGATTTTCAAATCCCAGAATAATACATGAAACCAGACAGGACAACTATCTATGAATGACTGATTATAGATTAATACCTGAAACCAGACAGGAAAGCTATCTACATGACCAGACGAAACAATCTTACACGAATTTCTCCTCATACAGTCTAACACTGGCTCATCTTGAAGCAGTCCTACATAGGCTCTTGCTAATACATTTCCAAATAACGGTTAATTCCATTATCCCCAGGAAATCACTGGAAACCTGGACTTCAACCAGAATACAGCAAACTGTCATCTCTCCAGAGATAACTCTTTAGCAGAGCCTTGGATTACTGAAGTTCCTAGACTCTATTCCCCACAGAGTTTTCCTCGAACAGGAGAACAACAGAAACCCACATTCCCCAACGGACTCCTCCTCATATAGCAGGAACATGAACCCCCAAAGGGACCATGTGTGAAATTATCATCTACTTTAGATGGCATCTTTAAGCCCGTCTCTGACGACTCTCTGTCATCTCCTCCAAATGGCATTTGTAAGCCCATTCCCTACATTATCAATCATCAGTGTTATTTCATGCGAGTGCAAATTTCTGGGCACTCTAGTGTTTAATCATCTTCCACCTTCAAATCACAAAAGGCAGATAAGCCAATCTATATCTTCAGGTTTAAGAAGATGGAACAGGGGGAGCTGTTGTACCCCAAAATTTTCCCTCTCATGTTTTCCAAGATTTTTTCTGATATGGGTGGTCACAAGAATTTGATTAAAGAAAAAAAATAAAATTTTTAAAGATAAACAAGGAGTCTTTGATTGGCATCTTCATAAAGTCTTTCGATTGGTAATTGGACAAGATTCGATTGAGCACCTAACCTTCTCCAAACATGCCTCAAATTTCTAAGCTTCGATTGAAGCCTTGGTCTTTTGCTTGTTTGCTGCATACTAGCTTCAACTAGGCATGTGTTTCCTTTGAAACAACCTCCTTCAATCCAAAGGGGAAGGTCCTCTTGTTAGTGTCCTTGGATTGCACCATTAGCTTTGCATATTAGCTTGATTCACAAATGCAATGGCTACCTGCATGCAAGCTGGATTCCTGCTTCGATTGGGCATTTGATGTATTTGGAACAAGCTTGATTCCTGCTTCGACTAGGAAAATTATACCTATGTGTGTTCCTTCAGTGCACCAAGTATGAACTTCTTCAAACTGGACTTCGATTCACAAAGCTCCCATTGGGAAAAAGGCCCCTCTCACTCGTCTTAGATTCACAAGGCAAAGACCCCTCTTCGACTTTCCTTCAGCACACAAGGTCAAGACTTCTTAAGGTTTGCCTTCGATCCACCAAGCAAAAAAGTTCCCTTCGACCCACAAGGTATTGGCTACCTTTGTGCCAACTTTACTTAGGCAATGGCCTCCTTTACTCCTGCTTTGACTCGCTTCATGCTAGCATCCACAAGGCATAGGCTACCTTTGTTCTAGTTCGACTGGGCGCTGGCCCCCTTTGAAACAATTGTACACACTTCAACACGCATGATAGCCCATTCGAAGGCTACACAAGAGGTCCAGTCAAAAGAGGCAACTTGAGGCCAATCAAAGAGCAACACTATAGATCATTCGAAGGACCCAAAATGTCCAGGTTCATTCAAATTCAAAAAGAGATAAGTTTCCATAAATTTTGCAACGTTACAAAACATCATTCTAGGTTTTGAAAATACTTGCTTATGGTTGTTTAAATCTTTGTTCTCTTGTCCCCTTCGTTCCCTCTATATAAATAAAATACTAACAAGCTCCGGAGGAGGCTGGACACAACAGAAGGGAGAGTCACGTGAAATTAAAAACACATTCTTGGAAGTTTCCGGAGGCTTTTCTAATCATCACCATCCCCCTAAGCAAGTGCACGTCCAACAGTGCCAAATCGAAGCTACCCTTAAACAAAGGTACCCACGCCTGAAGCCACAGATTCATCCATTAACCATTGGTAAGAATTGGTAAAAATATCAAACTCTACATTTGCGTGACACATCAACATTTGTAGTTTCATTCGATTTATTATTCAAGACTAAAGACCTAGGTTCGACCCCAGGTCTGCATTTATTTTGCTTCTAATACTTGTTGCAGATCCATCATAAGTAAAGCGAGTGCACACAAACTCGAAGGACCTGGGTTTGGCACGTAGGTCATGATTTTAGTTTTGCTAACATGTTTATAGATATAGTGACCTCACAAGTGATCCATTAGTCAGTTTCCAGTAATACCCTCTGGATCGAAAGCTACATCTTTCCATAGGATCGAAGGGTGACACCCTTTATAGAATCGAAAAGCAATATTTGTCTGGATCAAAAGCTACATCTTACCATTGGATCGAAGGATGACACTCTTCATAGAATCAAAAGGCAATATCTCCCTGGATCGAAGGATGCTTCCTTTTCTATTTTTACTGTTTGTTTTCATTTCTTTATTGACCCTTTTTTTTATTTAGATCGATCTTAAATCAAAAATCACACAAAAAATCGTTAGGCTAGTTGTTTTTCTAATCAAATTGATTTTGTAAATAAATAAATTAATTATTTAAACCTTTTTCTTAATTAAAAATGAATTATAATTTAAGATTAATTATTCTATTTTTCATAATAATAAAAAAAATAAAAAGATTTCTTCTCCTTAGGATTTAGGCGTCCATTTTAATTTGTTTCGTATTTATTTATTTTCGCAGTTTTTCTCATCTTATTATAACTGCTTCCCAGTCTGTAATAGTAACTAGGACTTTACTTTTCACATTTTTTATAATGTACCTTTCACAAAGTCATGTAATAGCGTAGGATTTACATTCCCGCATTTTACATTTCTGCACTTTAAATTCCTGTACATATCAACTGCTAGACTAATAGGATTATATGATAAGACTAATAATCAAACGCTAGCAAACTTAACAAAAAGACAAAAATAACTGAACATGACACACTTGCACATACACACCTCTAGAGTACCCCACTTTGGTTGCCTTCGAAAATAAAACAGTCATGAGACAGGGATGGTTTAGCAAAGACCCATAAACCAAAAGATCATAGTCCCTTGATGACCCTACAGTTTCCTTTCGGTAAATGATCTAGTCCCTAAACAGAAATTGCTAAAGCGTCTCTACATTATTGCCTTTATAACTGTATGTCCCATAGGATGTCCCTCATACATCCAAATATGGGACTTCTTATCAATCAGTGGTAAGATAGAAAAATCTAAAGGAGGAGGAAAATAATATTAGACCTTTTTGAGTAGGTAGGATTCTCCTAGTTGCTCGCTTCCTCACAATAAAAAATCATTTTTACACCTACACTTTCAATTGAAACATTTTCAAAAGTCAAAGCCCTTTGTATGCATTCTTATAGAGACGAGAATCGTTACAAAGGCACTTTTCAAAATCACTTTCAAAAACACATTCCACAAACACCTCTTTAAACTATTTTCAAAACCAACACTTTGTACAAATTCTTATAGAGGCGAGAATCATTACAAAGACGTTTTCAAAATATTTTCAAACCCACACCACAAGCACATTTTCAAACAAAAGCAAAGTGAACTAGCAAGAAACTAAGAGCCCGTAGATAACTACGGATGAAAAGGGTGCTAACACCTTCCCTCTCCATAATCTACCCCCTTACTCAGAACAATCTCAAAAAAGTCTTTTTCTGTTCTTTTTACCCTTTCCTTAATTTAGATAAAAGAAAAGTCGGTGGTGACTCTTGCTTACCGTGACATTTATGAGCACAAATGCAAAACCAGTATCAAACAGTCGGTTCAGCCACCGTACCACATAAAGGAATTTGTGTTGTGATTATCACTCCTCATGGATCGCATATTCCTTTTACAGCAAGATTGGTATTTGATTGTACCAATAACATGGTAGAGTATGAAGCTTGTATCATGGGTCTCGAGGAGGCTATTGATCTCAGAATCAAAATTCTAGATGTGTATGGTGATTCAGCTTTGGTAATAAATTAGATTAAAGGAGAATGGGATACTCGTCACCCTGGATTGATCCCTTACAAATACTATTCTAGAAGATTATTATGTTTCTTTAACAAAGTTGAATTCCATCATATTCCCAGAGATGAAAATCAGATGGCGGATGCTTTGGCTAATCTAGCTTCTATGTATCAGGTGAATACTTGGAATGATGTGCCTCATATCACAGTGCGACATTTGGATAGGCCGGCTCATGTGTTTACAACAGAAGAAACGGCAGATGAAAAACCCTGGTACTATGATATCAAGCATTTTCTCCAAACTCGGGAATACCCGATTGGTGCATTAAACAAAGATAGAAAGATATTGATAAGGTTGGTAGATAGATTTTTCCTCAATGAAGATGTGCAATACAAAAGAAATTATGACATGGTCTTGCTCAAATGCATGGATAGACACAAAGAAGACATGTTGATGCATGAAATCCATGAAGGCTCCTTTGGCACTCATGCTAATGGATATTCGATGGCAAATAAGATGCTTAGGGAAAGTTACTATTGGCTGACAATGGAATCTGACTGTTACAAATTTGCAAAGAAGTGCCATAAATTCCATATTTATGCTGACAAAATTAACGTGCCTCCGACGCTTCTCAATGTTATTTCTTTCCCATGGCCTTTATCTATGTGGGGTATTGACATGATTGGAATGATTGAACCCAAGGCATCAAATGGGCATCGATTTATCTTAGTGGCAATTGACTACTTCACTAAATGGGTGGAAGCAGCTTCATATTCTAATGTTACTAAGTATATGGTAGTACGCTTTATCAAGAACAATCTTATATGTTGGTATGGCGGCCAAGCAGGATTATCATTGACAACGGCTCGAATCTGAATAATAAGATGATGGAAGAACTTTGTGAAGAATTCAAGATTGTCCATCACAATTCATCTCCTTACAGGCCAAAGATGAATGGGGTTACTGAATCTGATAATAAAAACATCAAGAAGATCATCCAAAAGATAGTTGTTACCTATAAAGAATGGCATGAGATGCTTCCTTTTGCTTTGCATGGGTACCGTACATCTATCCGCACTTAAACAGGGGAAACCCCGTTCTCTCTTGTGTATGGCATGGAAGCAGTGCTCCCCATTGAGGTGGAAATTCCCTTTTTACATGTGATAATGGAAACCAAGTTGTTAGAGGCTGAATGGGTCCAGAACAGGTTTGACCAATTGAATTTGATTGAAGAGAAGAGAATGAAAGATTTATGTCATGGTCAGTTATATCAGAAAAGAATGAAGAAATCTTTTGATAAGAAGGTCGTTGTTGTACCCCAAAATTTTCCCTCCCATATTTCTCAACACAGGGAAAGTAAGGTCCCCAAATTGTTCAAGGAGGTTCAAGAATTGACCAGACAAACTCTCTCCTAAGGCAGTCTACCTCAAATTAGGGTTTCCATCTTCATCAAGATGTGTGAACCACAAAGGACTCAAATGTTCACCATTGTCCTAATATGTTCTCAAGATCATCCATGTCAAGTTTCAAGCCTTGCAGAAGAAGTTTGCTCAGTCAATTGCTCAAATGCCTGAAAATCAACTGTACTATGTCAAAAGTCAACTATGGCCCACATACAGTCAAACTTGAATATTTTTGGTCAACATACTCATTTTGAAGTATTATTCATCATTTGATCAAGGGTTGATCATGTTTCCTCAAGGATTTCTCACAATTCATCAAAACCTAAAAGTTGCTAAATTAGGGTTTTGCAGGAAAAGTAAACTCAACTTTGACCAAGCATAACATTCTCATACTTTATCATAAATGACCCATCCAAAGATAATTTTTAAGAGGATTTAATTCCCTACAATTCATCTTCATCTCCCAAGTTCAGAATATGCACTCACAAAAAGATATGAATTTTGACATTATAGGTCCTTTTGAAAAGTCAACAAAAACCCCTTTTGGGTCAAAGCTTCATACATGAACATGGAAGAGTCAATTGATATGAGACAAAAAGGGTTGCTTAGAGGATATCTAAGCTTTCTAAAAAGTCCAAGAACACCTCTCTAGGGTCAAAATTGAGAGAGTTATGCATTGTCCAAGTTGACCATTTTTGTAAAATTACCAAAAGTCAAATGTGCTCAAATTTGCATTTTTTTGCTAAATAGGCCTAACTTTTTATGCTTGCACATCAATTATAATGTAGTCCACGACTCAAATACTTACTCACACATTATTTTCTTCATTTTTCAATTTATTTTGATTTTTCATTAATTAAAAAGTGAATTAAATCAAATAAATGATGAAAATTATCAAAGATATGATTTGATTTGTTTTTTTACAGATTGGCAATCAAAATATGTTGAGCTTGGATGATCAATTCGAATCAATGGCAATTGGTACAAGAAAGGAATTATTGGAATGAAAATAGAAAGATATCATACAAATTGAAAATCAAATAAAATCTCATCAAAGCTTCAAGATTCAATCTATTTTGCAACCCTAATTCATTGAGGGATATATAATGAACAAGAACAAAGCAAAAAATAGGGGTTAGAGGTCGTGAATTGCCAGGAAGAAAAACTAAAAAATTCAAGAAAAAGTGGGAATCGGTTTTCAATCTACAAGGAGTTTCAAAGCATTTCAAGATCACCAATACCTTCCTAGACATCCCTAGAAGCTGTTCCAATCATTCCCAGGGCCTGAAGCACTCAGAAACTCGTTCTACAACTCACACGATTTGGTATATTTTTCAAATTTAATTATTACAATTTACGCATCATTAGCACTTTTGATTTATATATTCTTGTTCATCATTGTGTTTGCAAGCTATTGGTATCATTTAATTGCATTTGCAGTGCAGGAATCACGATATGCCATTGTTAGGGTTCTTTGGCTTGTTTTAGGGGTTTTCAGTATAGGTAAAATTAGGCCTTGTTTCTGGTACCATGATGCTCGTGAGGATGAGACGAGTTGATTGGTACCCTTACCTTTCATTTATATTGCTTGTATAGGATTTTTGAATGTCACGGGTTTGTAGTTACAACAAGATGTCTGTAGGTAAAAGTCCTGTTGCCTAAAACGACAATCTGGGGAAGAAGATGAGGCGTGGCAATTATTGGTTGGTTGGTTTGAATTTTCGTGCATTTTCTGAATATAATGTTTGGTTTTATTATATTATTTAGCTTCTATTATATGAACAAATAAACAACGCAGCACAGCTGGCAAGCAGGTACTGGAAGCGAGCATAAGGACTTGGGTTCGATCCCCAGGTCCCAACATTTGTTTCATGTTATTTTTCTTCATATGATCAGGTGCGCTGCTGTCCCATATGTCCATCATGCAACTCAATGATCTGGCCATCAAACTCATCTCCAGCCAAGATCCAATGTGCCATCATTGAAGGACCACCATATACCTCAAAGTCAACATTGCATGGGAACCAGCGTGGTCAAACAGGCTGAGATTTGGTTGGGCCCAGAAATCAGATTGGCACCCCTCATGATTGCTAACAATCAGGCCCATCTCTACTTGTTTTTTTTATTTCTTTTCTTTAATTCTTTTAATATTTTCTTTTAATCATTTTAATTAACAAAATCAATCATTTTTTCATAAAAATCACAAAATCAAGAATTCATAAAAAATTAGAATTAGTTTTTTTATTATCAAATTTAATTTAATTTGGTTTAATTTAACTTAGGGAAATTTTAATTTGTTTTCACAAATAAAATCAAATAGAAATTATGTTATGTTCTTGATTTAATTCTTTTATTTTTCTCAAATAAATAAAAATACAAAAATAGGTTTTTAGAATGAATTAATTTATTTTTCTTAATTTAAAATTAATTAGAACTTAGGATTTTCTTCTTAATTCAATTATTTCATTATTTTTCTCAAATAACAAAATACGACAAAGACATCTTTTTTTTAATCAATTGCAAATAGGATTAGTCAAAGGGTAAAAACCCTAATTACCTCACATTTAATTCGCCGCGCGCTTGTAAATTATTTTGGCCAATATTTTGCAATTGTTCATGGTTTATAATAGTTAATTTAGGGTTTTTATTTACTATTAAATCCCCAGGTTTTGGCTATGTAATTAATCCCCCTCCCTGAAGCCTTGTAATAGCTAGGTTTAATTTCTCACATTTTTAATTCCCCAAATATTTAACTGTTTAGATGTATGCTAATAGGATTGTATGACAAGAATGCATGACAAATTAAAACGGTTAGAAAAGCCTAATGTGCAAAGATAAATAACTGAAAACAAATCACTTACACATATCACTCTTAGGGTATACTCTCACTTCGGTTGCCTTCGGTAAACGATCATTAAGCATAGGGTGTATTAGTGGTTACCCTCCTGTCTAAAAAGATCTATTGTCCCATTCGAATGTTGCCTCTGAAATGTTGCCTCGGAAATGTTACCTCAGAAATGTTGCCTCGAAAGATCTTAAGACCCTAGGGTTACTACTAAGGTGTCCTAATATTTCTTTGGTGATCGTACGTCCCTTTCAAATTGACCCTTACAAATTCCAACGACGGTGCTACCTATTTCTCAATAGTAGGATAGCGCTGTCTAAAGGAAACAAGAATAGAAATGATCTTTTTTCGAGTAGGTAGATGCTAGTAGGTACTTGATCAAATAAAACTTTTCACACTTACACCTTTCAAAAAACAATTTTCAAAACAACTTCGTCACATCCTTGAGGACTGATACAAGGGTTATCACAAAGTAAAACATTTTCAAAACAAAGCACACAAACACAAGCAATTTAAAAATGAGCCAGTACCTAAGAGCCCATGGAAAACCATGGATAGAAAGGGTGCTAACATCTTCCCTTTCTATAATCTACCCCCCGTACTCAGAAACATCTCGAAAAAGGATTTTTTCTGTACTTTTTTCCTTTCCGATTGGATGAAATAAAAGTAGGTGGCGACTCTTGCTTACTGCGACATTTTGTGAACACAAAACGCAAAATGCAAACCAGTATTAAACAGTCGGTTCTACCACCGTATCACAGTCAAGCTTCGTGAATTCAGAGAAGGAAGCCTCGTGCTCAGGAAGATCATGTCTTTTAACGCTGATTTTAGGTGCAAGTGGACTCCCAATTTTGAAGGCCCATATGTTGTCAAGAAAGCCTTCTCTGGCGGTGCATTGATTCTTGAAATTATGGATGGCGAGGACTTCCCACGTCCTATGAATGCTGATGCAGTTTAGAAATGCTTAGCCTAAAGAAATAAAGGAATAACTCACTAAGTTGAAAACTGGAAAGAGCGGATTAGGCAAGAAAGAGCGTCTCGGTAGGCTGAAAACCCGAAAGGGCGGTCTAGGAAAAAAATAAGAGACATAAACAGAATAAATTATTCCCTCTAGGTTGAAAACCTGCAAAGGCAACCTAGGAAAAAGTTAGGGATTTCTTGGCAAGTAACTGCGTCAAACAAGACTTGATCATTGCAGCAACAATCTTCTAGGATCATCACCATACGTCAACAGAAGTCGATGCTCAGGAATTCAAAGTTGTTAGGGAGAATAGTGGTCATTGTATTTCAATGTATCTTTTTCAATGTATTACCATTTTCCAGACTTTGTAATCATCTATGGAGTCTCGCCATTTGCAGACTACCATTCTATTAATAAAGTTTGAGCTTTTATCCAATTCTTTGCAATTCTTATTTTATTCTGCTTGCAAAGACTCCATTTATTATTGATAATAATTTTCAAAACAAAAATATTAAATAACAAAATTGTTTTTTGAAAAGAATTTACAAATTACTTTTTACTTTAGATTTTGTGACTCAAGAAAAACAAAAGTGGTGACCCTAAGGATGGACGAACTCTGAAATTTTGGAAGTTTGTTTTCCCCAGCAAGATTCTCTCAGGTTACTTTTGCTGGTATACATATGATTTTTGTGTGTTTCTCAGATAGTTGCAGATGATACCAATGGATGTATGGTGCGGTGTTAGGTTTGTGATCCCATTTTCCCTAGTCAAGTCTTAGTTCATTTTTATTTCGGTTTTGCATGGTCAGAAGCCTCTATCCCAGATTCCCCAGTAAGGTCTTCGCTCATATGACTAAAGTCCCTTCTCCCTTTGTGTGCTAAGGTGGAATTATTTTAAAAAATGTCTCCCTTTTGCAGTATTGGAATTATTGTTGTAGTTTGTTTCCCAGGTAACTAGACAAGGGCAATATCTTTTCTAAGAAGTGTTGAAATAATTGTCAACTTTTTGGGTTTTCTCTTGCCAAGTGTTGGGTTTGATTTAAAATCCCCATAATTTTGATTTATTACGATATTGTTTAACTTCTTAAATCCACGAGTAATGTTGGGATAATGTTTCTCTCTGAAAGTTGTTATCCCCCATGTGATTTCATAATTTCTCCCCAGGGAAGTTTGGGTAATCATCACTCTTGGGTAATTCCTCCCTATAGATGTTAGCATGAGATCTCCAGTTGATATCTCGATGATGCAGTTTTCATATGACCTAATGAAGTCAGTATTGAAATCTCCAATGGAAGTCTAGATGTTGAGACATTTTTTTCCCCATTGAAGTATTTGTGATATTCCCCGATGAAGCCTGGAGGAAGACACTAGATCCTTGTATTTACACTGATTTTATTGTTTTGATTTAATTGTGTTTCTTCCCAGTAAAGTTAAGCCGTCGAACATGAATTTGTTTCCTCAGTTGGCGCTTAACCTCTTTTGGAATCTTTATCCTAGATGTGATTTAGCCGAGTGTTGACTTTACCCAAGTTGATTTTGTCTGGATATTCCCAGTATTGTATGTCTATTTTGTTAACATATACATGATAACATACATACATTCATATATATATATATATATATATATATATATATATATATATATATATATATATATATATATATATATATATATATATATATATATATATATATATATCGTGCATAGCTGAGTTTAAAATTCATTGCTCATTTTGCATGAATTAATTTTTGTTGGCATATTACCTTATTTTGCAGAGTTATGTTACCCTTTCTCCAATAGAGTGTCAACCTTAAGCATGAAGTGTATATTCTTTCAATTTCCCCACTGAGTTACCCCTCGTGGAAATTTTTTTGCTTCAGCCTTCCTATTCAGACCATTATCTGGATGGAACATGGTCCCCTCTTGAGTTTAGTTCTCATCAGGTGCTATCTTGGTTGAATGTTTCGTTCCGGTTTATTTATGGTTTGAATCAGTGGTTCCTGGAAACATTATTATTCTGATTTCTGTAGGCTTTTAGCCCTGATTTGAAAATATGCATTTATTTTGCACGAGAAAACTTTATCTCCTTAGTAGGAATACATTGGCATTTCCCCAGGAAGTCATAATTCTTCTCCCAACAACAGTATTGCAACTCCTTCTCATAACAGCAGATGGCAGGCCTCTTTATTTGGGTAACTTGTACTTCCCCAACAAGTCTGTTAGCTCCCAGAGAAGATTCATGATTTGTTACTCCAATGGATGGTAGTCTCGTCATTTTGGGAGATAGTTTGTTGTTGAGATTTTTGTACTCAAGTGGATGGTAGTCTCGTCATTATGGGAGATAGTTTGTTGTTGAGATTTTGTACTCCAATGGATGGTAGTCTCGTCGTTATAGGAGATAATATGTTGTTGATATTTTATACTCCAATGGATGGTAGTCTCGTCATTATGGGAGATAGTTCGTTGTTGAGATTTTATACTCCAATGGATGGTAGTCTCTTCATTATGGGAGATAGTTCGTTGTTGAGATGTTTACTCCAATGAATGGCAGTCTCTTCATTATGGGAGATAGTTCGTTGTTGATATTTTGTACTCCAGTGGATGGTAGTCTCGTCATTATAGGAGATACTTCGTTATTGATATTTGTTACTCCAATGAATGGTAGTCTAGTCATTATGGGAGATAGATCGTTGTTGAGATTTGTTACTCCAATGAATGGTAGTCTCGTCATTATGGGAGATAGTTCGTTATTGAGATTTGTTAATCCAATGAATGATAGTCTCGTCATTATGGGAGATAGTTCATTGTTGATATTTGTTACTCCAATGAATGGTAGTCTTGTCATTATGGGAGATAGTTTGTCGTTGAAATTCGCTTTGCTCTAAAGAAGTTTGTTTGTTTCCAATCATAAGTACTAAAGTTGGTCATATGTGTCTTACCGTAATATTGATGTTTGCTGATTTTATCCTACCCCTTCTTTCTGTGTGAGTTGATGTTACTCTGTCTCCTCCTTGGGCCTTACCCCAATAGAGTCGAGTCTTCTGTTCACTAGTGATTTATTTTCCTAGACTATTTTTCTTTTAATCTTGTATTTTCTTTTTCCCCAGTGGTGCCCTCTGTCACCTTTCAGATCTATTTATTTGCATGCACAATCATAAGAATTGCATGGCATCTTAGGTCCAAAAATAGGGCTTGTTTTATATTTAAGTATCTTCAATTGCATCGACACGAAGATTTTAACCTTCGTATCTCCGGATAGAAGAAACTTAAATAAGAGCAGCTGTTGTACCCCAATTTTTGCCCCTTAGATTCCTCTATCATCTCATATCAAATCAATCACAATAAGATCACTCTAGGGTTTGGTTCTTCTCCATATCTTTAGGTTTGATCATGGGGAATCACTAAGCACCTTGATTTGTATTTTGTGATCATATTTGTTTAGTATTTATTAACTTTTAACTAACAAATACTATGAATGTTTTCTCTAAATGATGATGCTATAGGTGAGGGCACAAGACATTTCATCAGGTTGATTTATAGGTTCATGAGTTTATTTCCATGCCTTCTTGAATAAAGCTTCATTGAGACTCAAGATTCATCATTAAAGATAAATTGAATTGATATCATTACAAGGTCTACTATGATTCATCATGCCTCAATTTTTCAAAGAAAATCAAAAGATGCAAGGGTTGATTGAATAAGTTTAACCTAATTGGACAAGTTCTTGATTTCTTGATCACAAGTGCATAACTCTCTCAATTCTAAATATTTGGAGGTGGTTTTTTTGTTGCTATGGGTTCTTATTATCATGCACAACAACTTCTATTCACATGGCAAGAGTATTTGTTTAAGAAAGTTTATCAAAATTGAAAGGGGTTCCCAAGCCATTTTGTTGGTCTAGGAGCTAGGGTTTTGAACTTCTAAGGGATATATCTTGTTCATATTTTGATATTTTTGAGTAATTCCAAATACATGCTTATCTTTAAAGGGTTAACAACTAATCAATTCAAAATGTTCAAGAAGATTTTATGTGGAAGATGCCTAATGATGAAGAAAGATTACATGTCCTCTAGATAGGCCATCAAATTCCCTTATGTGACTTCAAAAGATCATAACTTGGTAAATTTTTATCTTCTTGAGCCCATTATTTTTACACAATGATCTTAAGGATGTGAACTTAAACTCTTCTTATATTTGCAAAGCTTGGAAATGGATGGAGGATTCCCTAAGAATGCAAGAGATTATAGGTCATTTCATGGATTTTCACCAACTTCACAAAGTCATAACTTTGTCAATTCTTGGAGTTTTAAAATGTTTCAAATATAAAAATGTTATTTAAGAGATCTACTTCATTCCATATTTTTTGGTCAAAAGCAAATTTTGAGTGGAAGGCCATGTTTGGATGCAAAACATTATAGGACATTTTTTGAGAAAAACTTAGAATTTTTCTAAGTACAAAAAGTTAACATCTTTTTCTCAACTTTGAATCATTACAACTTTTAGCTTAAGATTCCATTCTTTGAACATTGTAAATATTGTAACCTCATCTTTCAAATGCTTCAAGAATCATGCCCTAAGACTCCTTGAGCTATGAATGCCATTGATTCAAAGTTGGTACCTTGAAACTGAAGTTTTCTCCAAAGTTAAAATTTGAAATCCATGATTTAGCTTCTAATCACTAAATTTCTGTGTGGTTTCACTTCTAATCATGTTTAACAATCTTCCAGAAGATATTAGCACCTTGAAACGCAAGTTTTGGTTGAGTTTTGAGGAAAATAGAAGTCACACTTTTCATGCTTGCAACTTCACATGATTTCCGTCCAAACTTCATCATTCCACACGCTTGACCATTCCATTTGATTCCCTATAAATAGAGGGTTATATCTCACTAATTTTCTCAAGCTTAGACAGCCAGAATAACCCTGCCTAATTCATTCCTTAACCCATATTTCTGCAACTTCGAATTTGGTTTTACAGCCTTCCTCAATCCATTTTATTTGTCAATTATTCATCCTTGAACTTCACTGAAGCTAACAGAAGAAAAAACAAGCCCTAAAGCATCCTAAATCGTGCTAGCCAAGTCAAGTTTCAGAGCTCTGAATTTTAACTTCAATATGTAGATTCCTTAATCAATTCTCTCAAAATATGTTACCACAACAAAGCTCTCATCATTCTGATACTAGTCGCAACATTTGTTTTCCACTAGAATTGAGTTTTGATCATGAATTTTCAAATCTCTATTCAACTTTTTTCTTCTGGTTTTCTTCAAATCGACTGAGCTATAACTTATATAAATTTTTCGCGAGGGTACAATTTTCTTCGTCTTAATGAAACAAAGTGAATGACATGGGTCTGAGCTCCTGATTTTACAGTTTGAGAGACCTACGATTCACGTGGCTGAAGGTTGAAGATGACCAACGTGTCATCTCTCAGCCAATGACAAAGTGCCACTTGTTTTTTTTTCAAAATCCGATTTAAATAAATGATCTGGTGGTTTATTCACTAATGTTCATATCATGCACATCGCGCCAGATCCCTTGGATTTGATTACTAACGTGTTTTGACAATGATCCAATGGTCTACATCTTTTTGGTTTTATTTTTATTTTCTAATTTTGTATCTTAATTGATTTAAACTTAAAAAATTCATAAAAAATTCATTTGCGACTAAAAAAATCTGGAAAAAAATCTTAAAAATATTTTGGATTATTCTTTTTCTGATTTTTATTTTTTCACAATTTTATTTCATGATTTGATATTTTTATAATTTTTCAATTTAATTAACTTGTGATAACCTTGTTTAATTTTTATGGAGAGGTCCTTTGTCCTTTTTAGCAATTTGTGATAACCTTGTTTATTTTTTATTTCTGATTTTACTATTTTTTTTACCATTTTTGGTTTGTTTTACTTATTTCTTTTATTTTTAAAATTAGTTTCTGACTTTAAAAAATTCTAAAATTTTTTGTCAACACTTATTAAATCATGTTTAACCATTGACTATTTTTTGGGATTTTTATTTGGTATTTTAATATGCTTTATGTATTTTTACCATTTATTTTCCTTTTAATTAAACTTTTAAATATTGTTTTATTGAATTTTAATTTTATTATTTAATTTGATTCTGACTTGGGCATTATTTGATGACAAATTCTTCAACCTCATTGGATCTTGGGTGTTGATAGGTTGAGAAAACAAATCCACCAAAATGGATGAATGATGTTGATGATATTTGAAACCCTAATTTCATACCTTACATCCCTTCCCTCTTCATCTTATCCCTTTCTTACATGTATTATATGTTAGTAGAGGATGATTTACATATCATCTCTCTAAACATATGGTACATAGATTGCTATTGACCGACTTCAAAATAGGTGCGACTTCTATATAAGTCCACTTACAATTGCTTAATATAGGGCTTAATTTTGTCCTGATTCGAGAAATAATCATTCATGGCCCAAACCTATGTTTGCAAGACCAAACATGTTTAATTTTAAACGTTTGATCCAATAACCTTGAGATCCACTGTTAGGAGGCTTTGGTCTTATCAATTCTCTAATGAATCTTCATAAATTTTGGAACTAAGTGAATCATTTAAACATCATTGATCATTTATTGTTGCCTTGAGATTTTGAAATGAATGATATACTTGAAAAAAAGCAAATGAAACTTGTTATTGAGAGGTTTTGATTTTATCAATCTTCTAATGAGTTTTCAAATGCAAGTTTCAAGATGGTCGTTCAACTAACCTCTAATTTCTAACAATTGAATTTATTTTATGCTATACTTTATGCTTTTTACTTTAAGCACATTTATTTTAGCATCTTCATTTCATGCTATTTTCATATTTTCTCATTTGAGCATTTATCTTTATCTCATTTTTATTTTGCTCACTTGAGCTTTTCATTTCTTTTTGAAGATACCTAATAATCAACTTGAACCATAAAAAAATATAATGTTACTTAGAATATTTGGTTACTATCCTTGGTATTTTAGAGTTATGGACTTCTTGGACTTAGGATTAGAGACCTTGACCTACCTTGAGACCTTGTGACTTCTATTATCATTCTGTCTAGAGTTCTTAGGGTTTACCCCGAGACATTGGGTTGTTTATTTTCTTTGTGTGCAGGTTATTCTGGTTATATGCTTTGTTAGTGATTGAGAATTCATCTGTATACAGCCGTTACTCTGCCCAATTTTCGTGAATACTTAATGAATTTGAAGCTTGGTTTTCTTAAGCGGTTTATTGTCTTTGATTGCTTGGTTTCAATTCAAAGAATTGGAATTCTACATTGACTCATTGTGTCATGTGTTGGTTTCTTGTTGGTTAGATGGTTCTTTTTCCTAACTTTTACCTTATGCTTTAGGATAATCCCTTCATCTCCTGTCATCTTCTTTAATTTAAAAAATCTTCTCCCTCCTTTTCAAAACCATTCTTGTTTTCTAAAACATGAATTGCTTTCACAATAAAATTGGACTTAGGTTCATGCATTTTCAAAAATTATTTATTTAATCAAATTTTAAACAACTTAACAATACTTTGACATATTTTGTGAGAAGACTAAAAGTCAATCAATCTTATTCAAACTATTTTGGCACTTTGGCTTTTTTACTTTAAAACTTTTCTCAAAAGATTAGACTCTTATCAATCATTGTAGTGATGTGAGCTACTATACTTCTACGGTATATGTAGTGAAGTGAGACATTTACCACTTGGGTGTTGAGTGAGGCTTTGTTGATTTTAAAATCCAAGCCATATCCTCAACTTTGAGATGATGCAAGTTCTCCTTTCTCATAATTGTGGGTAGTAAGTATGTTCTTCCACTCAGAGATGACGATGATGTCTTATCTCTTAAAATTAACTAACACATTTGTGTTTTAAAATTTTTGAAGGTGAACTATGAGTACCCTGATCCCCTATTCCATGAAAGGTGGTATGTAGGCACTAAATGTTCGCAACCGCAGAGGGTGCAAAAAATGTAAGAAATACTTCTTTTCTCATCTTCACATCTATTTTTGTATACAACTTTTATAGCCAAAATACACAAATTTTCAAAGAGGTTCGTGCGGAGTACCGTAGATGTTTAGGGTGCTAATACCTTCCCTTTGCATAACCAACCCCTGAACTTAGATTCTCTCCCCCTTTTTGGTTTATTTGCTCCTTTCCTATTCCTCTGGAAATAATAAAGTGCGGTGGCAATTTTTATTTGATCTGTGCGAGTCAAGTTAATCCAATAGCTTAGTCTCAACATTTCTACGGCTACAACTAGGTATCTTTGAAAAGTGCTCAAATGGCCACCTAAATTGTCGAAGAACAACCAATCAAATAATATGACTAACACATCTCCCGATACGGATCATAATGGATAGTGGTTAGGAAGGGTACTATAATATTTGTCCTCATATTTGCAGTTTGAAAAAGTATCTGCTCCCGAGCCCATACCAGTGTAGAGATTAACTTTTATACTTGTACTCGTACCCTACGGGTGCCTAAGTGCACATTCCTGTTACCGGCGCTTCTAATAAAAGTGAATCGATAAATTAAAAAATATTATGTCATTTAAAATTTTAACAACAATAACAACATTTTCAAGGATTATATCTTTGATTTTTATAATAAACAAATGTTTATATTTAAATGTGTAATAGTTTAATATTGATGTATTTTATAAAAGTGATAGACGTGCATTTGTATATAATAATATAAATTAAAATATATAAATATATAGTATGCTGGTATGGAGCAGGATGGGTACTAAAATATTTGAATAGTCATTAATATCCACTTATTTTAATATATAATTACCCACGCTCGTACCCGTACTCATTTTCTATTGTACAATTATGTAGCCTTTTTTCTTTCAATTTTACTTTTAATTTTAAATTTTAGCTCTTCCTTGTCTAGTTAGATAATTAAATTTAATTTTAATAATTAAATATTTAATCAAATTTTATTTAACCGTAAAATCAATTGTATGTATAGTTATGATAGCAACCTAAAAAGATGATGATTTAAATAAAATGAAAATAGAAAAAATATTTGTTCGGATAATTTGTTCTAAATTTGTTAATGTTCTAACATATACTCAATCCATCGTATTATTTATCTTCAATTGGTTAATTATTTTACTTCATTTTCTTCATAATGTTTGAAGTCTATCATTTGTATTGGAGAATCATTTTTATCCACTTTATCATCTAAAGGATACTCAATTTTTGACATTAAAATAGTAAAAAAAAAATTAATAAGAGGTTTCATTAGAAAAGGAAGAAAAAAATGTACAGTCAAAAAGGGACTAACACCGCCACATCAAAAAGAAGAGAACCTAAAGAAAGGTATACATAACCTATTATTTATAAAATCACCTTGAATCCCAATTGGGATTGTGTCAAAAACTGTCATAGAATTGGCGCTCAGACCTATATCTGCAAAAAAATATGCGCACGAATTTCCTTCGATAAAAATATGCGTAATGAGAAAGTTTGAAAAGTTAGATGGATTAGTGCTAGCAAGACATCTATTCTGGAGACCCCTAAGGACTAAGCTCGGGTTGGATAAAGCTTTAACAACCAAAGCATAATCTATTTCAATCCAAAGCTTACGCCGACCATGCTCAAGAGCCATACCAATAGCCACAATAACCGCCAAAAATTTTGCAGGAGGAGAAGAAGCATAAGAGACCTTTTCTGAAAAAGCTAAAAGGAAATCACCAAGCTCATTTCGAAAAATATCACCACAACCAATAGTATTAATCCCTAGATTAAACGCACTGTCACAATTGCATTTAATCCAACCAAACGAAGGAGGAGACAAAAGAACCTCAGTTATATTAGGAGCTCTCGGAGGGCTAATAGTCACACCAAAATCCTTTAGGAAGACAAAATCAGAGATAGAGATGGAGGGAAGCTTAACCATGTTATTACCCGTCAGCCTAATGCGCGAAGAGATCCAAGTGATAGAATTTATGAGGGTAGGAGTAAGATTCTCATGCTTCAGCTTATTCCTAGCATAACAAATATGATGAAGGCAGAGGAGGAGAGAAAATTTCAAAATCAAACCAACTTGTGATGTTTTTTGTGGTATGACAAACCGAAAGCCAATCAGCTAAAGATCTAGGAACATCTGGCAACCCCAAATTATGAGTGAGCCACTTCTAAATAGAAACCACAAATGTGCACTAAAAAAAAGATATGTGAAGCCGTCTCGATATCAGAATTACACAATTCATACTTTGACACTATAGCAATGCCTCTAGCCATGAGCTGGTCATCCGTAGGAATTTCGTCATGGAACAAATGCCACACCAACAAGGAATAACAAGGCAGAAAATCACCACTGTAAATAATATTTTTCCATTGATGTTTAGGGAGAAGACCAGACTTAAAAGTGTATGCATCCTTGAGATAGAGTTCAACAGAAATGCTATGCTTCTAAACCAAGTTGTCCAAAAGGTTGGGATGTAGTAAAGTGTTCAAAGGAATTTTCAAAGCAAGGAAAGGAAACCAAACTTCCCAGGAAGGAGGAAATAACCAATGTACCTCAACATAAAAGTCATACACCTTAGAGTTAATTAAGATATCTTTATACGGAAGAAAGTCTAAGGAAGTGAGATGGATTAATGGTTGACCGACCCAAGCATCGGTCAAGAAAAAAATGTACTTACTCGACCCAATAGACCAACAAGAATTTCTACAAAGGACGTTGAACTCAGATTTTATACTGGTCCAAATGGTAGAGAAAATATGATATTTGGTCACCCCCCTGCGCTGAAAAATACGACAACGGAGGAGGACAACCCACGATTCAGAACTGGTACGTGTTACACCCCAAAATTTGCCCTCTTTATTTTTCAAGAAAAAAACCCTAATTGGCTTATACGCTTGTTAGCATATACATATATGCATATCATTAGATCCATATTCATGGGGTCAAGCAATTTCATTAATATAACAAAGCTCTCACATTTGTCAAAGCATGCTGACTTGTGAAATATTCGAGTGTGTTTGGTAGATCTAAAGTAGTGTGAAATATTCGTATTCTCCTTCTTGGGAACGGTGTTTTGGGGTCGATTTTTTGATGTTTTGAAACCGTTTGGGTGTTCTTTCCAGCTTTCGTGTTCAAACTAAGAGCTAATCCTCGAAGAAAGGTCTCTGAATATGCAGTTCCCTTGAAGTTAAACGGTGAAAAATACAAAGAAAAGCGTGTTGAATCGTTGTTTCATGTGCATTAGAAAATCCATAACTCTCAGTTGAATGTCATACGCGTGTGGTTTTGATTGCCAAAATTCTGTGTCATCTTGATATCGTCTTTGGAAGTCAAGAGTTGATTCACTAAGGAAGGACCCGTGAATTTTGAGTTTCTGAAGACATATTTGTGTTGAACTTGGATTCATTTGTATAAATATTTGATACGGTAAAACTCACATCTCATTCGATTTTTATAATATTGAGCTGAGCCTGGAGGCGTTGGTTTACAAATTTCGTCTACTAGAGTTTCTCTTCAGATGCCAAAATCAAACGGTGACTCGAAGGCTTCAGTTTTTGGTCCGTTCCGCGTGTGACGCAATAAAAACACTGCACAAGAAATTATTTTGTCTGACACAGTGTCAGAGAAACTTCAAAAAATCATAACTTCCTCTTCGTTTATCCAATTGAACCTGTTATTTCGGCAATGCATCACAATTTTGATGATCTTCTTTTTTCGTTTTAGAGTTGGTTCGAGATTCCATATGGATGATGATGGGGCACTTTATATACGCATCGAGCTTACGCCGTCAAATGGAGGCCCAACTCAATTTCTCATTCAAGGCCCAATTGGCCCATGTATATAATCTTGAAATCTTAATTTTTAAAAGAGGTTCTCATAATTCACAAAATCTCACAAACAATAAAAACATTTTTTTCAATTCTCCCAAAGATCAAATCAAGGTTCTACAACTTTTTGATCAAGAACACAACAAATTTTTTATCAAGATCCAAAGTCAAGATCAAGAGTAATTCTTCTCTGATTGTTGATCTGTTCGTTGCAATCTCTATATCTAAGCCTCCTATTCTCTTATATCGGGGAGTTTTCTTGAATTAAGCACTTTTGAAATAAGTGATTATTTGAGAAGCACTTTTTGATCAAGCATGAATTGAATCTAGGTTGAATTTTGAATTGAGATTATAGATATATTGCTAGAATTGTGATTTGGTTTAATAATCATGTGCAAATCCTGAATTGGATAGTTGAATTAAGAGCTTATTGAATTAAGTTGATTTTCATGAAATAAATTGATGATGTTGCGGGAAGCTTAATTATTGATCCTTGATCTATCATGTTTTGAATCTAGGCCTTGAATTATGCAAAATCATATGTTGAATATATGGAGACTTGTTGTTTGATTTAATGTCCAAGCCATGAGAAAAGGCTCAAAAATCTGTTAAAACTGCCTCTGACACAAGGGTAACCGATTACCCGGTTATGGCAACCGGTTACCATCTATTTCATTCACAAAAATTTTAAAACTAGCTCGTGGTAAATAGTTACCCAGTTATGGTAACCGGTTACCCCAAGTCAGAATTAAATGGCCAGAATTTTAAAAGTTTTGGTAACCGGTTACCCAAATATGGTAACCGGTTACCTGAAGTTAGTAGCCAGTTTTCAGGTTTTTCAACTTTTGGGTAACACGTTACCCAGTTATGGTAATCGTTTACCCAGACAAAAATGTTGATTTTTGCTTTGTTTTAGTGCATGTTTGCACACATTGCCTTATTAATTCTAACTCCTTTTGTGAATGATTTTGAAAGGGTTTACCTAAAGGGAATTTTCATGTTGATGTTGATTCACGTTCCACTTTATTTGGGGAACATGAATTCATAATTATTCTTGATTCATGTTTCGCTTTATTTGCGAGATACTGATGCGATTCAGACAAGTTTACGCTTTGATCCTCTTGACTTAAGGAATACACATATTTGTTGTGTTTTTGTCTAGATTGTATCTTTATGCAGGATGCCTTGTGTGATAGTGTCCAACGCACATCAGTTTTTGGGATTTATTTTCACACCGTTTGCTTCGAGGCTTTGTTGGACATCCGATTTCTGACTTTCTTTGTTTGATAATGCTAATTTGTTCGAAGTTCTCTGGGTTTCTAATTTTTTTCTCACTTGCTATGGATTATTATCCGTTTGGTATTGCATTGCCTCCTTTTTGTTTCTTTCACTTTTTTACAGTTTTCTAGATAGTTTTAGGAGCCTCTATGGTGGCAAAGTCGTTGTTTAAAGACATGTAGAAGGCATTCAGCACTTTATTTGCTTTGTGTTGTGCTTGTTTTTGTTGCTTTGGTTGTTGATCGTTGAGTCACTCAATTTAAAAATTGAGATCACGACTTTGCTCTCAATGCATGATCCCTATAGGATTTTATCACTTTCTATAGCGGTAGAAATGTTTAAGACTAAGCCATTAGATTGACTAGACTTATACAAATCAAAATCAAAATCACCACCCCGCTTTATTGTTTCCAAAGGAATGGGAAAAGAGCAAATAACCCAAAAGGAGGGGGGAAGATTCAAGGTAAGGGGGTTGGTTATGCAAAGGGAAGGTATTAGCACCCTAAACATCTACGGTACTCCGCAAGAACCTCTTTGAAAAATATGTATATTTTGGATATAAAATGTTGTATAAAAAGTAGATGGTGGAGGTGAGAAAAGAAGTATTTTTTTATGATTTTTGCACCCGTCGCGGTTGAGAACCTTTAGTGCCTACGTACCATCTTTCATGCAATAGGGGATCAGGGTACATGTAGCTCCTCTTTTAAAAAATTTAAAAACATAAGTGTGTTGGTCGATTTTATGATATAAGACATCGTCTTCATTATCCGTGTGCAAAACATACTTACTACCCACAATCATGAGAAAGGAGAATTTGCATCATCTCAAAGTGGATGATATGGCTTGGATTTTAAAATCAACAATTACTCACTCAACACCCAAGTGGAAAATATCTCTCTTCACTACATATTGTAGAAGTATAGTTGTTTGCATCACTACAAAGATTGACAAGAGTCTAATCTTTTAAGAAAAGTTTAAAATAAAAGGCAAAGTGGAAAAATGGTTTGAAATGAGATTTATTGACTTTTAGTCTTCTCACAAAAATGTCAAGGTAATGTTAAATTGACTGAAGTTTATTTATGAAAAATGTTTTGAAAATGCATGGACCTAAGTCCAAGTTTATTATGAAAGTGGTTCAAGTTTAGAAACAAGAAGGGTTTTCAAAAGGAGGGAGGAGATTTTTGAAATTAAAGAAGATGGGAGGAGAAGAAGGGACTATCCTAAAGCATAAGGTAAAAGCTAAGGAGAAGAACCGTCTAACCAACAAGAAGCCAATACTTGACATTATGTGTCAAGATAGAATTCCAATTCCTTGGATTGAAACCAAACAAGAAAAGATACTAGACCTCTTTAGAGAACCAAACTTCCAGTGTATTATGTCTTCACAAAAAATTGGGCAGAGTAACGACTGTATACGGGTGAATTCCAGATTACAAACAAAGTATGCAATCACAATAACCTGTACACAAAACAAACAAACAACTCAATGTCTTGAGGTAAACCTCAAGAACTCCAGACAAAATAATCAATTAAGGTCACAAGGTCTCCAACATAAACTAAGGTTTCTAATCCTATGTCCAATAAGTCCAATACTCCATAATGCCAAGGATAGTAACCAAATAGTCCAATTATCATTAAAGATTTTTATGGTTCATGTTGATTATTAGGTATCTTAAAATAAAGAAAAGCTCAAATAAGCAAAATAAAAATGACAAGAATAGTAAATACTCAAGTGAGCAAAGATGAAAATAGCATGAAATGTAAATGCTAAAGTAAATGGTGCACAAAATAAAAAGCATAAAAATAAAAGCACAAAATAAAGTCAATTATTATTAATTAGTGGTTAGTTGGATGGCCATCTTGAAACTTGCATTTGGAACACATTAGAGGATTGGTAGAACCAAAGCCTCCACACAACAAGTTGCATTTGCTTTTTGTCAAGTATATCATCCATTTGGAATCCTCAAAAGTACCAGTTAATGATCAACAATGTTTAAGTGATCTGCATTGACCAAAAGTGATGTAGATCCATTAGAGGATTGGTAGAACCAAAGCTTCCACATAATGAATCTCAAGGTTATTGGATCAAAGAGATCAAATTAACATACTTGGGCTTGCAAACATAGGTTTGGGCCACGAATGATCATTTGTTCGAATCAGGATAAAATTTAATGCTATGTTAAGAAATCGTAAGTGGACTTATATAGAAGTCGCACCTATTTTGAGGTCGGTCAATAACAATCTATGTACCATTTGTTTTGAGACATGATATAGAGATCATGCTCCAATAACACTTAGTGCAATAAGAAAGGGATAAGATGAAGAGGAGTGGGAAAGAATATACAAACCACATTTGAATTAAATTTTAATCAAACTATTATTAAAATCATTCATCCATTTTTATGGAGTTAAACTCAACATCATGGATCCAATGATGTTAATAAAGTTCATGATCAAAAATTCAACCCGGATAAAATGTTTTAAAATAGAAATAAAAAATAAAAATATCAGCTATGTTCAGATTAATAAAGAAATATGAAGTAAGACCCTAGAAAAATCAGAAATGAACTCAAATATTTTTATAAATTTTTTGGTAATTTTTTAAAGTCAGAAACTATTTTTTAAAATTAAAAGAAATGAGTAAAATAAACCAAAAATGATACAAAATAACAAAGTTAGAAATAAAAAATTAATGAGGTCATTAATATTTGTCACAATATCATTGGATCATTCCATAATTTTTTCAGAATTTAAAAATGCATAAAAGTATTTTTAAACATTTAAAATAATTCAAATAAAGTGAAAATTTATAAAAAAAATATCAAAACACAAAATAAAATTGTGAAAAAATAAAAATCAAAAAGAGAAAATTAAAAAATATTTTTCATAATTTTTTCAGATTTTTTGGACTTAAAATGAATTTTCTATGATTTTTTGAAGTTTAAAACAATTAAAATAAAAAAAATAAAAATAAATATCAAACCAAAAAAATACGGGCCATCTGATCATTGTCAAAACGCGTTAGTAAACAGATCAAGTGGACCTGGCGCGTTGTGCATGTTATGGACTTTAGTGAATAACGTTTTTAATAAAATGTAAAATCAGATTTAAAAAAACAAAAACAAATGGCAAGCCATCATTGGTTGGAAGATGACATGTTGGTCATCTTCAACCTCCAGCCAACGTGAAATTGCAAGTCTCTCAAACTGTAAAATCAGAAGCTTAGATCTATGTCATTCGCTTCGTCTCATCAAGAAGAAGACAACCAAACCTTCGCGAAAAATTTATATAAACTATAGCTCAAGCAATTTGGAAGAGAAGTTTTGAAAAGGGATTTGAAAATTCATCGGCAAAGCGTGTTTCCAGATAAAAACAAGTGTTGCGACTAGAACCAGGGCAATGGGAGCTTCACAATGATATCAAAGTTTGGAAGAATTGATGGAGAAATCTACCTATTGAAGTTGAGTTGCAAAGCTCTGAAACTGGACTTCTATGGATCAATATAGGTCACGATTCTTGAAGGTAATTATATGGTTAACTTCAAGGAAGATCAAGGAAGGTGAATTGATAGCAAAATTGGATTGAAAAAGGCTTGAACATTGATTTCAAAGTTGCAGAAAAATGAGTTATGGAGCAAGTTTGGCAGGGTGATTCTGGCTATTCAAGCTTGAGGAAATGAATGAGGGATGACCCTCTATTTATAGGGAATCAAATGGAATGTTCAAGCGTGTGAAATGATGAAGTTTGGAGGGAAATCGTGTGAAGTTGCAAACAAGAAAAGTGTGACTTCTACTTTGATCAAAACTCATCCAAAACGCGCATTTTGCTATGCTAATCACTTCTGGAAGTTCACTAAACATGTTTAGAAGCAAAAACACGCAGAAAAAAATGTGTTTAGAAGCTAAATCAAGGATTTCAGTTTCTGACTTTTGAAGAAACTTCAGTTTCAAGTTACCAAGTTCAAATCAATGGTATTCTCAGCTCAAGTGGTCTTAGGGCATGATTCTTGAAGCTTTAGAAAGATAATATTACAAGCTTTGCAATGAGAAATGAATGGAATCAAATGGATGTTTGAGCTGAAAATTGCAATGAGTTAAAGTTGGGAAAAAGAAGTTGACTTTCCACACTTAGAAATATTTCAAGTTTTTTCTTCAAAAGTGACCTATAATGTCTTGCATCCAAACATGGCCTTCCAATTGGAATTTGTTCTTGACCAAAAAATATGGCATGAAATAGACCTCTTTAATGACATTTTGAGACTTAAACCATTCAAAATATCCAAAAAATGAGAGTTATGAATTGTTGAAGTTGGAAAAAGAATCATGAAATGACCTATAATATTTTGTATCCTTAGGACATCTTCCATCTATTTTCTCACTTTGAACATAAAATAAGGAATAAAGTTAACATCCTCAAGATCAATATGGAAAAAGAGTGGGCTCAAGGTGATAAAAATTTACCAAGTTATGATCATTTGAATTCACACATGGGAAATTGGGGGTTCATCTGGAGGACTTGTAATCTTTCTTCATCATCAAGTTTCTTCCACATGAAAACTCCTTGAAACTTTTGAAGTGATTTGTTAATAACCCTTTTAAGAGAAGGATTTATTTGGAATCACTAAAAAATACCAAAAGATGAGCAAGATATACTTCTTGATGTTCAAAACCCTAGCTCCTAGATCAAGAGAATGCTTTGAGGAACTTTGACAATTTTGAACAACCTTCTTATGCCAACACTTTTGTTTTGTAAATAGAAGTTGTTGAGGATGATAATGAGAACTCATAGCAACTATAACAACTTCCATATCTTTAGAATTTAGAGAAATATGCTCTTGTGACCGATGGGAACAAAGCCTTGTCCAACCATGAGAATTTCTTCAATCAACTCGTTGTACTTTTAAATCAATCTTGATAACTTTGAAATATGGTGAACCAAAATAAACCTTTCCATGCCATTTCTTCCAAAACAACTTCAATGGTGAGGTTTGAATTTCTCAAGCTTTATTGACTAGGGCATGGAAATAAACTCATGAACCCATGGATCAATTTGCTAAGCCACATTGCCTTTACCTACATTATTAAAAAGTAAGACAAAACAACATTGCATTTTATTAATTAAAAGGAAAGTAAAAAAAAAACATGCATGATCACAAAAGAAAAACAAGTCAAGGTGCTTGGTGATCCCTCAAAGAGCAAAGCTAAAGATAGATAGGAGAACCAAAAGCCCTAATGTGATCTTATTGTGATTGAATCAATATGGTATGATGAAGGGATCTTAGGGGAAAAATTGGGGTACAACAGCTGCCCTTATTTAAGTTTCTTCTACCCGGAGATACAAAGTTAAAAATCTTCGTGTCGACGTGATGGAAGATACTTAAATATAATACAAACCCTATTTTTGGCCCTAAGATGCCATGAAATTATTATTAGTATGAATGCATATGAAAAATTTCAAAGGGACGCAAAACACCACTGGGATGTAGCAAAGGAAATAAGGATCAAAAGACAAATCCGACCAGGAAAAAAATCACTGGTGAATCAAAAAGACCCGACTCATAGAGAATGGTAAAAGACCAAAGGATACACCAACTTTCACTGAAGGCGACCTACCAACTTTCACTGAAGGTAGAGAGAAAAGGAATATCATATCACTTCCATTCACTGACAGTGAACTACCAACGTTCACTGAAGGTAGCAAAAAGGTAACAATCACCAACTTTCACTTAAGGTGACCTACCAACTTTCACTGAAGGTAGAGAGAAAAGGAATATCATAGCACTTCTGTTCACTGACAGTGAACTACCAACGTTCACTGAAGGTAGCAAAAATATAACAATCACCAACTTTCACTGATGGTGACCTACCAACTTTCACTAAAGGTAGAGAGAAAAGGAATATCATAGCACTGCCGTTCACTAACAGTGAACTACCAACATTCACTAAAGGTAGCAAAAAGATAACAATGACCAACTTTCACTGATGGTGACCGACCAATTTTCACTGAAGGTAGTAAGATAAAATATCATAGAACCGACGTTCACTGATGGTGAACTACCAACATTCACTGAAGGTAGAAAAAAGATAACGATCATCGACGTTCATTGATGATGAACTACCAACTTTCACTGAAGGTAGTAAGAGAAAATATCATAGCACCGACGTTCACTGACGGTGAACTACCAACTTTCACTGAAGGTAGAAAAAAGATAACAAGTTTCCCCAAAATCATGGCGTTTCACCTATAAAGGGTCTCAACTTCTTCTTTAACCGAGGCACTCTGCCTGGAAAGGGTAATATATAAGTTGTCTCAAATAAAGATACTACCACTTGAAAAGTTTTCAAAATGGGTTGTCTCTTCCATGTTGAAAGATTTTCCACCCACTGGAGTAATTTGACAACAAACTGCAAACTATCCGCTCATAGAGAAGATAACAACAAATAACGCCAACTTTTACAGTGAAGTATCAGTTTCTCAAATAAAGACACCTGCTACTTGCTGTTATAGGAAGGGTTGTAAAAATGACTTTCTGGGGAAAACAAAATGGCTTCCTGGGGAATTGAATCATGACTTCATGGAGAGATGCCAACATATTCCTACTAAGGAGATAAATCCTTCTTGTGTAAAATAAATGCACATATTCAAACCAAAGCTTGAAGCTTACAGAGATCCAAAGTAATAATATCGATGGGGAAATAAAGATTCAAACCAGAAATAAACTAGAGTAAAACAGTCAACCAAAATACATCCCTTGAGAAATAAGCTCAAGAGGGAAACCCGATCTATCCAGACAAAGAGTTGTACAGGAAGGCTAAAGCAAAAATCTTCCACAAGGGATAACTCAGTGGGTAAATTGAAATAATATACACTTTCTGCTTAAGGCCAACACTCTATTGGAGATAGGACAACACAACTCTGCAAAACAGGGTAATATGTCAACCAAAATATTAACAAGTGTTAATGAATAATGATTTGCTAAATTTAAATATGCATGATGTATGTATGAACGTATGAGTGTTATCATGTATATGCTGACAAAATAGATATATAACATTGGGAGATAACTAGACAAAACCAACTCGGGTACCATCAATACTAGCTAAATCTCATCCAAGATGAACATTCCATAAGAAAAAAAGCACCAACTGAGGAAACAAAATCCTATTCCACGTCTTAACATCAACGAGAAGGAACATAATCCGGAAGTAATCAAATCAAACAACAAAGTAGTACAGATACAGGGATATAACATCCTTCTCTAGGCTCCACCGGGGAATAGCACTCAGACTTCAATGGGAAAACAAATGCTTTCACGGTCCGCACTTCTACTGGGGATTGCAATGCTGATTTCAAATAAGGCAGATGGAAACCATATTGACAAAATATAAACTGAGGATTTCGAGCCGACTTCAATGGAGAAATATCATACAGACTTCACTAGGGGAGATAGTGCCTTATCATCGAGATATCAACGGGGGACCTCGTGCTGACTCTGTTGAGGAGGTCAACACCATATTGAAGAGAGGAAACCAAGATACATTCTTCAATATTGAGTAAGTATTGCACCAACTTCTCTGGGGAAAAAGTATGAAACCTCATGGGGATAACAACTCGGGGAGTTAAGAAGTCAAACATTACAGCAAGAAATCAATTTTATGGGGATTTTAAATCAAACCCAACACTTGGTGGGTGAAAACCCAAAAAAACTGACAAATACCTTAACACTTCTTAAATAAAACATTGCCCTTTCCTGATTATCGGGCAATCAAACAAAATGCAAGTACTACCTAAAGGGAGATACTTCGCAAATGAGTCCAACTCAGCATGCGCGGGGAGAAAAGACTTTTATCAAATAAGCGAAGCCTTCAATAGGGAATCTTGGATTGAGTCTTCATATCATGAAAACTTATTCCAACAAAAGATGCCCTGGGATAGCCTTTATGGGGAATCTAGAAGTCAACATTATAGAAAGGGGTCAAACTCATGGGGATTTTAAATCAAACCCAACACTGGGCAGGTGAAAACCCAAAAGTCGACCACTGTCTCAACACTTCTTAGAAAATATACTTCCATGGTCTAGCTTCCTGGGAAATAAATACCAACAATAATGCCAATACTGCAGAAAAGCGACACTTTGCAAATAGTTCCATCTCAGTACATCAAGGAAAAAAAAGACCTTTCGTCATATGAGGGAAGACTTCGTTGGGGAATCCGGGATAGAGGCCTCAGACCATGCAAACCCAAAAATCAGAAAATAAACCAACACTTGACTGGGAACACTGGGATCACAAACCCAATACTGCACGTTACGCCAATTGGTATCGTCTTCAATATACAAAAATCACACGTATACCAGCAAAAATGACCTGAGAAAAATTTCCCGGGGGGAAACAAAACTTCCTGAAATTACTAGAGTTCGTCCATTCCTGGGATCACCACTTTTGTTTTCCTCTTGAATCACAAAATCTAAAGTAAAAGTAAGTTGTAAATTCTTTTTGAAAAACAATTTTGTTATTTAATCTTTTTGCTTTGAAAATTATTATCAATAATAAATGTAGTCTTTGTAAGCTAAATAAAATAGAAATTACAAAGAATTGGGTAAAAGCTCAAATTTTATTGATAGAATGGTAGTCTGAGAATGGCGAGGCTCCATGGATAATTACAAAGTTTGGAAAATGGTAATATATAATGGAAAAGATACATTGAGATACAATGACCACTATTCCCTCTAACAACTTTCAAATTCTGAGCAGCAACTTCCGTTGAAGTATGGCGAGGATCCAAGAAGATTGTTGCTTCAATGATAAAGTCTTTTCTGATGTAGTTACTTCTCAAGAAAATCCCTAACTTTTGCCTAAGCTTCCCTTGCAGGTTTTCAACTTAGCGGGAAATTTTATTCTGTTTATGTCTCTAATTTTTGCCTAGACCGCCCTTTCGGGTTTTCAGCCTACTGAGACGCTCCTTTTTTCCTAAGCCGCCCTTTCGGGTTTTCAACTTAGCGAGCTGTTATTTTATTTCTTTAGGCGAAGTATTTCTTGACTGCATCAGCATTCATGGGACGTGGGAACTCCTCGACATCCATAGTTTCAAGAATTAATGCACCGCCCGAGAAGGATTTCTTGACAACATACGGGCCTTCAAAATTTGGAGTCCACTTGCCTCTAAAATCAACGTTAAAAGACATGATCTTCCTGAGCACATGGTCGCCTTCTCTAAATTCATGAGATTTGACCTTCTTATCAAAAGCTTTCTTCATTCTCTTCTGGTATAACTACCTATGACACAAAGCCGTCATTCTCTTCTCTTTGATCAAATTCAATTGGTCAAACCTGTTCTGGACCCATTCAGCCTCTGACAACTTGGTTTCCATTATCACACGCAAAGAGGGAATCTCAACCTCGATTGGGAGCACCGCTTCCATTCCACACACAAGGGAGAACATGGTTTCTCCTGTTGAAGTGCGGACAGATGTCCGATATCCATGTAAAGAAAAAGGGAGCATTTCATGCCAATCTTAATAAGTAACAACCATCTTCTGGATGATCTTCTTAATATTCTTATTAGCAGCTTCAATATCCCCATTCATCTTCGATCTATATGGAGATGAATTTTGATGGACAATCTTGAATTCTTCACAAAGTTCTGTCATTATTTTGTTGTTCAGATTCAAGCCATTGTCGATGATAATTCTTCTCGGCACACCATACCTGAAGATGTGAAAAACACAAGAAGGGGGGGGGGGGGGGGTTGAATTGAAAACTTGAAAATGAAAGCACAATGACACAATATTTTTATCCTGGTTCATTTGATCTCAAACTACTCCAGTCAATCCTTCAAGGTGATTTCGCCTCTCTCCAACGAGGTCTTAATTCACTAATCTCAACAAGATTACAATCACTACTTTAACAATTGTTAAAGTCTTCTTGAGTACAACCACAATCCGGTTAATATCAAGGAACATTGTTTCAAGACAATTATACAAGATATGTGTTGTTGTTTTTCTTACAAAAACTGTTTATCACAATTGTGATAAATTACACAGGATTATAGCTTGGAAACGTAAATAATATTGCTTGCATCTTTGAATATGCGTGAGTGGTAATGTAGCAAAATCGTCCTTGATTTTGAATGCTGACTTTGTTTATATAGGCAGTGGAATAACATTGATCATAAAACATGTTTAATTTCATTAACACACTTTCCATTTGGAGAAGATCCTGTCTGAAAGAAGTCGTTGGAATTGATGCTGTTATGAATGATCAGTAACGCTTCAAAATTTTATCTCCTTGCCTACTGATGACACTTCAGAACTTTGATGACTTGGATTGACATGTTCTTGTTCAGAATCAGAGTTTACTTTGATTAAGCACAGGTTCTGGTCATCAATCTTCAGCGCATGTTCTGATTACTTCAATGTGTAGCTCTTAAGGCTTATCTTCTAATGCTGATATGATCAGAACTTCTGCATACATAAAAACATAATTTTTAGGGTGCATATTTGTTCTTTGTATTTATTATTTATTCTTTTGTATTTTTTATCATCAAAATTCTAACTAAGGGTTGTAGAATCAAACTGTGTTCTAACAATCTCCCCCTTTTTGATGATGACAAAAACTATATTTTTCAATTAAAAATAAAGGAAAAAAGGTTTAAGAGAAACTCCCCCTGAGTTGATTACTTCCCTTAAGTTCCTTGAGCATCAGAATTTAGCTGCATCTTCTATCAGAGTTTGTACTTTCTCACCCTGTTCAAACATTCTCAGAAAGTAGAGGTTAAGTAATTTAGAATGTTTGAGACTTTTGTCTCGGTAAACCATTATTGAAAATATCTTACTTTCTCCCCCTTTTTGTCAGTTATCAAAAAGGTAATATAACCAGATCCAAAAGATAAGAATTATATTAAAAACATTAAGCAATGATAAGTTCCAGAACAAAAGAGGTAAAAATTAAGCATTACAGATAAACAGATTTAAAACAGAAATCTAAGAAGGAGGGGGAAGACGTGTGAACAACGCTTCCAGCAAGCTTTTGATCTAAGTATTAGACTCTTCTTGCTTGCCCAATATGCCTCTGATTTCCTTTGTGGTGTCTTCCTGTTTACCCAAAATGCTTTTAATCTCCTTGTTCGTTTCCTCCTGCTGATCCAACCTTGCATGAATAAGAGCATTTTCTTTCTTCAACTCTTCCAGAGTTTGCATGACTAAGGAAGGTGCCGGAGCTTCTTCAGGAGTTGGACGTTGCTCAGAGAATTCTGCAGCTTTTTCAGAGTGAACCATTACTTCTGATGTAACTAAGTCTTCTAGAGCAGTAGTCAGGGACAAACTTTCTGATTCTGGTTGAACTTCATCTGAGGATGATGCTCTGTCCAGGGAGCATTATCCAGATAAAGGATTTCTTTCTTGAACAATGGGGTCAAAACTTGGTCTTGAAGAGCCTTCAGCTTATCACTAAAGTTCTACTGAACCTGTTCATAACTCTGTTCCTTCAACTTCAACGTTTCAGAACTAAGCCAATTTTTGAATCTTGTCCACAGATAATCAGAAGCAGCAAGATTTGTCATCTTTTGACTAGCATGCTTCAAGGAAGTAATCCATTCCTGCATTCTTGTTTCAAAAATCAACAAATTTGTACCAACATCTGATGGGTCTGATGTGGTTTCAGTTGGTTTGGGTTTGGGAATGGTAGTTTTCAGATACGTGGAGGTTAGTCTTTCCAGCAAGATTGGATCAACGAAAAGTCTCAAATTTTCAGCTGGACGGCTAGTAGGTGAAGGAGTGGGAGAGTCAGGTATGATGATTTGTCTAGTGGCAGTGTTTGGAGGAGTGGATTCCAGAGATGATGGGATATCTAGAATATCGTGGATGGTGATAGGCAAGCGAATAACAAGTGGTTTTGTGATTCTGGGTATAGGGATAGTATCAGAATCTGAATGAGGCTCTTCAGATTGGTTTGTTGAAACATGAGGAGGTTTTGATTCATGGATAATAGAAGATTGATTTTCAGAAGGTTGAACTTCTGGTTGTTGTATTTCTGTTTGAGGAATTTCTTAATGAGGTGATTGTGGTTGTGAAATTTCTGGTTGAGAAATTTCTGGTTGATGTGTTTCTGGTGGAGGTGAATTTGGATGAGGAATTTCTGTTTATGGAGAGAGTTGTTACGGAATTGCTGGTGTGGTATCAAAGTTTGGATTTTGTGGTACAGGAGCTGAAAAGTCTTGGTCAAATAAATCAATATCAGACAGAACTTTGGCAAGTTCTGGTTGGTTTTTTTTAGGACTTGGATTATGAGAAAGGGAGTGAGTTTCATTCAGAACTAGAGTTTCTGATGGTTCAAACCCTATGTCAAAGTCTTCAAATGTTTGTGGTGATGGATTTTCTGGTTGAGAAGGCATGGCTTCAGATGTTGATACATTTATTGATTCTATAACAATAACAGAGGAAGGATTACCTTTCTTTTTGGCAGCTTTTGGAGTCCTCTGAAATGGTCCTTCTGCTGCAGCTTTCCTTTTCTTGGTATTCTTCAAAACAACTTTTGGAGCAGCCTTATGAACATCCTAGATGTTGATTTCTGGTGCAGTACCATCTTCCTTACAAGCATCCATATATCTGACTATTATTTCTGGCTTGGAGTCTGTTGCACCCCAAAATTTGCCCTCTCATGTTTTCCAAAGTCTTCCCCCTGCCTGGGTGATCACAAACTCTTGCCTAAGGAAAAAGAAGATTTTTGAGTGGTACTTCAAATACCTTTCAATTGGCATTCTGAAAGAGTATTTCGATTGGCATTATGGACAAGCATTCGATTGGAATTATGTCAAGGCAATTTCGAAAGGCATGTCAACCATGTCCTTCGATTGGCATGAACAACACCTTTTGATTGGCCTGTTAGCAGAGCATTTCGATTGGAATCCTTCGATTGATATTTGGGCCAGGCCCATTCGAAGGGTACGCAGGGAGTCCATTCGAAAGAGGCAAATCAGGACTAATCGAAGAGCATGGCCTGAAAGCACTCGAAATCCAAGCGTCCAGGTTCATTCAAGGGACACAAATGTTTCAAAAAAGGAAATGATTTAATGTGTTTGATTTTTGTCCAGAGCGTTAAAGGCCTATTTTAATGGTTGTCCCTTACCATTTTCATGCACTCCCACACTCCTATAAATAGGAGGCCAGTGACACATTACAACGGACAAGAAAATTACACGAAAAATCACACGAAAATCATAGAACGAAAATTATACACACTTCTTCAAAAAATCTGCAGGAGAACAAAACATTGGAGAAACGCTGCCCAGAATTTTCCAAGCCAAAGCAGTCCCTCAGATCGAAGGTGCCTACGCCTAGAAGCCCTCAAATCAAAAGTGCCTACATCCAGGAAGTGCCCAGATCAAAAGTGCCTGCGCCCAGAAATCCCAGATTGAAAGTGCTCCCATCCGGCCAGTGCCCAAATCGAAGACTCAATCTGCAGGTAAGAAAGGGTAAATTGTCCAACCTTACATTTGCATAAACGCATTATTACTTGTTGTTACGTTTGACTTGCCATCTTAGACAGGATCGAAAGGCCTGGGTTTGGCACCCAAGTCACACTTTTCGTGTGCTAACATTTGCTGCAGATTTAGCCTGAAGAGACCCCAACAAGTGCAAGATCGAAGGGTCTGGGATTCAATACCCAGGCCCTGCATTTTTGTTTCGCTCACATACTTTTGCAAGTATAACATCCCAGATCGAAGGAGAGCCCTTCTCTGGATCGAACCCATTAGCGTGCTGGATCGAAAGAGGCATCTCATCCCTGGATCGAAAGCCATGACCTCCATGATCGAAGGGCAATCCTCTTCCCTGGATCGAAGGCTACTCACGCCTTACTGTCTGGCCCAATCGAAAGGACCAGGACTCTCTCTGGACCGAAGCAGTCCATTCCCTCCCTGGGTCGAAACTCCCTTTTTCCCTGGATCGAAGGATCCCTCGTGCACTTTATTTTTTTGTTTTTATTCTCATAGACTTCTTTTTATCTTTTAATTAACATTAAAATAAAAAAAATCACAAAAAAACATTAGGTTAGTTTTTTATTCAAATTAATTAATTAATTATTTTAACTTCATTTTATCAATTTAAAATAAACTAGACTTAGGAGTATTTAATTCAAATATCTTCTTAATCAAAAACAACAAAAAGAGTTCTTATTCTTAGGATTTTTTTTAGATTCACGCGCGTTTATTTTACTGGGATGTAATAGCTTAAACTAAGACCTTCTTTTACTTTACTGTTTTTATTTCCCCCAATATTTTTGGACATGTAAATAATCCCCCTCCCCGAAAGCCTTGTAATAGCGTAGGATTTACAATCCCCGCACTTTAAATTCCTGTACATATATTAATTGCTTAGATGTATGCTAACTAGGATTGTATGACAAGATTAACTCTTAACTTAAAATCAACAGTAGTCCACCATGACATGCAAGAAGAATATAACTGAAAATTGACACACTTGCACACGCCACTCCTAGGGTATACCTCATTTGGTTGCCTCGAACGTGGTCATTAAGTATAGGATGTTTTAGTGGTCGTCCTTTGTCCCAAGATCATAAGTTGCCTCGAAATGGTCGCCTCGATAAAAATGATCTAAGACATTAGGATTACCACTAAAGCGTCCTAACATTGCTTTAGTGACCACACGTCCCTAAAATCGAATTGACCCGAAAACTCCAACGACGGTGCTACCTATTCCTTAATAGCAGGATAGTACTGTCTAAAGGACATTTGCACAATTAAATTCCCTTTTGAGTAGGTAGAGGTTTTTAAGTACTTGCTCTCTTTTAAAAAAAAAAAAACAAAAACAACTTTTCGCACCTACACTTTCAAAAAGTTTTCAAACAAACACTTCATACACTCTTGAGGACTGATACAAGAGTTACCTAGAAGTTTTTCAAACTAAACTTTTTTTCAAAACCCACAAACACAAAAGAAAAGCAAACATTTTTGAAAACATAGTGAGCAAGTACCTAAGAGCCCGTGGATAACCACAGATAGAAAGGGTGCTAACACCTTCCCTTTCTATAAATCTACCTCCCGAACCGAGAAACATTCTCGAAAAGGAATTTTGCTGTGCTTTTGTCCTTTCCTTGTTGGAGAACATAAAAGACGGTGGCGACTCTTGCTTACCGCGACATTTCGCGAACCAGCACTATAAAACAGTCAATTCTATTTCCACCAATCACAGAACTGGCGACTCTGCTGGGGACACTTAATAAGTGAAGTGTACCTTAGGATTAGAACACTATTATGTTTTCAATTGCTTGCTTTGTTTGCTTTAATATTGTGGGCCTGTTTTGGAGTTTCATAGATCCTAACCCGGATCTGGGGGATACCTTTTAGAAAGTAGCAATAAACTGTGAGGGAACTGTGCAGGGTATACCGACACGGTTGAAGCAGTTTGCTACGTTGATGTGGCACTTTGGTGAGTACCGGTAACCCTTAAGTCAAGTCAAGGAGAGTACGGGGCCGCCGCGTGGTGTCGTGAAGCATTAACTGACCTTAGGAACCTTACTTGACCATCCTGGCCTCTTTAGGTGTAGTGAGACGACCGACTTTGGTGCAGTCCAAAGTTGGTAGATACTCGATACTACACTCATTGAGGGTTGTTTTCTTGGAATATTTTGATCGCCAGTTCAGTGGCTAAATCAAAACAATGAACATAGAAAACGACCCAATGATATTGAGCTCCTTATAACCCGGTTACTTTTGATAGGACAGGTTTTGAGCCAACCAACTTCAAGAGGGTAGTACCTAAACTTCATGCTGGCCTAAACTCTAAGGGCTGTCTGGTGTGACTTGTGTGCCTTATCATGTTTGCTTTTTGTGGATACTTGCGGTGTGTCTTTATCATAACATCATACCATTGCATGCATCCTGCATAAGGACTAACCTGTATACATCTTGCATAAGGACTAACCCATTTCAAGGATCTCAAGGGTCTGTGATGCAGGTCATGATGAATCAAATGTCTAGCAAGGGGTAAAGGGGATGTATTTTCCTCTAGCCAAGGTTAATGACTTGAGTCAGGGGCTATGACCCACTCGATATGGTGAGCTTTGACTCTTGAAGAAGGACTCTCAACAACATAAAGTTCCTTCAATCAAGCTACGAAATTCAAATTCTAACAATTTTCTTGTTTACCCTGCGAGATCCTTGAAAACATTGCATGCATACATACACATCATTGTATAACAGGTACCCTTGTTACGGGTCACTTACCTTCTTCGCTGTTTATTTCAGCAATGGCTTCCCAACAAGACAACCAGGATCTTCATGCTCAAGAGACTCGGTTCGGGGAGATCCTCCTAAATCTATACAAGGGGCAGGAAGAGCTGAGAACACTCCTCATGGGGACTTTGGTCAGGAACAGTCCAAAAGACGATAAAGACGAACGACTGAAACGTCTGCAAGCTGAGGTAGATACAATGAGAACCCAGATGCTGGGGCAGATGGCTCTCATTCAAGACTTAGCTCAAAGACAAGAAGAGCTCAGGGTTCTCGTCAACCAACTGCTTCGGGATAACCAACTAGGGAAAACATCTAAGGTTGAAGATCAAGTCATCATTCAACCACCTTTGGGGCAAGAAGACAAGGGAAAAGCTCCTCAGCTTGCTTCAGGGTCACAAGCCCAGCATCAACCTCACCAAAAGCAACGGGTTGACCGAAGGCAATTTACCAAGCTCAACATGCCGTTGTCTCAAGCTTTACAACACTTGTTAAGATTGAATCTGGTGACATTAAGGGACCCTCCTAAGAATCCCAACACAGCCTCCCCAAGGTACAATCCTGATGCAAGGTGTGCATACCATTATGACAGTCATGGACATGACACCGACGACTGTCGGACTTTGAAGAACAAAATTCAAGACCTGATTGATGAGGGAGCATTGGAATTCACACAAGATGCTCAGGCTGAGTTCTTCTACCATCCCTCCAAGGTTCACCATTTGAAGTGACAAGTACTGAGACGAGAAGATTTTTGTTCAAGTTGTAATCTCTTTGTTATTCAAACAATTATCCATTAATGCCAAACTTTGTTTCATTAATGCATCGCATATGTTTTTCTTGATTTGATCCAATCATTTTCATTATATTTAAACTATGCTTTTTACTCTCTTTATGACATTCAACTCTTGCTAAAAAGTTACAAGCCTTTAGAGGGAGAATGACGAAACAATGCCATAATCTCATACAGTATGCTTTTGGACAGACCTTGCTGACGATGTACAGGCATTTCTTTCAAATCCTAAACACTGGAGTTATAAGGAAGATAATCTCTAGTCAACCCCTTCGAGCCAAAGAAGTAGGAGTTTTATGTTTTTAAACAAGTTGAAACCTTTGATTTAAACCTGGGGCAGGGTAGTCTCTCAGTTAATTCAAAAGATGTGCATTGAAGTCGCAAAACTCTCAGTTCATAATACAACGAACGACATCAAAAGCATTCCTCTGGAATCAAAAGACAGTGGTGGTTCCTTATCTCATAGGCAGTCAATCTCTCAAAAGAGAAAAGCCCACTGAGCCAAAATCTATAAAGGAGGCTTAAGAAAGTTGGGGCATCCCGCTGACTGTAATCTTGAAAACAAGAACAATCAGGCAAAAGTTAGGGATAACAAATCAAAAGAACGAGGTCGCTAAAAATCCTCAATAACATGAAAAAATGTTGCAAAAATGACTGCCTTCCAACAAATTCAACATGTGTGAACCATCACCAAAAACGTCGTTCCAGACTCATTTGGAGACCAAATGCACAATTAACTGAGTTTAGGATTGAAGAACATCACGAAGAGCGGGTGGGTACAAATATACTTTGAGCCTTTATCCTTTGTTTCTTAAACCGTGAACCAAGCCACGTTACAACCCTTCAAAAGTCCTAACTGAAGCATGGGTTAGTTCCAAAGCATACTGTTACAAAAGGTATCCTGACTCCTGTAAGGCTTTGCCCTAAATCTTGCGTTGAATTTGTCTTATAAAAAAAGTTTTCTGCTAAAAAACACACTTTTCAAAACTTCGAGACAAACATAAATTTTGCATTATTTGAATATCACTGTTTGCATTTGGCTATTTGTTTGACAGCGGAGAAATTCACACAACGAATATCCGATGAACGAAAACCCTCTCAGTGAACAAAATCACTTCAAAATGGACGACACTTCCAATCAAGGGGCGTGGCATGATCATTGTCCATCACCTGGGGCAGTCCAATCAAGATTCTAAGACATCTCTCAAAGAAGTGCAGAGTAACCAAGAGCAAATCTCCATCTCCGTTACTTGGGGCATTGAACATCAATCTCAGTGAAGGGTTACATACAGTCAAACATTTCCAGGCAGTGCCACAAACACCTGCTGCTAGGGGCAATGACAAATCTCCCCAGATCCTTCTCATAGGATGACTCCCAGCAAGGGTTTAATCTCTGAAAACCTTTCCCCAACAACACCAGGATTCCCCATCTTGAGTTTGCCTCTCCGACTACTACAAATCAAAGGACCACAACTCCTCTTCCCCAGTAGACTACTCTGCAATCCCCAACAAGTTACTGTGAAACCTGGACCCAACCAGATGTCAGTTTAACTTTGACTCCCCAGTAGAGCAACAGACAACCGAGACTCCTGAACTTGTTCCCCAAGAACGAATCAATACTCTCCACAAAGTTTACAACTTTCCCCAACGGAGTTCTCCTTGACAAAACGAGGATCCTCAGTGGAAACATGCTAAGCAAAATTTGAAGACACACATACTCTTCAACAGCAATCCGGGATTTAACAACTCCCAAACACTTGTCAAGGATTTATTTTCCCAGACAAAAATACATTCATTAACATTTCACATTTCATACATCCTATTTACATACATGACAAAATACATATAACATAAATCTCATTTATTTTGAGAACATCACAATGCATACATCATGACATTGCATACAACTAACTCTTTACCTATTCAGGAAAGATCGATTGACAGATAAAAGTCATTACCTTTTGAGGTAGTAATCGTCCAAGATTCCTTCATCATCCTGCTGAGGTAGTAATCGTCTAAGATTCCTTCATCATCCTGCTGAGGTAGTAATCGTCCAAGATTCCTTCATCATCCTGCTAAGGTAGAAATCGTCCAAGATTCCTTCACCATCTTGCTGAGGTAGTAATCGTCCAAGATTCCTTCATCATCCTGCTGAGGTAGTAATCGTCCAAGATAAATTCATCATCCTGCTGAGGTAGTAATCGTCTAAGATTCTTTCACCATCTTGTTGAGGTAGTAATCGTCCAAGATTCCTTCATCATCCTGCTGAGGTAGTAATCGTCCAAGATTTCTTCATCATCCTGCTGAGGTAGTAATCGTCCAAGATTCCTTCACCATCTTGCTGAGGTAGTAATCGTCCAAGATTCCTTCATCATCCTGCTGAGGTAGTAATCGTCCAAGATTCCTTCATCATCATGCTGAGGTAGTAGTCGTCCAAGATTCCTTCATCATCCTGCTGAGGTAGAAGTCATCCAAGATTCCTTCATCATCCTGCTGAGGTAGTAATCATCCAAGATTACTTCATCATCCTGCTGAGGTAGTAATCGTCCAAGATTCCTTCACCATCTTGCTGAGGTAGTAATCGTCCAAGATTCCTTCATAATCCTACTGAGGTAGTAATCGTCCAAGGTTCCTTCATCATCATGTTGAGGTAGTAGTCGTCCAAGATTCCTTCATCATCCTGCTGAGGTAGAAGTCATCCAAGATTCCTTCATCATCCTGCTGAGGTAGTAATCGTCCAAGATTCCTTCATCATCCTGCTGAGGTAGAAGTCATCCAAGATTCCTTCACCATCTTGTTGAGGTAGTAATCGTCCAAGATTCCTTCATCATCCTGCTGAGGTAGTAATGGTCCAAGATTCCTTCATCATCCTGCTGAGGTAGTAATCGTCCAAGATTCCTTCACCATCTTGCTGAGGTAGTAATCGTCCAAGATTCCTTCATCATCCTGCTGAGGTAGTAATCGTCCAAGATTCCTTCATCATCCTGCTGAGGTAGTAATCGTCCAAGATTCCTTCACCATCTTGCTGAGGTAGTAATCGTCCAAGATTCCTTCATCATCCTGCTGAGGTAGTAATCGTCCAATATTCCTTCATCATCCTGTTGAGGTAGAAGTCATCCAAGATTCCTTCACCATCTTGCTGAGGTAGTAATCGTCCAAGATTCCTTCATCATCCTGCTGAGGTAGTAATCGTCCAAGATTCCTTCATAATCCCACTGTTGTAGTAATCGTCCAAGATTCCTTCATCATCTGTTTGGAGTAGCAATCGTCTCAGATTCCTTCATCACACATCATTATCAAAAAAGACCTCCTCTGGTTAGATTTATTTCTCCCAGTTAATGACCGGCAATCGGAGACCTTCAAATAACAGTACAGATACAATCCAAATTTGGATGTAATTTTGTCACTCATTCAAATACAGTCCAGCAATCGCCTCTGGATGGCAGCTTTTAGCCTGTCTCCAATGACTATCCATTACCTCTCCTGCAGATGGCATCTATAAGCCCATCCTCCTACCAACCATCTCCAAATGGCATTTGTAAGCCCATTCCCGACGTCACAATGCTGATACTACACCATGCGAGTGCAAATTTCTAGGCACTCTAGTGTTCAATTATCTTCCACCTTCGGATCGCGAAAGGCTAGAAAGCCAATCTATATCCTCGGGTTTAAGAAAATTGAACAGGGGCAACTGTTGCACCCCAAAATTTGCCCTCTCATGTTTTCTAAAGTCTTCCCCCTGCCTGGGTGATCACAAACTCTTGCCTAAGGAAAAAGAATATTTTTGAGTGGTACTTCAAATACCTTTCGATTGGCATTCTGAAAGAGTATTTCGATTGGCATTATGGACAAGTATTCGATTGGAATTATGTTAAGGCAATTTCGACAAGCATGTCAACCATGTCCTTCGATTGGCATGAACAACACCTTTTGATTAGCCTGTTAGCAGAGCATTTCGATTGGAATCCTTCGATTGATATTTGGGCCAGGCCCATTCGAAGGGTACGTAAGGAGTCCATTCGAAAGAGGCAAATCAGGACTAATCGAAGAGCATGGCCTGAAAGCACTCGAAATCCAAGCGTCCAGGTTCATTCAAGGGACACGAATGTTTCAAAAAAGGAAATGATTTAATGTGTTTGATTTTTGTCCAGAGCGTTAAAGGCCTATTTTAATGGTTGTCCCTTACCATTTTCGTGCACTCCCACACTCCTATAAATAGGAGGCCAGTGACACATTACAACGGACAAGAAAATTACACGAAAAATCACACGAAAATCATAGAACGAAAATTATACACACTTCTTCAAAAAATCTGCAGGAGAACAAAACATTGGAGAGACGCTGCCCAGAATTTTCCAAGCCAAAACAGTCCCTCAGATCGAAGGTGCCTACGCCCAGAAGCCCTCAAATCAAAAGTGCCTACATCCAGGAAGTGCCCAGATCAAAAGTGCCTGCGCCTAGAAATCCCAGATTGAAAGTGCTCCCATCCGGCAAGTGCCCAAATCGAAGACTCAATCTGCAGGTAAGAAAGGGTAAATTGTCCAACCTTACATTTGTATAAACGCATTATTACTTGTTGTTACCTTTGACTTGCCATCTTAGACAGGATCGAAAGGCCAGGGTTTGGCACCCAGGTCACACTTTTCGTGTGCTAACATTTGCTGCAGATTTAGCCTGAAGAGACCCCAACAAGTGCAGGATCGAAGGGCCTGGGATTCAATACCCAGGCCCTGCATTTTTGTTTCGCTCACATACTTTTGCAGGTATAACATCCCAGATCAAAGGAGAGCCATTCTCTGGATCAAACCCATTAGCGTGCTGGATTGAAAGAGGCATCTCATCCCTGGATCGAAAGCCATGACCTCCATGATCGAAGGGCAATCCTCTTCCCTGGATCGAAGGCTACTCACGCCTTACTTTCTGGCCCAATCGAAAGGACCAGGACCCTCTCTGGACCGAAGCAGTCCATTCCCTCCCTGGGTCGAAACTCCTTTTTTCCCTGGATCGAAGGATCCCTCCTGCACTTTATTTTTTTTGTTTTTATTCTCATAGACTTCTTTTTATCTTTTAATTAACATTAAAATAAAAAAAATCACAAAAAAACATTAGGTTAGTTTTTTATTCAAATTAATTTTGTAAATAAATTAATTAATTATTTTAACTTCATTTTATCAATTTAAAATAAACTAGACTTAGGAGTATTTAATTCAAATATCTTCTTAATCAAAAACAACAAAAAGAGTTCTTATTCTTAGGATTTTTTTTAGATTCACGCGCGTTTATTTTACTGGGATGTAATAGCTTAAACTAAGACCTTCTTTTACTTTACTGTTTTTATTTCCCCCAATATTTTTGGACATGTAAATAATCCCCCTCCCCGAAAGCCTTGTAATAGCGTAGGATTTACAATTCCCGCACTTTAAATTCCTGTACATATATTAACTGCTTAGATGTATGCTAACTAGGATTGTATGACAAGATTAACTCTTAACTTAAAATCAACAGTAGTCCACCATGACATGCAAGAATAATATAACTGAAAATTGACACACTTGCACACGCCACTCCTAGGGTATACCTCATTTGGTTTCCTCGAACGTGGTCATTAAGTATAGGATGTTTTAGAGGTCGTCCTTTGTCCCAAGATCATAAGTTGCCTCGAAATGGTCGCCTCGATAAAAGTGATCTAAGACATTAGGATTACCACTAAAGCGTCCTAACGTTGCTTTAGTGACCACATGTCCCTAAAATCGAATTGACCCGAAAACTCCAACGACGGTGCTACCTATTCCTCAATAGCAGGATAATATTGTCTAAAGGAAATTTGCACAATTAAATTTCCTTTTGAGTAGGTAGAGGTTTTTAAGTACTTGCTCTCTTTTTTCAAAAAAAAAAAACAAAAACAACTTTTCGCACCTACACTTTCAAAAAGTTTTCAAACAAACACTTCATACACTCTTGAGGACTGATACAAGAGTTACCTAGAAGTTTTTCAAACTAAACTTTTTTTCAAAACCCCCCAACACAAAAGAAAAGCAAACATTTTTGAAAACATAGTTAGCAAGTACCTAAGAGCCCGTGGATAACCACGAATAGAAAGGGTGCTAACACCTTCCCTTTCTATAAATCTACCTCCTGAACCGAGAAACATTCTCGAAAAGGAATTTTGCTGTGCTTTTGTCCTTTCATTGTTGGAGAACATAAAAGACGGTGGAGACTCTTGCTTACCGCGACATTTCGCGAACCAGCACTAAAAAACAGTCAGTTCTATTTCCACCGATCATAGAGTCAATCTCAGAGAATAGAGGAAAATCATCCAGAGGTATTCTTCTTGAAGTGATGGTTGCATAAGAAGTAACATTGGGTTCCTTCTTGATATTCTCAATGATTTTCATCTTCTTCATATTTTTTTCGTTCAGGGGCTTCCCAGCGGTTCCTTCCAATGTGTTGATTTCCCGAGCTTCAGTCAAATGCTCTATCAACCTATTCTCTGTTAGAATATCTGATATGAGCCTGCCTAAGGGAATCCAGTCACTCTTGGTCCGTTCATATTCTCTTGTTTCCTTCACACTCGTTCTAAGGTGATTAAACAACAAGTGTGGAAGGTTTACCTTAGTCCTCTTAGAAATGAAGTAGATCATAAACTGCTGATCAATGTTGATATAATCAGGAGAGCTAGTTGGCTTCCTGTGGTTGATACACCCCAGAATAATTCTTGCCCAAATTCTGTGGTGATCCTTCAGATCTCTGATTTTGCTTGAGGGAATTCCATGAGTAAATATTTCCCTTGCAATAGAACCTACGTCAAAGCATCTCTCAGCCATGTCAATGCATCTGACAGCTCCACCATTGTAACCAATAAGCTTTGAAATTAGGTCTTCTGTAATGACAATTTTCTTCCCCATGACATAAGAGGTAACTTGATGATTTGAATAAGAAGCATGTATCCAGAATTTATTGACAAGAATTGGAAATGTTGGCCCCAGTAGCCGGTCAAAGTATCTGTTCCAACCTTGAACAGTGACATCTTCATACAGATTGAAGCCAGTTTCTTGCAAGCTTTCAAAGTCAATAATCAGTTCTGAAAGAACTTCCAGATTATCAATGGGAGTGAGTAGCATTCTGTAAGGTTCTTCATACTGTTCCATTGAAGCATATTCCCAAGTACTGATGTTTTGGACGCTTGAAGAAGCCAGTGTTTACACAAGATTTGAGGAAGTTGAAAGGGGTTTTTGAAAATAAGAACTTGAAACGATAGAAAATATTTAGAGAGTAAAAAGAAGTGAATGTAAAAAGTGAGATTTGAGTTTAAATAGTTTTTATTGAAAGCGTGAACAATAAGAGAGAGAAATAAATAGTCATGATTATAAGCATTAATGACAGCTGAAATCAGGGGATTCAGAAAGATACTGGAACGGTTACCCATGACATGTGTCTCAATGCACCCAATCAGCGCTTTTGACCTTTCAGAAAAGTGAACGCGTGTTCAGCCTCAGAAAGTAGCTGATGAATGGATTACAACTGTTTAATTATGTGAACAACACGCTTCTATCCTTGAAATGAAACGTTCAGATCTTCATGGATAGATTCTGATGCAATTTGTACTTCTAAGACTCTGAAGACATGTTGATCAGTAGTTCACAGAAAATAACATGTTCTGAGGGTTAAGATATACAAATAAAATATTTTATTCTGGGCATAGCTTCATGCTGAGATGATTCAAAATGAAGTTAAACCTATCTTCAGAGAGAGGTTTTGTAAAGACATCAGCCCTTTGATGGTCTGTGTCAATGAATTTTAAGTTAAGAATCCCTTTCTGAATATAGTCCCTAATAAAATGATGTTTTATTTCTATATGCTTAGCCCTAGAATGCAAAATTGGATTCTTGTTGAGAAAAATAACAGAAGTATTGTCACAGAGGATAAGAATTTTAATCTCAAATATGTTGAAGTCTTCAAGTTGACTTTTCATCCAGAGCATTTGCGTGCTACATCCAGCAGCTGCTATGTATTCAGCTTCTGCTATTGATAGTGTTATTATAGACTGTCTCTTACTGGTCCATGAGATCAGATTTTCTCCCAGAAACTGGAAGCTTCCAGAAGTGCTTTTACGTTCTACTCTGTCTCCAGCGAAGTCAGCGTCACAATATCCTAATAAGCTGTAATCATTTGATTTTCTATAAAATAAACCCAGATTAGCAGTACCTTTTAGATACTTGAAAATTCGCTTAACTACTGTTAAGTGAGATTCTCTAGGATCTTATTCGAATCTAGCACATAAGTAAACACTAAATAAAATGTCAGGCCTTAAAGCCGTCAGATAGAGGAGAGAACCAATCATACCTCTATAGACCTTCTGTTCTACCTATTTACTTACCTCTTCCTTTTCCAAAATGCACGTGGGATGCATTGGGATTTTTAAGGGCTTACATTCCGAGAGATCAAATTTCTTCAGAAGTTCTCTGACATATTTGCTCTGATGAATGTAAGTTCCTTCTGGAGTTTGGTTTATCTGAATGCCCAGAAAGAATTTGAGTTCCCCCATTAGGCTCATCTCAAACTCTGCCTGCATACATTTAGTAAACTCTCTTCCCAAAGAGGGTTTAGTAGATCCAAATATGATGTCATCAACATAAATCTGACATACTAACATGTCATTCTTAATTGTCTTATAGAACTAGGTTGTGTCCACTTTCCCTCTGGTGAATTCCTTTTCTAACAGAAAGTTACTTAGTCTTTCATACCAAGCTTTGGGAGCTTGTTTCAGACCATAGAGTGACTTCTTTAGTTTGAAAACATATTCTGGATTTTTGGAATTCTTAAAACCAGGAGGTTGGTGCACATATACCTCTTCATCTATATAGTCATTTAAGAATGCACTTTTGACATCCATCTGATACAGAGTGATGCCATTGTTTACAGCAAATGATATTAAAAGTCTGATAGATTCTAACCTGGCGAATGGAGCAAAGGTTTCTATATAGTCTATCCCCTCTTGCTAACTATAACCTTGTGCTATCAGTCGTGCTTTGTTTCTGATGACTTCACCTTGCTTGTTCAGTTTGTTTCTGAACACCCACTTTGTACCAATGACGTTGAATCCTTTTGGTTTGAGAACCAGATCCCATACGTCATTTCTGATGAATTGATTCAGTTCCTTCTGCATTTACAGAATCCAGTCATTGTCCAGAAGTGCTTCATCAATTGTTTTTGGTTCAATTAGAGAGACCAGTCCCATAAGGGATTCTTCAGATTTTCTGAATGTTGATCATGTTTTGATTGGATCATCTTTCTTTCCCAGTATTGTATCTTCTGGGTGATCAATGCTGCTTCTGGATAGTCTTTTCTGGAGTTGATCAACAGAATATGCTGGATTGATTGCAGTAACTCTTTCTGATGTTGAGGGAGCGTCTCTGTTGAGAACTTCTGATGAGTTGTTTTCAGTATCTATGAGTTCAACTTCCATACCTGCAAGGAATTCATTCTGCTTTGACTTTTGAAAGTCAAGCTTATCATCAAACCTAACACTGATTGACTCTTCAACAATCTATGTTTCTGTATTGTATACTCTGTACCCTCTTGAGCGCTCAGAGTATCCTAACATAATACACTTTTGTGCTTTAAAGTCAAACTTGTTCAAATAATTTTTTGTATTCAGAATAAAGCACGTGCATCCAAATGGATAAAAATAAGAAATGTTGGGCTTTCTGTTCTTCCACAATTCATATGGAGTCTTTTCCAGAATAGGTCTTATGGAGATTATATTCTGAATGTAACACGCTGTGTTAATTGCCTCTGCCCAGAAGATCTTGGCAACGTTAGTCTCGTTGATCATGGTTCTGGCCATTTCTTGCAATGTTCTGTTCTTTCGTTCTACAACTCCATTTTGCTGGGGAGTTCTAGGACAAGAGAAGTCCTGCAAGATGCCTTTTTCATTAAAAAATAATTTAAAATTTTTATTTTCAAATTCCCCACCATGATCACTTATGACTTTGATAATTCTAAGATCCTTTTCATTCTGAACTTGGTTGCAGAAGGTAACGAACACAGAGTGTGACTCGTCCTTGTGTCTTAAGAACTTTACACATGTCCATCTTCTATAGTCATCTATGATTACTAACCTATACTTCTTGCCGCTGACTGACGCAGTTTGTACTGGTCCAAATAAGTCAATGTGCAGAAGTTCTAATGGCTTAGAGGTGGAAACAACATTTTTAGACTTGAAAGCATGTTTTTCAAATTTGCCTTTCTGACATGCTTCACACAGAGCATCTGAGCTGAACTTCAAATTAGGAAGTCCTCTGACCAGATTGAGTTTGTTAATCTGAGATATTCTTCTCATACTAACATGCCCCAATCTTCTGTGCCAGATCCATTGCTCGTTGTTAACAGAAAGTAGGCATTTTACATTCTGACTCTTTAGTTTAGAAAGTTTTATTTTATAAATGTTGTTTTTCCTCTTTCAATTAAATAGGATAGTCCTATCTTTCTGACTAACAGCTTTGCATGAATTTTGATTAAAGATTATATTATAACCGTTATCACTTAATTGACTTATGGATAACAGGTTATGCATTAATCCATCAACTAATAATACATTATTTATAGAGGGAATATTTCCATTACCTATTGTTCCAGAGCCAATGATCTTTCCTCTCTGATTGCCTCCAAAGCCCACGTAGCCTCCAGGCTTATGTTCCAGGCTTTGGAACATATGCCTTCTCCCCGTCATGTGTCGCGAGCAGCCAAAGTCTAGGTACCATGACTGGTGTCTTAGCCTTGCTGCTAAAGATATATGCTACATGTATAATTTTATCCTTAGGTACCCACATTTTCTTGGGTCCTGATTGGTTAGTTTTACCAAAATTCTGATTGAATTTTGGTTTGACAGAATAATCACTACTTGTGTATTTAATGTCATGTGTGTGTCCATATATAAAGTGTGATTTGAGTGGTGTGCGTTTTATAACTAAGTCCATGGCATTTTTTGGTGTAGATACCTTACCTTGATATCCTATCCCTTTTCTGCCATTTCTTCTAACTCCATAGATCATTGAAGCCATCTTGCTTCTGTCTATGTTTGTAGCTAGAAACTTCTGAAAGTTGTGATCATACTCTTTGATGATCTCATCAGCATTACTGGGAGTCTTAGAGATTGTTTCCTTCTGAGAGTTTTGCAAATCATTTTCTAATTTTGAAATTTTTTCTTTTAACTCAGAATTCTCTAATCTGAGACTCTCAGACTTTTCAGAGTCAGAGGCAAGATTCCTTTTCAGGTTCCTGAATTTGACTCTGATTTGCTGATACCTTTCCAGAATTTCATTTAGACTTTCTGCAAGTTCAGCCTTAGTAAAGTTCATGGTAAAATCAGGAAATACCTCTTCAGTATCTTATTCTGAGTCTGAACCAGAAGCTTCACTGTCTTCTGATACGTTTGCCATGAGAGCTATGTTTTCTCTTTCATCATATGATTCTGAGTCAACTTCATATGTGTCAGAATCATCCCATATAGCCATGAGGCTTTTCTTTTTTTCCTTAAAGAACTTCTTTTTGGGATTTTCCTTCTGAAGCTTTGGGCAGTCACTTTTGTAGTGCCCTTGCTTGTTACATTCATAGCAGATGATGTCCTTGTTATTTGGCTTTCTGTATCCTGAAGAACCTTCAGATCTTATGTGTCCAGAGGAAGACTCAGACTTTCTATATCTGGAGGAGGATTCATTTTGATTCTCTGATCTTCTGGGATTTCCGAACTTCCTTTGTCTCTGCTTCCACAGTTGGTTCACCCTTATGGAGAGGAGAGACAATTCATCTTCTTCTGATGAGGATCCATCAAAAGTTTCTTCCATAGCCTGCAAAACCTTAGAGTCAGATTTTCTGTTAGATTTTAAAGCTAATGGCTTACCTTGCTTTTGAGGCTCATCTTCTTCTAGCTCTATCTCGTGACTTCTGAGGGAGCTGACAAGTTCCTCCAGAGAAATTTTGTTGAGATCTTTGGCTAGCTTAAGTGTTGTGACCATTGGCCTCCATTGTTTGGGCAAGCTTCTGATGATCTTCTTAACGTGATCAGCAGTGGAATACCCTTTGTCAAGAACCTTCAGTCCAGCAACAAGGATTTGGAATCTTGAAAACATAGTTTCTATTGATTCACTATCTTCCATCTTGAATGCCTCATACTTCTGAATGAGTGCAAGGGCCTTGGTCTCTTTGACTTGAATGTTGCCTTCATGCGTCATTCTCAGAGAGTCAAACATGTTCTTGGCAGTCTCTCTGTTTGATATTTTCTCATATTCTGAGTATGAGATGACGCTGAGAAGTATTATTCTGGCCTTGTGGTGGTTTCTAAATTCACGATTTTGCTGATCAGACATCATTTTTCTGTCTATCTTCTGACCACGTCCATCCACTGGGTGCGTGTATCCATCAGTCACCATGTCCCACAGTTCAGCATCATGGGCCAGAAAGAAAGTCTCAATTCTGTCTTTCTAGTAGTCAAAGTTTTCTCCATCAAAGATTGGAGGTTTGCCACTAAATCTGTCCTTGTCTTCATGGTTGTCATTGCTGATGTTTTGGCTTGGTCCCACCATAGTGTTTTTCTGAAGCTTGTATCTTGTACTGACACGGTTAAGTGTTTAACCTCAGAACCAGGCGCTCTGATACCAATTGAAGATGTGAAAAACACAAGAGGGGGGTTGAATTGAAAACTTGAAAATGAAAGCACAATGACACGGTATTTTTATCCTGGTTTGTTTGATCTCAAACTACTCCAGTCCACCCGTCAAGGTGATTTCGCCTATCTCCAACGAGGTCTTAATTCACTAATCTCAACAAGATTAAAATCACTACTTTAACAACTGTTAAAGTCTTCTTGAGTACAACCACAATCCGGTTAATCTCAAGGAACACTGTTTCAAGACAATTATACAAGATATGTGTTGTTGTTTTTCTTACAAAAACTGTTTATCACAACTATGATAAATTACACAGGATTATAGCTTGGAAATGTAAATAATATTGCTTGCAGCTTTGAATATGCGTGAGTGGTAATGTAGCAAAATCGTCCTTGATTTTGAATGCTGACTTTGTTTATAGAGGCAGTGGAATAACGTTGATCATAAAGCATGTTTAATGTCATTAACACATTTTCTATTTGGAGAAGATCCTGTCTGAAAGAAGCCGTTGGAATTGATGCTGTTATGAATGATCAATAACGCTTCAGAATATTATCTCCTTGCCTGCTGATAACGCTTCAGAACTTTGATGACTTGGATTGACATTTTCTTGTTCAGAATCAGAGTTTACTTTGATTAAGCGCAGGTTCTGGTCATTAATCTTCAGCGCATGTTCTGATTACTTCTGCGTGTAGCTCTTAAGGCTTATCTTCTGATGCTGATATGATCAGAACTTCTGCATACATAAAAACATAATTTTTAGGGTGCATATTTGTTCTTTGTATTTATTATTTATTCTTTGTATTTGTTATCATCAAAACTCTAACTAAGGGTTGTAGAATCAAACTGTGTTCTAACAATACCGATATATGAGATTATTCTTAATGAAGCGCACTACCATCTGCTTAGTAACATTAGCATATGAAGCAGCTTCCACCCATTTGGTGAAGTAATCAATTGCTACCAAGATAAAAAGGTGTCTATTCGATGCTTTGGGTTCTATCATTCCAATCATGTCAATACCCCACATAGAGAAATGCCACAGGGAAGAAATAACATTTAGAAGTTTCAGAGGCACATGAATCTTTTCCGCATAAATCTGGCATTTATGGCACTTCTTTGCAAATATGTAACAGTAAGATTCCATTGTCAGCCAATAGTAACCTACCCTTAGCATCTTTTTAGCCATCAAATGTCCATTGTGTTGTACCCAAATTTTCCCCCTTAAGATCCCTTCATCATACCATGTTGATTCCATCACAATGAGATCACACTAGGATTCTTGGTTCCCCCTCCCCCCTATAGTTAGATTTGCACTTTGAGGAATTACCAAGCACCTTGACTTGTGTTATTTTGTGATCATGAATATTTTTTGTCTTGATTTCTTATTTTAATTAATAACGTGCAATGTTGGTTTGTCTTGCTTGTTACTCATGTAGGTAAAGGCAATAAGATTCAGCAAGTTGCTCCATGGGTTCATGAGTTTATTTTCATGCCCTAGTCAATAAAGCTTGAGAATTTCAAACCTCACCATTGGATTTGTTTTGGAAGAAATGGCATGGCAAGGTTATTTTGGTTCACCACATTTCAAGGTTATCAAATTTGGTTGAAAAGCACAAGGGATTGATTGGAGAAATTGTCATGCTTGGACAAGGCTTTGTTCCCATTGGTCACAAATGCATATTTCTCTCAATTATCAAGATATGGAAGTGGTTGTGGTTGCTACGAGTTCTCATTATTATCCTCAACAACTTATATTTACAAAGCATTTGTATTGGTACGAGAAGTTTGTTCGAAATTGTCAAAGTTCCCCAAGGCATGTTTCTTAATCTAGGAGCTAGGGTTTTAAACTTCAAAGGAGTATATCTTGCTCATCTTTTGGTATTTTTGAGTGATTCCAAAGACATCACTCTCTTAAAAGGGTTATCAAACAATCACTTCAAAAGTTCCAAGGAGTTTTCATGTGGAATAAACTTGATGAGGAAGAAAGATTACAAGTCCTCTAGATGAATCCCCAATTTTTCATGTGTGACTTCAAATGATCATAACTTGGTCAATTTTTATCACCTTGAGCCCACTCTTTTTCCATAATGATCTTGAAGATGTGAACTTTATGCCTTCTTTTATGTGAAAAGTGAGAAAATGGATCAAAGTTTCCTTAAGGATACAAAATATTATAGGTCACTTTAGGAAATTTTGCCAACTTCAACACTTCATAACTTTCTCAATTTTTGGAGATTTTGAATGGTTCAAGTCCCAAAATGTCATTCAAGAGGTCTATTTCATTCCATTTTTTTGGTCAATAGCAAATTCCAAGTGGAAGGCTATGTTTAGATGCAAGACATTATAGGTCATTTTTGAAGGAAAATTTGAAATATTTCTAAGTATGGAAAGTCAACCCTTTTTCTCCAACTTTGACTCAACACAACTTTCAACTCAAGCATCCATTTTATTCCATTCTTTTTCCATTGCAAAGCTTGTAATCTCATTTTTATAAAGCATCAAGAATCATGCCCTAAGACTCCTTGAGCTGAGAATGCCATGACTTTGAAGTTGGTAACTTGGAACTGAAGTTTCATCTCAAGTCAGATTTTGAACATGTTTAATGAAGTTCCAGAATTGTTTAGCACAACAAAACGCGCGTTTTGGATGAGTTTTGATCAAATTAGAAGTCACACTTTTCTTGTTTGCAACTTTACACAATTTCCCTCCAAACTTCATCATTTCACACGCTTGGACATTCCATTTGATTCCCTGATATAGAGGGTCATTCCCCATTCATTTCCTCAAGCTTGGATAGCCAGAATCGCCCTGCCAAACTTGTTCCATAACTCAGAATTCAACAACTTCAAAATCTATATACAAGTCTTTTTTAATCCAATTTTTTCATCAATTCATCTTCCTTGATCTTCCCTGAAGCTAACCATATAATTATATTCATGAATCGTGTCATAGATTGCTCCATAGAAGTCCAGTTTCAGAGCTCTGCAACTCAACTTCAATAGGTAGATTCCTTCATCAATTCTTCAAAACTTTGATATCACTATGATGCTCTCATCGCCCTGGTTCTAGTCGCAACACTTTCTTTTTGCTGGAAACACGTTTTGACCATGAAATTTCAAATCCCTTTTCAAAACTTTCCTTCCAAATTGCTTGAGCTACAGTTTATATAAATTTGGCGCGGGGGTATGGTTGTCTTCGTCTTGAAGAGATGAAGCGAATGGCATGGGTTTGAGCTTCTGATTTTATAGTTTGAGAGACCTGCAATTCACGTTGGCTGGAGGTTGAAGATGACCAACGTGTCATCTTCCAACCAATGATGGCGTGCCACTTGTTTTTTTTTTAATTTTGATTTTATTTCTGATTCTATGCTTTATTCACTAATGACCATGATATACACAGCGCGCCAGATCCTTTGGATCTGATTACTAACATGTTTTGACTCTCATCTAATGGTCCACATATTTTTGACTTTTCTTTTCTTTTCTGATTTTTTTATTTAATTGTTTTAAACTTCAAAAAATCATAGAAAATTTATTTTAAGTCCAAAAAATCTGGATAAATTATGAAAAATAATTTTGATTATTCTCTTTCTGATTTTTATTTTTCCACAATTTAATTTTGTGTTTTGGTATATTTTATAAATTTACACTTTATTTGAATTGTTTTAAATGCTTAAAAATACTTTTATGCATTTTTAAATTCTAAAAAATTTATGGAATGATCCAATGATATTGTGACAAATATTGGTGACCTTATTTTATTTTTGTTTCTGACTTTGTTATTTTTTATCATTTTTGGTTTATTTTAACCCTTTCTTTTAATTTTAAAAATATTTTCTGACTTTAAAAAATTACCAAAAAATTTACAAAATCATTTGAGTCCTTTTCTGATTTTTCTATGGTCTTACTTTTTATTTCTTTATTAATTTGAATATAGTTGATATTTTTCTCTTTTATTTCTATTTTTAAACATTATTTTTAAACCTTTTTGTATATATTAAAATGTAATATTATTTTGTGACTATTTTCTGGCTGATCTTGGGTTAAATTTTTTATCATAAACTTTATTAACATCATTGGATCCATGGTGTTGAGTCTAAGTCCACAAAAATGGATGAATGATTTTAATAATAGTTTGATTAAATTTAATTCAAAAGTGGTTTGTATATTCTCTCCCACCCCTCTTCATCTCATCCCCTTCTTATTGCACTAAATATTGTTGGAGCATGATCTCTATATCATGTCTCAAAACAAATGGTGCATAGATTGCTATTGACCTTCCTCAAAATAGGTGTGACTTCTATATAAGTCCACTTACGATTGCTTAACACAACGCTAAATTTTGTCCTGATTTGAATAAATGATCATTCGTGGCCCAAACTTATGTTTGCAAACCCAAGTATGTTAATTTGATATCTTTGATCCAATAACCTTGAGATTCATTATGTGGAGGCTTTGGTTCTACCAATCCTCTAATGGATCTACAACACCTTTGGTCGATGCGGATCACTTAAACATCGTTGATCGTTGAATGATACTCATAAGGATTCCAAATGGATGATATACTTGACAAAAAGCAAATGCAACTTGTTGTCTGGAGGCTTTGGTTCTACCAATCCTCTAATGAGTTCCAAATGCAATTTTCAAGATGATCATCCAACTAACCACTAATCACTAATAATTGACTTTATCATTTATTCTTTTATTATATGCCCCTTTTATTTTTATGCTCTATTTACTTTTAGCATTTACATTTCATGCCATTTTCATCTTTTCTCATTTAAGTATTTACTTTCTTGTCATTTTTATTTTTGCTCACTTGAATTTTACTTTTATTTTTAAAGCACCTAATAATCAACCCAAACCCTAAAAATCTTTAATGATAATTGGATTATTTGGTTACTATCCTTGGCATTATGGAGCATTGGACTTTTTGGAGTTAGGATTATAAACCTTGGCATATGATTGGAGACCTTGTGATCTTATCTAATTATTTTGTCTGGAGCTCTTGAGGTTTACCTCAAGACATTGGGTTGTTTGTTTGTTTTGTGTGCGGGTTATTATGATTACACCCTTTGTTTGTTATCTGGAATTCACCCGTATACATCCGTTACTCTTCCCAATTTTTGTGAAGACTTAATACACTTGAAGTTTGGTTCTCTCAAGAGGTCTAGTAATTTTACTTGTTTGGTTTCAATCCAAAGAATGGGAACTCTATCTTGGCTCATACTGTCAAGTATTGGCTTCTTGTTGGTTAGATGGTTCTTATCCCTAGTTTTTACTGTATGCTTTTGGATAGCTTCTTCTTCCCCTCCCATCTTCTTTAATTTCAAAAAAATCTTCTCCCTCCTTTTTAAAACTCTTCTTGTTTTAAGCTTGAACCACTTTCATAATAAACTTGGACTTAGGTCCATGCATTTTCAAACATTTTCATAAATAAACTCCAATAAACTTAATAATACTTTGACATCCTTTTTGTGATAAGAATAAAAGTCAATCAATCTCATTCAAACCATTTTGCCACCTTGGCTTTCATCTTTAAACTTTTCTCAAATAGATTGGACTCTTGTCAATCCTTGTAGTGATACAAACAACTATACTTCTACAATATGCAGTGAAGAGAGATATTTTCCACTTGGGTGTTGAGTGAGGCATTGTTAATTTTAAAATCCAAGCCATATCCTCCACTTTGAGATGATGCATATTCTCCTTTCTCATGATTGTGGGTAGTAGGTATGTTTTCGACATGGACAATGACGATGATGTTTTATCTCATAAAATTAACCAACACATTTGTGTTTTAAAATTTTTAAAATTGGAACTACGTGTACCCTGATCCCCTATTGCACGAAAAGGTGGTACGTAGGCACTAAAGGTTCGCAACCGCGGCAGGTGCAAAAATCATAAAATAAAATAATTTTTCTTTTCTCACCTCCACCATCTATTTTATACAACATTTTTTTATATAGCCAAAATATACAGATTTTACAAAGAGGTTCCTGTGGAGTACCGTAGATGTTTAGGGTGTTAATACCTTCCCTTTGCATAACCAACCTCTTACCTTGAATATTTCCCCATTTTTTGGGTTATTTGCTCTTTTCCCATTCCTTTGGAAACAATAAAGCGTGGTGTCGATTTTGATTTTGATTTGTATAAGTCTAGTCAATTCAATGGCTTAGTCTTAAACATTTCTACCACTACAGAAAAAATGGCGACTTCACTGGGGAAAGGTTGACCTCTTGCTGGTCCATCCCTAAGTGGGTTGAGCCTATTTTTTATATATTTGTATATGTGTTATTATTGTTTTTGTGTTATATGTTGTATATATGTTTGTCTGAATTTTCCTGGTTTTCAAGGTGCTTGGTGATTACTCATAAGTCCTATACCCGGACTTGGGCAAACTTTAAGATAGGATGGGCGGTATAGTCATGTTAACTTTGAGGGAGCAATCCCAAAAAAGGATGCATGGGATCCCTCACTCAGTGGAGGCCCCTTTGACTGTAGTGTCGTTTAGCAAGTAATCGGGAAGACATACTACTTTCGACCTAGGAGCCTGCTGAAATTGAGGACCGTAGAATACCAAACCCATCTTGGCCTTTTAGGTGTAGTGCAGAAGCTATGACGGAGTAATCCATAAATAGTTGTCATGTGATACTATGCTCAGACGAGTTTTTCTTGAGAATATTACTAATTACCGAGTTAATCGGGAAGTTAATAATATCCGAAGGAAGGATGTAGACTCTGGGAACCTCTAGAACCTTGTTCGGCAGGTGATAACTTTTAGACCAACACCTTATGGGTAGTACCTTCAACCTCATGCTCGTGACGTTGAACCTATGAACCTTATATGTGTGATCTTGTGTGTGATTGCTGCATCATGCATCCATGCACTCATAAGCATCTTTTTGGAGAGATCTTATTTCAAGGGATTTAAAAGTTGACCATTTGTGAATATCTCAGGTACTTTTTAACCATGGATTCTGGAAAGAGAAAGTCCGGGAAGTACAATTTCAAGGATCCCAAGATAGATGAGTTAATCAGTTGAATTCCCGAGATCGAGTGTTCTGCAGACTTTTGGAAGAAGTATGGATCCATTATTCCTCTCATGAAGCTGAAGATGAAGGAGGGAATTCTCTCGACCTTGGTCCAGTTCTATGATCTGATGTATCATTGCTTTACTTTTCCCGACTATCAGTTGAAGCCCACACTAGAGGATTATTCTTATTTATTGGATTTACCTGTTACCGATCGTGTTCCTTTTACTGGTTTGGAGGGTGAGCCAAAACCACAAGAGATTGCTGCTTTGATTCATCTGGGGAAGTCTGAGGTGGAAGCCCATATGACTACTAAAAGAGGGATTAGAGGATTACCAACTCAATTCTTATTGGAGAAAGCTCGTTACTTTGCCAGGATGAAGAGTACAGTCGCTTTTGAGGCCATCTTTGCTCTACTTGATTACGGGTTGTTCTTATTTCCTAATGCGGACAAGTTTGTTGACATTAATGCTATCAGGATCTTCATGATTGGAAACATAGTTCCTACCTTGTTGGGTGATGCTTATTACTTTATTCATCTTCAGAATTATTATCATGGGGGATGATTATCTGTTGCATGCCCATGTTGTACCGATGGTTTATCTCTCATATGCCTCAGTCTGATGCTTTTTGGGATGTCATGAAGGAACCCCATTGGGCTCTTAAGATCATGACACTTACTCACTCGGATATTGATTGGTATCATCGAGCTTACAAGGATATAAAGATTATTGACAGTTGTGGTAGTTTCCCCGATGTACCTCTTCTTGGTACAAAGGGAGGAATTAACTATAACCCTGTTCTTGCACGACGACAGCTTGGTTATCCGATGAGGGATAAACCAAATAGTATTCATTTGAGTAGTTTCTTGATGAAGGAGGGAGAAGATCATAGGGAATCTAGGGAGAAGATTGCGAAGGCCTGGCATCAGATTCATAAGAAGAGTAGGAAGGATTTGGGACCTAGGGGTGCTATTTCTTTGGAGCCATATCTTCAGTGGGTCCAAACGAGAGCCATTTAGTTGAAGATGCCATATTCTTGGGAAACACCTATGCCTGATTTATTTGTAAAAACCCCTTCTCCCTTATTAGATGATCTAGAAGAGCTACAACTTGCTTTGGTCAGGATGCAGCAGGAAAAGGATGCTTGGAAGAACAAGTGTCAAACTTTAGAGATTTCATATAGAGCAGATTTGAAGGAGAAAGACAACTTGATTGAGATCCTTGAGAGTCGAGCGGTAGAGACTATGGAGAGGCAAGGGGATTCATTTTCTCCTAAGCCTCAATCAGATGTTGATTACTCACTTCCTGATTTCAGTGATTGGAATGAGGTTGCCACCAAATATGTAGAAGAAAACCAGAGGTTGAAAGCTCAGATTACCAGGCTCACGGGGAAGCGCCAGCGTATAGAGTGATCTTCATCAGTTTTACTTCTCAGGGTTTTAGATTTTATTTTCATCTTGTACTTGGGATCATTGAAACTTGTAATCCATATTGGAGTTGTTATAATGGAATTTTCAGTATTTTCAAATACGTTATTACCTTGATATTTGCAATATGTCCATCAATTTTAAATCCCTTGAAATATTAAATAAAATAAATCATGTGCATTACATATCATGGATCATATTGCACATATTTATTGCATTTGTTATGCATATCCAGGTGTCTTACCAAGCTTCTTTACTTCGTTCAGCAAGCTGACTCACCACTACAACACTCAGGATAATTTCATAAAGAAGATGGACAACTTAGAACAAGAGAATCGCGAGCTGCGCGATGAGGTTTCTGCTTTGAAGGCCGGCATGGCCAATCTGACTACTCTGATGGAAGCTCTAGTAGCTGCTCAGAATCAGCCACCGAGTGTCTAACCTCAACCAACAAGGGCAACTACTGAAGCTCTGAGTGTTCCCATATGTGCTACTCCAACTGTTGTTCAGAATTACATGCCCCAAGGTTATCCATGGGGAATGCCAGAGAATTTTTCACCTAAAGGTTTCAATCTTGGTCCTCAAGATACTCCAGTTGTTCAAACTATTGTTACTCCGACACCTCCCGTGGTGCATGCTGCTCCTGCTGCGCCTCCTTCGATGAATATGGTTTCGTTTGTTAATGATGATGTGTGTTATCCTTTCCCTCCACCGAGTTAAGACTTGGGTCTTTATGACATAATGGATGATTTTCAAGAGCAGTTTGACAAGATGCAAAGATAGATGAATGCCCTTAGGGGAAAAGAGCTATTCGGGCAGAATGTGAATGAGTTATGCTTGGTCCTGAATGTTAAGATACCTGCTAAGTTTAAGGTCCCAGAGTTTGAGAAGTACAAGGGAAACACTTTCCCTTGTGATTATCTGGTGATGTACGTGAGGAGAATGTCTACCCATACTGATGATCAGCATCTGCTGATTCACTTTTTTCAGGATAATTTGACCGGTGCTGCGCTGAAGTGCTATATGAGTTTGGACATCCCCAATATCCATACTTTCAATGATTTGGGAGAAGAATTCATCAAACAATACAAGTACAACATGGACATGGCGCCTGACCGTGATCAACTCAGGGCCATAGTTCAGAAAGACAGGTAATCGTTCAAAGAATATGCACAGAGATGGCGCGAGGTAGCCGCCCAAGTGATGCATCCCATGGAAGAGAAGGAGATGACTAAGATTTTCTTGAAAATGCTGGGTGGTTTCTACTACGAGAGGATGGAAGAAAGTGCGCCAAGTGACTTTACTGAAATGGTAGGAATGGGTATCCGCTTAGAAGAGGCTATAAGAGAGGGCCATTTAACGAAGAGTGAAAGTTCTAGAGGTATGAAGAAACCATCTTGTGGGTTTACCAAGAAAAAGGAAGGGGATGCAAATGATGTTATGCAAGAGAGGAGGGTTAATACTCCTAGAAGGAATTATCAGCGTCATCAGCAAGTCGCCTCAATTACTCCAATTGTGGGTGCAGCTCCAACTACCGTTGCTTATCAAAGACCGTCTCAGCAGGGGAATCAAGGGTATAATCAGAGAAGGGAGAGTTACTAACCTATTCCTATGAGCTATATAGAGTTACTACCGACATTGATTCAGAAGAAGTTGGTTCATACCCGACCACCTCCTACCGTACCATCACCATTTCCTTGGTATTACAAGGCAGGTCAAACATGTGCTTTTCATCAGGGAGCACCAGGGCATAATGTTTAGAATTGTTATCCTTTGAAGACTGAGGTGCAGAAGTTGGTGAAGTTTGGTGTTCTATCTTTCAAGGACGTGGGACCTAATGTGAAAGACAATCCTCTACCCAAGAATGGGGGAGTAAATGCTGTGAATATGGTGGCCGGTTGTCCAGGCGACTTCCAGATTTTTGATATTAATCTGGTTAGAGGATATTTGGTGAAAATGAATGCAGACCTTTGTGAATTTAGCTACTATACGCATGACCATGCCGGTTGTGCTATTTGCAGTATAGATATACATGGTTGTGATAAGATAAAGGCTGATTTACAAGAGATGATGGATGAGGGCTTAATCCACATAATCAGGCCTAGGGCAGAGTATGAAGAGGAGGTGAATATGGTTTCTGGATTTCCTGGAGAATTTAGAATTTTGATGTAGAGTATATGAATGAGGACCTTGTGCAATTGCATGCTACCTTCTGCCATATGGCTGGTCAGGTGAAACACCAATATGGATCTTGCCGAGATTGCTGTCGAGATTCTCGAGGATGTTCAATCGTGAAGAAGGGTGTTCAGTTGTTGTTAGATAATGGAATTGTCAAGGTTACAAGTCAAAGAGATGATTACCATGAAGTTGATATGGTTGAGGTTTGTTCGACTGAAGAAGAGTCAGATGAAGAGTATGCCTCCGCAAATGAGTATTTCTCCTCAGATGAGGATATGTTTTCTAGAAATGACTCAATAATGATTGATTGTGTTGAAGAAGGGGTAAACGTCATTGTAACTTGTTTTGGGACACCTGCCTATCTTGAAGTTGAGTATTATAGCAAGCCAGTTGTTACCCCATTGGTGATTAGTTTGTCGGGTCCTATCCCCTAAAAATCAGATAAGGCTGTGCCTTACAAATAAAACACTACAATATTAAAGGATGGAGTGGAAGTTCCCATCTAGCCAATGCCTAATGTTGGGAATATTGCTGAAAATAGCAGGGTGACCCGCAGCGGTCGTGTGTTTGCACCAGTTGTTCGAAGAGATGTTAGTGCTGGAAGGAAAATTATTGAGAATGTTAAACCTAAGAGGGCTACATGTGAGACTAGTGGGGCTGCGTTAGAGAAAGAAGTCGATGATATTTTGAAGATAATCAAGATGAGCGACTACATAATTGTAGATCAGCTACTGCAGACTCCTTCAAAAATATCTATCTTGGCGTTATTGATGAACTCCTCTACTCATAGAGAATCCTTGATGAGGGTATTGGACCAAGCTTTTGTGGAGAGTGATATGCCAATAGACCAATTTAGCAGTGTAATAGGGAATATTACGTCATGTAATAACTTGAGTTTTTGCGATGATGAATTACCAGATGAAGGAAGGAATCACAACCTGGCCCTCCACATCTCCATGAATTGCAAAAATGATTCACTATCCAATGTGCTGATTGATAATGGATCCGCGTTGAATGTTATACCGAGGAGTACGCTTATGAAATTTAAATATCAAGGAATGCCTATGCGCCCGAGTGGCATCATTGTGAAAGCGTTTGATGGATCAAGGAAATCTGTTATTGGTGAAGTGGACTTGCCTATTCATATAGGACCACATTTGTTTCACGTAACTTTCCAGGTCATGGATATTGTACCCGCTTATAGCTGTTTGCTAGGAAGGCCGTGGATACATGAGGCAGGGGTTGTCACTTCAACTTTACACCAGAAACTGAAGTTTGTACGTGAAGGGAAAGTAGTGATCATAAATGGGGAACAAGAATTATTGACATCTCATTTGTCCTCTTTCAGCATCGTGGAGGCGGATGAAGCTATTGTTGGAACCCAGTTCCAAGCCTTATCCATTGACAATATAAGAGGAAATGAGAATTCCATGGTTTCACTTAAGGATGCGCAGCAGGTTATGCATAAGGGTGGTAGTGAAGTATGGGGACAGATTGTGGATCCACCTGTGAACAAGAACAGAGCTCACTTGGGGTTATCTTTGAAGATTGACAAAGGTAAGGGCATGAAGCCGAAGTCTGCTGCAAGAAAGTATCAAGACATCTTCCGTAGTGAGGGTTATCTTCATCCAACTGTTTCCAAGATTAATGCCATTATAGAAGATGAAGCAGAGCAGGAAAGGTCGAATTATGTGACGCACAGAGTTAAGGTTCCGAACTGGATCACCATTGATGTTCCCTCTTGCATACATGTTTCAAAGTAATTTGTTTTGTTAATGTTTTTGAAAAAAGCTTTCACTCTGCCCAAGGTGGAAGTATTAATGTTGTAGGGCTTATCTGTTTGCTGTGACTTTTAAAATCAATAATAAAAGTTGTCTTTGTTTCCCAAGTTGTGTATTTATTTTCTGCTTTTTCTTGGAAAATGATAATAAAAAAAACCTTTCCAAATAAATAATAACTGAAATTCAATATGCATGATCACTTGTTATATGTGTCAGTTTCTAAAAGCAATCATAAATCATATGTGCAGATTAATTAAAAAACACGTTGAATACAATGACCCCGCACCCTCTCCCAACTTTGAATGTCTTGTGTATGGGGCTGAAGAAGAAGATTATGATGAGATTCCAGAAGAGGTCTCACGGTTGCTTGAGCACGAGGAAAATACCATTCAGTCATGTAAAGAGCCATTGGAAGTGATCAATTTGGGTTCAGAAGAAGATCTGAAGGAAGTCAAGATTGGAGCATTGTTGCATCTTGATATGAAGAGCAAGTTGATTGAGCTATTGAAATAGTATGTGGATATTTTTTCTTGGTCTTATCAAGATATGCCTGGTCTAGATACAGATATTGTAGAGCACCATTTGCCGTTGAAGCCAGAGTGTCCGCCAATTAAACAAAAGTTGAGAAGAACCCACCTAGATATGGAAGTGAAAATCAAAGAGGAGGTTCTAAAGCAGATTGATGCTGGTTTTTAAATGACGTCAGTTTATCCTCAATGGATTGCCAATATTGTCCCAGTACCGAAAAAAGACGGAAAAGTCTGCATGTGTGTAGATTATAGAGATCTAAATAAAGTTAGTCCAAAAGATGATTTTCCATTGCCACACATTGATATTAGCACAACAAAATTCAAAGTATTCTAGTTCATGGACGGATTTTCCGGGTATAATCAAATAAGAATGGCTCCGGAGGACATGGAAAAAACGACATTTATCACACCCTGGGTAACATTCTGTTACAGAGTGATGCCCTTCGGGTTGAAGAACGCTGGTGCAACGTACCAAAGGGCTATGACAACCCTATTCCATAATCTGATGCACAAGGAAATTGAAGTATATGTTGATGATATGATTGCTAAATCCCATACGGAAAAGGGCATGTAGAAGATTTGTTGAAGTTGTTTTAGTGTTTGAGGAAGTATCGTCTCCGCTTGAATCCAAATAAATGCACCTTCGGTGTTCGATCAGGAAAATTGTTGGGTTTCATTGTTAGACAAAAAGGAATTGAAGTTAACCTTGGTAAAGTCAAAGAAATTCAAGAGATGTCAACACCAAGAACTGAAAAGCAAGTCAGAGGGTTCCTCGGGCATTTGAATTATATTTCCAGATTCATTTCCCACATGATTGCAACATGTGAACCGATCTTTAAGTTGTTAAAGAAAGATCAAGGTTGTGTGTTGACGGATGACTTCCAAAGGGCATTTGAAAGTATTAAAGAATATCTTCTTGAACCTCCTATCTTGCTCCCTCCTGTCGAAGGAAGATCGTTGATTATGTATCTGACAGTGTTAGATAAATCCATGGGTTGTACTCTGGGACAACAGGATGAAACAAGGAAGAATGAGTTCGCCATTTATTATCTCAGTAAAAAATTCACTGATTGTGAGTCACAGTATTCCGTGCTGGAAAAGACATGTTGTGCTTTGGCCTGGGCAGCAAAGCGTTTGCGGCAGTATATGTTGAATCACACTACTTGGTTGATCTCCAAAATGGATCCAATCAAGTACATTTTTGAAAAGCCTGCTCTTACTGGGAGAATTTCCCGCTGGAAGATGTTGCTATCTGAATATGATATCGAATACCGCACTCAAAAAGCTATTAAAAGAAGTGTGTTGGAAGATTATCTTGCTCACCAACCAATGGAGGATCACCAGTCTGTAGAATATGAATTTCCCGATGAGGATGTGATGTTCCTGAAAGTGAAAGATTGTGACGAACCATTACCGAGGAAGGTCCTGACCCTGAATCTCGTTGGAGTATGATATTTGATGGAGCGGTGAATGCTTATGGTAAAGGAATTGGTGTCGTGATTGTCACTCCCCATGGATCCCACATTCCTTTTACCACAAGGTTAAAATTTGATTGTACTAATAATATGGCAAAATACGAGGCTTGCATCATGGGTCTCGAAGAAGCTATTGATCTCAAAATTAAAATTTTAGATGTGTATGGTGATTCAGCTTTGATAATAAATCAGATTAAAGGAGAATGAGATACTCGTCACACCGGCTTGATCCCTTACAAATATTATTCTAGAAGATTGTTACCCTTCTTTAACAAAGTTGAATTCCATCACATTCCTAGAGATTAAAATCAAATGGCGAATGCTCTGGAAACTCTGGATTCTATGTACCAAGTAAATACTTGGAATGATATACCTCGAATTACGGTTCGGCGACTGGATAGGCCCACTCATGTGTTTACAACAGAGGAGGTAGCATATGAACAACCTTGATATCATGACATCAAGAATTTTCTTCAGACTCAAGAATACCCGATTAGTGCTTCGAAGAAAGATAGAAGGACATTGAGAAGATTGGCAGGAAGTTTCTTCCTCAGTGAAAATGTGTAATATAAGAGAAATTATGACATGGTCTTGCTCATATGCGTGGATAGACATGAAGCAGGCATGTTGATGCATGAGGTTCACGAAGGTTCATTTGGCACTCATACTAATGGACATTCGATGGCTAAAAGAATGCTTAGGGCAGGTTAGTATTGGTTGACAATGGAATCTGATTGTTACAAATTTGCAAAGAAGTGTCATAAACTCTAGATTTATGCAGACAAAGTCCATGTGCCTCCGACACTTCTCAATGTGATTTCCTCCCCGTGGCCTTTCTCTATGTGGGGTATTGGCATGATTGGGATGATAGAACCTAAAGCTTCGAATGGACACCGTTTTATCTTGGTAGAAATTGATTACTTCACCAAGTGGGTGGAGGCTGCTTCATATGCTAATGTTACCAAGCAGGTGGTTTTGCGCTTCATTATGAATAATCTTATATGTCGGTATGGTGTGTCGAACAGAATTATCACTGACAATGGCTCTAATCTGAACAACAAGATGATGACAGAACTTTGTGAGGAATTCAAGATTGTCCATCACAATTCATCTCCGTACAGGCCGAAGATGAATGGGGCGGTTGAAGCTGTTAATAAGAATATCAAGAAAATTATCTAGAAAATGGTTGTTACTTATAAGGATTGGCATGAAATGCTCCCTTTTTCTTTGCATGGGTATCGAACATCTGTCCGCACTTCAACAGGAGCAACCCCGTTCTCCCTTGTGTATGGAATGGAAGTTGTGCTCCCAATTGAGGTTGAGATTCCCTCTTTGCGTGTGATAATAGAAACCAAGTTGACAGAGGCTGAATGGGTCAAGAACAGGTTTGACCAATTGAATTTGATTGAGGAGAAGAGGATGACGACTTTATGTCATGGCCAGTTATATCAGAAAAGGATGAAGAAAGCTTTTGATAAGAAGGTCAAACCTCCTGAATTTAGAGAAGGCAACCTCGTGCTCAGGGAGATCATGTCTTTCAACACTGATTCTAGGGGCAAGTGGACTCCCAATTTTGAAGGCACATATGTTGTCAAGAAAGCCTTCTCTGGCGGTGCATTAATTCTTGAAACTATGGATGGCGAGGAGTTCCCACATCCCATGAATGCTGATGCAGTTAAGAAATACTTCGCCTAAAGGAATAAAAGAACAGCTCGCTAAGTTGAAAACCGAAAGGGAGACTTAGGCAAAAAAGGGCGTCTCGGTAGGCCGAAAACCCGAAGGGATGTCTAGGAAAAAATTAGACACATAAACAAAATAAATTTCCCGCTAAGTTGAAAACCTGCAAGGGCAGCTTAGGCAAAAGTTAGGGAATTTCTTGGCAAGTAACTGCATCATGCAAGATCTGATCATTGAAGCAACAATCTCCTCGAATCCTCATCACACTTCAACGGAGGCTGCTGCTAAGGATTTCAAAAATTGCTAGAGGGGATAGTGGTTATTGTATCTCAATGTATCTTTTCCATTATATATTACCATTTTCCGAACTTTGTAACTATCCATGCAGTCTCGCCATTCACAGACTACCATTCTATTAATGAAAAAAGATTAAATAATAAATGGAGGCTTGCAAAGACTCCATTTATTATTGATAATAACTTTCAAAGCAAAAAGATTAAATAACAAAATCGATTTTTCAAAAGAATTTACAATTTGCTTTTACTTTAGAATTTGTGATGCGAAAAAAAACAACAACAACAAAAATTGTGATCCCATGAATGGACAAACTAGAGTTATTTTAATAAGTTTTTGTTCCCCTCGGGAAGGGTTACTCAGAATGATTCACCGTATTGGGTTCGTGACTTCGGTATCCTCGGTCAAGTTTGGATTCATTTCTCCTCTTTTCTGAGTTTTCATGATGTGATGTTTCAATCCGAGATTTCTCCAATGAAGTTTTTGTTCGGTCTAATATAAGTTCTTTTTCCCGAGAAATTGGTACCATAATCACTCTTGAATAACTCAGGTCCCTGGTTTCTCTAGTGAATAACGTATTGTGGTTTTCCCTTTGAGGGTGTGGTGTTAACCTACCAAATGAAGTAGGTTTGAATTCCCCAGTGAATGTTTTGATGATTTGGTGTCCATCTGTTTTACTTGAGATTGGTTTTGCAATCCCCAGTAGAAGTGTTACTTTTGAAAACATTTGTTTCCTCAGTGAAGCCTGGAGAAGGATGTTCTATCCCTATATCTGTACTATTCTGTCACTTTGTTTTGTTTACTTCTGGATTATGTTTCTTCCCAGTAAAGCTAAAGCAAGCAGTAGGTTTTTTTTCTTCAGTTGACATTTATTTTTTTGGAATGATCATCTTGGATGTGGTTTAGCCGAGTGTTGTTTGTGCCAGAGTTGGTTTTGCATGGTTATTCCCAGTGTTATATATCTGTTTTGTCAGCATATGCATGATAACACTCATACATTCATTCATATATTATGCATGGTTAATTTTAGAAAATCATTGCTCATTCACATTCTTTAATATTTTTTTTGACATATTACCCTATTTTGCCGAGTTGTGTTGTCCTCTCTCCAATAGAGTGCCAACCTTAAGTAGAAAGCGTATATTCTTTCAATTTCCTCACTGAGTTATCCCTCGGGGAAGATTTTTGCTTTAGCCTTCCTGTACAGCTCCTTGTTTGGATGGATTTGGTTTTCCCTCTTGAGTTTATTTCTCGAAGGTTGTATTTTGGTTGACTATTTCATTCCAGTTTATTTCTGGTTTGAATCTTCAGTTTCCCAACAATATTATTTACTCTGGATTTCTGAAAGCTTCGAGTTTTGGTTTGTGCATTTATTTTGCACAAGAAGACTTTATATCCTCAGCAGGATTATAGTGGCATTTCCCCAAGAAACCATACTGTTCTCCCCAAAAAGTCATTTCTTTTTACAATACTCCATGACAACAAGTAACAGGTCTCATTATTTGAGCAACTTTTGCTTCCCTGTAAAAATCGACGTAACTTTTTTTTGATATCTCCTCTATGAGTGGATAGTTTGCAGTCCATTGTCAATTTACGCCAGTGGGTGGAGGAACTTTCAAATTTGCAGAGACAATTTGTTGTGAAATCTTTTCAGGTGATAGTCTCTTTATTTGAGAAAGTTTATATATTACCCTTTCCAAGCAGAGTGCCTCAGTTAAAGAAGAAGTTGAGACCCTTTCTAGGTGAAATGCCAGAATTTTAGGGAAACTTGTTATCTTCTTGCTACCTTCAGTGAACGTTGGTAGTTCATCGTCAGTGAACGGCGGTGTTATGATATATTCTCTTTCTACCTTCAGTGAAAGTTGGTAGGTCATTGGCAGTGAATGTCGATGCTTGTTATCTTTTTGCTACCCTCAGTGAACGTTGGTAGTTCATCGTCAGTGAACGGCGGTGTTATGATATATTCTCTTTCTACCTTCAGTGAAAGTTGGTAGGTCATTGGCAGTGAACATCGATGATTGTTATCTTTTTTCTACCCTCAGCGAACGCTGGTAGTTCATCGTCAGTGAACGATGGTGCTATGATATATTCTATTTCTACCTTCAGTGAAAGGTGGTAGGTCATTGACAGTGAACGTTGATGATTGTTATCTTTTTGATACCCTTAGTGAACGTTGGTAGTTCATCGTCAGTGAATGGCGGTGCTTTGATATATTCTCTTTCTACCTTCAGTGAAAGTTGGTAGGTCATTGGAAGTGAACGTCGATGATTGTTATCTTTTTGCTACCTTCAGTGAACGTTGGTAGTTCATCGTCAGTGAATGGCAATGTTATGATATATTCTCTTTCTACCTTCAGTGAAATTTGGTAGGTCATTGGCAGTGAACTTTGATGATTTTTATCTTTTTGCTACCTTCAGTGAATGTTGGTAGTTCATCGTCAGTGAACGACGGTGTTATGATATATTCTCTTTCTACCTTCAGTGAAAGTTGGTAGGTCATTGGCAGTGAATGTCAATGATTGTTATCTTTTTGCTACCCTCAGTGAACGTTGGTAGTTCATTATCAGTGAACGGAGCTGTTATGATATATTCTCTTTCTACCTTCAGTGAAAGTTGGTAGGTCATTGGCAGTGAACATCGATGATTGTCATCTTTTGGCTACCCTCAGTGAACGTTGGTAGTTCATCATCAACGAACAGCTGTGTTATGATATATTCTCTTTCTACCTTCAGTGAAAGTTGGTAGGTCATTGGCAGTGAACGTTGATGATTGTTATCTTTTTGCTACCCTTAGTGAACATTGGTAGTTCATCATCAGTGAACGGCGGTGTTATGATATATTCTCTTTCTACCTTCAGTGAAAGTTGGTAGGTCATTGGCAGTGAACGTCGATGGTTGTTATCTTTTTGCTACCCTCAGTGAATGTTGGTAGTTCATCGTCAGTGAATGGTGGTGTTATGATATATTCTCTTTCTACCTTCAGTGAAAGTTGGTAGTGTTAGAACAAAGTTTGAATCTACTACCCTAAGTTAAAGTTTTGATGATAACAAAATGCTAGATTAAATAAATTGTATAATTCATATGAGACATATATGCTACCTAAAAATTATATTATGCATTTACAGAAACTCTGATGGATATCAGCATAAGAATGTCAACATCAGCATCAGAAGATGAAATATCATATGTCAGCATCAGAAGATGAAATATCATATGTCAGCATCAGAAGATGAAATATCATATGCCAGCATCAGAAGATCAAAGCATGTGCTTACGCTGAAGCTTGATGAACAGATCTACGCTTAACATACTCCAAACTCTGATCAAGACCAAAACAACATCATCAGCACCTAGAAGCGTCAGAATAAGTCAAAGCCAATAACACGCTTAATTGACAATGGTACTGTGCATTCAAGACACTTTATTACCAACGGCTGTATTCCAAGACAAAGATCTTCTCAATATGGAAAGAACGTAATGGGCATTGAAATGGTATAATTGACTACAACGTATCTTTTCCAAAGGCTATATAAACAAGTCAGTGAGAAATGAATTGGCTAATGCTCTACAACTCTTCACACGCATAAAGCAAATCATCTTCATCCTCACTCATACAGTTTGCTATATCTCTCAAATTGCTTACTCTATAGTTATAGCATCCTAGTTTCACATAAGCTTAATTTGTGTATTATCACAGTTGTGACATAAAGTTTTTGTAGAAAACATTCAACACACATAGTATTCATTTATCTGTAAGAAATAATTTCCTTGAGAAACCGGTCTGTGGTTTAGACTCAAGAAGGCTTTAGCAGTTGTTAAAGCAGTTGTAATATTCAGTTGAATATAGTGGATTAAGACCTCGTTGGAGAAATGCGAAATCACCTTGACGGGTGGACTGGAGTAGTTTGAGATCAAACGAACCAGGATAAAAATAACGTGTTGTCTGCATTTGATTTCAAGTTTTACAATTCAACCCACCTTCTTGTGTTTTTCACTTCTTCAATTGGCATCAGAGCGCCTAGTTCTGAGCTAAAACACTTAACTGTGTCAGTACAAGATCCAGCATTAGAAAAACACAATGGCAGGAACATGTCAACACACCAGCAATGACAACAATGAAGATAGAGACAGATTCAGCGGAAAACTCCAGTCTTTGATGGAGAGAATTTTGATTACTGGAAAGACAAAATAGAAAGCTTCTTTCTGGCACATGATGTTGATCTATGGGACATGGTGACAGATGGATACACGCACCCAGTGAATGCAAGTGGTCAGAAGATTGACAGGAAGGCAATGTCTGATCAACAAAAGCGTGACTTCAAAAATCACCACAAGGCCAGAACTATCCTTCTCAACTCCATCTCTTACGCTGAATATGAAAAGATATCTAACAGAGACACTGCAAAGAGTATATTTGACTCTCTCAGAATGACGCATGAAGGCAACATTCAGGTCAAAGAAACTAAAGCTCTTGCGCTCATTCAGAAGTATGAGGAGTTCAAAATGGAAGAAAGTGAATCAATTGAAACGATGTTCTCAAGATTTCAAATTCTAGTGGCTGGTCTCAAAGTTCTGGACAAAGGGTATTCTACTGTTGATCATGTCAAGAAGATCATCAGAAGCTTGCCAAAACAGTGGAGGCCAATGGTTACAGCGTTGAAGCTAGCTAAAGATCTCAACAAAATCTCTCTGGAGGAACTTATCAGCTCCCTCAGAAGTCACGAGATAGAGCTAGTAGCTGATGAACCTCAGAAGCAAGGTAAGCCTTTAGACTTAAAATATAACAGAAAATATGAGTCCAAAGTTTTGTAGGCTGTTGAAGAAACTTCTGATGGGTCCTCATCAAAAGAAGACGAACTTTGCCTCCTCTCCAGAAGAGTGAATCAACTATGGAAGCAAAGGCAAAGAAAGTTCAGGAATACCAGAAGATCCGATCAGAATGAGTCCTCCTCCAAATACAGAAGGTCAGACTCCTCCTCTGGATACAGAAAATCTGAAGGCTCTTCAGGAAGCAGAAAGCCAAACACCAAGGACATCATCTGCTATGAACGCAACGAGCAAGGACACTACAAGAGTGACTGTCCAAAGCTTCAGAGGGAAAATCCCAAAAAGAAGTTTGGAAGGGAAAAGAAGAAGAGTCTCATGGCTACATGGGATGACTCTAACTCGTCTGAAGCTGACTCAGAATCAGATGATGAGAGACCAAACATAGCTCTCATGGATAACATATCAGAAGACAGTGAAGCTTCTGAATCAGACTCTGAATCAAACACCGAAGAGGTATTCCCTGACTTTGCAATTAATTTTACTAAGGCTGAACTTGCTGAAAGCCTTAACGAAATTCTAGAAAGATATCAGCAGATCAGAGTTAAATTCAGAAACCTGAAAAGGAATCTTGATTCTGACTCTAATAAAACTGAGAGTCTTAAATTGGAAAATTCTGAGTTGAAAAATAAAATTTCAAAATTAGAAAATCTTTTACAAAACTCTCAGAAGGAAACAATTTCTGAAACTCCCAGCAGCGCTGATGAGATCATCAAGGAGTATGATCACAGCTTTCAGAAGTTCCTTGCTAAAAGCATAGATAGAAGCAAAATGGCTTCAATGATCTATGGAGTTAGCAGAAACGGCAGAAAGAGAATAGGATACCAAGGTAAGGTACCTACACCAAAGAATTCCATGGACCTAATTATTAAACGCACTCCTCTGAATTCACACTTCGTGTATGGTCACACACATGACATTAAATATACTAGTAGTAATTATTCTGTGAAACCAAAATTCAACCAGAGTTTTGGTAAAACTAACAAATCAGGACCCAAGAAAATATGGGTACCTAAGGATAAAATAATACATGTTGCAGATATCTTTAGCAGCAAATCAAAAACACCAGTCATGGTACCTGGACTCTGGCTGCTCATGACACGTGACGGGAAGAAGGCATATGTTCCAAAGCCTGGAACTTAAGCCTGTAGGCCACGTAGGCTTTGGAGGCAATCAGAGGGGAAAGATCATTGGCTCTGGAACAGTAGGTAATGGAAATCTTCCCTCTATAAATAATGTTATATTAGTAGATGGATTAATGCATAATCTGTTATCCATAAGTCAATTAAGTGGTAACAGTTATGATATAATCTTTAATCAAAAATCATGTAAAGCTGTTAGTCAGAAAGATGGGACTATCCTATTTAATGGAAAGAGGAAAAACAACATTTATAAAATCAAACTTTTTGAACTGAAAAGTCAGAATGTAAAGTGTCTTCTGTCTGTTAACAACGAGAAATGGATCTGGCACAGAAGATTGGGGCATGTTAGTATGAGAAGAATATCTCAGATTAACAAACTCAATCTGGTCAGAGGACTTCCTAATCTGATGTTCAATTCAGAAGCTCTGTGTGAAGCATGTCAGAAAGGCAAGTTTGCAAAACCTGCTTTCAAATCTAAAAACGTTGTTTCCACCTCTAAGCCATTAGAACTTCTGCACATTGACTTATTTGGACCAGTTAAAACTGCTTCAGTCAGTGGCAAGAAGTACGGGTTAGTAATCGTAGATGACTATAGCAGATGGACATGAGTCAAGTTCTTAAGACACAAGGACGAGTCACACTCTGTGTTTGTCACCTTTTGTAACCAAGTTCAGAATGAAAAGGATCTTAGAATCGTTAAAGTCAGAAGTGATCATGGTGGAGAATTTGAAAACAAAGATTTTGAGTCATTCTTTAATGACAGAGGCATTCTGCATGATTTCTCTTGTCCTAGAACTCCCCAGCAAAATGGAGTTGTAGAACGAAAGAACAGAACATTGCAAGAAATGGCCAGAACCATGATCAATGAGACAAACGTTGCTAAGATCTTCTGGGTAGAGGCAATAAACACAGCGTGCTACATTCAGAATAGAATCTCCATAAGACCTATTCTGGAAAAGACTCCATATGAATTGTGGAAGAACAGAAAGCCCAACATTTCATATTTTCATCCATTTGGATGTACTTGTTTTATGTTAAATACAAAAAATTATTTGAACAAGTTTGACTCTAAAGCACAGAAGTGTATTATGTTAGGATACTCTGAACGCTCAAGAGGGTACAGAGTATACAATACAGAAACACAGATTGTGGAAGAATCAATCAGTGTTCGTTTTGATGATAAGCTTGACTCTGAAAAGTCAAAGCAGAATGAAGTCTTTGCAGGTATGGAAGTTGAATTCACAAGTTCTGAAGACAAGTCATCAGAAGCTCTCAACAAAGACACTCCTTCAACATCAGAAAGAGGCACTGCGAGCAATCCAGCAACATCTGTTGATCAACCTCAGAAAAGACTACCCAGAAGCAGCATGTTTCACCCAGAAGAAACAATCTTAGGAAGAAAGGAAGATCCAATCAGAACAAGAGCCAGCTTCAGAAACTCTGAAGAATCCCTCATGGGACTTGTTTCTCTGATTGAACCTTCTTCAATTGATGAAGCACTTCTATATAACAACTGGATTCTAGCAATGCAAGAAGAGCTGAATCAATTCACCAGAAATGACGTGTGGGATCTAGTTCCCAGACCAAAAGGATTCAACGTTATTGGAACAAAATGGGTGTTCAGAAACAAACTGAACAAACAAGGTGAAGTCATCAGAAACAAGGCACGACTGGTAGCATAAGGTTATAGTCAGCAAGAGGGGATAGACTATACAGAAACCTTTACTCCAGTCGCCTGGTTAGAATCTATCAGACTTTTAATTTCTTTTGCTGTTAATGAAGGCATCACTCTATATCAGATGGATGTCAAGAGTGCATTCTTAAATGGCTATATAGAAGAAGAGGTTTATGTGCACCAACCCCCTGGTTTTGAAAGTACAAAAAATCCAGAATATGTTTTCAAACTAAAGAAGTCACTGTATGGTCTGAAACAAGCTCCCAGAGCTTGGTATGAAAGACTAAGTAACTTTCTGTTAGAAAAGGAATTCACCAGAGGGAAAGTGGACACAACCTTATTCTGTAAGATAGTTAAGAATGACATCTTAGTGTGTCAGATTTATGTTGACGATATTATATTTGGATCTACTAATCCTTCTCTAGGAAGAAACTTTGCTATGTGTATGCAGGCATAATTTGAGATGAGCCTCATGGGGGAACTGAAATTCTTTCTGGGAATTCAGATCAATCAAACTCCAGAGGGAACTTACATTCATCAGAGCAAATATGTCAGAGAACTTCTGAAGAAATTTGATCTCTCAGAATGTAAGTCATCAAAGATTCCAATGCATCCCACGTGCATTCTGGAAAGAGAAGAGGTAAGCAAAAAGGTAGAACAGAAGGTCTACAGAGGTATGATTGGTTCTCTTCTTTATCTGACGGCTTCAAGGCCTAATATTTTATTCAGTGTATGCATTTGTGCAAGATTCCAATCAGATCCTAGAGAATCTCACTTAACAGCTGTTAAGCGAATTTTCAAGTATCTGAAAGGTACTACTAATCTGGGTTTATTTTATAGAAAATCTAGTGATTACAGCTTAGTAGGTTACTGTGATGCTGAATTTGCTGGAGACAGAGTAGAGCGTAAAAGTACTTCTGGAAGCTGCCAGTTTCTGGGAGAAAATCTGATCTCTTGGTCCAGCAAAAGGCAATCCACAATTGCGCTATCAACAGCAGAAGCTGAATACATAGCAGCAGCAGGATGCAGCACACAAATGCTCTGGATGAAAAGTCAGCTTGAAGACTTCCAGATATTTGAGAGTAACATTCCTATACTCTGTGACAACACTTCTGCCATTTGTTTAAGTAAAAATCCAATTTTGCATTCTAGGGCTAAGCATATAGAAATAAAACATCATTTCATTAGAGACTATATTCAGAAAGGCATTTTAAACTTAAAATTTATTGATACAGACCATCAATAGGCTGATATTTTCACAAAACCACTTTCTGAAGATAGGTTCAATTTCATTCTGAAACATCTCAGCATGAAGCTCTGCCCAGAGTGAAAATGTTTTAATTTTATATATTAACCTTCAGAATTTGTTTTATTTTACTGTGAAATTCTGATCAATCTTCTTTCAGAAATTTAGACATGCAGATTGTATCAGAATCTATCCATAAAGATCTGAGCGTTTCATTTCAAGGATAGATGTGTTGTTCACTAAATCAAACAAGTTTCATCCAATCATCAGCTAATTCCTGAAGCAGAACACACGTGCACGCTTCTGAGAAGGAAAAACGCTGATTGGATGCATTGAGACACATGTCATGGGTAACCGTTCCAAATATCTTTCTAAATCCCCCAAAATCAGCCAACATTAAATGCGAGTAATCATGATTTAATTCTCTCTCTTAAAACGTTTATGTTTTCAAAACATTTTTTGAAACCTATTTAAATGCCTTAAACATCATTCATTCATTTTTACCGTCACTTACATCTTCAAAATATTTCTGTGTTCTTATTGTGTGTTCATCTTTTCTCAAAGAAACCATTTTAAAACTTTTTCTCTCAAACCCTTGTATGAACATGGCATCTTCTAGCACTCCTTCTGCAGGTTCCCAGCAAGATGCTTCTTCTGAGCAGTATCAGATTCCTTTCAGAACGCTCCTTACTCCGGTCAAGAACTTGGAAGTTCTGTCAGAATTGATAGTAGATTTCAACAGTTTGAAGGAAAATGGCTTTGATTTGTCTAAAGAAATTAAGGCACAAGGTTTGGAAAGGTGCTTTGATAGGTTGGTGGGTCCAACGTTCCCAATTTTGGTTAAAGAATTCTGGATACATGCGTCTTCATTAACTCATCAGGTTACTTCGTATATCATGGGAAAGAAGATAGTGATTACTGAAGATCACATTGCAAGGCTGATTGGATACACTGGTGGTGGTATCCGTTGTATTGACATGGCAGATAGATGTGCAAACTCTGCCCTAATTGCAAGAGAGATTTTCACACATGGGGTTCCCTCTAGCAAAATCAGAGACTTGAAAGATCACCACAGAATTTGGGCAAAGATTATTCTGGGCTGCTTCAACCACAAGAAGCCTACAAGCTCTCCTGACTATATAAACATAGATCAACAATTTCTGATTTATTTTATTGCAAAGAAGTCCAAGATCAACCTAGCTCATCTTCTGTTCCATCATCTGAAGACAAGCGTCAAGGAAACGAGAGAAGAAGAAACGACTAAAAGGGATTGGATACCCTTCGGCAGATTGATATCAGATATTCTAACGGAGAATAGGCTGATTGAACACCTGACAGAGGCACAGGAAATAAGCTCTCTAGAACCTTCTGTTGGCAAGCAAGTGAATGCCAAGAATCTGAAGAAGATGAAGCTGATAGAGAATATAAGGAAGGAGCCCAGCGTCACTCCTCATGCTGAAATCACCAGCAGAAGAGTCCCTCTGGACAACTTTCCTATGTTCTCTGAGATTAACTCTAAACCAGTCATTTTTCTCGGATACTTGGATACGTGTAGAGCTGATGGCACAGATCCTGATCTGAACATTAAAGATCTGCACCAGCAAACACCAGAGGTTACTCTGAAGAAGACTAAGAAGAGAAAGGCTGTATCAGAAGGATCATCTCAGCAGACCCCAAAGAAGAGAGGTAATTTGTCTTCTGTTAATGTTTTAAATTCATCTGTTGTTCCAACATTTATTCCAACCCCAACTTCATTTGAAATTCCAATTCCCATCCCAACCATTGATGATACTGAACCTGAGTTTGACCCTTCTGAGTCATTAACCCTCAGAAGATCTCGCGCCAAACCTCACAATCCAAAACCTACAACCACAACAGAACCAGAACTTGAAAAAGTTCTTTCAGAAATAGATCAACACTCTTCCGCTCCCCATACAGAAAATCCAAATCTTCAACCAGAAACTCCCCACTCACCTCAACCAGAAACTACACTCTCACCAATACCAGAAGATCCACATTCACCACAACCAGAAATTCCACAACCTCCATCTCTACAACCAGAACTTAATCCACCCTCACCTCAACACATATCATCTCCACAACCTGAGTTTCAACACTCTAAGGCTCAAACCCCTGAACCTCAATCATCTGAATCCTCTGAACCACAACCCTTAGCCATACAATTTCCTAGTTTTACCACTGTTAATATCCCTCAACTACCATCCTCACCAGAAATTACTCCACCTAATACCCCATCCAGTCCAATAATCATTCCTGATTCTCCTACTCCCTCACCCAAGCAAAATCCAGATGACCACAGCAAGACCTTCATTGATCTAACAGTCCTTGAACGCCTTGCTGCCATTAAAAATAAAACCGCCATTCCCAAACCCAAACAACCAGATGTTGGTTCTAGCATCTTGAATTTTGAAACAGACATGCAGAAGTGGATTTCTCCTCTAAAACAGGCTAGTCCGAGAGTGATTGATCCTGCTGTTTCAGACCAACTCTGGACACAATTCAGAGGATGGGTATGCGCTGAAACCTTTAAGCTGCAAGACCAAAGCTATGAATAGGCTCAACAGAACTTCAGCAATCTGCTGAAAGAAATTGAAGGTCCAGTTTTGAGTCTGCTGCTGCAGGATAAAGTTCTTCTTCTGGACAGTGAGCCTTGGTCTGAAAAGCGTCCAGCTTCAACAGTTCAACCAGCAGAAGAACAGACGATTCCAGCTGAAGATTTAAGTTAAGAAGAAGTTATTGCAGAAAGCTCTTAGAAGCATCCTGATTCTGACATCTCTCAAGCTGCATTGGACAGGCAGACTCTTGAAGAGCTGAAGCAAAATGATCTTCGACTGCAGGAGAGAATGGATGAGAATGATCAACGAATGAAGGAAAGGATGGATGTTCAGGATAGTAAGATTAACTCAGTAGTCAGCATGGTGCATCAGCGGAAGGAAACCACTGATCAAATTAAGAACATGCTAGAAGCTCTGTTCACACGCCTTCCTCCCCATTCTTAGATTTTGTTTCTTGATGTTTTCACTATTTTTATTTACATGTTATCTGTAATATTTTCTGAGCTCTGAACTGAATACAATCGTTTTTCTGCACTGATCGTTTTTAACTTCAATTATTTTCACTTTTTGATTGCTGACAAAAAGGGGGAGAAAGAATGATATTTTTCAATAACGGATTACTGAGACAAAAGTCTCAAACATTCTAACACTCTGATATACTTGAATGTTTCTTTGTTCTGCATAAGCTTACAGGTACAAGAATTTAATTATCTCTGATACACTGAAGCTCTGCTCTAGTAAAGGAAAGATCTGATGCTCAAAGAAAGTTCAATAAAGATCTGATGCTAAAGGACTCATGGAATTAAAAGGGAAGTAATAAACTCAGGGGGAGTTTTTCTGATCATAACTCTGATACCTTTCTATTCCCTATCTTCTTATCTTTGATACCTTTCTGTTTATCGCTGATACAAATTTATTATTTGGTTATCTCTGATACTTTTTTCTTTAAATTTCAATTGAAAATATCCGGTTTTTGTCATCATCAAAAAGGGGGATATTGTTAGAACAAAGTTTGAATCTACTACCCTAAGTTAAAGTTTTGATGATAACAAAATGCTAGATTAAATAAATTGTATAATTCATATGAGACATATATGTTACCTAAAAATTATATTGTGCATTTACAGAAACTCTGATGGATATCAGCATAAGAATGTCAACATCAGCATCAGAAGATGAAATATCATATGTCAGCATCAGAAGATGAAATATCAAATGTCAGCATCAGAAGATGAAATATCATATGCCCGCATCAGAAGATCAAAGCATGTGCTTACGCTGAAGCTTGATGAACAGATCTGCGCTTAACATACTCCAAACTCTGATCAAGACCAAAATAACATCATCAGCACCTAGAAGCGTCAGAATAAGCCAAAGCCAATAACACGCTTAATTGACAACGGTACTGTGCATTCAAGACACTTTATTACCAACGGCTGTATTCCAAGACAAAGATCTTCTCAATATGGAAAGAACGTAATGGGCATTGAAATGGTATAATTGACTACAACGTATCTTTTCCAAAGGCTATATAAACAAGTCAGTGAGAAATGAATTGGCTAATGCTCTACAACTCTTCACACGCATAAAGCAAATCATCTTCATCCTCACTCATACAATTTGCTATATCTCTCAAATTGCTTACTCTATAGTTATAGCATCCTAGTTTCACATAAGCTTAATTTGTGTATTATCACAGTTGTGATATAAAGTTTTTGTAGAAAACATTCAACACACATAGTATTCATTTATCTGTAAGAAAGAATTTCCTTGAGAAACCGGTATATGGTTTAGACTCAAGAAGGCTTTAGCAGTTGTTAAAGCAGTTGTAATATTCAGTTGAATATAGTGGATTAAGACCTCGTTGGAGAGAGGCGAAATCACCTTGACGGGTGGACTGGAGTAGTTTGAGATCAAATGAACTAGGATAAAAATAACGTGTTGTCTGCATTTGATTTCAAGTTTTACAATTCAACCCCCCTTCTTGTGTTTTTCACTTCTTCAGGTAGGTCATTGGCAGTGAACATCGATGATTGTTATCTTTTTGCTACCCTCAGTGAACGGAGGTGTTATGATATATTCTCTTTCTACCCTCAGTGAACATTGGTAGTTCATTGTTAGTGAATGGCGATGCTATGATATCTCTTTTCCTTCTACCTTCAGTGAATGTTGGTAGCTCACTGTCAGTGGACATTGATATTTATATTTCTTTTCCTTCTACCTTCAGTGAACGTTGGTAGCTTTACCTCCAGTAGGAGTTGGTGTATCCTTTGACCATTTTACCACCCTCTCTGAGTCGGGTCTTTTGATCCACTAGTGAATAATTTTCCTAGTCGGGTTGCTCTCTTGTTTCTTTATTATTGTTACATCCCCAATGGTGTTTCGCGTCTCTTTGGTCTTGTTCATATGCATTCATGCTCATAAACATTGCATGGCATCTTAGGGCCAAAAATATGGTTTGTTTTATATTTAAGTATCTTCGATCGCGTCGACACGAAGATTTTTAACCTTCGTATATCCGGATAGAAGAAACTTAAATAAGGGCATCTGTTGTACCCCAATTTTTTCCCCTAAGATCCCTTCATCATACCATGTTGAGTCCATCACAATGAGATCACACTAGGATTCTTGGTTCCCCTCCCTATATTTAGCTTTGCACTTTGAGGAATCACCAAGCACCTTGACTTGTGTTATTTTGTGATCATGAATATTTTTTGTCTTGATTTCTTCTTTTAATTAATAAAGTGCAATGTTGGTTTGTCTTGCTTGTTACTCATGTAGGTAAAGGCAATAAGATTCAGCAAGTTTCTCCATGGGTTCATGAGTTTATTTCCATTCCCTAGTCAATAAAGCTTGAGAAGTTGAAACCTCACCATTGGATTTGTTTTGGAAGAAATGGCGTGGCAAGGTTATTTTGGTTCACCACTGTGATACGGTGGCAGAACCGACTGTTTTGAAATGCTGGTTTGCGTTTGCAAAATGTCGCGGTAAGCAAGAGTCGCCACCGACTTTTATTTCATCCAATCTTGGAAAGGAAAAAGTACAGAAAAAAAATCATTTTTTCGATATTCTGAGTACGGGGCGTAGATTATAGAAAGGGAAGGTGTTAGCACCCTTTCTATCCATGGTTTTCCATGGGCTCTTAGGTACTTGCTCATCTTTTAAAATTGTTTGTGTATGTGCTTTGTTTTGAAAAAGTTTGACTTCGTGATAACCCTTGTATCAGTCCTCAAAGGTGTGACGAAGTTGTTTTGAAAATTGTTTTGAAATGTGTAAGTGTGAAGAGTTTTGATTTGAGCAAGTACCTACTAGCATCTACCTACTCAAAAAAAGATCGTTTCTGTTCTCGTTCCTTTAGACAGCGCTATCCTATTATTGAGAAATGGGTAGCACCATCGTTGGAGTTGTAAGGGTCAATTCGAAAGGGACGTACGATCACTAAAGCAATGTTAGGACACCTTATTAATGACCCTAGAGTCTTAAGATCATATTCGAGGCAACCTTTCCGAGGCAACATTTCTAAGGCAACATTTCCGAGGCAACGTTGGATCGTTTTTAGACAAGAGGGAAACCACTAAGACAACCTATACTTAATGATCGTTTACCGAAGGCAACCGGAGTGAGAGTATACCCTAGGAGTGATATGTGCGAGTGATTTGTTTTCAGTTATTTATCTTTGCACATTAGGGTTTTCTAACTGTATTGATTTGTCATGCATTCTTATCATACAATCCTATTAACATACATCTAAACAGTCAAATATTTGCGGGAATTAAAATGCGAGAAAGTAGATCTACGTTATTACAAGGCTTCGGGGAGGGGATTAATTACATAGCCAAAAACCCGCAAAGGACGATAAATACAAGAAAATCCTAGGTTAAACTATTACATACCGTGAACAGTTACATCAATATTGTAAAAATAATAAACACGCGTGATGAATCGAATACAAGATGATTAGGGTTTTGACCCTTGACTAAACCTTATTGAGGTTAATTAAAAAAAACATTTTTTGTCATTTTTTATTATTCAAGAAAAATAAAGACTAATTGAGTTATAAAAGAAACTAATTACTAATTAATTTTAATTGCAAAAAATAATTAGATTAATTAAAAAATAATCATCCTATTTTTGTATTTTTTATTTTTAGAAATAAAATAATTAAAACCTAGAATTAAACCTATTCTTGCTAATTAATTTTAATTGTAAAAAAGAGTTAAAATTACACTAACTTAAGTTAATCTAATTAATTAGTGAAAAATTAAATCTAAAAAAAAACTAATCCTAATTTTCTGATTTTTTATTTTATGATTTTATTAAAAACTAATTTTTTTTAAAATAAAATAAATAAATAAACTAAAAAGAAATAAAGAAAAAAAAGTGTGAGAATGGGCCTGTATTTAGCAAAAGGGGGGTGAAAGCTGAAGTTATGGGCCCAAAAGACTAAGGCCTGCTTGACTTTTCCTTAATCCAGTATGCATGCTTGACTCAGGCGCATGGTGGTCCTTCCAAGGTGGCATGTTGATATGGGGACATTGATGGATCAGAGGGCCTGATCTTAATGGTGCACGGTGAGCACCTTGTCCTGCAAAGCGTTAGATTGTCCGTGGTAAAATATTAAGAACAAAGTCTAGGACCTGGGAATTGAACCCAGGTCCTTGGCATTTTTCCCTTGCACGCTTGCCAGCTAGCTATGCATTTTATTTGTATGTACAAAAGAAATCAATCATAATATAATAAAACAAAAATGCTGGATATCAAAACGCGCAAAATTCAAATCACCCAACCAGGGGATGACACGCATCGTCGTCTTCCTCCCCAATCTTCTTTTTAGATTTTGTGACTTTTACCTACGGGCATCAAGCGTAGGTATAACCCATGTCCATTTCAAAAATCTTGTACGCGCATGATAAATGAAACCTAATGGTACCAATCAACTCATTTCAATCTCACGAGCATCATGGTACCATTATCAACGCCCAATTTCTCCTGTATAAAAAACCCCTAAAAACAACAAACAAACCCTAGCCATGGCATCTGCACATACAGGCGTCAAAAATGAAATTGAGTCATGGTGTCATGTTGCAAACATCTAAAAGGTTATAAATATGCCAATCAAATATGCTAAATATGCAAGAATTAGTGTATTCGATTTCAAGAAATCAAGCAAACTGTATGAATGTTGTAGGGTGATTCTGAGCGTCTCAGGCCTTGCAAACGATCTTGTTGGCTTCAGGGATGATCCAAGAATATGAATTGATATTTTGAAGCTTGAAACGGCCTGCGGAGCAAGATTTGATCAGCACTTTTCCTTGAAAAGTTTGAACTTTTTCTCTGCCTTTTCACGCCTCCAACCCTCCTTTTTGTTGGTCTGCCTTTGTTCAGTATCTATAATAGAGTGAATTAGGGTAAAAATTTGCATCAAATCTTTGCCATTTATGAAGATTGATCATTGATTTATTCCTTGCACCAAATCTTTCTAAAACAAGCATTTTCAATATTTTTCTGTCCATATGAAGCCTTGCACGATTTGATCTTGCCACCAGCTGTATAATGACTCTAATCATGCACAAAATCTCAAGGTTTAATTGATTTTTGATATTTTCATTATTTTATATTGATTTTATTTGATTTACATGAAATAAAATAAAAATAAATAATAAAAATAAAATAATGACAAGTGGAAGGGCTCATGGGTCGTGGATCACATCACAAGCTCAGTGCAAGCATAAAAAGTTAGGCCCATTTAGAAAAAAATGCAATTTTGGACACATTTAACTTTTGGCAATTTTGCAAAAATGGTCAACTTGGCCAATGCATAACTCTCTCAATTTTTACCCTATGAGGGTGCTCTTGGACTTTTTAGAAATCTTAGGATGTCCCCTAAGCAAACTTTTTGGTCTCATCTCAATTGAGTCTTCTATGTGAATGTATGAAACTTTGACCCAAAAGGTGTTTTTGTTGACTTTTGAAAAGGACCTATAATGTCAAAATTCATATCTTTTTGTGAGTGCATATTATGAACTTGGGAGCTGAAGATGAATTGTAGGGAATTGCATCCTATTCAAAATTAGCTTTGGATGGGTCATTTATGATGAAGTATGAGAAAGTTATGCTTGGTAAAAGTTGAATTGACTTTTCCTACAAAACCCTAATTTAGCATTTTTTGGGTCTTGATGAATTGTGAGCAATCCTTGAGGAATCATGATCAACCCTTGATCAAATGATGAATTATACTTAAAAATGAGGATTTTGACCAAAAATCTTGAGGTTTGACTATATGTGGGCCACCGTTGACTTTTGACCTAACACAGTCGATTTCTAGGTATTTGAGCAATTGACTAAGCAAACTTCCTTTGCAAGGCTTGAAACTTGACATGGATGATGTTGAGAATATATTAGGACAATGGTGAGCATTTGGGATCCTTTAGACTCAAGCATCTTGATGCAAAATGAAACCCTAATTTGAGGTAGACTGCCTTAGGAGAGAGTTTGTCTGGTCAACTCTTGGACCTCCTTGAGCAATTTGAGGACTTCACTTGACATGTATTGAGAAACATGGGAGGGAAATTTTTTGGGTACAACAACCACATTTCAAGGTTATCAAATTTGGTTGAAAAGCACAAGGGATTGATTGGAGAAGTTGTCATGCTTGGACAAGGCTTTGTTCCCATTGGTCACAAATACATATTTCTCTCAATTCTCAAGATATGGATGTGGTTGTGGTTGATATGAGTTCTCATTATCATCCTCAACAAATTATATTTACAAAGCATTTGTATTGGTACAAGAAGTTTGTTCAAGATTGTCAAAGTTTCTCAAGGCATGTTTCTTAACCTAGGAGCTAGGGTTTTAAACTTCAAAGGAGTATATCTTGCTCATCTTTTGGTATTTTTGAGTGATTCCAAAGACATCATTCTCTTAAAAGGGTTATAAACAAATAACTTCAAAAGTTCCAAGGAGTTTTCATGTGGAAGAAACTTGATGAGGAAGAAAGATTACAAGTCCTCCAGATGAATTCCCAATTTTTCATGTGTGACTTCAAATGATCATAACTTGGTCAATTTTTATCACCTTGAGCCCACTCTTTTCCATAATGATCTTTAAGATGTTAACTTTATGCCTTCTTTTATGTGAAAAGTGACAAAATGGATGGAAGTTGCCTTAAGGATACAAAAGATTATAGGTCATTTTATGAAATTTTGCCAACTTCAACAAGTCATAACTTTTTCAATTTATGGATATTTTTAATGGTTCAAGTCCCAAAATGTCATTCAAGAGGTCTATTTCATACCATCTTTTTTGGTCAAGAGAAAATTCCAAGCGGAAGGCTATGTTTGGATGCAAGACATTATAGGTCATTTTTTAAGGAAAATTTGAAATATTTCTAAGTATGGAAAGTCAACCCCTTTTCTCCAACTTTGACTCAACACAACTTTCAACTTAAGAATCCATTTGATTCCATTCTTTTTCCATTGCAAATATTGTAACCCCATATTTCTATAGCATCAAGAATCATGCCCTAAGACTCCTTGAGCTGAGAATGCCATGACTTTGAAGTTGGTAACTTGGAACTGAAGTTTCATCTCAAGTCAGATTTTGAAATCTTTGTTTTGGCTTCTAATCACAAGTTTTCCACACGTTTATGCCTCTAAACATGTTTAGTGAAGTTCCAGAATTGTTTAGCACAACAAAATGCGCGTTTTGGATGAGTTTTGATCAAATTAGAAGTCACACTTTTCTTGTTTGCAACTTCACACGATTTCCCTCCAAACTTCATCATTTCACACGCTTGGACATTCCATTTGATTCCCTATAAATAGAGGGTCATTCCCCATTCATTTCCTCAAGCTTGGATAGCTAGAATCACCCTGCCAAACTTGTTCCATAACTCAGAATTCCCCAACTTCGAAATCCATATACAAGCCTTTTTCAATCCAATTTTTTCATCAATTCACCTTCCTTGATCTTCCCTGAACCTAACCATATAATTACATTCAAGAATTGTGCCCTATATTGCTCCATAAAAGTCCAATTTTAGAGCTCTGCAACTCAACTTCAATAGGTAGATTCCTTCATTAATTCTTCAAAACTTTGATATCATTGTGATGCTCTCATTACCCTGGTTCTAGTCGCAACACTTGCTTTTTACCGGAAACACGTTTTGACCATGAAATTTCAAATCCCTTTTCAAAACTTTCCTTCCAAATTGCTTGATCTATAATTTATATAAATTTGGCGCGAGGGTGTGGTTGTCTTCGTCTTGAAGAGACGAAGCGAATGGCATAGGTCTGAGCTTCTGATTTTATATTTTGAGAGACCTGCAATTCACGTTGCCTAGAGGTTGAAGATGACCAACGTGTAATCTTCCAAACAATGATGGCGTGCCACTTGTTTTTTTTTAATTCTGATTTTATTTCTGATTCTATGCTTTATTCACTAATGACCATGATATGCAAAGCGCGCCAGATCCTTTGGATCTGATTACTAACATGTTTTGACTCTCATCCAATGGTCCACATATTTTTTACTTTTATTTTCTTTTCTAATTTTTATATTTAATTGTTTTAAACTTCAAAAAATCATAGAAAATTTTAAGTCCAAAAAATCTGAAAAAATTATGAAAAATATTTTTGATTATTCTCTTTCTGATTTTTAGTTTTTCAGAATTTAATTTTATGTTTTGGTATTTTTTATAAATTTACACTTTTTTTGAATTTTTTTAAATGCTTAAAAATACTTTTATGCATTTTTAAATTCTAAAAAATTTATGGAATAATCCAATGATATTGTGACAAATATTAGTGACCTTATTTTATTTTTGTTTCTGATGTTGTTATTTTTTATCATTTTTTGATTATTTTACCCCTTTCTTTTAATTTTAAAAATAGTTTCTGACTTTAAAAAATTTATAAAATCATTTGAGTCCTTTTTTTATTTTTCTATGGTCTTACTTTTTATTTCTTGATTAATTTGAACATAGTTGATATTTTTATCTTTTATTTCTATTTTTAAACATTATTTTTAAACCTTTTTGTATATATTAAAATGTAATATTATTTTGTGACTATTTTCTGGCTGATCTTGGGTTAAACTTTTGATCATAAACTTTATTAACATCATTGGATCCATGGTGTTGAGTCTAACTCTACAAAAATGGATGAATGATTTTAATAATAATTTGATTAAATTTAATCCAAAAGTGGTTTGTATATTCTCTCCCACCCCTCTTCATCTCATCCCCTTCTTATTGCACTAAATATTGTTGGAGCATGATCTCTATATCATGTCTCAAAACAAAATGGTGCATAGATTGCTATTGACCGGCCTCAAAATAGGTGCGACTTCTATATAAGTCCACTTATGATTGCTTAACATAGCGCTAAATTTTGTCCCGATTCGAATAAATGATCATTCGTGGCCCAAACTTATGTTTGCAAGCCCAAGTGTGTTAATTTGATCTCTTTGATCCAATAACCTTGAGATTCATTGTATGGAGGCTTTGGTTCTACCAATCCTCTAATGGATCTACAACACCTTTGGTCGACGCATATCACTTAAACATCGTTGATCATTGAATGATACTCATAAGGATTCCAAATGGATGATGCACTTGACAAAAAGCAAATGCAACTTGTTGTGTGGAGGCTTTGGTTCTACCAATCCTCTAATGAGTTCCAAATGCAAGTTTCAAGATGATCATCCAACTAACCACTAATCACTAATAATTGAATTTATCCTTTATTCTTTTATTATATGCCCCTTTTATTTTTATGCACTATTTACTTTTAGCATTTACATTTCATGCCATTTTCATCTTTGCTCATTTGAGTATTTACTTTCTTGTCATTTTTATTTTTGCTCACTTGAGTTTTACTTTTCTTTTTAAAACACCTAATAATCAACACAAACCCTAAAAATCTTTAATGATACTTGGACTATTTGGTTACTATCCTTGGCATTATGGAGCATTGGACTTTTTTGACTTAGGATTAGAAACCTTAGCCTATGATTGGAGACCTTGTGATCTTATCTGATTATTTTGTCTGGAGCTCTTGAGGTTTACCTCAAGACATTCGGTTGTTTGTTTGTTTTGTGTGCAGGTTATTGTGATTACACCCTTTGTTTGTAATCTAGAATTCACCCGTATACAGCCGTTACTCTACCCAATTTTTGTGAAAGACTTAATACACTTGAAGTTTGGTTCTCTCAAGAGGTCTAGTATTTTTGCATGTTTGGTTTCAATCCAAAGAATGGGAATTATATCTTGGCTCATAGTGTCAAGTATTGGCTTCTTATTGGTTAGATGGTTCTTATCCCTAGCTTTTACCTTATGCTTTAGGATAGCCTCTTCTTCCCCTCCCATCTTCTTTAATTTCAAAATAATCTTCTCCATCCTTTTTTAAACTCTTCTTGTTTTAAACTTGAACCACTTTCATAATAAACTTGAACTTAGGTCCATGCATTTTCAAACATTTTCATAAATAAACTCCAATAAACTTAATAATACTTTGACATCCTTTTTGTGATAAGACTAAAAGTCAATCAATCTCGTTCAAACCATTTTTCCATCTTGGCTTTCATCTTTAAAATTTTCTCAAACATATTGGACTCTTGTCAATCCTTGTAGTGATGTAAACAACTATACTTCTACAATATGCAATGAAGAGAGATATTTTCCACTTGAGTGTTGAGTGAGGCATTATTGATTTTAAAATAAAAGCCATATCCTCCAATTTGAGATGATGCAAATTCTCCTTTCTCATGATTGTGGATAGTAGGTTTGTTTTCCACACGGACAATGACGATGATGTTTTATCTCATAAAATTAACCAACACATTTGTGTTTTAAATTTTTTAAAAGAGGAACTATGTGTACCATGATCCCCTATTGCACGAAAAGGTGGTGTGTAGGCACTAAAGGTTCGCAACCGCGGCGGGTGCAAATATCATAACAAAATATATTTCTTTTCTCACCTCCACCATCTATTTTATACAACATTTTTTATATAGCCAAAATATACAAATTTTACAAACAGGTTCCTGCGGAGTACCATAGATGTTTAGGGTGCTAATACCTTCCCTTTTCATAACCAACCCCCTTACCTTGAATCTTTCCCCCTTTTTTGGGTTATTCGCTCTTTTCCCATTCCTTTGGAAACAACAAAGCGCGGTGGCGATTTTTATTCTGATTTGTATAAGTCTGGTCAATCCAATGGCTTAGTCTTAAACATTTCTACCGCTACACATTGGCATGAGTTCCAAATGAACCTTCGTGTCTATCCATGCATTTGAGCAAGACCATGTCATAGTTTCTCTTGTACAACACATTTTCACTGAGGAAGAAGCCGCCAGCCAATCTTCTCAATGTCTTTCTATCTTTATTCGATGCACCAATCAGGTATTCCTGAGTCTAGAGAAAATGCTTGATATCGTAATACCAAGGTTTCTCATTTGCTACCTCTTCTATTGTAAACACATGAGCAGGCCTATCCCGTTGCTGAACTATAATTCGAGGTATATCATTCCAAGTATTCACTTTATACATAGAAGCCAGAGTTGCCAGAGCATCCGCCATTTGATTTTCATCTCTAGGGATGTGATGGAATTCAACTTTATTAAAGAAGGGTAACAATCTTCTAGCATAATATTTGTAAGGGATCAAGTCGGGGTGACGAGTATCCTAGTCTCCTTTAATCTGATCTATTACCAAAGCTGAATTGACATACACATCTAGAATTTTAATTCTGAGATCAATAGCTTCCTCGAGACCCATGATACAAGCCTCATATTCTGCCATATTATTAGTACAATCAAATGTCAACCTTGCAGTAAAAGGAATGTGTGATCCATGTGGAGTGATAATCACATAAACAATTCCTTTACCATAAGCATTCATAGCTCCATCAAATATCATGCTCTAGCGAGATTCAAGATCAGGACCTTCCTCGGGCAATGGTTCATCACAATCTTTCACTTTCAGAAACATCACATCCTCATCGGGGAAATCAAACACCATAGACTGATGATCATCAATTGGTTGGTCAGCAAGATAATCTGCCAACACGCTGCTTTTAATAGCTTTTTGAGTGCGATATTCGATGTCATATTCAGATAACAGCATCTGCCAGCAGGCAATTCTCTCAGTAAGAGTAGGCTTTTCAAAAATGTACTTGATTGGATCCATTTTGGAGATCAACGAAGTAGTGTGATTCAACATATACTGCCGCAATCGTTTTGCCGCCCAAGCCAGAGCACAACATGTCTTTTCCAGCGTGGAATACCGCGATTCACAATCAGTAAACTTTTTACTGAGATAATAAATGGCATACTCTTTCTTCCCTGTTTCATCTTGTTGACCCAGAATACAGCCCGTGGAATTATCTAACACTATCAGATACATAATCAATGGTCTTCCTTCAACAGAAGGGAGCAAGATAGGAGGTTCAAGCAGATATTCTTTAATACTTTCAAATGCCCTTTGGCAGTCACCTGTCCACACACAACCTTGATCTTTCTTTAACAACTTAAAGATCGGTTCACACGTTGCAGTCATGTGGGAAATGAATCTGGAAATATAATTCAAACGCCCGAGGAACCCTCTGACTCGCTTTTTAGTTCTCGGTGTTGGAATTTCTTGAATTGCTTTGACTTCATCAAGGTCAACTTCAATCTCTCTCTGGCTAACAATGAAACCCAACAATTTCCCTGATCGGACACCGAAGGTACATTTATTTGGATTCAAGCGGTGACGATACTTCCTCAAATGCTGAAACAACTTCAACAAATCTTCAACATGCCCTTCTTCAGTCTGGGATTTAGAAATCATGTCATCAACATATAACTCAATTTCCTTGTGCGTCAGATCATGGAATAGGGTTATCATAGCCCTCTAGTACGTTGCACCAGCGTTCTTCAACCCGAAGGGCATCACTCTATAACAGAACGTTCCCTAGGGTGTGATAAACGTTGTATTTTCCATGTCCTCAGGTGCCATCCTTATTTGATTATACCTGGGAAATCCGTCCATGAATGAGAAAACTTTGAATTTTGCTGTGCTATCCACTAATATATCAATGTGTGGCAATGTGAAATCATCTTTTGGACTAGCTTTATTTATATCTCTATAATCTACGCACATGCGAACTTTTCCGTCTTTCTTTGATATTGGGACAATATTGGCAATCCACTGAGGGTACACTAATGTCACAAGAACACTAGCATTAATCTGCTTTAGAACTTCTTCTTTGATCTTCGCTACCATATCTAGGTGAGTTCTTCGCAACTTCTGTTTTATTGGCGGGCACTCTGGCTTTAGAGGTAAATGGTGCTCTACAATATCTGTATCTAGACCAGGAATATCTTGGTAAGACCAAGCAAAAATATCCACATACTCTTTCAACATCTCAATCAACCTACTCTTCACATCAGGATGCAGCAATGCTCCAATCTTGACTTCTTTCGGATCTTCTTCTGAACCCAAATTGATTACTTCCAATGGCTCTTTATATGGCTGAATGGAATTCTCCTCATGCTCAAGCAACTGTGAGACCTCTTCTGGAATCTCATCATAATCTTCTTCTTCGGCCCCATACATAAGACATTCAAAGTTGGGAGAGGGTGCATGGTCATTGTATTCAACGGGTTTTTTAATTAATCTACACATATGATTTATGATTGCTTTTAGAAACTGACACATATAACAAGTGATCATGCAGATTGAATTACAGTTATTATTTATTTTGAATGGTTTTTTTTATTACCATTTTCCAAAAAAAAGCAAAAAATAAAAGACACGATTTGGGAAACAAAGACAACTTTTATTAGTGATAAGCCCATATAATATTAATACTTTCACCTTGGGCAGAGTAAAAGCTTTTTTAAAAAGATTAACCAAAACAAATTACTTTGAAACATGTATGCAAGAGGGAACATCAATGGTGATCCAGTTCTGAACCCTAACTCTGTGCGTCAAATAATTTGGCACTTCTAGATCTGCTTCATCTTCCACAATGGCATTAATCCCGGAAACAGTTGGATGAAGATAACCCTCGCTACGAAAGATGTCTTGATACTTGCTTGCAGTAGACTTCGGCTTCATGCTGTTACCTGTATCATTCTTCACAAAGAACCCCAAGCCAGCTCTATTCTTGTTTACAGGTGGATCAATAATCCATCCCCATACTTCAATATGGCCATTACACACAACCTACAGAGCATCCTTAAGTGAAACCATAGAATTCTCATTTCCTCTTATATTATCAATGGATAAAGCTTGGAACTGGGTTCCGACAGCAACTTCATCCGCATTCACAATACTGAAAGAGGACAAATGAGATATCAATAATGCATGTTCTCCGTTTATAATTACCACTTTTCCTTCATGTACAAACTCCAACTTCTGGTGTAAAGTCGAAGTGACAACCCCTTCCTCATGTATCCACGGCCGTCCCAGCAAGCAGCTATAAGCGGGTACATTATTCATGACTTGGAAAGTAATATGAAACAAATGTGGGCCTATATGAATAGGCAAGTTCACTTCACCAATAACAGATTTCCTTGATCCATCAAACACTTTCACAATAATTCCACTTGGGCACATGGGCGTTCCTTGATATTTCAACTTCATAAGAGTGCTCCTCAGTATAACATTCAATGTGGATCCTTTATCAATCTGCACATTGGATAGTGAATCATTCTTGCATTTCATAGAGATGTGGCGGGCCAGATTGTGATTCCTTCCTTCATCGGGCAGTTCATCATTGTAGAAACTCAGGTTATTACATGATGTAATGTTCCCTACCACACTGCTGAATTAATCTACAAGCATATCACTTTCCACGAAAGCTTGGTCCAATACTCTCATCAAAGATTCTCTGTGGGCAGAGGAGTTCATCAATAAAGCCAAGATAGATATTTTTGAAGGAGTCTGCAGTAGATGATCTACAATTCTATAGTCGCTCATCTTGATTATCTTCATAATATCATCCACCTCCTTTTCTAGCGTAGCCCCACTAGATTCACCTGTAACCTTCTTGGGTTTAACATCTTCAACAATTTTCTTTCTAGTATTAACATCTCCACGAACAACTGATGCAAATACACGACCACTGCGGGTCACTCTGCTAGTCTCTACAATATTTCCAACATCAGGCATTGGCTGGATGGGAACTTCCACACCATCCTCTAAAATTGTAGAATTATATTTGTAGGGTACAGCCTTATCTGACTTGTAGGGGACAGGACCTGGCAAACTAATCACCAATGGAGTAATAGTTGGCTTGCCATGATATTCAACTTCAAAATGAGCGGGTGCACCAAAACAAGGAACAATAACATTTACTCCCTCTTCGACACATTCAGTCATTACAAAGTCATCTTTGGAAAACATATCTTTATCCGAGGAGAAGAACCCATCCGCAGAGGCATACTCATCATCTGACTCTTCTTCATCCAAATAAACCTCAATCACATCAACTTTATGGTAATCATCCCTTTGGCCTGTAACATTGATAGCTCCATTATCCAATAATAACTAAACTCCTTTCTTAACCATTAAACATCCTCGGGAGCCCCGACAGCAAATTCGGCAAGATCCATACTGATGTTCCACCTGACCAGCCATGTGGCAGAAAGTAGCATGCAATTGTACAAGATCCTCCTTCATATATTCCACATCAAAGATTCTGAACTCTCCAAGACATCCAGAAACCATGTTTACTTCCTCTTCATACTCTGTCCTAGGCCTGATTATATGGATGACGCCCTCATCCATCATCTCCTTCAAATCAGCCTTTATCTTGTCACAACCCTGTATATTCGTACTACAAATAGCACAACCAGCATGGTCATGCGTATAGTAGCTAAATTCACATAGGTCTGCATGCGTTTTCACAAAATCTCCTCTAACCAATTTAATATCAAAAATCCAGAAGTCGCCCGGACAACCAGTCATCATGTTCATAACATTTGCTCCTCCTTGTTTGGGTAAAGGATTATCTTTCACATTAGGGCCAACATCCTTGAAAAATAAGATACGTGACTTCACCAATTTCTGTACTTCAGTTTTCAAAGGATAGCAGTTCTCAACACTGTTCCCTGGTGCTCCCTGATGAAAAGCACATGTTTGGTATGCCTTGTAATACTAAGGCAATGGTGATCGTACAGTAGGAGGTGGTCTGGTCTGAACCAACTTCTTCTGAATTAACGCCGAGAGTAATTCTGTATAACTCATAGGGATATGGTCATAACTCTCCCTTCTCTGATTATACCCTTGGTTGCCCTGATGGGATGGGCTCTAATAAGCAACGATGATGTGAGTTACACCAACAACTGGAGTTACTGAGGCGACTTGTTGATGACGCTGATAATTTCTTCTAGGAGGATTAACCCTCCTCTCTTGCATAACAGCATTTGTATCTCCTTCCTTCTTTTTGGAAAACCAATAGGATGGCTTCTTCATGCCTCCAGAAATTTCACTCTTAGTTAGACGACCCTCTCTTACAGCCTCTTCCAAACGGATACCCATGCCCACCTGTTGTACCCCAAAATTTGCCCTCCCATATTCTCCAAGATTTGTCAAGCCAGGTCACAAAATTCCCCAAGGGTTGTGCAGCTCAACAGTCTCCTATGCAGTCAAAACTAGGGTTTGGGTTCTGATCAAGAAAAGGAAGTTTTCAAAGGCCCAATCAAGTCTCATATGCCTACAAAGATGGTCAAGTATCCTCATATCAAGTTTCAAGGCATTCAGCTCAAAATTGCACAGTCAAAACCCTAAATTGCACTACAGTCAACTGTAGGGGCAAAATGGTCATTTGACAGTCAAAAGTTCAAATTTTTGGTCAACATATCATTTTGAAGCCACAAACATCATTTGATCAATGCTTGATCATGATTCTCAAAATTTGGCTCAGAAATCATCAAAGATGCAAAAGTTGCTATATTTGGACAGCTGAAAAAGTCAACTGAAATTGACTAGGGCATAACTTTCACATGGATTATCAGAAAAATTCCATCCAAAGCCCATTTTGAAGAGAAAGACATTTCCTACAATTCATCTTCATATTTCAAGTCCAAGAAATGCTCCCACAAAAAGTTATCAATTTCAACATTATAGGTCATTTTCAAAAGTCAACAAAAAGAGACTTTAAGTCAAAGGCCATAACTTGAGATTGGTAAATCAAAATGACATGGGACCAAAGGAATTGGCTAAAGGACTCAAAGACCTTTCCAAAATGTCCAAGAACATGTGAAAAGCTTAAAAATTGAGCAAGTTATGCCTTGTGGAAGTTGGGAAATTTTTGGGAATTTTGAAAAGTCAACATTGATGCAAATGATCCAAAAATGCAAATGGGCCTATTTTTCTTCCAAGTTTCTTCATGCCAAGCCTATGCACGACCATTAGGCCCAAATGGAAGTATTTTCTCATTTTTTAATTATTTATTTGAATTTATATTAATATTAATTCATTTAAATCATTTTAAATATGTGAAAAATATAAACTTAACCTAAAAAAATCTTTTTATGCATGATTTGGCTTCTATAATTCGTGCACATGCTAATAGGGAAAGATTTGGTGCTAATTGATCAGAATTGAACCAAATAACATGAAAAAAGATTCAAAAAAAGATCTTCCAAAATCAAAGATTGAAATCATCATGGCAAGAGATTGTGTACAACTTTCTTAACCTAATATGCTCTATACATATTCAGGAATCAAAACCTAATGGTTGAACACACAAAGCTGCGCTGAAAACTCCTTTGCAAACTTGAAAATTGTCCAAAAAAATTGAAAACTGATTTCAAGGTTATAGGTAGATTCAAGCCTCCATTCCTTTTGCAATAGCTTCCTTGTGTAATTCTGAACGTGTGCCAATCCCTAACATCAATTCAAACGCAAAGAATCGGTACATTGAACGTGAACTGCATCCAAAAAATTGCATAATCGTATTTTGGTTTTGAGGCATGATCATGGCATTTTAATTGTATATTCATGTTCCTTACAAAGTTTTAGAACTAACCATTATATTTAATTGGATTTTCATGCTGTATACAAGGTTTTGCCATGTCCATATTCTAGGTTTTACAGATTTTAAAATTGGGGTTTTTGCAAAGAAGAAAAATTGAAGCTTCAAACCATGACCATTGAGTTCAGTATATTGAGACGAACAGGGAGCAACCTTCGCGAACAATTTATGAGCTACATAGCGCTATTCGCTATTTCTTCTAAAGGTGCCTAAACCCACGCATGAAAAACCGTAGCCTTTGAGTTCATGTTTCAGAAATAATGGGGAAGATGATGTGTTGGCGAAGCGTGATTCGCCAGTTTGAATTACGCGCGTTTTTAATTACCACGCGTTGGTTTTGCTTTTTATTATTTGTTTACCATAATATATCAATTGATTCATGCAGCTCAGCTGGCAAGCTATCAACGCGTTAACCTTCATGACCTGGGTTCAAGTCCCAGGTCTGGCAAATTTCCATGTTATTTTTCAACGTAAAATCCTATGCTTTGCTAACGTCCAGGTGCACCATGTTCCATCCTCATCCGACCTCCACGCGTCCAAAGGGCATCAGATCCATGGTCAAGATTCAAGGTGCATCATACATCAGGTCAAACGCATCATACACGATCCAGAAAGTCAACAAATTCTGAATATTAATGGGCCAAAATTCCAGGCCTGAACCTCCTAAATTGGGGTTACCCCCCCTGGTTTGCATTTTTCTATTTTTCTCCTTATATTTTATTTTTGCTATTTCATTTATTTTCTTTGTTTTAACATAATTAATTTATTTTCACAAAAATATGAAAACATTAAAAATACAGAAAAGACAAAAATATAATTAATTTTGATTACTTTCATAATAAATGCTTATAATTATTTAGTTTTAATTAGGTTTTAATTTTAATTCTTTTTCATAATAAAAATCCAAAAATAGAATTTAGGTTTAATAACTTTTTATTTCTTTTTTTTTTAATTTTTTCCTTTTTTTAGAATAATAATATTAGTTATTTATTTTCGTAAATTAAAAATTGTACATAAATAAATTAGGGTTTAATGTAGATTATATTTTAATTCTTTCATAATAAATAAAAATATTAGAATTAGGGTTTGCCTTTTAATTTAATTTCAATTAACTCCTTTTTCTCATTAAATCTAAAAAACACAAAAATACCATTTTCATTTAATTTTAATTTTAAATTCCTTATTAATTTTAATTGTTTGCAAAAGGGTCCAACGCCCTAGTTTTGTTTAATTCCTTTATTTCGCGCATTTATTTTATAATCGTTTAAATAATTATGTAAATCTCCCAAAGCCATGTAACTTTACTTTTCGCACTTTTATTTATTTCGCATTATTTATTTTTCTGCTAAATCGGGTCCGGTTTAATTTTGGCGATGTGGACCCGCGCCGTTTGTAATAGTCGTAGATTTATTTTTCCGCAAACTTATAACTGTTAAAAAGCATGCAAGAATGAATGGCCCTAATTAAAATCAAGCGTAGATCACAATGACATGACAAGACAAATAACTGAAACATGACACAATTCGCACACACCACCCCTAGGGTACGCCTCACTGTTGCCTTTCAAAAGGTGATCGTCGAGTAGAGGACGTCTTAGTAAGTCCTCATGATCCGGGAACCTGGCTTGAGGGTAGCTTCTAAGGTGTCTTCCCATTGCTCCGGTGATCACCATGTCCCTAAAACTCGAATTGACCCGAACACCTCCAACGGTGGTGCTACCTACCTCTCAATGGTGGGATGGCACTACTTTAAAGGACATTTACACAGACGAATTCCTTAGGGTAGGTAGATGACTCTAAATACTTGCTCTAATTTCAAACAAATCAAAACATCTTTTCACCAACACATTTTCAAAAGCTTTCAAAGCAAATTTTTCAAACACTCTGACGTACGAGTCGAACTGAAATTTTTCAAAGAAATTTTTTAAACCCACATTGAAAAGCAAACAAAACAATTTTGAAAACACAATGAGCAAGTATCTAAGAGCCCATGGATAACCATGGATAGAAAGGGTGCTAACACCTTCCCTTTCTATAACCTACCTCCCGAACCGAGAGCAATCTCTTTAAGGAATTTTTCTGTGCTTTTGTCCTTTCCATTTGGAGAAAATAAAAGACGGTGGCGACTCTTGCTTCCGCGACATTTCGCGAACCAGCGTTAAACAGTCAGTTCCAGATCCACCGATCACAGAACTGGCGACTCTGCTGGGGAATACTTAAAGTGAGGTATACCTTAGGGCTAGGTCATAACTATGTTTTCAATTGTATTGCTTTGTGTGCTTTAAATTGTGGGTTGCTTGGGAGTTCTATAGATCCTAAACCCGGATCTGGGGTATACCTTTCTTAGAAAGTAGCAACAAGGCTGTGAGGGAACTGTGCGGGGTATACCGACATGGTTGAAACAGTCTGCTACGTTGATGTGGCACTTTGGTGTGTACCGGTAACCCTTGAGTTCAGTCAAGGAGAGTATAGGGCCTCCGCGTGGTGTCGTGAAGCATCAACAGACCTTAGGAACCTTAATTGAACTATCTTGGCCTCTTTAGGGTAGTGAGATAACTGACTTTGGTGCAGTCCGAGGTTGGTTGATACTCGATACTACACTCAATTGAGGGTTGCTTTCCTGGAATATTTCGGTCACCAGTTCAGTGGCTAAATCGAAACGATGAACAATGAAAGCAATCCCGTGATATTGGGAACCTTAGAACCCGGTTACTTTGATTAGGACAGGTTGAGCCCACCAACTGAAAGAGGGTAATACCCAGACCCCGTGCTGGCCTAAACTTTAAGGGCTTCTCTTGTGTGACTTGTGTGCCTTCGTACTTGACTACTTGCATGCTTGTTATCTGACCCTTGATGTCTTGCAGGTTTTGTTTATAGTCCTTAATTGGGACTCATAACAAAATATACTGAATTTCTTGCAGGGTTGTTTATAGTCCTTAATTAGGGCTCATAACAGGGTTACTCACATTACCGCATGCATAGCATGACATCATACCATTGCATACATCCTAACCCATTTCAAGGATCTCAAGGGCTTGTGATGCAGGTCATGATGAACAATTATCCCAGCAAGGGGCAGAGAGGATTTATTTTCCTCTAGCCAAGGTCGTCAGGGGCTATGACCCACTGGATATGGTGAGCCTTTGACCCTTGAAGAAGGACTCTCAACAACATGAAGTGCCTTCAATCAAGTTACCGGCTTGCAACTCTAACAAGTTTCTCTGTTTACCCCGCGAGGTCCTTGAAATCATTGCATGCATGTCATACATATCATTGCATAACAGGTACCCTTTCTCTGCAGGTTACTTACCTTCTTCGCTGTTTATTTCAGCCGATCGTCATGAATCCTGAATCATCAGCTGAGCAGTCTATCAAGGCCCTCCAGGCTCAGAATGCCCAATTCCAAGGGCTAATCATGAACTTGACCCAGGGGCAGCAAGATCTGAAGGCTCTGCTCTTGAAGAAGGAAAAGAAGAAGAAGAGGATTGTCTTGTTCAGCCCCAGACGCAGATCTGGGAATATACCGCAAGTCGAAACTGAGAGGACAACTCCATCTGTGAGGGAAAGCAGTCACCATGAGAGAGAGGTGCCTAGCCCAGTGGTCTCCGACAACGAGACAGATTTCGACGACGAACAGTACCCTCCGGCGGAGGACAAGTACAAACAGTTGGAGGATAGGATGAAGGCTATGGAGGTGCAACAGGCACCTGGGCTGGATCTTGGAGATTTGGGTCTGTCAACTGGTGTGGTTATTCCCCGGAAGTTCAAAGCACCATCCTTTACTAAGTATGACGGGGCATCTTGCCCCAAGCTGCATCTGAGGTCCTATGTTCGGAAGATTCAGCCATATACGGTGGACAAGAATTTATGGATCCACTTCTTCCAGGAGAGTCTTTCAGGGACTCATCTCGAATGGTTCTATCAGCTGGATGGGACCAAAGTTCGTAACTGGGAGGAGTTGGCTACTGCTTTCTATAAGCAGTATCAATATAATGCCGACCTTGCTCCTACGCGTACCCAACTCCAGGGTATGTCGTTAAGGTCAAGTGAAGGTTTTAAAGAGTATGCACAGAAATGGAGAGACCTTGCTGGAAGGGTACAACCTCCATTAACTGACCGGGAACTCGTTGACATGTTCTTGGGGACCCTATCCGGGCCATTCTTCAACCACCTGATTGGTAATTCATCTGCCGGATTTACCGACCTCATCCTGACTGGCGAAAGAATCGAAGCTGGTATCAAGAGTGGGAAAATCCAAGAGGCCACACCTTCTGACACCCACAAGAAGCCTTACACGGGAAGGAAAGAGTCTAATGCAGCTTACAGCCATAAGAGTCGACGTGATCAACATGCAGAGGCAGTCATGATCTCTGGTTCTGCACCACGCCGCCAACCACAGAGGGGAAACCAGCAAAGGCCGGACGGGCCTAAAAGGCAGTTCACCAACATTAACATGCCATGGTCGCAAGCACTGCAACATATGTTGAAGATGAACCTGATTGCAGTGATCAACCCTCCTGCCAATCCTAAGACCTCCTCTCCTAGCTACAATCCAGAAGCCAGATGCGCTTATCATTCCGATAGCCCGGGGCACGATACTGAGGACTGTTGGGCACTAAAGTACAAGATTCAGAACATGATCGACGCCAAAGAGATCGAGTTCGAGCCTGCTGAAACCCCCAACGTGATCAATGCTCCATTGCCAAAACATGGCTAGGATTGAGAATTTTTTTGTTCAAGTTGTATTTTTCCTTTCTTGTTCAGATAAACAATTATTATGTTAAACTCTTTTATTTCATGAATGCATTACACATGTCTGTCTTGATTTAATTATGTTTACTACGCTTAAAACTGTTTTCATATTTTTGCGATGATCGACTCTTAACTGAAGACTCTAAACCTCTTGAGGGAGGATGACGAAAACGATACTACAATCTACAGTATGCTTTTGAACAGACCCCGCTGATGAGGTACAAGCATTGTTTCAACCCCTAAACACTGGAGTTATAAGGATGATAATCCCTCGTCAACCCATCAGAGCCAAAGAAGTAGGAGTTTTTATTTTCGAAAATCAAAACCCTTAATCATAACCTGGGGCAGGGTAGTCTCTCAGTTGATCCAAGTGCATGACGAATGGCACCGAAGAGATCTTTACAAAAAAAAAAACAGTGATGGTTCAGAACAATCATAAGGACAGGCAGTCACTATCAAAAAAATTCATAAATGAAAAGCCCAAAAAGTCAAAACCAAGAATTACAAAACTGGGGCATCCCGCTGACTGTAATTCCAGAAATAGAAACAGTTCAGGCAAAAAAAGAAAGGGATAACAAAAATCAAAAAGAGGTCCTACAAACCCTCAACAAAAAGGAATGACTGCCCATTCAAAATAAGTTATCAACATCCGAATCATCACTGGAAAACCAGAGCAAAGACTCAAACGAGGTCTAACGTATGATCAACTGAGTTTAGGTTTGGAGAACATCACGAAGAGCGGGGGGGTACAAATAATTTGAGCCTTTATCCTTTGTTTCTTAAACCGTGAACCAGGCCACGTTATAACCCTTAAAAGTCCTAGCTGAAGCATGGGTTAGTTCGAAAGCATACTGTTACGAAGGTATCCTGACTCCTGAAGGTTTGCTGTAAAATCTTGAGTTGACACCGCACTGTATTACAAAAAAAATACATTTTCAAAATTCAAGACAGACATAGGCTTTTGCATTCTTAAAATAACCTTGTTTGCATATGACTATTTGTTTGAACAGCAGGGAAATTCGCACGATGAACACCTTGTGAACAGAAGTACCTCCAATCAAGGGGCACAGTAGGAGCATTGCCCATTATCTGGGGCATGGCAAAATACTTCCAACAGGGGCAACTCCCTACATTCTGAGAGCGTGGACATAGTCGAAAAGATACTACGCAAAATCAAAGACCCGCTAGGTTGACACACCTAGGCAAAAATAAGGGCTTCCCGGCGAACCAAAAGGGTTCGGGCAAAATGAAGGGATGAAATGAAAAATCAATACACCCGGCAAGTCGAAAACCTGAAAAGGCGGCTTGAGCAAAAATGGGTATCCCGGTGGACTGAAAACCCGAAAGGGCGGTCCAGGCAAAAGTTAGGGATCTAAAGCGTACGACTATGTTCCGGTATCTCATCACGAATCGACTCGAAGATTTGTCAATCACCCACACAGGTATCCTCTTCCCTCATCTCCGAAGCAGGGGTAGTAATGAGTTATCCAGGCAATCCAACTGCCCTGCCAACCAAAGTACAACGGAAAGATCAATATAAGAATGATTACCATCTACCCTTACAAATTCTAGATCATGGGTTAACGTCCGAGACCAAACAGGACAATCATCCACTTAATCAAAATCATGCGACCCAACACCGGTTTCCTCTCAACCTTCAGACAAAGTCATACACAGACTCCTCCTCCACAAGATGACCTAACCCCGGTTCATCAAGAAGTTTTACACGAACTTACCCAGGTAACCTAACCCCGGTTCCCCTAGAAGTCTCACATGGACTCGCTTCCAGTAACCTTACCCCGGTTCCTCCAGAAATCTTACATGGATTTATCCCAAGGTAACCTAACCCCGGTTCCTCCTGAAGTCTTACATGGACCTATCTTAAGATGACCTAACCCCGGTTCATCAAAGTTTTTACACAAACTTATCCAAGTAACCTAACCCCGGTTCCTCCTGAAGTCTTACATGGACCTATCTCAAGATGACTTAACCCCGGTTCATCAAAGTTCTACACAAACTTATCCCGAAGCAACCTTACCCCGGTTCATCAAGAAATCTCACACGGATCTATCTCAAGGTAACCTAACCCCGGTTCCCCCAGCAGTCTCACAGGGACTCGTCTCCAGTAACCTTACCCCGGTTCGTCAAGAAATCTCACATGGATTTACTCCAAGGTAACCTAACCCCGGTTCCTCTAGAAGTCTTACATGGATTTAGTCCAAGATAATCTCACCCCGATTCATCAAAAAGTTTTACATAAACTTACCTCACCAAGCAACCCTACACCGGTTCTCTCTCTTCAAGATGCAGTTTTACATGGACTCGTCACCCAGAAACCCTACACAGATTCTCCCTTTCCAAAAAAAAGAAGTTTTACACGAACTCATCAGCATGCAACCCTACATAGGTTCCCTCTTTCAACCTACAGCATTACGGTTCAAAATCTCCCCAGGAGAATCCAATCCAGTCTCCCGAGGAAGGTTGGAATCTATCTCTCCAAGCAGTAAGCTCATCCCCAGTAGATTCTGGAAGTTTATCCCTCGCAGAGCATGAACGCGTCGTCCGGCTTTATTTAAAGAGTTGTTTCCTTAACAGGATATAACTGGGTTACCCTCAGCCAAAAGCCACGGAAAGAGCATCGTCAACGAAGTCTTCTTACCCCAGCGAAGTCTGTCAGCACTTCCAACAACAAGGGTATCCTCAGCAAGTCATTCTCAATAATTCAAGCAAAGCATCTCTATCCCCACAGAGTACCGCTTCCCAGCATAGTCGCTAGAGTATCTTTTCCCCCCGCAGACTCTTCATTTGCCAAGTTTATTCCTCAACGGAGTTATCTTCTCCTACCGGTATTCTTGCAGTTATCATCCCCAGCGGAAGCAAAATCTATTCTTCAATGTCAGCCCAGGATACAACTTCCCGGCACCCGTCAAGGATTCACTTTCCTAGACGAAAACATACATAAAACCTCACATACATCATCATAGCATGCATAGACACATCATATCATACAAGTCTCGTTTATATTGAGAACATCATTGCTTGATCCATATCATGCATTGCATATGACTGACTTTTACCTTTCAGGAAAGATGCAGTTTAAATTCTCAATCACATTTTAAGACTTTGTCCGGTTCAGTTAAATCGACCCTAAGATTTTCCTGATGCTTATCCAGTCAAAGGCCTTCTCTTGGTTCAGTCAGATCGACCCTAAGATCTCCCTGATGCTTATCCAGTTGAAGATATTTCAAGACCTAGACCGGTTCAGTTAAATCGACACTAAGATTTTCCTGATGCTTATCCAGTCAAAGGCCTTCTCTGGTTCAGTCAGATCGACCCTAAGATCTCCCTGATGCTTATCCAGTTGAAGATATTTCAAGACCTAGACCGGTTCAGTTAAATCGACCCTAAGATTTTCCTGATGCTTACCCAGTCCAAGGCCTTCTCTGGTTCAGTCAGATCGACCCTAAGATCTCCCTGATGCTTACCCAGTTGAAGATATTTCAAGACCTAGACCGGTTCAGTTAAATCGACCCCAAGATTTTCCTGATGCTTATCCAGTCAAAGGCCTTCTCTGGTTCAGTCAGATCGACCCTAAGATCTCCCTGATGCTTATCCAGTTGAAGATGTTTCAAGACCTAGACCGGTTCAGTTAAATCGACCCCAAGATTTTCCTGATGCTTATCCAGTCAAAGGCCTTCTCTGGTTCAGTCAGATCGACCCTAAGATCTCCCTGATGCTTACCCAGTTGAAGATATTTCAAGACCTAGACCGGTTCAGTTAAATCGACCCTAAGATTTTCCTGATGCTTACCCAGTCCAAGGCCTTCTCTTGGTTCAGTCAGATCGACCCTAAGATCTCCCTGATGCTTATCCAGTTGAAGATGTTTCAAGACCTAGACCGGTTCAGTTAAATCGACCCTAAGATTTCCCTGATTCTTACCCAGTCCAAGGCCTTCTCTTGGTTCAGTCAGATCGACCCTAAGATCTCCCTGATGCTTATCCAGTTGAAGATGTTTCAAGACCTAGACAGGTTCAGTTAAATCGATCCTAAGATTTCCCTGATTCGTATCCAGTCAAAGGCCTCTCTGGTTCAGTCAAATCGACCCTAAGTTCTCCCTGATTCTTATCCCAGTAGAAGACACCCAAGAGTTTTCTCAACGAGCGTTGTTGAAGTTAAAGTCACCCAGATTTTTCTCAACGAGCGTTGTTGAAGTTAAAGTCGCCCAAGATGTTTCCCTCTCCGACGATGAGTGTGAGGTGATAGTCTCTTATGGTTCCCTCTCCGACGGCGTGTGAGGTGGTAAGTCCTTTTCAGATGTTTCCCTCTCCGACGATGAGTGTGAGGTGATAGTCTCTTATGGTTCCCTCTCCGACGGCGTGTGAGGTGGTAAGTCCTTTTCAGATGTTTTCCTCTCCGACGATGAGTGTGAGGTGATAGTCTCTTATGGTTCCCTCTCCGACGGTGTGTGAGGTGGTAAGTCCTTTTCAGATGTTTCCCTCTCCGACGGAGTGTGAGGTGATCATTCCTTTCAGATTATAATCGCCTATGGTTCTCTTCCCGATACTGCAAAGATGGTAATTCCCGCTAAGATTTTTCTCAACGAGCGTGGTTGAAGTTAAAATCACCCAAGGTTCTCTTACCATTCATGCTAAGGCAGTAACCATCCCTGGTTCATTCATCGTCGTTTGAAGCTCCAGACTCAACTCCTGCAATCAGTCAGGACACATCTACACCAAGCATCTAAAAATCAGCTCCTGCAACGTGTCAGGTACTCATTTTCCGTTTTGCAGGTATGCAGGTTCCCGCTAAGGAATCTCTTACGCGATCAGCATCCAGATGGCATCTATAATCCCATCATCTTATCCAGCAATCTCCAAATGGCATCTATAAGCCCATTTCCCCCATCACTGTCACTATGTGAGCGCAAATTTCTGGGCACTTTAGTGTTCAATCATCTTCCACCCTCGGATTACGAAAGGCACGTCAGCCAATCTGCATCCTCAGGTCTAAGAAGATTGAACAGGGGCAACTGTTGTACCCCAAAATTTGCCCTCCCATATTCTCCAAGATTTGTCAAGCCAGGTCACAAAATTCCCCAAGGGTTGTGCATCTCAACAGTCTCCTATGCAGTCAAAACTAGGGTTTGGGTTCTGATCAAGAAAAGGAAGTTTTCAAAGGCCCAATCAAGTCTCATATGCCTACAAAGATGGTCAAGTATCCTCATATCAAGTTTCAAGGCATTCAGCTCAAAATTGCACAGTCAAAACCCTAAATTGCACTACAGTCAACTGTAGGGGCAAAATGGTCATTTGACAGTCAAAAGTTCAAATTTTTGGTCAACATATCATTTTGAAGCCACAAACATCATTTGATCAATGCTTGATCATGATTCTCAAAATTTGGCTCAGAAATCATCAAAGATGCAAAAGTTGCTATATTTGGACAGCTGAAAAAGTCAACTGAAATTGACTAGGGCATAACTTTCACATGGATTATCAGAAAAATTCCATCCAAAGCCCATTTTGAAGAGAAAGACATTTCCTACAATTCATCTTCATATTTCAAGTCCAAGAAATGCTCCCACAAAAAGTTATCAATTTCAACATTATAGGTCATTTTCAAAAGTCAACAAAAAGGGACTTTAAGTCAAAGGCCATAACTTGAGATTGGTAAATCAAAATGACATGGGACCAAAGGAATTGGCTAAAGGACTCAAAGACCTTTCCAAAATGTCCAAGAACATGTGAAAAGCTTAAAAATTGAGCAAGTTATGCCTTGTGGAAGTTGGGAAATTTTTGGGAATTTTGAAAAGTCAACATTGATGCAAATGATCCAAAAATGCAAATGGGCCTATTTTTCTTCCAAGTTTCTTCATGCCAAGCCTATGCACGACCATTAGGCCCAAAGGGAAGTATTTTCTCATTTTTTAATTATTTATTTGAATTTATATTAATATTAATTCATTTAAATCATTTTAAATATGTGAAAAATATAAACTTAACCTAAAAAAATCTTTTTATGCATGATTTGGCTTCTATAATTCGTGCACATGCTAATAGGGAAAGATTTGGTGCTAATTGATCAGAATTGAACCAAATAACATGAAAAAAGATTCAAAAAAAGATCTTCCAAAATCAAAGATTGAAATCATCATGGCAAGAGATTTTGTACAACTTTCTTAACCTAATATGCTCTATACATATTCAGGAATCAAAACCTAATGGTTGAACACACAAAGCTGCGCTGAAAACTCCTTTGCAAACTTGAAAATTGTCCAAAAAAATTGAAAACTGATTTCAAGGTTATAGGTAGATTCAAGCCTCCATTCCTTTTGCAATAGCTTCCTTGTGTAATTCTGAACGTGTGCCAATCCCTAACATCAATTCAAACGCAAAGAATCGGTACATTGAACGTGAACTGCATCCAAAAAATTGCATAATCGTATTTTGGTTTTGAGGCATGATCATGGCATTTTAATTGTATATTCATGTTCCTTACAAAGTTTTAGAACTAACCATTATATTTAATTGGATTTTCATGCTGTATACAAGGTTTTGCCATGTCCATATTCTAGGTTTTACAGATTTTAAAATTGGGGTTTTTGCAAAGAAGAAAAATTGAAGCTTCAAACCATGACCATTGAGTTCAGTATATTGAGACGAACAGGGAGCAACCTTCGCGAACAATTTATGAGCTACATAGCGCTATTCGCTATTTCTTCTAAAGGTGCCTAAACCCACGCATGAAAAACCGTAGCCTTTGAGTTCATGTTTCAGAAATAATGGGGAAGATGATGTGTTGGCGAAGCGTGATTCGCCAGTTTGAATTACGCGCGTTTTTAATTACCACGCGTTGGTTTTGCTTTTTATTATTTGTTTACCATAATATATCAATTGATTCATGCAGCTCAGCTGGCAAGCTATCAACGCGTTAACCTTCATGACCTGGGTTCAAGTCCCAGGTCTGGCAAATTTCCATGTTATTTTTCAACGTAAAATCCTATGCTTTGCTAACGTCCAGGTGCACCATGTTCCATCCTCATCCGACCTCCACGCGTCCAAAGGGCATCAGATCCATGGTCAAGATTCAAGGTGCATCATACATCAGGTCAAACGCATCATACACGATCCAGAAAGTCAACAAATTCTGAATATTAATGGGCCAAAATTCCAGGCCTGAACCTCCTAAATTGGGGTTACCCCCCCTGGTTTGCATTTTTCTATTTTTCTCCTTATATTTTATTTTTGCTATTTCATTTATTTTCTTTGTTTTAACATAATTAATTTATTTTCACAAAAATATGAAAACATTAAAAATACAGAAAAGACAAAAATATAATTAATTTTGATTACTTTCATAATAAATGCTTATAATTATTTAGTTTTAATTAGGTTTTAATTTTAATTCTTTTTCATAATAAAAATCCAAAAATAGAATTTAGGTTTAATAACTTTTTATTTCTTTTTTTTTTAATTTTTTCCTTTTTTTAGAATAATAATATTAGTTATTTATTTTCGTAAATTAAAAATTGTACATAAATAAATTAGGGTTTAATGTAGATTATATTTTAATTCTTTCATAATAAATAAAAATATTAGAATTAGGGTTTGCCTTTTAATTTAATTTCAATTAACTCCTTTTTCTCATTAAATCTAAAAAACACAAAAATACCATTTTCATTTAATTTTAATTTTAAATTCCTTATTAATTTTAATTGTTTGCAAAAGGGTCCAACGCCCTAGTTTTGTTTAATTCCTTTATTTCGCGCATTTATTTTATAATCGTTTAAATAATTATGTAAATCTCCCAAAGCCATGTAACTTTACTTTTCGCACTTTTATTTATTTCGCATTATTTATTTTTCTGCTAAATCGGGTCCGGTTTAATTTTGGCGATGTGGACCTGCGCCGTTTGTAATAGTCGTAGATTTATTTTTCCGCAAACTTATAACTGTTAAAAAGCATGCAAGAATGAATGGCCCTAATTAAAATCAAGCGTAGATCACAATGACATGACAAGACAAATAACTGAAACATGACACAATTCGCACACACCACCCCTAGGGTACGCCTCACTGTTGCCTTTCGAAAGGTGATCGTCGAGTAGAGGACGTCTTAGTAAGTCCTCATGATCCGGGAACCTGGCTTGAGGGTAGCTTCTAAGGTGTCTTCCCATTGCTCCGGTGATCACCATGTCCCTAAAACTCGAATTGACCCGAACACCTCCAACGGTGGTGCTACCTACCTCTCAATGGTGGGATGGCACTACTTTAAAGGACATTTACACAGACGAATTCCTTAGGGTAGGTAGATGACTCTAAATACTTGCTCTAATTTCAAACAAATCAAAACATCTTTTCACCAACACATTTTCAAAAGCTTTCAAAGCAAATTTTTCAAACACTCTGACGTACGAGTCGAACTGAAATTTTTCAAAGAAATTTTTTAAACCCACATTGAAAAGCAAACAAAACAATTTTGAAAACACAATGAGCAAGTATCTAAGAGCCCATGGATAACCATGGATAGAAAGGGTGCTAACACCTTCCCTTTCTATAACCTACCTCCCGAACCGAGAGCAATCTCTTTAAGGAATTTTTCTGTGCTTTTGTCCTTTCCATTTGGAGAAAATAAAAGACGGTGGCGACTCTTGCTTCCGCGACATTTCGCGAACCAGCGTTAAACAGTCAGTTCCAGATCCACCGATCACACCACCATTTTAGTAAAGTCACTTGGCGCACTTGCTACCATCCTCTCGTAGTAGAAAGCACATAGAGTCTTCAAGAAAATATTAGTCACCTCCTTCTCTTCCATGAGAGGAATCACTTGGGCGGCTACCTAACGCCATCTATGTGCATATTCTTTGAATGATTCCCTGTCCTTCTGGACCATGGCTCTGAGTTGATCACGGTCAGGCGCCATGTCCATGTTGTATTTGTATAGTCTGGTAAATGCTTCTCCCAGGTCATTGAAAGTATGGATATTGGCACTGTCCAAACTCATATACCACTTCAGCGCAACACCGATCAAACTATCCTGAAAAAAGTGAATTAGCAGACGTTGATCATTAGTATGGGTAGACATTCTCCTTACATACATCACAAGATGGGCATGAGGACAAGTGTTTCCCTTGTACTTATCAAATTCTGGGACCTTAAACTTTGCAGGTATCTTGACATTCAAGACCAAGAATAAATCATTTACATTCTTCCTGAATAATTCCTTTCCCCTGAGGGCCTTCATCTCCCTTTGCATCTTGTCAAACTGCTCTTGAAAATCATCCATTCGATCATAGAGAACCAAGTCTTCACTTGGTGGAGGAAAAGGACGACACATATCATCATTAGTAAATGCGACCATAATCACTGAATGAGGTGCAACAGGAGCAACATGCACCATAGGAGGTGCATGAGTAACAATAGTCTGAACAACTGGAGTATCTTGAGGACCAATAATGAAACCTTCAGGCGCAAAGTTCTTTGGAATTCCCCATGGATAACCTTGAGGCATGCGATTTTGAACAACAACTGGAGTAGCAGACACAGGAACAGTTGGAGTTTCAGTAGTAACCCTTATTGGTTGAGGTTGAACACTGGGTGGCTGATTCTGAGCAGCCACCAGAGATTCCATCAGAGTAGTAAGATTGGCCATGCCATCGTTCAGAGCAGAAACCTCCTCGCATAACTCGCGATTCTCTTGTTCTAAGTTGTCCATCTTCCTTATGAAATTAGCTCGAGTATTGTAGTGGTGAGACAACTTGCTGAACAAAGTATAGAAGCTTGGTAAGACACCTGGATATGAAAACAAATGCAAGAAATATGTGAAATATGATGCATGATATGCAATGCACATGATTTATTTTATTATTAATATTTCAAGGGACTTAAAGATTTATAGACACATCGCAAATATCAAAGTAATAACACATTTGAAATACTAAATTTTTTTATTATAATAAATTCAAAATAGATTACAAGTTTCAATAATCCCAAGTACAAGATGAAAATAAAGTCTAAAACACTAATAAGTAAAGCTGATGGAGATCACTCTATACGCTGACGCTTCCCTGTAAGCCTAGCAATATGAGCCTTCAACTTCTGGTTTTCTTCCGCATATCTGGTGGCAACCTCCTTCCAATCACCTGAATCATGAAGTGAGCAACTAGCATCTGATTGAGGCTTAGGAGAAAATAAATCCCCTTGCCTTTCTATCATCTCTACAGCCCGAATCTCAAGAATCTTAATCAAGTCGTCTTTCTCCTTCAAATCTGCTCTGTAGGAAATCTCTAAAGTTTGACGCTTATTCTTCCAAGCATCCTTTTTCCTGCTGCATCCTGACCAAAGCAAGTTGTAGCTCTTCCATATCATCCAATAGGGGAGGAGTGGTCTTCACAAACAAATTAGGCATAGGGGTTTCCCTAGAATACATCATCTTCAACTGAATAACTCTCGTTTGGACCCACTGAAGATAAGGCTCCAAAGAAACAGCCCCCCTAGGTCCTAGATCTTTCCTACTCTTCCTATGAATGTGACGCCAGGCCTTCGCAATCTGCTCCCTAGCTTCCTTATGGTCTTATGTATCCTTCAGAAAGAAACTACTCAAATGAGTACTATTTGGTTTATCCCTCATCGGATAACCAAGCTGTCATCGTGAAAGAACAAGGTTGTAGTTAATTCCTCCCTTTGTACCAATAAGAGGTACATTGGGGAAACTACCATAATTGTCGAAAATATCTACATCCTGGTAAGATTGATGATACCAATCAATATCTGAGTGAGTAAGTGCCATGATCTTAGGAGCCCAACGGGGTTCCTTCCTGACATCCCACAAAGCATCAGACTGAGGCATATGAGAAATGAACCACCGGTATAACAGAGGCGTGCAACAGATAATCATCCCCCCATGATAAGAATTCCAAAGATGAATAGAGTAATAAGCATCACCCAACAATGTAGGAACTGGGTTTTCGATCATGAAGATCCTAATAGCATTAATGTCAACAAACTTGTCCACATTAGGAAACAAAAATAACCCATAAGCAAGTAGAGCTAAGATGGCCTCAAAAGCGATTGTACCCTTCACCCTGGAAAAGTAACGAGCTTTCTCCAATAAGAACTGAGCTGGTAATCCTCTAATCCCTCCTTTAGTAGTCATATGGACTTCAACATCAGATTTCCCCAGATGGATCAAAGCAGCAATCTCGTGTGGTTTTGGCTTACCCTCCAAACCAGTAAAGGGAATACAATTGGTAACATGTAAATCTAACAGATAAGAATACTCCTCTAGTTTAGGCATCAACTAATAATCCGGGAAAGTAAAGCAATGATGCAAAGGATCATAGAACTAGACCAAGGTCGAGAGAATACCCTCCTTCATCCTAAGCTTCATGAGAGGAATGATGGATCCATACTTCTTCCGAAAATCTGCATAACACTCAATCTCGGGAATTAGAATAATCAACTCATCTATCTTGAGATCTTTGAAACTGTATTTTCTGGTCTTTCTTTTTCCAGAATCCCTGGTCAAAAGGTACCTGAGATATTCACAAATGGTCAACTTTCAAGTCCTTTGAAATGAAATTTCTTCAAAAGATGCTTATGAGTGCATGGATGCATGATGCAACAATCACACACAAGATCACAAACATAGGTTTCATAGGTTCAACGTCAGGAGCATGAGGTTGAAGGTACTACCCATAAGGTATGGTCTAAAAGTTATCACCCTCTAAACAAGGTTCTAGAGGTTCCCAGAGTCTACATCCTTCATTCAGATATTACCAACTTCCTGATTAACTCGGTAATTAGTAATATTCTCAAGAAAAACTCGTCTGATCATAGTATCACATGATAACTATTTCTGGATTACTCTGTCATAGCTTTCGCACTACACCTCGAAAGCAGCGCGTCTTCTTGATTACTCGGTAAATGACACTACAATCAAAGGGGCCTCCACTGAGTGGAGAATCTCATGCCTCCTTTTTTGGGATTACTCCCTCAAAGTTAACATGACTATACCGCCCGTCCTATCTTAAAGTTTTCCCAAGTCCGGGTATAGGACTTATAAGTAATCACCAAGCACCCTAAAAACCAGGAAAATGTAGATAAACAGATAAACAACATATAATATATAACAAACAATAGCACATATACAAATATAAACAAAGATAGGTTCAACCCACTTAGGGATGAATCAGCAAGAGAACATATATGGTTTCCCCAGTAAAGTCGCCTACGTACCACCTTTCATGCAATAGGGGATTTTATGAGATAAGATCTTTTAGTTCCTCTTTTAAAAAATCTTAAAACACAAGTGTGTTTGTTGATTTTATGAGATAAGACATCATCGTGATTGTCCGTGTGGAAAACATACTTACTACCCACAATCATGAGAAAGGAGAATTTGCATCATCTCAAAGTGGAGGATATGGCTTGGATTTTAAAATCAAGAATTCCTCACTCAACACCCAAGTGGAAAATATCTCTCTTCACTACATATTATAGAAGTATAGTTATTTGCATCACTACAAGGATCGACAAGAGTCTAATCTTTTAAGAAAAGTTTAAAATAAAATTCAACGTGGCAAAATGGTTTGAAATGAGATTGATTGACTTTTAGTCTTCTCACAAAAATGTCAAGGTATTGTTAAATTGATTGAAGATTATTTATGAAAAATGTTTTGAAAATGCATGGACCTAAGTCCAACTTTATTATGAAAGTGGTTCAAGTTTAGAAACAATAAGGGTTCTCAAAAGGAGGGAGGAGATTTTTGAAATTAAAGAAGATGGGAGGAGAAAAATGGACTATCCTAAAGCATAAGGTAAAAGCTAGGGTGAAGAATTGTCTAACCAACAAGAAGCCAATACTTGACATTATGTGTCAAGATAGATTTCTCATCCCTTCAATTGAAACCAAACAACCAAAGATACTAGACCTCTTGAGAGAACCAAACTTCTAGTGTATTAAGTCTTCACAAAAAATTGGGCAGAGTAACGGCTGTATACGGGTGAGTTCCAGATTACAAACAAAGTATGTAATCACAATACCTTGCATACAAAACAAGCAAACAACCCAATATCTTGAGGTAAACCTCAAGAACTCCAGACAAAATAATCAATTAAAGTCACAAGGTCTCCAACATAGGCCAAGGTTTCTAATCCTAAGTCCAAGAAATCCAATACTCCATAATGCCAAGGATAATAACCAAATAGTCCAAGTATCATTAAATATTTTTATGGTTCACGTTGATTATTAGGTATCTTAAAAAAAAAAAGCTCAAATGAGCAAAATAAAAATGACAAGAATAGTAAATACTCAAGTGAGCAAAGATGAAAGTAGTATGAAATGTAAATGCTAAAGTAAATGGTGCATAAAATAAAAAGCATAAAAATAAAAGCATAAAAATAAAAGCACAAAATTAAGTCAATTATTATTAATTGATGGTTATTTGGATGGCCATCTTGAAACTTGAATTTGGAACTCATTAGACAATTGGTAGAATCAAAGCCTCCACACAATAAGTTGCATTTGTTTTTTGTCAAGTATATCATCCATTTGAAATCCTCAAAAGTACCATTTAATGATCAACGATGTTTAAGTGATCCGCGTTGACCAAAAGTGATGTAGATCCATTAGAGGATTGGTAGAACCAAAGCCTCCACACAATGAATCTCAAGGTTATTAGATCAAAGACATCAAATTAACATACTTGGGCTTGCAAACATAGGTTTGGGCCACAAATGATCATTTATTCGAATCGGGACAAAATTTAGTGCTATTTTAAGCAATCGTAAGTGGACTTATATAGAAGTCGTACCTATTTTGAGGCCGGTCAATAGCAATTTATGCACCATTTGTTTTGAGACATGATATAGAGATCATGCTCCAATAACACTTAGTGTAATAAGAAAGGGATAATATGAAGAGGGGTGGGAAAGAATATACAAACCACATTTGAATTAAATTTTAATAAAACTATTATTAAAATCACTCATCCATTTTTATGGAGTTAAACTCAACACCATGGATCCAATGATGTTAATAAAGTTCATGATCAAAAATTCAACCCAAGATCAGCCAGAAAATAATTGTGATCGGTGGATCTGGAACTGATTGTTTAACGCTGGTTCGCGAAATGTCGCGGAAGCAAGAGTCGCCACCGTCTTTTATTTTCTCCAAATGGAAAGGACAAAAGCACAGAAAAATTCCTTAAAGAGATTGCTCTCGGTTCGGGAGGTAGATTATAGAAAGGGAAGGTATTAGCACCCTTTCTATCCATGGTTATCCATGGGCTCTTAGATACTTGCTCATTTGTGTTTTCAAAAATGGTTTGTTTGCTTTTCAATTGTGGGTTTTAAAAAGTTTCTTTGAAAATTCCAATTCGACTCTTGTATCGGTCCTCAAGAGTGTTTGAAAAATTGCTTTCGAAAGCTTTTTGAAAAGGTGTCGGTGTGAAAAGTATTTTTGATTTGTTTTGAAATTTAGAGCAAGTATCTAGAGTCGTCTACCTACCCTAAGGAATTCGTCTGTGTAAATGTCCTTTAAAGTAGTGCCATCCCACCATTGAGAGGTAGGTAGCACCACCGTTGGAGGTGTTCGGGTCAATTTGAGGTTCGGGACATGGTGATCACCGGAGCAATAGGAAGACACCTTAGAAGCTACCCTCATGCCAGGTTCCCGGATCATGAGGACTTACTAAGACATCCTCTACTCGACGATCACCTTTCGAAGGGCAAGGCAACAGTGAGGCGTACCCTAGGGGTGGTGTGTGATTTGTGTGTCATGTTCATTTATTTTTGTCTTGTCATGTTATCGGTGATCTACGCTTTTGTTTTTATTTAGACATTCATTCTTTCATGCAATTATAATTTAAAAGTGCGGAAATTTAAATGCGGAAAGATAAATCCTACGCTATTACAAGGCGTGGGTCTATACATCGCCAAATTACAAAGACCAGTTTTTAATAAAATGCGGAAAGTAAAACCTAGTTACTATTACATGGCTTGAACAGTTACATAATATTTACAAGAAAAATAAGAATAAATGCGCGAAAAGAATAGAAAATAGAACGTTCGAGGGCGTTGGACCCTTTTGGAATTAAATTGAATGAAAAGTTAATTAATTATTAAATTAAAGAAAAGAAATGTTTTTTTGATGGTTTTTGTATTTATGAAATAAAGAAAATTAAAATTCAAGAGAAACCTCAATTCTAAGTTGTTTTTAATTATTAAAGAAAAATATTAAAGTTTAACCTAATTTACTAAATATTTAATGTACATGTTTATTTACAAAATAAATTAGTAATTAATAATAATGATAATAAGAAAAAATTATTTATTAAGAAAAGTGATAAAAAGTTAAAAAACCTAATTTCTACATATTTTAATTTATTGAGAAAAAGATTAAAGTTTTAAAACCTAATTTACTAAACTAATTATTAAAGTTTATTTACAAAATAAATTAATAGTGAAATAATAATAATTAAATATATTTTAGCTTCTGATTTTTTATCTTATGAAAATTAATTTATGAAATTAAAGAAAACAATTGAAAACAATTAAAAGAATAAAAAGGAAAATCAAAAAAATAAAAATGTGCAAACCATGGGGGTATTCAGACCCAAAGGGAGGTTTTTTGTGAGAAATCTGACTCATTAGACAAAAAGCCTTGTTTGACTTTTTGGCATCACGTGCGTGTTCATTGACTCCTGAGTACCGTGGTCTGCATTCTTTGGCCATTGGATTGGGTTTCATGGCCATTTGTGTTCTGGCTGTTGGCCATTTGTGTTCTGGCCTCAACGTTTCTTAATCTTCTAGGATGTCTGTCTCGCCATGTATTGGTGTCATGCATAAGTTTTTCTACTTTGGCCATTTGGCTTTTGGCTTTTGGCTTTTGGCTTTTGGCCTTTTGGCTCTTGGCCATTTGACTTTTGGCCTCAATGTTCCTTAATGAACCTGCATGGGATCCTGTCTAAATCTGCAGTATTGAATCTCACGAACACATTAAATAAAATCATAAAATGCAAATAAAGCCAATATATGAAGAAATTTAATGTTTAGGCACAATATGGCATGTATGAATGATTATACCCTTTTGATCATGGAGATCAAATCAATCTTACCCTTACTGGAAAATTAGTGACCTGAATGCTTTTATGCCTTACTGGAAAATTAGGATCATGGAGATCAAGCCAGCCTTATCCTTACTGAAGAACTAGTGAGGTGTTGGTTTGTAACTGTGATGGCTTGTTTGTAGTGAGAGAGGGATTTGTAATAAGGATTTCAAGGTTTTAGGGTTCTTGAAAGAGTTTGATATTCTAACAGTGTTGTGACAAGGTTTTTTTTCTCTCTTCTTTTTTCCTCTCCTTTTTTTCTCCTCTCTGGTTTGTGTGAAAAGAAGGTGATTATATAATGGAAATTAGGGTAAAGCAAATGGGCTTTGAATGTGCAATTGGGCCTCCAATATTCACTTGAATTCGTCACTTTCCAGGCTAAATCGCAGGGACTTAAGTGCATTTTTTGAAGTTGAAATGTGAAAACAAAATGTAGCCGACATCGATAGCTAACTCCTGTCCGAAAATCGGCTCAATCGGATAAAAGGTGAATTAGTTATGAATTTTTGAAGTTTCAGCTCAAACAAACTTATTTTGGGCTCCAGTGTCGACTCTGACATGTTCTTCAATAAAAAACTGGTATTGATCGGAGCATAATTTGGTCTCGACTTTTGAAGCAAAGTTGTAGATCTATGAGTCAGTGACCTTGTGTAAAAATATGAGTCCAATCCGATAAAAATTGACCGAGTTATGAATTTTCGAAGTTTCGGCTCAGATGAAATAATATTCAGCATTCAGGATTTTCAGCGTGTCACGCACTCTGAGCAAAAAACGAAGGCCTTTTGAATACCTTTTGAACTCAATACCTTTTGTGAAAATGTAGCCAACTCAATTTGTGAAATTTTGGCGCCGAAACCAGCTCAATACGATGAAAATTGACCATGTTATGATTTTCTGAACATGATGCAAATAAACTTCTGTCACAAATTTTCTGTGCGAAAATACTTGATAAATCCACATTTTTGAAGACCTTCTGATCGAAATTGGCTTCCAGCCGTGAGAGATGAAAACGTAGATAATGTCAAGACGGAATTTTGTCCACCGGAATGGGTTCAAAATGAGTCACGATCTTCAAGTTCTGAATTTTTTAGCGCGTAAAAACTGCACTTTCAGCACACTTTTTTCACCATATTTCTTCGAGAAAACTCACACAGTCGGATACCTTCTTTAAAGAATTGACTCTTGAGCCGAACCTGAATTTGAGAATACGTTATCAGAGATATCTTGGCGAAAGAACACCTGAATATGACGCGCCGGGATGGACTTGTGAATTTTTCTTGAAATGTTTTGAGAAATATGGGAGGGCAAATTTTGGGGTGCAACAGTTGCCCCTGTTCAATCTTCTTAAACCTGAGGATGTAGATTGGCTTGCGTGCCTTTCGTGATCCGAAGGTGGAAGATGATTGAACACTAAAGTGCCTAGAAATTTGCACTCACATAGTAGAGCATCAGCAGTGTGATAGAGGGAATGGGCTTACAGATGCCATTTGGAGAGATGGTGGATAGGAGGATGGGCATATAGATGCCATCTGGAGATGTGACAGAACCTTGTCGGGAATGGGCTTATAGATGCCATTTGGAAAGATGGTATGGGAGTGATGATGGGCTTATAGATGCCATCTAGGTGTCGATCGCGTAAGAGATTCCTTAGCGAGAACTTGCGTACCTGAGAAAGAAAAATAATTACCTGGCTTGTTACAGGAGCTGGTCTTCAAACTCTTTGCATAGATGTGTCCTGACTGGTTACAGGAGCTGGATCTGGAGCTTCAAAAGGTGGTGAATGAACCAGGGATGGTTACTACCTCAACAGGAACGGTGAGAGGACCTTGGATGATTACTACCTCAACAGTATCATTGGGAGAATCTGGGGACGATTACTACCTCCGCAGTAACGGGGAGAGAACCATAGGCGACTTCAACCTCAACAATAATCATTGAGAGAATCTTGGGCGACTTCAACCTCAACAATAATCATTGAGAGAATCTTGGGCGACTTCAACCTCAACAGTAATCATTGAGAGAATCTTGGGCGACTTCAACCTCAACAGTAATCATTGAGAGAATCTTGGGCGACTTCAACCTCAACAGTAATCATTGAGAGAATCTTGGGCGACTTCAACCTCAACAGTAATCATTGAGAGAATCTTGGGCGACTTTAACCTCAACAGTAATCATTGAGAGAATCTTGGGCGACTTCAACCTCAACAGTAATCATTGAGAGAATCTTGGGCGACTTCAACCTCAACAGTAATCATTGAGAGAATCTTGGGCGACTTCAACCTCAACAGTAATCATTGAGAGAATCTTGGGCGACTTCAACCTCAACAGTAATCATTGAGAGAATCTTGGGCGACTTCAACCTCAACAGTAATCATTGAGAGAATCTTGGGCGACTTCAACCTCAACAGTAATCATTGAGAGAATCTTGGGCGACTTCTACCTCAATAGTAATCATTGAGAGAATCTTGGATATCTTCTACTGAGTCTTTATCAGGAAAATCTGTTAGGGGTCGATTTAGCTGGACTAGAGAAGGCCTTTGACTGGATAAGAAACAGAAAAATCTTAGGGTCGATTTAACTGAACTGGTTTAGGTCTTGAAATCTTCAACTGGATAAGAAACAGGGAGATCTTAGGGTCGATCTGACTGAACCAGAGAAGGCCTTTGACTGGATAAGAAACAGAAAAATCTTAGGGTCGATTTAACTGAACCGGTCTAGGTCTTGAAATCTTCAACTGGATAAGAAACAGGGAGATCTTAGGGTCGATCTAACTGAACCAGAGAAGGCCTTTGACTGGATAAGAAACAAAAAAATCTTAGGGTCGATTTAACTGAACCGGTCTAGGTCTTGAAATGTCTTCAACTGGATAAGAAACAGGGAGATCTTAGGGTCGATCTGACTGAACCAGAGAAGGCCTTTGACTGGATAAGAAACAGTAAAATCTTAGGGTCGATTTAACTGAACCGGTCTAGGTCTTGAAATGTCTTCAACTGGATAAGAAACAGGGAGATCTTAGGGTCGATCTGACTGAACCATAGAAGGCCTTTGACTGGATAAGAAACAGTAAAATCTTAGGGTCGATTTAACTGAACCAGTCTAGGTCTTGAAATGTACCTGAGAACTTAACTGGATCTTTCCTGAAAGGTAAAGGTCAGTCATATGCAATGCATGATATGGATCAAGCAATGATGTTCTCAATATAAAGGAGATTTGTAAGATATGGTGCGTATATGCATGCTATAATGATGGAAATGTGATGTTTATGAATGTATGTTTTCGTCTTAGGAAAATGAATCCTTGACGGATGCCGGGAAATTATATCCTGGGCTGATGTTGAAGAGTAGATTTTTGCCTCCGCTGGGGATGATAGTTACAAGAATACCGGTAGGAGAAGATAACTCCGTTGGGGAATAAACTTGGCGAATGGATTACTCTGCGGGGAGAAAAGTACTCTAGCGATCTTGCTGGGAAGCAATACTCTGTGGGGAGAGAGGTACTTTGTTGAGTTGTTGATAATAACTTGCTGGGGATACCCTTGTTGTGTTGGAAGTGTTAATAGACTTCGCTGGGGATAAGAAGACTTCGCCGAGGACGAACTTTCCGTGGCTTTTGGCCGAGGATAACCCAGTTATATCCTGGTAAGGAAATAACTCTTTGAATAAAGTCGGGAGACGCGTTCGTGCTCTGCGAGGATAAGCTTCCAGAATCTACCGGGGATAAGCTTACTGCTTGGGGAGATGAATTCCAACTTTCCTGGGGGAGCTGGATTGGACTCTCTTGGGGAAGTCTTGAATTGTAACGGAGAAGTGACTCCACTGAATGTTTGATATACCGCCGGGGAACAATCTTTAGACCGAGACTGCCGGGGATGCTTGTTAGGAATGCATGTATACTGCTGGGGAATGTTGAGATCTGCTGGAGGATACCCAACTTCCTTAAGGTTTGATAATATAGCTTGGGGAGAGTGCACTGACTTGCTGGCTCACTCTCTAGGGAATTAAGATATCTGGTTATGTTCTTCAGCCGAACTTACCTTGGTACCTTGGTGGACAGAACAATTAGATCGCTTAGACCACTCATTATTGCCCCTGTTTCTATGGGAGAAGGCACCTGTGGGGGGCTGATAGTTGTTGATGGACAAACCTTCTTCTGGTAGACAGGTGACAAGATGACGGGACATAGTCGTACGCTTTGATCCCTAAATTTTGCCTGGACCACCCTTTCGGGTTTTCAGTCCACCGGGATACCCATTTTTGCCCAAGCCGCCTTTTCAGGTTTTCGACTTGCCGGGTGTACAGATTTTTTCATTTCATCCCTTATTTTGCCCGAACCCTTTTGGTTCGCCGGGAAGCCCTTATTTTTGCCTAGGTGTGTCAACCTAGCGGGTCTTTGATTTTGCGTAGTATTTTTTCGACTATGTCCATGCTCTCAGAATGTAGGGAGTTTCCCCTGTTAGAAGTGTTTTGTCATGCCACCAGAAGATGTTGGATTAGGCAAGATTCGTTGTTGGAATGCCCCAAGTGACCCAGACGGAGATTTGTCCCAAGTTGGTTGGCCTTTTGAGAGATTCTCCGAATCTTGACTTAACTGCCCCAGATGATGGACAATGATCATGTCATGCCCCTTGATTGGAAGTGCTTCTGTTCATTAGGCATTCGTCGTGCGAATTTCTATGCTGTTCAAACAAAAAGTCATATGCAAACAAAGTTATGTTAAAAATGAAAAGCTTATGTCTGTCTTGAAGATTTTGAAAATGCATTCTTTTTCATAAAACAAGTGATTGTTTGTAAAACGTGATGTCAACTCCGTATTTTATTATGAGCCTTAAGGAGTCAGGATACCTTTCGTGACAGTATGCTTTCGAACTAACCCATGCTTCAGCTAGGACTTTTAAGGGTTATAACGTGGCCTGGTTCACGGTTTAAGAAACAAAGGATAAAGGCTCGAATTATTTGTACCCACCCGCTCTTCGTGATGTTCTCCAAACCTAAACTCAGTTGATCATACGTTAGACCTTGTTTGAGTCTCTGCTCTGATTTTCCGGTGATGATTCGGATGTTGATAACTTATTTTGAATAGGCAGTCATTCTTTGTCGAGGGTTTGTAAGACCTCTTTCTTTTTCTGATTTTTGTTATCCCTTTTTTTTGCCTGAACTGTTTCTTTTGTGATTACAGCCAGCGGGATGCCCCAGTTTTGTAAGTCTCCTTCATAGGTTTTGACTTATTGGGTTTTTATTTTGCAAGATAGTAACTGCCTTTCTTTATTGATTATTCGGAACCATCACTTTATTTCTTTGTTTTGTAAGGACCTCCTTGGTTCCATTCGTTATGCACTTGGATCAACTGAGAGAACTACCCTGCCCCAGGTCATGATTAAGGGTTTTAATTTTCGAAAAGAAAAACTCCTACTTCTTTGGCTCAAAGGGGTTGACGAGGGATTATCTTCCTTATTACTCCAGTGTTTAGGAATTGAAACAATGCCTGTACCTCATCAGCGGGGTCCGTTCAAAAGCATACTGTAGATTGTGGTATCGTTTTCGTCATCCTCCCTCAAGAGGCTTAGAATTGTTAACCGAGCGTTGATCATCAGAAAAAATATGAAAATAATTTGCATATAGTGAATACGAATATATTGCTTCAAAACAGACATATGCGATGCATTAATGAAATAACAACGTTTAACATGAGGAAATGTTTGAACAAAAGAAGATTACAACTTGAAAATCCTAATGAACAAAAGTCTTTTCATCTCAGGGTTTGTCCCTTCAAATGGTGAGCCTTGGAGGGATGGTAGAAAACTCAGCCTGACCATCTTGTGTGAACTCCAATGCTCCTTCATCAATCAGGTCCTGGATCTTGTTCTTCAGAGCCCAACACTCATTTGTATCATGTCCTGGACTAGCAGAGTGGTAGGCACACCTTTTATTGGGATCATAGATAGGAGATGCGGTGTTGGGGTTCCAGGGATGAGCCCTTAATGTGATCAGATTCAATCTCAGCAGGCGTTGCAGAGCCTGAAACAGCGACATATTAAGCTGGGTGAATTGCCTCCTGGGCTTGTCTGGCTGAAGCTGGTGAGGTTGATGCTGAATTTGTGACACTGGAGCTATTTGAGGAACTCTCCCCTTACCTTCTTGTCTCAAAGATGGTTGAATGATGACTGGCCCTTCAACCTTAGATGTTTGCCCCAGTTGGTTACCCCGAAGCAGTTGGTTGACGAGAACCCCGAGCTCATCTTGTCTTTGAGCTAAGTTTTGGATGATAGTCACCTGCCCCAGCATCTGGGCTCTCATTGCATCCATTTCAGTTTGCAGATGTTTCAGCCGTTCGTCCTCAACGCTGTTCCTGGCCAAAGTCTCCATGAGAAGTGTCCTTAGCTCCTCCTGCCCCTTGAATAGATTCAGGAGGATTTCCCCGAACCGAGTCTCTTGAGCAAGAAGGTCCTGGTTATCTTGTTGGGAAGCCATTGCTGAAATAAACAGCGAGAAAGGTAAGTGACCTGCAACAAGGGTACCTGCAATGCAATGATATGTGTGATATGCATGCAATGTTTTCAAGGACCTCGCAGGGTAAACAAGAAATTTGTTAAAATTTGAAACCGGTAGCTTGATTGAAGGAACTTCATGTTGCTGAGAGTCCTTCTTCAAAGGGTCAAAAGCTCACCATATCCAGTGGGTCATAGCCCCTGACAACCTTGGCTAGAGGAAAATAAATCCCCTTTGCCCCTCGCTAGACGTTTGATTCACCATGACCTGCATCACAAGCCCTTGAGATCCTTGAAATGGGTTAGGATGTATGCAATGGTATGATGTTATGGTATGCATGGGGTAATGTGGGTAAACCCTGTTATGAGTCCCCATTAAGGACTATAAGCAAAACCTGCAAGAAACTCAGTACACTCTGTTATGAGTCCCAATTAAGGACTATAAACAAAACCTGCAAGAAACTTAGTAAGCCCTGTCATGGGTCCCAATTAAGGACTAAAACAAAACCTGCAAATAGTTCACGTGTCAGATAAAGCATGCAAGTAGTCAAGTACGAAGGCACACAAGTCACACAAGAGAAAGCCCTTAGAGTTTAAGGCCAACATGGGGTCTGGGTATTACCCTCTTGAAGTTGGTGGGCTCAACCTGTCCTATTAGAAGTAACCGGGTTCTAAGGGTCCCAATATCACGGGATTGCTTTCGTTGTTCATCGTTTCGATTTAGCCACTGAACTGGCGACCGAAATATTCCAGGAAAGCAACCCTCAATTGAGTGTAGTATCGAGTATCAACCAACCTCGGACTGCACCAAAGTCAGTTATCTCACTACCCTAAAGAGGCCAAGATAGTTCAATTAAGGTTCCTAAGGTCTGTTGATGCTTCATGACACCATGCGGAGGCCCCGTACTCTCCTTGACTGAACTCAAGGGTTACCGGTACACACCAAAGTGCCACATCAATGTAGCAGACTGTTTCAACCATGTCGGTATACCCCGCACAGTTCCCTCACAGCCTTGTTGCTACTTTCTAAGAAGGTATCCCCAGATCCGGGTTAGGATCTATAGAACTCCCGAGACAGTCCCACAATAATAAAGCAAGTAAAGAAAGCAATTGAAAACACAGTGATCTTAGTCCTAAGGTACACCTCACTTTAAGTTAAGTCCCCAGCAGAGTCGCCAGTTCTGTGATCGGTGGATCTGGAACTGACTGTTTAACGCTGGTTCGCGAAATGTCGCGGAAGCAAGAGTCGCCACTGTCTTTTATTTTCTCCAAATGGAAAGGACAAAAGCACAGAAAAATTCCTTAAAGAGATTGCTCTCGGTTCGGGAGGTAGATTATAGAAAGGGAAGGTATTAGCACCCTTTCTATCCATGGTTATCCATGGGCTCTTAGATACTTACTCATTTGTGTTTTCAAAAATGGTTTGTTTGCTTTTCAATTGTGGGTTTTAAAAAGTTTCTTTGAAAATTCCAGTTCGACTCTTGTATCGGTCCTCAAGAGTGTTTGAAAAATTGCTTTCGAAAGCTTTTTGAAAAGGTGTCGGTGTGAAAAGTATTTTTGATTTGTTTTGAAATTTAGAGCAAGTATCTAGAGTCGTCTACCTACCCTAAGGAATTCGTCTGTGTAAATGTCCTTTAAAGTAGTGCCATCCCACCATTGAGAGGTAGGTAGCACCACCGTTGGAGGTGTTCGGGTCAATTTGAGGTTCGGGACATGGTGATCACCGGAGCAATAGGAAGACACCTTAGAAGCTACCCTCATGCCAGGTTCCCGGATCATGAGGACTTACTAAGACATCCTCTACTCGACGATCACCTTTCGAAGGGCAAGGCAACAGTGAGGCGTACCCTAGGGGTGGTGTGTGATTTGTGTGTCATGTTCATTTATTTTTGTCTTGTCATGTTATCGGTGATCTACGCTTTTGTTTTTATTTAGACATTCATTCTTTCATGCAATTATAATTTAAAAATGCGGAAATTTAAATGCGGAAAGATAAATCCTACGCTATTACAAGGCGCGGGTCTATACATCGCCAAATTACAAAGACCCGTTTTTAATAAAATGCGGAAAGTAAAACCTAGTTACTATTACATGGCTTGAACAGTTACATAATATTTACAAGAAAAATAAGAATAAATGCGCGAAAAGAATAGAAAATAGAACGTTCGAGGGCGTTGTACCCTTTTGGAATTAAATTGAATGAAAAGTTAATTAATTATTAAATTAAAGAAAAGAAATGTTTTTTTGATGGTTTTTGTATTTATGAAATAAAGAAAATTAAAATTCAAGAGAAACCTCAATTCTAAATTGTTTTTAATTATTAAAGAAAAATATTAAAGTTTAACCTAATTTACTAAATATTTAATGTACATGTTTATTTACAAAATAAATTAGTAATTAATAATAATGATATTAAGAAAAAATTATTTATTAAGAAAAGTGATAAAAAGTTAAAAAAACCTAATTTCTACATATTTTAATTTATTGAGAAAAAGATTAAAGTTTTAAAACCTAATTTACTAAACTAATTATTAAAGTTTATTTACAAAATAAATTAATAGTTAAATAATAATAATTAAATATATTTTAGTTTCTGATTTTTTATCTTATGAAAATTAATTTATGAAATTAAAGAAAACAATTGAAAACAATTAAAAGAATAAAAAGGAAAATCAAAAAAATAAAAATGTGCAAACCATGGGGGTATTCAGACCCAAAGGGAGGTTTTTTGTGAGAAATCTGGCCCATTAGACAAAAAGCCTTGTTTGACTTTCTGGCATCACGTGCGTGTTCATTGACTCCTAAGTACCGTGGTCTGCATTCTTTGACCATTGGATTGGGTTTCATGGCCATTTGTGTTCTGGCTGTTGGCCATTTGTGTTCTGGCCTCAACGTTTCTTAATCTTCTAGGATGTCTGTCTCGCCATGTATTGGTGTCATGCATAAGTTTTTCTACTTTGGCCATTTGGCTTTTGGCTTTTGGCTTTTGGCCGTTTGCCTTTTGGCCATTTGGCTTTTGGCCTCAACGTTCCTTAATGAACCTGCATGGGATCCTGTCTAAATCTGCAGTGTTGAATCTCACGAACACATTAAATAAAATCATAAAATGCAAATAAAGCCAATATATGAAGAAATTTAATGTTTAGGCACAATATGGCATGTATGAATGATTATACCCTTTTGATCATGGAGATCAAATCAATCTTACCCTTACTGGAAAATTAGTGACCTGAATGCTTGTATGCCTTACTGGAAAATTAGGATCATGGAGATCAAGCCAGCCTTATCCTTATTGAAGAAGTAGTGAGGTGTTGGTTTGTAACTGCGATGGCTTGTTTGTAGTGAGAGAGGGATTTGTAATAAGGATTTCAAGGTTTTAGGGTTCTTGAAAGAGTTTGATATTCTAACAGTGTTGTGGCAAGGTTTTTTTTCTCTCTTCTTTTTTCCTCTCTTTTTTTTCTCCTCTCTGGTTTGTGTGAAAAGAAGGTGATTATATAATGGAAATTAGGGTAAAGCAAATGGGCTTTGAATGTGCAATTGAGCCTCCAATATTCACTTGAATTCGTCACTTTCCAGGCTAAATCGCAGGGACTTAAGTGCATTTTTTGAAGTTGAAATGTGAAAACAAAATGTAGCCGACATCGATAGCTAACTCCTGTCCGAAAATCGGCTCAATCGGATAAACGGTGAATTAGTTATGAATTTTTGAAGTTTCAGCTCAGACAAACTTATTTTGGGCTCCAGTGTCGACTCTGACATGTTCTTCAATAAAAAACTGGTATTGATCGGAGCATAATTTGGTCTTGACTTTTGAAGCAAAGTTGTAGATCTATGAGTCAGTGACCTTGTGTAAAAATATGAGTCCAATCCGATAAAAATTGACCGAGTTATGAATTTTCGAAGTTTCGGCTCAGATGAAATAATATTCAGCATTCAGGATTTTCAGCGTGTCACGCACTCTGAGCAAAAAACGAAGGCCTTTTGAATACCGTTTGAACTCAATACCTTCTGTGAAAATGTAGCCAACTCAATTTGTGAAATTTTGGCGCCGGAACCAGCTCAATACGATGAAAATTGACCATGTTATGATTTTCTGAACATGATGCAAATAAACTTCTGTCACAAATTTTCTGTGCGAAAATACTTGATAAATCCATATTTTTGAAGACCTTCTGATCGAAATTGGCTTCCAGCCGTGAGAGATGAAAACATAGATAATGTCAAGACGGAATTTTGTCCACCGGAATGGGTTCAAAATGAGTCACGATCTTCAAGTTATGAATTTTTTAGCGCGTAAAAACTGCACTTTCAGCACACTTTTTTCACCATATTTCTTCAAGAAAACTCACACAGTCGGATACCTTCTTTAAAGAATTGACTCTTGAGCCGAACCTGAATTTGAGAATACGTTATCAGAGATATCTTGGCGAAAGAACACCTGAATATGACGCGCTGGGATGGACTTGTGAATTTTTCTTGAAATGTTTTGAGAAATATGGCAGGGCAAATTTTGGGGTGCAACAATAATCATAAAATAATATTGCATTTAATATATATATATATATATATATATATATATATATATATATATATATATATATATATATATATATATATATATATATATATATATATATATATATATATATATATATATATATATCTTAAAAAAGGGTTTTAAAATGTTTTAAAATAGAAATAAAAAAGAAAAATATCAACTATGTTCAAATTAATCAAGAAATATGAAGTAAGACCGCATAAATATCAGAAATGAAGTCAAATATTATTATAAATTTTTTGGTAATTTTTTAAAGTCGGAAACTATTTTTTAAAATTAATAAAATGAGTAAAATAAACCAAAAATGATAAAAAATAACAAATTCAGAAATAAAAAGTAAATGAGGTCACCAATATTTGTCACAATATCATTGGATCATTCCATAATTTTTTCAGAATTTAAAAATGCATAAAAGTATTTTTAAACATTTAAAACAATTCAAATAAAGTGAAAATTTATAAGAAATATAAAAACAAAAAATAAAATTGTGAAAAAATAAAAATCAGAAAGAGAAAAATCAAAAATATTTTTCAAAATATTTTCATATTTTTTGGACTTAAAATGAATTTTCTATGATTTTTTGAAGTTTAAAACAATTAAAATAAAAATCAGAAAATAAAATATCAAACCAAAAAAATATGGGCCGTCTGATCATTGTCAAAACGCGTTAGTAAACAGATCAAGTGGACCTGGCGCATTGTACATGTTAGGGACTTTAGTGAATAAAGCACTGAATCAAATGTAAAATTAGATTTTCAAAAAAAAAAACAAATGGCAAGCAATCATTGGTTGGAAGATGACACGTTGGTCATCTTCAATCTCCAGCCAACATGAAATTGCAGGTCTCTCAAACTGTAAAATCAGAAGCTCAGACCTATGACATTCGCTTCATCTCATCAAGACGAAGAAAACCAAACCTTCGCGAAAAATTTATATAAACTATAGCTCAAGCAATTTGGAAGAGAATTTTTGAAAAGAGATTTGAAAATTCATGGCCAAAACGTGTTTCCAGATAAAAGCAAGTGTTGTGACTAGAACCATGGCAATGGGAGCTTCACAATGATATCAAAGTTTGGAAGAATTGATGGAGAAATCTACCTATTGAAGTTGAGTTGCAGAGCTCTGAAACTAGACTTCTATGGATCAATATAGGTCACGATTCTTGAAGGTAATTATATGGTTAGCTTCATGCAAGATCATGGAAGGTGAATTGATAGCAAAATTGGATTGAAAAAGGCTTGAACACTGATTTCAAAGTTGCAGAAAAATGAGTTATGGAGCAAGTTTGGCAGGGTGATTCTGACTGTTCAAGCTTGAGGAAATGAATGAGGGATGACCCTCTATTTATAGGGAATAAAATGGAATGTTCAAGCGTTTGAAATGATGAAGTTTGGAGGGAAATCATGTGAAGTTGCAAACAAGAAAAGTGTGACTTCTACTTTGATCAAAACTCATCTAAAACGCGTGTTTTGCTATGCTAATCACTTCTGGAAGTTCACTAAACATGTTTAAAAGCAAAAACACACAGAAAAAATGTGTTTAAAAGATAAATCAAGGATTTCAAATTCTGACTTTTGAAGAAACTTCAGTTTCAAGTTACCAAGTTCAAATCAATGGCATTCTCAGCTCAAGGAGTCTTAGTGCATGGTTCTTGAAGCTTTAGAAAGATGAGATTACAAGTTTTGCAATGGTAAAAGAATGGAATCAAATGAATGTTTGAGCTGAAAGTTGCAATGAGTCAAAGTTGGGAAAAAGAAGTTGACTTTCCACACTTAGAAATATTTCAAGTTTTTTCTTCAAAAGTGACCTATAATGTCTTGCATCCAAACATGGCCTTCCAATTGGAATTTGTTCTTGACCAAAAAAGATTGAATGAAACAGACCTCTTGAATGACATTTTGACACTTGAACCATTAAAAATTTCCAAAAATTGAGAGAGTTATGAATTGTTGAGGTTGGCAAAAAATCATGAAATGACATATAATCTTTTGTATCCTTAGGGCATCTTCCATCCATTTTCTCACTTTGCACATAAAAGAAGGAATAAAGTTCACATCCTCAAGATCATTATGGAAAAATATTGGGCTCAAGGTTATAAAAATTGGCCAAGTTATGATCATTTGAAGTCACACATGGGAAATTGGGGGTTCATCTAGAGGACTTGTAATCTTTCTTCATCATCAAGTTTCTTCCACATGAAAACTCCTTGAAACTTTTGAAGTGATTTGTTAATAAACCTTTGAATAGAAGGGTGTCTTTGGAATCACTCAAAAATACCAAAATATGAGCAAGATATACTTCTTTGATGTTCAAAATCCTAGCTCCTAGATCAAGAAAATGCTTTGAGAAACTTTGACAATTTTGAACATCCTTCTTGTGCCAAAACTTTTTCTTTGTAAAAATAAGTTGTTGAGGATGATAATGAGAACTCATAGCCACCAAAACCACTTACATATCTTGAGAATTGAGAGAAATATGCACTTGTGACCAATGGGAACAAAGCCTTGTCCAACCATGACAACTTATTCAATCAACTCCTTGTACTTTTTAATCAATCTTGATAACTTTGTATTATGGTGGACCAAAATAAACCTTGCCATTCCATTTCTTCCAAAACAACTTCAATGGTGAGGTTTGAATTTCTCAAGCTTTATTAACTAGGGCATGGAAATAAACTCATGAACCCATGGATCAAGTTGCTAAGCCATATTGCCTTTACCTACACTATTAATAAGTAAGACAAACCAACATTGCATTTTATTAATTAAAAGGAAACTCAAAACAAAACACGCATGATCGCAAAAGAAAAACAAGTCAAGGTGCTTGGTGATCCCTCAAAGAGCAAATCTAAAGATAGGGAGGAGAACCAAAATCCTTAATGTGATCTTGTTGTGATTGAATCAATATGGTATGATGAAGGGATCTTAGGTGAAAAAATTGGGGTACAAAATTTTCCTTTATTTCTTGTTGATCGATGAGTCACTCAATTTAGGAATTGAGATCTCGACTTCGATCTCAATGCATGCTCCCTATAGGATTTTATCGTTTTCCTTTATTTCTTGGTGATCGATTAGTCACTCAATTTAGAAATTGAGATCACGACTTCGCTCTCATTGCATGTTCCCCATAGGATAATTTTGTTAGACTTTCTTTGGTATGCTAGCCTAGATAGGATTTTTCTAGGTGTGCTCTCTTGAGCCTTTTGATTGTTGATTTGTTTTCCTACCTTGATCCTCAATATCTTGGTTAGGCATTTGACTTGAGTTAGAATGTGCTACTCATTACATATTGTGTGTGCTCTCTTGAGCTTATTAACTTTCTTTCTTGGTTCCATCCTTGTGTTCATGTTTTGAGATGATTTACCCTCGGCATGTTCCCTTAGGAGCTCTCGATTCAGCTATAGACGATGATTTGAGATAGATATAGTTTTAGGTGATAGACCATTACTATGCTCCTTTAGGACTTCTTGATTCATCTATAAATGATGATTTGAGATACACATTAGGATTGTCATCCATGTATGTCAACATAGGGTAGAGATTTCCCTTTAAAACTCAACTTTATGATCAATCATTGTATGATAACATTAGGGATAGATTTAGGATAGTCTCCCTTAGATGTTTTATTTTATTTTTCATCCCTTGCATCTAAAACAAAAACCTTCTTTTTATGAGCAAATGCATAAAATATCAAAAACTTTCAAATCCTTTTTAAGGTAAAAAACACCAACCAATTATTTTCTTTTTTCCAATCAACTTGCCTTTTCTAAGAGCATGTTAGTTCCTTTCCGCTAAAGGACGTAAGTCTCCAAAGGTCGAGCCACGGTGGAACCTTTGAATCTAAAATTGTTCAAATAAAAAACACAAACCCACCAAAACAAGTAAGACGAATTAAGGCTGCTCTGATTCCTTAAAAGGGACGCATTGGAGTAGGGCCCGAACGAGCACAACTTTTATTTTCCCTAAATTGTTTTCTCTTATCTTTTGCATACATTCCCTCTTTCTTTTTTTACTTTAAACCTTAGACATAGACTTTGAACACGCCTTTTAGATTAGAATAACAAGAGTGGATATCGTAGAGTACTACAGGCGTATGGGGTGCTAATACCTTCCCCTCGCGTAACAGGCTCCTTTACCCGATCTCTCGGTCGTTTGATTGTGGTTTCACCCTTCTCAGGTTTACTCAATGTTTACCTTTCCCTTCCCGTGGGATAAAAAACGTTTGATGTCGACTTTATTGATTACATTATCAGCTGATTATTCTGCCGGTTGTTTCAGCTGGCGACTTCACTGGGGAAAGGTCGACCAAATGTTGGTCCATCTTGGAGTCAATCCTAGCTCTTGCTTTCTTTTCTTTGGCTGTTTATTTTTATGCTTTTGGTTTATTCATTTGTACATGATTATTTGAGCATATGTTTTCATTGCATTTTATTGCTTTCTATATTGGTTATCTGATGTGTTGGATTCTGGTTTTCCATGTGGGATGGGTGTTACTATGAGGTAAAAGTCCCAATACCCAGGCCAACTGATAACCATAAGAACCTTAGGAATAGAGTGGAACATGTTAGCTAGTTGACTTAGGTTTCACTATTGTCGTCATGTCGTCCATGCTCAGATGAGGTATGAATAAGGGGCTATCATTTTCACTTAGGTGATATGGCGATAGTTTCTCAGAAGTACCCTCAATTATGGGTTACCCGAACTTACCCATACCTAGTTTTCACCCGTGAGAATGGAGGGACTTGATTATCACAGGTACAGTTGGTGATTATGTCCCGATGGTAACCATGTTATATGGGTGACTATGTTGCTCTGATGGTTGTCAGATTTATTTTCTGTGTTTCTGATTCGTCGACCAACAAGTTTATTTGGGTTCATGTTTCAGAGTTCTTATCCTAATGCACCCGACATGTTCAAGAAAAGCACAGTAGTTAATCAACATTGTGGAAATGTTGATCCTATGTTTTTTGCACTTGCATCATGGTATATATATTTTATAAAATAAACGCAAATAAAAAATAAATCTAACCTGCATTTTCATTTTATTTCCAGGATTATTATAAGGTCTGTCATTAACATCAAGGATGGATAACAATACAGAGACAAGCATAAAGCCTATCAGAAACACCATTGCTTATCAGTTTCATTGATTTGGTGGTCGATTTCGAGAGGTAGGAGCTCTTGTGAGAGGTCCAAATGAAGAAGTTTTCAGGGGACAGTATGGAAACTTATTGCCACTGGTAAATGATAATTTTGAAGAGTGGGTCGTGAGAACACTTCTTCAATTCTATAATCCGCAGTTGTGCTGTTTTACTTTCCAGGACTATCAATTGGCACCAACTCTTGAGGAATATGCATAAATTATGGATGTCAAGTTGACTAATGGTATTCCTTTTCTTCAATTACCAAAGACTCTGGACTATATGGTAATTGTCAGGGATCTTTATCTAACCCATGGTGAAGTTGAAAGTAACTGGATTAACAAAAGTGGTACGAGTGGTCTCCCTCTGAATTATTTGATAACAAATTCCAAGGTTTTTGCAAGGGATAAGAATCGGACTGCATTCAATGTGCTTCTAGCGGCTTTGATTTATGGTTTGGTTCTCTTTCCGGTTTCCGAGAAGTTGGTGCATGTGTCCGTATTATATGTCTTCATGAATGGTAACCCAGTACCAACTCTACTTGCTGACACTTATTACACCATTCATTCCCGACATGGGAAGAAATGGGAAGTCATGTGTTATGCGATTGTGCTTTACAAATGGTTTATGATACACATTCCTACAAAAGGGCCTTTTGTTTTTCTATTGTTGAATCGTCTTTATGGTCTAAGCGTATCATAGGACTTACTTAATATGATATTGTTTGGAAAAGTGTGATAGGATTGAAGGAGATCATTATAGGTTGTGGAGAAGTCCCTAATGTTCCGCTCATGGGAACAAGGGGCTGAATTAATTATAATCCTATCTTGGCACGCCGTCAATTAGGATTCATAATGATGGATAGGCCCACTGAGTAGAAAGTGATGGACACCGTTTATTTTGGAAAAGGGGAACATGCAGTTTTGCTTGGAAAAGTGAAGATGGCATGGGAACACATTCGCCATAAAGGGCAACTTTCTTTTAGCCATAATGGAGGTGTAGCTCGCGATACTTACACAAGTTAGATTCAAGACCGTGTGAAAGAGATATGGCTACCTTTAAAAAAGGGGAGGTTTCTATATCCTCACCTTGATTTTGACCAATTAATTGACGGTCAGACCAACGGTTCTTTGTCTCGTGTTGAATTGTCTTCTGAGAAGCATGTGCCAAGAGGATCGAAAATCGTTCCTATAGTGTGTTTTAAGAATGTCAAGGCCGAAAATCTCAAACTTCGGGCTAAACAGGAAGAGATGAACATGGATCCCTCTTTTGCCTTACAAGAAAAAAAGAAGTTTATGAAGGAAGTTAGGTTGAAAGGCCAATTGCTATAAAGATATGGTTTGCTTGAACGGTCGAAGAGGCTCAAGGTCGAAGGTCCTGGTATATCTAGTCGACAAGTTGAAGAACTGTTGATTAGTCAGCAGGAGATAGAGAGGATTCGGTTGGCTAAAAACAAGTTGGAAGTTAAACATTGCAAAGAGGTTAAGGCCTTGAAGAAAAAGCTCTGAGAAAAGGATGTTCGGTTGACTCAAGTAGTGAAGTAGTTAACAACGAACAAAACCCATGCGGCAAACCATGGCAAGATTCCAGTAGAGGAAACTGAGATAGGATATGCGAGTCCCAAAGATTGGGAGCTCAAGTACCATTGTTTGTTGGCTTTGATGAAGAAGAAAGGCTTCGTGACTGAAGATCCATTTTCAAAAAGATGATTAGCAAAGCATTTTCTAATTAGGCTTTTCGAAGGAGTCTTTTTTCTTTTCAGTTTTACTTATTGATAAGATCACCACCAGTCTTGTTGGATGGGATCTTTAGGATGATTGACTTTGTTTTATGTTAAGAATATTTTGTATGGATGCTTGTTTGATTTTATGATATTAGCAGTTTCTATTCAGATGTTTGTCACTACTTGCTATGTCTTGTTGTTTATCCTATTGCTTATTGATGCTTGATGAAGAACTACATGATATTCTTGGAAATGATAAAACATTTCATGCACGACCATTCATACATGCATATCATGACATGTGGTTCTAGCAGGTTTTCTTATTGTTGATCTGGGTTTCTTTTCAGAGATTTCTACCATAAATTCTCATTGTTATAATACCCGGAGCACTTCCAAGAGACAGATGGAACAAATTCGAGTGTGATACGGTGGGAGAACTGACTTGGGATTTTGCGTTTGTGTTCGCAAATGTTTCGGTTTAGCAAGAGTCGCCACCGACTTTTTATTTTATCCTAAGGAAAGGTCAAAAAGCACAGGAAAGACCTTTGATATGTTTTCTTGGGTTCAGGGAGTAGATTATAGAAAGGGAAGTTATTAGCACCCTTTCTATCCATGGTTATCCATGGGCTCTTAGTTACTTGCTTAGATCACTTGCTTTGATTTTCAATTGTTTGAAATAGTGCTCTTCAATTGTTTGAAATGGTGCTTTGTGTGTGGTTTTGAAAGATGTTTTGAAAAGAGGTCATCGTTGTGGCAACCTTTGTAATGATTCTTGTTTGAATGTATACAAAGGTGTTTTTGTCTTTTGAAACGTTTTCAATGTTTGAAAGTAGGGTTTTAAAATTGTGTTGTGAAGTGTGTTTTGAAAATAACAAGGATGTTTTGCAAGCTTTTGATCAAGTAACTCATAGTTGTCTACCCTATTTTACTCAAAGATCTTTCTTATGTTTTTAACCCTTTTAACAGTGTTGTTTCACCATTGTATTTGGTGAACAACCTTGTGTTAGGATGTTAATCGGGACAGGCGCGGGTCATCGTATAGACCATGATAGCAATTGTGTCAAGTATTTTTGGAAATTTTCTTGAGGGACTAGATCATTTTGTTTAGGCAACTCAGATAGCGTCATCGAGGGACTATGATCTTTTGTTTTGTTTTTGTTTTTCCAAAGTACTTAACATGCATACCATGGCCCATTTTTGAAGGCAACAAGTGGATTGTAACCCTAGGGGTGCAAGTGTGCATTGTGTTTATTTTTCATGCATTTTTTGTCTTTGATTAGGTCAAACTATTTGTTAATTTGATTTTGCATACAAACCCTAGTTCTCTAATCATGGCATAATTGAAAGCTTAAAGGTGCGAGAATTTAAATTCTACACTATTACAACATGATATAGGGAGGGGGTACAAATTTGAATAGGGGATTATTTTGCAAGAAATTAAACCCTAAATTATTACAACCAAATTGAATTTGCAAGGCATAATATTTTAAATGTACATTATTTAAATAAAATGCAATAAATAAATATTAGATAAAATGTATTATGCAAAAAAGGTTTTTTATGTATGTAAAAAGTATTTTTAATGTGAAATGTAAAGAAATAAATAAAAAGTTAATTGTTATTATTTTTAGGGCAAAAACCCTAATTTCTCAAGGAATGGTATTATTTATTATTTATATACAAAAATAAAAGTATATTGAAAAAAAATCTTTTTTAATATAAAATATCAATAAAAATAACATGTATGGTTTCAAGGCTACGAATACAACATCTTTCATTCACAAACCTAAGTCTAACTATTCCTAAATAGAGAGATAGAAGTTCATGAAATACCTGTTTCAGTTGAGTTCGAGTTGGACAATGCATCAACTTCCAATGGTGCCTGAGGTTCTTTTGAGCTTGCTTGATGTCCCCTGAACCTTTCCCAATGCTTAGTTTGTTTTGAAGTGGCCTGAATCGTGCTACAGAACTCAACCTACAAAGCTTCCAAACAAAAATGGCAATGTGTGTTAATGGAGTTACAACAACTTGTGAATGGTCTGGATAGCTCAGGTATATTGATTGGAATGTGTTTGAAGTAGTTTTGGACAAAACGCACGAGGGGATTTGATGGTGGCTTGTGATTTGCAGAATTGGCCCTGTTTTGCAAGAAAATGAAGATTTTAAGTATAAGGGTGCTTTAGGGGTGAAAGGCTCGTGCTTCTGACTTACAAGGGTATGCAAAACTTGTTTGATAACTTTGCTCCAGTTAGTTTTATCAGATGTGTGAGATATAAGCTTTTGGCCCTTTGACTTGTTTTGAAAGCAAAGTTGGAAGTGAAGTGAGATAGGCCTGTACAGGCTATCTCCAAGCATGCACCAACTTCTTGTACTATGCATGAGATTGTGGAGCTCGTTTGCTGCAAAGGAAGAAAGTCCAATGATCAAGAAAATGCAATTTGACATAAAGTGGCCTTTATGAAAATGGAAGTATGGCCTTTATGCTCAAAATGGAAAAATTCAACGTACAAAGCTCTTTTGATCAAAACAATGCCAATATCCAATGTATTTGCATTCAATTTTGGAGTGTAAATTGGTTTAGAGGCCTGTAATCATGTACTAAGCTAGTTTGGTCAGATTTTCAACTTGGTATGAACATGTATTGGCCATGGTTTCAAAGTGAGTTTTTGCCAACTTCATGCATTCGATTCTCCCTAACCACAAAGGTGTTTGAGGAGTTCTTGGACAATTTGGAAAGCTTGAAACATGTACTATAATCAATATTTAAAATTCAACTTGAAACTCCAAGTGGAACTATGTGAAAAATGGCCAAGAAGATGGGTCAAAATCCTGCCTAAACTAGGGCAAAATTTCTCTAAGTTAAAAGTTTTAGGTACCCTTGTTCCAAAAATCATAACTTGAGATACAAGCTTCTTTTGAGAAAACTTTGTGAACCAAAGTTGTATACTTTGTGATGGACTACAACTTTCATGTTGTAAGTTTTGTTTGAATCCATTTTCATCTTGGTGAAAAAATGGGACAAAGTTAGGAAAAAATGAGAAAAGTTTATAACTTAGAAAATTTCAAAGTTATGAATTTTTTCCATTTTAAACCCTAATTTGCAATTTTGGGTTTCTTGATGAACAAGTTTCATAGTTTGACATGTCTTGATGAAAAATGACCCTTGGCACTTGATTTTGACCAAAAAGTCAAAGTTTGACTTTTCAGTATACAATTAAATTTTGATCAGTTGACTGAAAAATTCATCTGTCAATCCTATGCATTTGAGATCTTTTGAACTTGTTGAATGGGTCAATACAATGTCATTGAGTCCTTGAGTCCATGGTTGAGCTTGATTTTCCATTGGTTAGGTCAAACAGTAAAAAATTGCCTTTGTACAGTCAAAACCCTAAAAATGACCATTTTGCCCTTTTGGTGATCTGATTAAATTTCTTGTGGAATTGTGATCCAAACTTGATCAAATGGTTCATATGAGTTCATTATGTTGATGTGGGTCAAAATTCATGAGGTTTGACTGTCAATTGGCCACAGTTGACTTTTTTCCCAATACAGTCGATTTCTAGGTCAACTGTCCAATTGACTGAGCAAAAATTTGAATCAAGGATTGAAACTTGGTATGGACAAACTTGTGAGTCCAACATGAAGTATGAAAGTCACTTTTGGCATTTTAGGTCAAAACATCCTTGTGCAAACTCAAACTCTAATTTAGGTCAACAGTGCAAGGAGGTGTCTTAAGCAGAGCAAACCCTAGCTTGATCTTGAGTTCCAAGAGCCTTGTGATGAGAAATGTTAATGAAATGAGAGGGAAAATTTTGGGGTACAACAATTGCCCCTGTTCAATCTTCTTGAACCTGGAGAATTAGATTGGAAAGTTTTCATTTCGCGACTTGAAGGTAGAAGAGGATTGGACACTAGAGTGCCCGTAAACTTGCACTCGTCAAAATATAGCTGAGGAAATAGGCTTAAAGATGCCTTTTGGAGGTAGTGTAATCTTGCTGGAGATGGACTTAGAGATGCCATCCAAGACTGTTTGTTGAATTGTAATGTTGTAGGTCAGAGGAATGAGCATCAAAATGGTATCCGTGTCTGGAATGCATTTGAACTGTATCTGGAGACTGAGTCTGTATAAGCGAAGGAATGGCGTCCGTGTCTGGAGCGTATCCGAGCTGTAACTGTATTTGAACTTTGAATGAATATCAGAATAACTGCCGTGTCTGGAGTGTATTTGTATTCTGAATGGGTAACAGAGAAACATCTGTGTATGGAGCAACTGTGTGCTGAGGGTAAATTCTGAATGAGTGACAGAATGACAACCGTGTCTGGAGCGTATTTGGACTGTATCTGAAGTTGAGACCTGTATGAGTAGCAGAATGACTTTCGTGTCTAGAGTGTATCTGAAACTGTAACTGGGATCTGAATAAGTGATAGAATGACTTCTGTGGCGACTGCACTAGGGAGAATCAAACTGCTGGTGTAAAGTCCAGAATGGCATCCGTGTTTGGAGCGTATCTGAATTTGTAGTTGATAGTTGAATCTGAATGAGAGATAGAATAGCCGCCGTGTCTAGAGCGTATCTAGTCCGTATCGGATTGCTGAAGTATGAATAAGTAGTAGAATGACCACCGTGTCTGGGGTGTATCCGTACTGTATTTTGACTTGAAATTATGAATGAGTAATAGAATGACCACCGTGTTTGGGATGTATCCATATTGTATCTGAATAATCGTTAATGATAGCTTTTTAATCTTATCCTGAAAAGGGTAAAATATTAGTTAAAACACAAAGTTATGTTACATGATATGTATGATGCAATGAACTGTGTTTCATCAATGTTTATGATATATGAATGTAATGGTTATGCATGTAAGCTGAGTAGTTGTCTTGCTGAGGAGAATAAATTCTTGACTGCTGCTGGGGATTGAAAATCCTTTGGCTGCTGCCGAGGAAAGTAAATCCTGACCGATGTTGAGGACTCAAAAATCTTTGTTGAAGATGAGGAACCCTTGCTGACTGCTTGGGGATTAAAGACCTTTGTTTATTTGAGAAGGAGAAATCCTGAGACCACTGTTGGAGATTGAAAATCCTTGTCGATTTGTGGGGATTAACAAAGCCTTTGACAAATTCTGCAGGGAATGAGAATCCTTCATGACTTTCCTGGGAAATAGGGAAAACTCTGGAAATCTCTACTGGGGAATTAAAACCTAGGAGGTTTCTGTGGGAGGAATGAGACCAAGAATCTTCGATCTTGCTGGGAGATAACTCTGTGGGGAGAATGTTTACTCGGCCGTAGAAATCAAGAGTTTTGGGTTGTATGCCAAACTACTAGAGAAGCATCCTAGTTGGGGATAAGCCAAGAAGTTAACTGTTATCTGCTTGGTTTTCAGACTTTTAAGATAGCCTGTTGGGGAAATTGGGGAAGTTGAACAGTTGGAAATTTGACTTCTTCGGGGAAGAAGGTTTAGAATATGCTGGCTCCGCTGGGGATAGGTATTTCAGGGTCTTCGGGCTCCACTGCGGATCGGGAGTTTGAACTCTGATGGGAACTTTGAAACTAAACTCAGCTGGGGAATTAAGTTTAGAGTGCACTGGCTCTGCTGGGGATCTTGAAGCTTAACTCCACTGGGGACATGTACTCTGAGGTTTTAGCTTTGTTGTGGATCTGAATGATGTATTGTAGGGGATTTCTTCTAGAACAGCACAAAGATATTTTCTTACACCTTCAACCTATCAGTAATTATCCTTTCTCAATTTCGTTTTATTTGTAAGCAGTGATTATATTCAAATGCATATGCCTATTTAACGAAGCATTGGACGTTTTCAAATAAAACATAAGTGTAAAAAAGAAGGCAAGCAAATTTCTGCACTTTGAAGTATCTTTGTATTAATTTTTGTAAGTATCTTTGTACAAAGGAGACAGACATCCTAGTAAGAGAATGTTGCCATAAAAATTGAGAAAAAATTTATACAAAAAGAAAGATGGCTATGTGTAACAATTCCATGGGGTTCCCAGTCTGCTATAGCCTTCACAACTCTAAGTATCTGTCCATTCGTTGCTTCGTCCGCAGGTGATTGGATTGATCAGAAGCTTGGAGCTTGTTGGTGAAGAGATTATTCTTAAAGTGATCCGACGAGACATAGTCATACTCTTTAATTCCCTAACTTTTGCCTGGACCGCCCTTTCGGGTTTTTGATCCACCAGGAAACCCTTTTTTGCCCAAGTCGCCCTTTCGGGTTTTCAACTTGCCGGGTGTACCGATTTTTTTTGTTTTATCCCTAATTTTTTCCTGAACCGCCCTTTCGGGTTTTCGATTCACCGGGATGCCCATTTTTGCCTAAGTCGCCCTTTCAGGTTTTCAACTTGTTGGGTCGTTTTATGTGTAGTATCTTTTCACTATGTCTGCGTTCACAGGGTGCGGCAAGTCGTCACCGTCCATGGTGGTCAGAATCATTTCCCCACCAGAAAAGATGCTCTTGATCACAAATGGTCCTTCGTAAGTAGGAGTCCACTTGCCCCTTGGATCACTTTGCGGCAAGATGATCCGCTTGATTACAAGATCTCCGACTCGATATTCCTGACGCCTGACTTTCTTGTTGAAAGCCTTGATCATCCATTTTTGATACGTTTGACCATGACAAACAACAGTAAGTCGCTTCTCGTCGATCAAGTTAAGTTGATCAAGCCGGGTATGAATCCAATCGTCTTCACTCAAACTGGCATCCTTCATAATCCTCAAGGAAGGAATCTGAACTTCCATAGGCAAAACAGCTTCCATGCCATATACCAAAGAAAATGGAGTTGCCCCTGTTGAAGTACGTGTTGTGGTACGATATCCATGCAGAGCGAACGGTAACATCTCGTGCCAGTCCTTGTAGGTGATTGTCATCTTTTGAATGATCTTCTTGATATTTTTGTTCGCGGCTTCAACAACACCGTTCATCTTCGGCCGGTAGGGAGATGAATTGTGATGATAAATCTTGAACTGCTTGCATAGAGCGGTTATCATAGTATTGTTCAAATTTGTACCTTTGTCCGTGATGATCCTGTCGGGGATACTATACCGGCATATGAGGTTCTGCTTGATGAAGCGGGCAACCACATTCTTTGTAACTGAGGCATAGGAAGCTGCTTCGACCCACTTGGTGAAGTAATCAATAGCGACCAAGATGAAGCGATGTCCATTGGATGCTATAGGCTTGATCTCTCCAATCATGTCAATGCCCCACATTGTGAATGGCCAAGGAGCTGTCAGAACGTTGAGAGGAACAGGAGGAATATGTACCTTATCGGCATAGACTTGGCATTTGTGGCAAGTACGATAATGTTGATGACAATCAGCTTCCATGGTAGACCAGTAGTAGCCTGCCCTTAGAATCTTCTTAGCCATCGTATGTCCGCTCAAGTGGGTGCCAAATGTGCCACTATGTATTTCGGTCATGATCAACTCTACTTCGACCTTGTCCACACAACGAAGTAGAACACAATCATGGCTGCGCTTATAAAGGATGCCATTGCTTAGGAAAAACTTGGCAGCAAATCTCCTTAAGAACTTTTTGTCTTTGACTGAAGCTCCTTCAGGATATTCTCTAGTCTGGAGATACCTTTTGATTTCATGAAACCAGGGTTGTTCCACTACTTCTTCGGTATTAATATCATGACAGTGTGCAGGTTCGTCCATTCGTTCGATGGTAATTTGGGGAGCCTCGTTATCCCAGTTGAGTTTAAACATGGAAGACATTGTTGCCAGAGCATCGGCTAACTGATTTTCTTCTCGCGGGAAATGCTCGAAGGTAATCTGCTCGAAATGAGGCAACAATGTCAAGACATGTTCTTTGTATGGGACAAGATTAGGATGTTTGGTGTCCCACTCTACTTTAACTTGACTGATAACCAAAGTCGAGTCCCCAAATACGACCAAAGATTTGATTCCCAAGTCTATAGCAGCCTTGAGACCAAAGATGCAAGCTTCATATTCAGCCATGTTGTTGGTACAGCTGAAGCACAGTTGGGCAGTGAAGGGTGTATGGCAACCTTCTGGAGAAATGAGTACCGCACCGATACCATTGCCAAGTGCGTTTGAAGCGCCATCAAAGTACAGGGTCCATCGGGGTCCTTGTTCAGGTCCGTCATACGGTCCGTTACCTTCAATGTTGTCCAGTGTCATGATGTCCTCGTCAGGGAAGTTGAATCTCATAGATTGGTAATCTTCGACGGCTTGATGAGCTAGATGGTCAGCTAGTACACTCCCCTTTATAGCTTTTTGGGTAGTATACTGGATCTCATTCTCAGTCAGGATCATCTACCATCTAGCGATTCTTCCAGATAAAGCAGGCTTCTCGAAGATATACTTGATCGGATCCATCTTGGAAATCAGCAAAGTGGTATGAGTCAACATATACTGCCTTAGCCGGAGAGCAACCCATACCAAAGCGCAGCAAGTTTTCTCGAGCAGTGAGTAGTAGGTCTCACAGTCGGTAAACTTTTTGCTAAGGTAATAAATGGCATGCTCTTTTCGGCCAGAATCGTCATGTTGGCCCAGTACGCACCCCATTGAGTTATCCAAAACATTTAGATACATGATTAACGGTCTTCCTTCGACGGGTGGCATCAAAATAGGAGGTTCCAGTAAATACTCCTTGATCTTATCAAAAGCCACTTGACAATCATTGTTCCATTCAACTACCTGATCTTTCTTCAACAGTTTGAAGATTGGCTCACATGTAGATGTCAGATGAGAGATGAACCTTGCAATATATTTTAAGCGTCCCAAGAATCCTCTAACCTCCTTTTCAGTGCGGGGGGCAGGCATTTCTTGTATATCCTTTACTTTAGCTGGATCAACCTCAATGCCTTTGTTGCTGACAATAAATCCCAAAAGTTTACCAGACCTAACTCCAAAAGTGCACTTGCTTGGGTTCAGTCTGAGCTTAAACTCCTTCAACCTGGCAAACAGCTTTTGCAGATGACCAAGGTGTTCCTCTTCTGTCTGTGATCGAGCTATCATGTCGTCTACGTAGAATTTTCAATCTCATGATGTATCATATCATGAAATAAAGCTACCATGGCGCGCTGATAGGTTGCCCCTGCATTCTTCAGTCTGAATGGCATCACTTTGTAGCAGAAGGTACCCCATTGCGTGACAAAAGTAGTTTTCTCCATGTCCTCGGGGGCCATTTTGATCTGGTTGTATCCCGAGAATCCATCCATGAAGGAAAATACCTTGTGTTGAGTTGTGTTGTCAACCAAGATGTCGATGTGCAGCAGTGGAAAATTGTCTTTAGGGCTAGCCCTGTTTAAGTCCCGATAGTCCACACACTTTCTGACCTTGTCGTCCTTCTTAGGCACGGCCACAATGTTAGCAACCCATTATGGATAGGAAGTAACAGCCAGAAAGCCAGCGTTGAATTGCTTCATTACCTTAGCTTTGATCTTCTCAGACATGTCGGGCCTCATTCGGCGGACCTTTTGTTTGATCGGTGGACAGTCTTCTCTTGTAGGGAGATGGTGAACCACGATATTTGTGTCTAGTCCCGGCATGTCTTCATAAGACCAGGCGAAGATTTCAACATATTCATTCAATAATTGTACTAAGCGGTCTTTGACACTTGGTTCCAGGTTGGCACCCACTTTTGCCTCTTTTTTGTCTTCCTCTGTTCCCAAGTTGATGGTTTCTAGCAACTCTTCATGAGGCATAATAACCCGCTCTTCTTGTTGCAAAAGTCTGGCTAACTCTCCCGGCACTTCACAGTCTTCGTCAACTTCGTACTCAGCATGATTGACCAAATCTTCAGAGTTATCGAAGGCTAGAGCAGAATAGTCACCCATGGAATCCGGAGTGGATGGGTACCTGCATTTGTGAGTGTGGGTGTGTGTAAGGGATAGCCATCCTTAAACAAAACAAAAATGCAAAAGGAAAGAAAATGAACACAACAGTTATAGATGAAAGCGTCCAATGATTCATTAAAACATGGCATAAGATAATGAAGAAAACCAAGCCCTTACAAATGGACCTACATGCCCCGGGCAAGGCATGAGGTGAAAATAGTGTATGAATTGTTTTAGTTATTACAGACCGAAAATAGGAAATTGTTCAAAGATAAAATTATTGGTTGATGAAGGTGATGGGAATAAAATCCTTTGCTTCCCAGTTGCTTAAACCCCCTTCGATGGTCGAAAAGATCCAATCTGCGAAGTTGTCCTCTTCATCTTCATCTTCTACAGCATTAATTCCGTGGTGGGTGATTTTGACGGGTGGTCCTCCAGCCTTGGAGCGACGCATAGCCTTCTGTCCTGCAGCAGTAAACCCTAATCCAAACTTGTCTGTCTTATAGGGAAAATCAGCCAGCTTCCCCCATACTGTACTCTTTCCTTCTTTGACCACAGCCACTGCGTCCTTGAGAGATGCCATCCTAGACACATGCTTGGGAACTATAGGCACTTCAACCATTGTCTTCGCAACTGCTACCTCAGGAGACACTTCCTCAAAATGTTGGAAAGGCGTTTCGATGAACTCGCCATACAATTCCACATAGCGGAAGGAATTGAGATGACTTATCATGTACTCTTCCTCGCCGTGCACTGTTATAATCTTACCTTAACAGGATATTTCAGCATTTGGTGCAAAGAGGAGGTAACCGCCCCAGCATAATGGATCCACGTTCTTCCTAACAAACATGAATATGACGGACGAATGTCCATCACATAAAAGGTGGAGTTGAAAACTTCTGTGCCTACTTTGATAGGAATATCAACCTCTCCGTGAACCATTTATTTGGACCCATCAAAGGCCCTAACAACGATGTTACTAGGTTTGAGGGCCAATCCTTCGCAGTCCAAACGGTCCAACGCTTTCTTCGGGAGCACATTCAAGGAAGAACCAGTATCAACTAAGACATGGGCGAGGGTGGTTTCCCTGCATTCAACTGAGACATGTAGCGCGTCGTTGTGTTTCCTTCCCTCGGGAGTCAAATCAGCATTGGAAAACCCCAGACCATTATCAGCAGTAAGACTGGCCACGCAATCCTGAAACTGGTCATACGAAGTTTCTTGGGGCACGTGCGCCGCCTTCAAAAATTTGATCAGGGACTTAGCATGGGCCTCAGAGCAGAGTAGAAGAGCCAACATTGAGATTTTAGAAGGGGTCTTCCCTAGCTGTTCCACGACGTCGTAGTCACTCTTTCTGATTATTTTCAAGATTTCATCCATTTCTTTCTGGGTGGTTTCGAGGATAACCATAACATGAGCCTTCGTCCTGACAGGCACTTCTAATATCCCCTTACCCTTATCGGTAGTATCAACAAATGGTCTTACTTCAGGAGTATCCCCTTCTTCAATTATCGGGTCTTGCACAGATGACCTAACAGGTACCGAAGCTTTTGAGGGTCCGAAAACTGCTCGGGGGGGAGCAATCTCAGGAGAAAATATTTGGCCTCTGCGGGTTATCTTGCTTGTACCCGCAATGTTCCCTATATCAGGGGTTTCCTCTTCAGAATTCTCTTGGACTGATTCAATCTGTTTGATACCATGATAGAAGATTTCTCCTCCATTGTTCCATGGTATCATTTTGCTAGATTGATACGGGACAGGCCCCGGTATGGTGATTTTTAATGGTACAAATTCAGGATCAGGTGTAATCTTGATAGGCCTTTTGTAAGCCTTGGTAAGATTGTCGAGAATGGTTATTATTGCAATATCGTTGGTTGAAGTAGAAAAAGTAGCAGGAGTAACAGGAGTTAAGGTATAAATAGGGGTTTTTTGGAAGAGTATCTCTTGGGTATCCATCAGGCGTTGGACACTTGATTTCAACATTGGGAAGTCAGCTCGTATGTTTAAACAAAAGTAGTCGTCTTTTCCGCAGCCTGGGAATATCCCGTGTCTCATCAAATTCTCTTTAATCACTAGTAACGGAGTCAAAAGGTCAGCAACATCGGTAACATGAAGGTCTTCCATAACGGCATGAACATTATGACCGTGCTTGGGCATTGGGGTAGAAATCACATTGGGCTTCTCCGGAGCATCAAATTCTACTTCCTTGGCGTCAATCAGGTCTTGGATTTTGTTCTTAAGCGCCCAACAATTATTGGTATCGTGCCCAACATTGTTAGAATGGTAAGCACACTTGGCATTGGAGTGGTAGTATGGAGAGGAGGTATTAGGGTTCTTTGGTGCTTCCTTCAAACTGGTAAGATTCAGCTTTAACAAGTGAGGGAGTACTTGAGCTGGTGTCATGTTGATTCGGGTGAACTGCCGTTGTGGCCTTTCTACCCGTTGTTGATTAGGTCTTGACAGATTTCTACGAGGTTGATCATTTGAAGAGTTTTGAATCATCACAGCCCCTACAGTTGGCCGGCGCTCGGTTCTTCCTTGACTTTTCTGAGAATAAATAGCATAGGCTTCCTTCTTAGCTGGGAAGGTTTTCTTAACAGTAGTGGACGCGGAGGTATCTTTCTGAATCTTACCACTTTTAATACCGGCCTCGACCCTTTCGCCGGTCAGAATTAGTTCAGTAAATCCCGCGGAGGAACTCCCAATTAGATGATTGAAGAAAGGGCCAGACAGGGTCCCTAAAAACATGTCAACTAGCTCTCTATCCGATAATGGTGGTTGCACCCTTCCATCCAGATCACGCCACTTTTGGGCATACTCTTTAAACCCTTCATTAGAAGCCATACCCATACTCTGTAGCTGAGTACGAGTGGGCGCCAAATCAGCATTGTATTGGTATTGACGGTAAAAAGCAGCAGCCAAGTCTTCCCAGTTATGAACCTCAGATCTCTCAAGTTGATAGAACCAGTCCAATTGTGTGCCTGACAAACTGTCTTGAAAAAAGTGTACCCAGAGGTCTTTATCAGATGAGTGGGGTTGGATCTTTCTGACATAGGATCTCAGATGCATATTTGGACATGACAGACAGTCATACTTAGCAAATGTTGGTACTTTGAACTTGGGAGGAATAACGATCCCAGCGACCAGACCTAGTTCTTCAAAATCTAAACCAAGTACCCTTTGCAACTCCATGGATGCCAATCTATCCTCAAGATTCTTATATTTATCACCCGCCGGGGGATATTGCTGTTCGGAGTAGTCTTCGTCCTCTTCCTCTTCTTCCTCTTCAACCTCAGATTCAGAAGGTCCCGCAGCTCCTTTTCCTTTACCAGCCCCTTCATCAGACGTTGAGGGGAACTCGAGAACTTTTCTAGCATTGCTTTCAAACTTCTTCCCATGGTGGCTACTTCGGGCCTTTTCTTCTTTTTCTCTTTATATTTCTCCAACAGTGCTTTAAGGTCCTCTTAACCCTTTGCTAAGGTCATGAGGAGTTGCTGGAATTGAGAATTATGGGCTTGCAGATCCTTAACCGTCTGCTCCAAATCCATCTTGCTGAAATAAACAGCAGAAAGATAAGGAATCCTGGTGTGAAGACCTATTTATGCATATGATGAATGATATGTTATTCATGTAATGCATTCAAGGATTCAGAAATTTCAAATTTGTTGCAAACAAAAAGAACACACGTCATATTAAGAAGAAATTGTTAGTACATAAGTGCCCCATGGGAAAAATATTACAAAATTCTTAATGTAAAAAGACATTGCGCATCCTCTTTGGTGCGATGTATGTGTTGAGATTTTCCTCCTCATGAAGTCGGCGGGTAAGCTCGAAAACCTTCTTCTCACTGGCATAGAAGCTGGATTCAAAAGTATTTCGCTCTTCCCTGAGTTGGATCCAACTCTTTTGCATTTCTTCCCATGATGTTGGCATGTCAGGATGTAGGAGGGTGTATGGAACCTCTCCTTCTATAACAGGCTCTTTGATCAAGGGGAGAAAGTGAGGATATGTCATCATAAGATTCTGGGCTCGAGTTCGTACCCACTTGAGGTAAGGCTCAAGGGGGATGGAACTTTTGTGCCCCAGTGTCTTACTATCCACTTTGTTGGGCATCCTCCAACCTCTGATGAACCTTTGTCGAAGTCCTTGCGCATCGTTGTCGAAGTCAAAAACTAGGTCAGGAATCAGCATGTCATGAGGGCCATCCCTCCGAGCATATCCAAACTGTCTTAGAGCTAAACAGGGGTTATAGGTAATGCCTCCCCTAATTCCAAGTAGAGGGACATTAGGGAATTCCCCACAACGATCGATGATGATGACATTTTCTCTGGACCGAGAACACCAATGTACATCAGAATGTGTGAGGGCCATCAACCGTTGTGACCACCTTAAACCCTGCTTATTCTTCAAAACTGATTGTGGAAGGTGACAAATAAACCACCTTGCTAGGAGAGGAGTACAACACATGAGAACACCTCTTTTCCTCATTGTTCGTGTGTAAAATGAGTGTAGGATGTCCCCAAGTAATGTAGGTACAGGATTCCGGGATATGAAAATCTTGACAGCATTCACATCTATAAGCTGATCAGGGTTTGGGAACAGGACCAACCTATATATAAGGAGTGCCACAATCTCTTCAAAGGCTTGTAGATCATGAGAATTCCAGCAGTCTTGTGCCTTCTCAAATAGAAACTTTGCAAAGAAACCCTTGACACCACTTCTGGTTTCCCAATGTCCCTTGATGTCAGATGGTTGCAAGTGTAATGCTTGAGCAACATCTTCAGGCTTTGGTTCTTTTTCCATACCGTTGTAGGGTAGTTGATGAAGAATAGAAATTCTCAGGAGTTGAGAAAATTCCTCCAAAGTGGGTACTAGTTGGTAATCAGGGAATGTGAAACAGTGGTGTAGGGGGTCAAAGAACTGGAAGAGAACTTTCACCATGTCTTCTTCAATGTTGGAGTTGACCAAGTTGAGAAGTCTACCATGTCTTTCACTGAAGAGAGAATTCTCTGGAATCCTAGAAGTAAGCTCCTTGAGTTGAGGAGGGATTCTCACAAGGTTGACTTGAATTGTTTTCCTGCGAAGAGATTCCATGACCTACAAAACAAGAACAAAGATGAAGATCCAAACCCTTGAAATGGTTAGTGGATGCATATGATGATTTATGATATTCATGGTGTATGCACAAGCAAATGTACAAACAAGTCACACAAAACCCTAGTTTTAGGCTTGCATGAGGTTTCATAGGTAAATACCCTCTTGAGTTTAGTTGGCTCAAACCTGTCCTATAAATAGTAACCGGGTTCTAAGGAGCTCAATATCACTGGATTATTTTCTATGTTCATTGTTTTGGTTTAGCCACTTAACTAGCGACCAAAATATTCCAAGAAAACAGCCCTCAATGAGTGTAGTATCGAGTATCTACCAACTTTGGACTGCACCAAAGCCGGTCATCTCACTACCCATAATAAAAGGCCAAGATGGTCAAGTAAGGTTCTTAGAGTTCATTAGTGCTTTATGACATCACTCAGCGGCCCCGTATTCTCTTTGATTGACTCAAAGGCTACCGGTACTCACAAATATGTCGCACTAATATAGCTATTGCTTCAACCATGTCTGTATACCCTGCACAGTTTCCACAACGTATTGCTATTTACCTATGAATGTTTCCCAAATCTGGGTAGAGGATTTCTAGCCCAAACAAGAGAACCAAATGTAAAGCAATCAAAGCAAACAATATAATCATGCAAAGGGTGATCTAAGCCCTAAGGTTACTCCACTTTTAAATTTTTCCCCAGCAGAGTCGCCAGTTCTATGATACGCTGGGAGAACTGACTTGGGATTTTGCGTTTGTGTTCACAAATGTTTCGGTTTAGCAAGAGTCACCACCAACTTTTTATTTTATCCTAAGGAAAGGTCAAAAAGCACAGGAAAGACCTTTGAGATGTTTTCTTGGGTTCGGGGAGTCGATTATAGAAAGGGAAGGTATTAGCACCCTTTCTATCCATGGTTATCCATGGGCTCTTAGTTACTTGCTTAGATCACTTGCTTTGCTTTTCAATTGTTTGAAATGGTGCTCTTCAATTGTTTGAAATGGTGCTTTGTGTGTGGTTTTGAAAGAAGTTTTGAAAAGAGGCCATCGTTGTGGCAACCTTTGTAATGATTCTTGTTTGAATGTATACAAAGGTATTTTTGTCTTTTGAAAAGTTTTCAATGTTTGAAAGTAGGGTTTTGAAATTGTGTTGTGAAGTGTGTTTTGAAAATAGCAAGGATGTTTTGCAAGATTTTGATCAAGTAACTAAGAGTTGTCTACCCTATTTTACTCAAAGATCTTTCTTATGTTTTTAACCCTTTTAACAGTGTTGTTTCACCATTGTATTTGGTGAACAACCTTGTGTTAGGATGTTAAACGGGACAGGCGTGGGTCATCATATAGACCATGATAGCAATTGTGTCAAGTATTTTTGGTAATTTTCTTGAGGGACTAGATCATTTTGTTTAGGCAACTCAGATAGTGTCATCGAGGGACTGTGATCTTTTGTTTTGTTTTTGTTTTTCCAAAGTACTTAACATGCATACCATGGCCCATTTTTTAAGGCAACAAGTGGATTGTAACCCTAGGGGTGCAAGTGTGCATTGTGTTTGTTTTTCATGCATTTTTTGTCTTTGATTAGGTCAAACTATTTGTTAATTTGATTTTTCATACAAACCCTAGTTCTCTAATCATGGCATAATTGAAAGCTTAAATGTGCGAGAATTTAAATTCTACACTATTACAACATGATATAGGGAGGGGGTACAAATTTGAATAGGGGATTATTTTGCAAGAAATTAAACCCTAAATTATTACAACCAAATTGAATTTGCAAGGCATAATATTTTAAATGTACATTATTTAAATAAAATGCAATAAATAAATATTAGATAAAATGTATTATGCAAAAAAGGTTTTTTATGTATGTAAAAAGTATTTTTAATGTGAAGTGTAAAGAAATAAATAAAAAGTTAATTGTTATTATTTTTAGGGCAAAAACCCTAATTTCTCAAGGAATGGTATTATTTATTATTTATATACAAAAATGTATCAATATGTACAAAAATAAAAGTATATTGAAAAAAAGTCTTTTTAATATAAAATATCAATAAAAATAAAATGTATTATTTATGTGTTTTTTATTCTATGCTTTTAATAAAATAAAGTATATATGTATATATATATATATATATATATATATATATATATATATATATATATATATATATATATATATATATATATATATATATATATATATATATATATATATATATATATATATATATATATATATATATATATATATATATATATATATATATGTGTGTGTGTGTGTGTGTGTGTGATCGGTGGATCTGGAACTGACTGTTTAACGCTGGTTCGCGAAATATCGCGGAAGCAAGAGTCGCCAACGTCTTTTATTTTCTCCAACATGGACAGGACAAAAGCACAGCAAAATTCCTTATGAGATAGTTTCTCGGTTCGGGAGGTAGATTTATAGAAAGGGAAGGTGTTAGCACCCTTTCTATCCATGGTTATCCATGGGCTCTTAGATACTTGCTCATTTGTGTTTTCAAAAGGTTTGCTTTTCAATTGTGAGTGAGTTCGAAAAAGTTTCGTTTAAAGATTTCAGATCGACTCTTGTATCAGTCTGCAAGAGTGTTTGAAAAGTTGTTTTGAAAGCTTTTTGAAAAGTGTCGGTGTGAAAAGAGTTTTGTTTGTTTTGAATAGAGCAAGTATCTATGAGTCATCTACCTACCCTAAGGAATTAGGCTGTGTAAATGTCCTTAAAGTAGTGCCATCCCACCATTGAGAGGTAGGTAGCACCACTGTTGGAGATGTTCGGGTCAATTCGTTTTTAGGGACAGTGTGGTCACCAGAGCAACAATAGGACACCTTAGGAGCTACCCCTATGCCATGGGTCATGGACATAAGGACTTACTAAAACGTCCTATACTCGACGACCACGTTTCGAAGGGCAAGGCAATAGTGAGGCGTACCCTAAGAGTGGTGTGTGAATTTGTGTATTGTTTTCAGTTATGTTTTATCTTGTCATGCATTATGGTGATCTACGCTTGCTTTTAATTTAGGCCATTCATTCTTTCATGCAATTATAATTTAAAAAGGGCGGAAATTAAAGTGCGGAAAATAAAGTCCTATGCTATTACAAGGCGCGGGTCTATACATCGCCAAATTAACAAAGACCCGTTTTGAATAAGAATGCGGAAAGTAAATAAATTTCCTAATTACTATTACAAGGCTTGGGCAATTACATAATATTTAAAAGAAACATAAGAATAAACGTGCGAAAAGAAATTGGAATCGAATGTTCGAGGGCGTTGGACCCTTTAAAGAAATTAAATGAAATTAAAAAAATTAATTAATTATTTAATAAAGAAAAGAAGTTATTTTTTATGGTTTTTGGTATTTATGAAATAAAGAAAATTAATTAAAATTAGAAGTTAAATGGAACCCTAGCTCTAAATTATTTTTAATTGTTAAAGAAAAATATTCAAGTTTTAACCTAACTTACACTAGTTAATTAATTACATGGGTATTTACAAAATAAATTAGTAATTAATAATAATAATAAGAAGAAGAAATTATTTATTAAGAAAAAGGATAAAAATGCTAAAAAAAACCTAATTTCTACATATATTTAGTTATTTAAGCAAAGATTAAAATTGAAACCTAATTTTACTAATTTGACTATTAAAAATTTATTTACAAAAATATTTAATGAATAAATTAATTAACATATTTTGATGTCTGATTTTTTTATTATGAAAATCATATTTTGTGAATTAAAAGAAAACAATTAAAATAATTAAAAGAAAAGAAAACGAGAGAAAAAAAATACAAACAATGGGGGTGTCTGACCCAACTTCGGAGGTTTGTTGAAGCATTTAGGCCCACTGAATTCCAAGCCCTTTTGACTTTTTGTGGTTGCGTGTGCATCAGTTGACTAGCGTGTATGGTAGTCTCTATCCTGTAGCCTTCAGATGAATCATCATGCATATGTGGCAAGCCTATCTGTGGAGGCGTATGGTGGACCTTTGAGGGCATACTGCATGGAAACACGTTAGAGAAAAAAATTATTAAATTAGTGAGGGGACCTGGGAATCGAACCCAGGTCCCAGCGTTTACCAAGTGAACGTTTAACCATCTGAGCCATGCGCGCGCATTGTATATGGAATGAGCAAAGAACATAATATATGACAACAAAGATAATCACGCTGGAACAAAAAAACGCGCTAAACTTTTGAATGGTCCAATCACACTCAGACACGCTAACCTTCTTCTTCCTTTTGTACCTGCAATATAATCAAATAGCGGGGGTTTTAAACCCCCACTAAACCAGACCTGCAAAAATAGCGATTAGACGATAGTCAAATATAAAAAGGGCGCGAGGTGTGGATTGCCTTCGTCTGGATGTCCTGATTCCATTGGCATAGGTTTTAAGGCCTAATTTTTCCACATGAGGGAAACCCTAATTTAAAACTTCTGAAACCCTAGAACACGTCCATGGTGAATTCCTATTTAGGCAGTCATTCTTCAATTGAATGGTACCATTAGCTTCAGAATGTCATTGTTAGTATAAATCCACAGTTAAAAATCATGAATCATGCATGGAAATTAAAACATGATTATGGATAATTTTGAAAGGAAAGCAATTCTGTTCTACCAATTCCTTGTGCGTGGAGACTTGGTTTCGATTGCAAAAGCTTCCTTGATCCCTTTGCAATGTATTGGAATGCATTTGGAGCTTTGAATCGTGCTCTAGATATGAAAACAATTTCAAGGTTTTTTTGGCCAAAATTGCAAGTTTGTTCTTTGTTTCCTGCGCAGCTCCTTGTGTGTCTTGCATTAGGTTTCCTTTGCATATGTATGTGGATGGAATTAGGTCAAGAAAACCAGGCCCAAAGTCTATGCATTCATGATTCAAATATTTGATTTTGTTACATCTTTTTTCAAATCTTTTGCCATGGAAACTTGCCAATTGTGTAGAATCTTTCCTTTTTGAATGATGCACGAAATATTTGATTCATAATGGAAGAATTTGCTGCATAAAAAGATTTAAAAACATGATTTAGCATTTTTCTCATAATTAATTTTAATTAAATGAATTAATAAGATTAAAAATTCAATTAATTAATTAAAAATAAGAAAATAACTCCCTTTTAGCTTAATGGGTCGTGCATAGCCTTTGGGTAATGATTCATGGAAGAAATTGAGGCCCATTAGCACTTTTGAGGCCTTTTGTGCAAAGTTGACTTTTCAAAATTCCCAAACATTTCCCAACTTCTACAAGGCATATCTTGCTCAATTTTTAAGCTTTGATCATGTTCTTGGACATTTTGGAAAGGTCCGGAAGTCCTCTAACCAATGTCTTTGGTCCCATGTCATTTTGATTTACCAATCTCAGGTTATGGTCTTTGACTTAAAGTGCCTTTTTGTTGACTTTTGAAAATGACCTATAATGTTGAAATTGATAACTTTTTGTGATGGAATTTCTTGGACTTGAAGTGTGAATATGAGTTGTAGGAAATGTCATTCTCTTCAAAATGAGCTTTGGATGGAATTTTTCTGATAAACCATGAAGAAGTTATGCCTTGGTCAATTTGCAGTTGACTTTTTCAACTGTCCAAAAATAGAAACTTTTGCATCTTGAGACTTTTTGAGCCATGCTTTGAGAATCATGATCAAGAATTGATCAAATGATGTTTATGGCTTCAAAATAAGATGTTGACCAAAAATTTGGATTTTTGACTGTCAAATGACCATTTTGCCCCTGTAGTTGACTGTGAAGCATTTAGGGTTTTTGACTGTGCAATTTGATGCTGTGAGTCTTGAAACTTGACATATGGATGCTTGACAATGTTTATAGGCATGTGAGACTTTATTGGACCCTTGGAAACTTCAATTTCTTTTCCAGAACCAAAACCCTAATTTTGACTGTGTTAGGAGGCATTTGGACTGTGCAACCCTTGAGAGATTTTGAAGCTTGATCTTGGCAAATCTTGAAGAATATGGGAGGGAAAATTTTGGGGTACAACAGTTGCCCCTGTTCAATCTTATTAAACCTGAGGATGTAGATTGGCTTGTCTTCCTTTCGTGATCTGAAGGTTGAAGATGATTGAACACTAGAGTGCCCAGAAATTTGCACTCACATAGTAGAGTGTCAGCAGCGTGATGATGGGAATGGGCTTACAAATGCCATTTGGAGACTGTGGGGTAGGAAGATGGGCTTATAGATGCCATCTGGAGACTGTTGGTATATGGAGAGATGGGCTTATAGATTCCATCGGGAGGTTGTCGATCGCGTAAGAGATTCCTTAGCGAGAACTTGCGTACCTGAGAAAGAAGAATAATTACCTGGCCTGTTACAGGATTTGACCTTCAAACTCTTTATGTAGATGTGCCCTGGCTGGATACAGGTATCGAATCTTTAGACTCTTCAGACGTGCCCTGGCAAGATACAGGAATCGAGTCCGGAGAATATAGTCGTCAACAGATACACCCTGGAAAGATACAGGAATCGGATCTTCGAACTCTTCAGACGTGCCCTGGCGAGATACAGGAATCGAGTCTGGTAATGTTGGTCGTCAACAGATACACCCTGGCAAGATACAGGAATCGGATCTTCGAACCCTTCAGACGTGCCCTGGCAAGATACAGGAATCGAGTCCGGAGAATATAGTCGTCAACAGATACACCCTGGCAAGATACAGGAATCGGATCTTCGAACTCTTCAGACGTGCCCTGGCGAGATACAGGAATCGAGTCTGGTAATGTTGGTCGTCAACAGATACACCCTGGCAAGATACAGGAATCGGATCTTCGAACCCTTAAGACGTGCCCTGGAAAGATACAGGAATCGAGTCTGGTAATGTTGGTCGTCAACAGATACACCCTGGCAAGATACAGGAATCGGATCCTCAAACTCTTCAGACGTGCTCGGGCAAGATACAGGAATCGAGTCTGGTAACGTTGGTCGTCAACAGATAAACCCTAGCGAGATACAGGAATCGGATCTTCGAACCCTTTAGACGTGCCCTGGCAAGATACAGGAATCAAGTCTGGTAATGTTGGTCGTCAACAGATACACCCTGGCGAGATACAGGAATCGGATCTTCGAACCCTTCAGACGTGCCCTGGTAAGATACAGGAATCGAGTCTGGTAATGTTGGTCGTCAACAGATACACCCTGGCGAGATACAGGAATCAGATCTTCGAACCCTTCAGACGTGCCTTGGCAAGATACAGGAATCGAGTCTGGTAATGTTGGTCGTCAACAGATACACCCTGGCGAGATACAGGAATCGGATCTTCGAACCCTTCAGACGTGCCCTGGCAAGATACAGGAATCGAGTCTGGTAATGTTAGTCGTCAACAGATACAACCTGGCGAGATACAGGAATCAGATCTTCGAACCCTTCAGACGTGCCCTAGCAAGATATAGGAATCGAGTCTGGTAATATTGGTCGTCAAAAGATACACCCTGGCGAGATACAGGAATCGGATCTTCAAACCCTTCAAACGTGCCCTGGCAAGATACAGGAATCGAGTCTGGTAATGTTAGTCGTCAACAGATACACCCTGGCAAGATACAGGAATCGAATCCTCAAACTCTTCGGACGTGCCCTGGCGAGATACAGGAATCGAGTCTGGAATCAGTCGTCAACTGATACACCCTGGCAAGATACAGGAATCGGATCTTTAGTTGCGACCATTGATAATAATTATCTTTGTGTTAACCTTTGTCCTGAAAAGACAAAACGTTAGTTGCATGCGATGTCATGATGTATGACATGCGAGATGTTTTCAGAATAAATGAGATTGTATGTTCATGATGCGTATATGCATGCTATGATGTATGAAAATGTGATGTTTATGAATGTGCTTTCGTCTAGGAAAATAAATCCTTGACGAGTGCCGGGAAGTTAAATCCTGGGCTTGATGTTGAAGGATAGTGCTTTGTTTCCGCTGGGGATGATTGTTGCAAGAATACCGGTAGGAGAAGATGACTCCGTTGGGGAATAAACTTGGCAAAGAGAATACTCTGCGGGGAATGATCTGTGGGGAAAGAGGCACTTTACTGAGGTTGATGATAACTCCGCTGGGGATACCATTGATATGTTATGATGGAAGTTTTGATGAGCTCCGCTGGGGATAGGAAGACTTCGTCGGGGACGATCTTTCCATGGCAATTGGCTGAGGATAACCTAGTTATATCCTGGTGGGGAAATAACCTTTGGATAAAAACCAGGAGACGCGTTCGTGCTCCGCGGGGGATAAGCTTCCAGAATCTGCTGGGGATAAGCTTCCTGTTGGGGAGATTGATTCCACTTTCCTGGGGAAATCTTCAGACTGGACTCTCCTGGGAAATTTTTTTCAGATTGCACTGGGGAAGGGCTCCACTGAATGTCTGGTATACCACCGGGGAACAATCTTAGATCAAGACTGCCGGGGATGCTTGTTAAGAATGTTCGTATATTGCGCTGGGGAATGTTGAGATCTGCTGGAGGATACCCAACTTCCTTAAGGCTGACAGGATAACTCTGCTTGGGGAGAGTGTATTGACTTGCTGGCTCACTCTCTGGGGATTTAAGATATCTTGGTTACGTTCTTCAGCTGAACTTACCTTGGTACTTTGGTGGACAGAGCAATTAGATCGCTTAGACAACTCATTATTGCCCCTGTTTCTTGTGTTACCTGTAATTAATCCTTTGTTTCGCATTCAATTATTTATGAGTTAGCAATTAATGTCAAATTCATATATCACAGATTGAACCTTGGACGTTCTTCGCAAAACAAAACAAAAAAAGGAAAAACAATTGGCAATTTGTCTGAAAAGTGAATTTATATTGATTTTTGAATTTGCCTGTAAATAGGCGTTTATGTACAAGAGGCTGACGTCCTAGTAAGAGAACGCCGCCGAATAAAAGAGTTTATACAATTTGTGAAAACGGGAAAACAAAACAGCTATGTGAAAAGAATAATCCCACTGGGTTTCAACTTTGCTATCGCCTTTATATCTTCGAGCGTCTCATCACTTTGCTGCTCAGTTGATGATGAAGCTAATTGATCGATGCCGTCTGAACTTGATGTTGATACCGGATTCTGGATGCAAAGTGATCTAATGAGACATAGTATAACTCTTTAATCCCTAACTTTTGCCTGGACCGCCCTTTCAGGTTTTCATTCCACCGGGATACCCATTTTTGCCCAAGCCGCCTTTTCAGGTTTTCAACTTGCCGGGAGTACAGATTTTTTCATTTCATCCCTCATTTTGCCCGAACCCTTTTGGTTCGCCGGGAAGCCCTAATTTTTGCCTAGGTATGTCAACCTAGCGGGTCTTTTATCATGCGTAGTATCTTTTTACTATGTCTGCATTGGCGGGGTGAGGAAGGTCGTCACCATCCATGGTGGTCAGAATCATGGCTCCTCCTGAGAACACATGTTTAACCACAAATGGCCCTTCGTACGTAGGGTTCCATTTGCCCCTGGGATCACTCTGAGGAAGGATGATGCGTTTGATTACCAGATCCCCAACTTGATACTCTTGTGGTCTGACTTTCTTGTTAAATGCCCTGATCATCCGCTTTTGATACGTTTGACCATGACAAATAGCAGTGAGTCTCTTTTCGTCGATTAGATTTAAATGATCAAGTCGTGTCTAGATCCAATCATCTTCGCTCAGATCTGCATCCTTCATTATCCGGAGAGAGGGTATCTGCACTTCGATTGGTAAGACTGCCTCCATGCCATAGACCAAGGAAAAAGGAGTTGCCCCGGTTGACGTCCTTGCTGAGGTACGGTACCCATGAAGAGCGAATGGTAACATCTCGTGCCAATCTTTATAGGTCACTGTCATCTTCTGCACAATCTTCTTGATATTCTTATTCGCTGCTTCTACAGCCCCATTCATCTTCGGCCGGTAAGGAGAAGAGTTGTGGTGTTGTATCTTGAACTGCTCGCAGAGCTCAGTGATCATCTTGTTATTGAGATTGGTACCGTTGTCCGTAATGATTCTCTCTGGGACGCCGTACCGACAGATCAGATTGTGCCGAATGAACCGTGCCACAACATTCTTGGTTACTGTAGCATAGGAAGCTGCTTCAACCCACTTTGTAAAGTAATCGATCTCTACCAGGATGAAGCGATGCCCAGTGGATGCCGTAGGTTTAATCTCGCCGATCATATCAATTCCCCACATAGCAAAATGCCAAGGTGCTGTCAAGACATTCAGAGGAACTGGAGGAATGTGCACCTTATATGCATAAATCTGGCATTTATGACATGTCCGAGAATGTTGGTAACAGTCAGCTTCCATTGTGGACCAGAAATATCCTGCCCGAAGGATCTTCTTTGCCATGGTATGTCCAATGGAGTGTGTTCCGAAGGTACCTTCATGTAGCTCTGCCATGATCCTTTCTGCTTCAGCTTTATCCACACAACGTAATAAGATCGAATCATGGTTTCGCTTGTACAGAATGCCGTTGCTAAGAAAGAACTTTGCTGCGAACCTTCTCAGAAACTTCTTGTCGTTGACAGACGCGCCTTCAGGGTATTCCAGAGCTTCCAAGTATCTCTTCACCTCATGGTACCAAGGTTTTTCAGTCACTACCTCAGCCTCAAGATCACAACAGTATGCCAGTTCGTCCAGTTTCCAGATAATGACCCGGGGAGCCTCATTGTCCCATTTGACATTGAACATGGAAGACATCGTAGCTAACGCGTTCGCCAACTGATTCTCCTCTCTTGGGAAATGTTCAAAAGTTATCTCTGTGAAATGGGGGATCAATGTCAACACACATTCTTTGTAAGGAATAAGGTTCGGATGTTTCGTATCCCACTTGCCTTTGATATGATTGATCACGAGAGCGGAATCTTCGAAGACACTCAGAAACTTGATCCTTAAGTCAATCGCAGCTTGAAGACCCATGATGCATGCCTCATACTCCGCCATGTTGTTGGTGCAGTTGAAACATAGCCGGGCAGTAAGTGGAGTATGAGTGCCTTGAGGGGATATGATCACAGCACCGATACCGTTACCCAAAGCGTTGGAGGCTCCATCAAAGTGCATAGACCATCGGGATCCTTCCTCAGGTCCTTCATCCGGCCTAGGTACTTCACAATCAGTCACTATCATGATGCTCTCGTCTGGAAACTCAAAGTTCATTGACTGATAGTCGTCTACTGCCTGGTGTGCCAAGTGATCTGCCAATACACTTCCTTTGATAGCTTTCTGAGTCGTGTACTGGATGTCTTATTCTGTCAAGATCATTTGCCATCTTTCTATTCTCCCAGACAGAGCAGGCTTTTCGAATATGTACTTTATCGGATCCATTTTTGAAATCAATAGAGAAGTGTGAGTCAACATATACTGTCTCAGCCGGCGAGCAGCCCATACCAAAGCGCAGCAAGTTTTCTCGAGCAGTGAGTATCGGGTCTCACAGTCGGTAAACTTTTTGCTAAGGTAATAAATGGCATGCTCTTTTCGGCCAGACTCGTCATGCTGCCCCAGCACACACCCCATTGAGCTGTCAAGTACCGTCAAGTATAGTATCAGAGGTCTCCCTTCAACCGGTGGCATAAGGATGGGTGGTTCTTGGAGATACTCTTTGATTCTGTCAAAAGCGGCCTGACATTCATCGTTCCAACGTACCACCTGATCTTTCTTCAGCAGCTTGAAGATTGGCTCACAGGTAGCAGTTAGGTGCGAGATGAATCGAGCGATGTAATTCAGACGTCCTAGAAAGCCTCTGACCTCTTTCTCTGTCTTGGGAACTGGCATCTCTTGAATGGCTTTAACCTTGGCAGGGTCCACTTGAATACCCTTGTCGCTCACGACGAAGCCTAGCAACTTTCCAGATCTTACCCCGAAGGTGCACTTGTTCGGGTTCAACCTTAACTTGTATAACTTCAGACGGTCAAACAACTTTTGCAGATGGTCAAGATGCTCCTCCTCAGTTTGAGACCTTGCAATTATATCGTCGACATACACTTCAATCTCATGATGGATCATATCATGAAATAAAGCAACCATGGCACGTTGGTAGGTTGCCCCAGCATTTTTCAACCCGAACGGCATGACCTTGTAGCAGAAGGTGCCCCACTGAGTAACAAAAGTAGTCTTTTCCATATCTTCAGGAGCCATCTTGATCTGATTATAACCTGAAAAACCATCCATGAAGGAGAATACCTTGTGCTGAGCAGTATTGTCAACAAGAACGTCGATGTGAGGTAGAGGGAAATCATCCTTAGGGCTAGCCCTGTTCAAATCCCTATAATCGACACACATTCTGACCTTACCATCCTTCTTCGGTACCGACACCATATTAGCAACCCACTGAGGGTAAGAAGTCACTGTAAGAAAACCGGCGTCAAATTGCTTCATAACCTCAGCTTTGATCTTCTCAGACATCTCTGGACGCATACGACGGACCTTTTGCTTAACCGGAGGGCATTCTTCCTTGGTAGGCAAATGATGGACCACAATGTCGGTATCCAACCCATGCATGTCTTTGTAGGACCAGGCAAAGATCTCCACATAATCATGCAACATCTGAGTCAACCGTTGTTTCACGTTGAGCTCCAGATTGGCACCAATCTTAACTTCCTTTCGGTCTGTCTCAGTACCCAGATTTATCGTGTCCACTGGCTCTTCATGTGGTTGAATTTCCCTCTCTTCCTGGAGTAACAGTCTCACAAGCTCGCCAGGCACTTCGCAATCATCTTCACCTTCGTCTTCGGCTAAGTTGATCGGATTTTCAAAGTTATAACTGGCAGTAGCAGAGTCGTTACCAGTGAGATCCAGAGTGGATTGAAACCTGTATAGGTGAGTGTGTGTAAATATAGTTGTTTTGCAATATATAAAGAAAGAAAGAAAGAAAGGGAGCACAAGATTTGAAATGCGAAAAAACGTCCAAGGTCTTTATTCATGATATATGGAGATGACAAGTAATAGGCCCTCACAAATGAAGCCACGGTGCCCCGGGTAAGACACCGGGCCATAAAGTTTCAATTTATTGTTTATTACAAATAAAAAACAAAGGAATTCATTACTTCGTAACAAAAGTAACAGGTATGTGATCTTTTGCGGTCCAATTGGTCAATCCACCGTCAGTCGTCGGGTAGATCCAGCTATCGAACTCTGATTCTTCCACTTCGTCTTCATCCCCAATAGCATTCACTCCTGGATTGGTGATGAGCACAGGAGGTCTTCCGATCCTAGCTTTGCGCACAGCCCTCTGAGCCTCTGCAGTAAAACCCAGTCCAAACTTGTCAGTTTTAGGAGTGAAATCAGGAAGCCTGCTCCAGTTAGCAAATTCACCTTTCTCAATTACATCTCGGGCGTCCTTCAAGGAGGCCATCTTCAAAGGAGAACCCTCTTCAGTTACTGCTTCTGCCGCTGCCAATGTTGGAGGTACCTCTTCAAAATGTTGAAAGGGGGTTTCAATAAACTCCCCGTCCATCTCAATATACTGGAAGGAATTCAGATGACTAACCATATATTCTTCCTCCCCCTGCACAGTGACAATCTTCCCTCTGACAAGGTACTTGAGCTTCTGGTGTAGAGTGGAGGTCACTTCCCCAGCTTTGTGAATCCAAGGTCGACCCAGCAAACAGGAATAAGATGGACGGATATCCATCATATAGAACGTTGAGTCAAATACGTGAGAACCCACACGAATAGGAATGTCTACCTCACCATGAACCATCCTCTTCGATCCGTCAAAGGCTCGGACAATGATGTTACTAGGCTTCAACTCCAGGCCCTCACAATCCAACCTGTCTAAGGCCTTCTTGGGTAATACATTCAGGGAAGAACCGGTGTCCACCAACACGTGCGCAAGAGTAGTGCCCCTGCATTCAATGGGGACATGCAGGGCATCATTGTGGTTCTTTCCCTTAGTGGTGAGATCAGCATCCGAGAAACCCAAACCATTGTCAGCTGTCAAATTGGCCACACAGTCAGTGAATTGATCTGTAGATGTCTCTTGTGGCACATGGGCCGTCTTTAGAAATGAAATCAGGGCCTTGGCATGGGCCACTGAGCATAGAAGCAATGATAGCATAGAGATCTTGGAGGGGGTATGCCCCAGCTGCTCAACGACATTGAAGTCACTCTTCTTGATTATCTTAAGAATTTCCTCCATCTCTTGCTGGGAGGCTTCAACATTGACAGTATTCGGTGCCTCCATCCGGGAAGGCACATCATCAATCCCTTTGCCCCGAGCATTAGATGACTCGGCAGCAGGGGTAGGAACTGGATCAGAAGTGGAAACAGGCGCACTTGCAGGCGTTATTATAAGAGGTCTTCGAATAACTGGTGGAGCAATGTCAGGCGAGAAGAGCCTGCCACTGCGAGTAACTTTAGCTGGACAGGTGATATTGCTGATGCTGGTACCGATGTTGAACTCCTGCTTCACTCCAAGTACATATACATCTGCCCCATAGTGCCATGGGACAGCCTTGTCAGATTCATAGGGGAGGGGCCCCAGAACAGTAATGATAATGGGTGCAACAGACATGATCTTGACTGGCTTCCTCGGGGGAGCCTTGATTGGATTGTTGAAAATTGTAACGACAAATACTTCTTCAGCGGGGATACAAGGAACAACGGTCTTCTTGAACATAATCTCTTTGTTGTCCATCAGGCTTTGGATGCCTAACTTCAGCAACAGACAACTAGTAGGGGAAACGGCACACAGAAGGCAACCCTTGCTACAACCCGGAAATAAACCGGCCAGCAGCAGGTTCCTCTTAACAATCCACAGAGGGGTAGCTACATCATTCACAGAAATGGCATACAAGTCTTCATCAATGGCATTTACTCCATGCTGGGGCATAGGAGCAGTCACCACATTTGGCCTCTCAGGCGCCTCAAATTGTATTTCCTTCGCATCAATAAGGTCTTGAACCTTATTCCTTAGGGCCCAACAATCATCAGTAGAATACCTCGGGCTATCGGAGTGATAAGCACAACGGGCATTTGGATTATATTTAGGAGATGCAGTGTTCACAACCTTCGGAGCCTCTCTGACGGTCACCAAGTTGGTCGATAGTAATTGTGGCAAGATTTGTGACAAGGTCATACTCAGTCGGGTATATTCTCTTCTGGGTCTCTCACCCCTTGGTTGGTTAGGTTGCCGAGGAGCGGCAGCAGGCTTAGCAATTACCACCGTGTTGACAGCTTGGCGGCGCTCTGGTTTATCTTGCCTCCTAGGCCTATACACAGCACTGGCCTCCTTCTTAAAAGGTTTCTTCTCAGAACTCGAGGACGCACCTTTCTGAATCTTTCCTGATTTCATACCAGCCTCTATCCTTTCCCCAGTCATAATAAGGTCTGTGAATCCTGCAGATGAATTGCCAATGAGATGATTAAAGAACGGCCCGGATAGGGTCCCCAAGAACATATCTACCAATTCACGGTCATTTAATGGTGGCTGCACCCTGCCAGCCAGGTCCCTCCACTTCTGCGCATACTCTTTAAAACCTTCCCCCGATCCTAGCGACATACCCTGGAGTTGGGTACGTGTAGGAGCGAGGTCGGCATTGTATTGATACTGCTTGTAAAAAGCAGTAGCCAACTCCTCCCAGTTACGAACCTTGGTTCCATCCAGCTGATAGAACCATTCGAGATGAGTCCCTGAAATACTCTCTTGGAAGAAGTGGATCCACGAGTTCTTGTCCATTGTATACGGCTGAATCTTCCGCACATAAGATCTGAGGTGTAGCTTAGGGCAGGACGCCCCATCATACTTTACGAAAGATGGTGCTTTAAACTTGTGCGGGATGACCACACCAAAAGATAAACCCAAGTCTCCGAAATCTAACCCAGGCACTTGTTGAATTTCCATGGAATTCAGACGGTCTTCCAACTGCTTGTATCTGTCTTCAGCTGGAGGATACTGTTCCTCATTAAAATCAGTCTCGTTGTCAGAGACCACCGGACTTGGAGCCCTTCCCCCCTGGGGACTACCTTTGCCTACAGAAGAACCAGCTTCCTCATTCTGCAGTGTGTTACCAAATCTCCGGCCCGTGTTGAATAGAACAGTTCTCTTCTTCTTCTTCTTCTTAACCAGCAAAGCCTTCAGCTCCTCTTGACCTTGGGCCAAACCCATGATCAGCTCTTGAAATTGGGCGTTCTGAGCCTGAAGGGCCTTGATAGACTGCTCGGTAGATGATTCAGGGTTCATGATGCTGAAATAAACAGCGAAGAACATTAAGCAACCTGAAACAAAGAGTACCTGCTATGCACATGATGCATGATATGTGTTTATGCAATGCGTTCAAGGGTTCGAAAGTTCAAATTTGTTGTAGACAAAAAGGAACACACGTTATCATTAGGAAATAATTGTTCAATACATCAAAGCCTCATGGGCAAACATTACAAAGCAAATCAATCCCAAAAGACACTACGCATCCTCTTCGGAGCAATGTAAGTGTTGAGATTCCTTTCCTCGTGCAGTAGGCGGGTGAGCTCCAAGACCTTCTTTTTACTAGCATGTAGACTGGACTCAAGAGAATTCTGTTCTTCCTTAAGCTGGATCCAACTCTTCTGCATTTCTTCCCAGGATGTGGGCATGTCAGGATGTTGAATGGTGTAGGACACCTCTCCTTCCAATACTGGCTCTTTGATCACCGGGAGAACATGAGGATATGGCATTACTAACTTCTGGGAGCGGGCGCGTACCCACTTGAGATAAGGTTCCAACAGGATGGAGTTCCTGTGCCCCAGGGTCTTGCTGTCTATCCTACTTGGCATCCTCCAAGCTCTGATAAATCTCTGGCGAAGTCCTTGGGCATCGTTGTTGAAGTCAAAAACTATGTCAGGAATTAACATCTCATGAGGGCCGTCCCTCTGAGCATAACCAAACTGTCTCCAAGCCAGACACGGGTTGTAAGTAATACCTCCTCTGATTCCAAGTAAAGGAACATTAGGGTACTCCCCGCAACGATCAATGATAGTGACATCCTCTCTGGACCGAGAGCACCAATGTATATCAGCATGTATAAGAGTCATCAATTGTTGTGACCATCTCAAACCCCGCTCATTCTTCAAAACTGATTGTGGAAGGTGCGAAATAAACCACCTTCCCAGGAGAGGAGTGCAGCACATAAGAACACCTCTTTTTCTCATGGTTCGAGTGTAACATGAGTGAAGGATGTCTCCAAGTAACGTAGGTATAGGATTCCTGGACATGAAGATCTGGACGGCACTGATATCTATAAGTTGATCTGGATTCGGGAACAAAACCAATCCATAGACAAGGAGAGCCACAACTTCTTCAAAGGCTTGCAGGTCAAGGGAGTTCCAACATTCTTGGGCCTTCTTAAACAGAAACCTAGCTAAGAACCCTTTGATACCACTTCTAACTTCCCAATGTCCCTTGATGTCAGATGGTTGTAAGCGTAAGGCCTTAGCAATCTCTTCAAGTTTAGGTTCCTTTTCCGTACCGTTGTAGGGTAGTTGACTAAGGATAGGGATCTTCAGAAGCCGGGAGAATTCTTCCAATGTAGGCACCAGTTGATAATCCAGGAAAGTAAAACAGTGGTGCAGAGGGTCAAAGAACTGGAACATGACCTTTATCATATCTTCCTCAATGTTGGTGTTGACCAAGCTGATGAGTCTTCCATGCCTCTCACTGAAAGAAGAGCTCTCGAGAATCCTGGATATAAGCTCCTTAAGCTGAGGAGGGATCCTTACAAGGCTGATCTGAATTGTCTTTCTGCGAACAGTTTCCATGTCCTACAAAACAAGAACAAAGATGAAGATTCGAACCCCTGAAATGGTTAGTCAATGCATATGATGCTGTATGATGTCATGATGCTATGATTGAACACACCACAAATATTCATAAGGGCAAACATGATAAGGCACACAAGTCACACAAGACAAGCCCTTAGAGTTTAGGCCTGCATGGGGTCTGGGTATTACCCTCTTGAAGTTGGTGGGCTCAACCTGTCCTATCAAAGTAACCGGGTTCTAAGGGTCCCAATATCATTGGATTGCTTTCATTGTTCATCGTTTCAATTTAGCCACTGAACTGGCGACCGAAATATTCCAACAAAACAACCCTCAATTGAGTGTAGTATCGAGTATCAACCAACCTCGGACTGCACCAAAGTCAGTTATCTCACTACCCTAAAGAGGCCAAGATGGTTCAATTAAGGTTCCTAAGGTCAGTTGATGCTTCACGACACCACGCGGAGGCCCCATACTCTCCTTGACTGAACTCAAGGGTTACCGGTACACACCAAAGTGCCACATCAACGTAGCAGACTGCTTCAACCATGTAGGTATACCCCGCACAGTTCCCTCACATCCTTGTTGCTACTTTCTAAGAAGGTATCCCCAGATCCGGGTTAGGATCTATAGAACTCCCAAGACAGTACCCACAATTTAAAACAAACAATTCAGACAATTGAAAACACAAGTGATCTTAGTCCTAAGGTACACCTCACTTTATAAGTATCCCAGCAGAGTCGCCAGTTCTGTGATCGGTGGATCTGGAACTGACTGTTTAACGCTGGTTCGCGAAATGTCGCGGAAGCAAGAGTCGCCACCGTCTTTTATTTTCTCCAACATGGACAGGACAAAAGCACAGCAAAATTCCTTATGAGATAGTTTCTCGGTTCGGGAGGTAGATTTATAGAAAGGGAAGGTGTTAGCACCCTTTCTATCCATGGTTATCCATGGGCTCTTAGATACTTGCTCATTTGTGTTTTCAAAAGGTTTGCTTTTCAATTGTGAGTGAGTTCGAAAAAGTTTCGTTTAAAGATTTCAGATCGACTCTTGTATCAGTCCTCAAGAGTGTTTGAAAAGTTGTTTTGAAAGCTTTTTGAAAAGTGTCGGTGTGAAAAGAGTTTCGTTTGTTTTGAATAGAGCAAGTATCTATGAGTCATCTACCTACCCTAAGGAATTAGGCTGTGTAAATATCCTTAAAGTAATGCCATCCCACCATTGAGAGGTAGGTAGCACCACCGTTGGAGGTGTTCGGGTCAATTCGTTTTTAGGGACAGTGTGGTCACCAGAGCAACAGTAGGACACCTTAGAAGCTACCCCTATGCCATGGGTCATTGACATAAGGGCTTACTAAAACGTCCTATACTCGACGACCACGTTTCGAGGGGCAAGGCAACAGTGAGGCGTACCCTAAGAGTGGTGTGTGAATTTGTGTATTGTTTTCAGTTATGTTTTATCTTGTCATGCATTATGGTGATCTACACTTGCTTTTAATTTAGGCCATTCATTCTTTCATGCAATTATAATTTAAAAAGGGCGGAAATTAAAGTGCGGAAAATAAAGTCTTATGCTATTACAAGGCGCGGGTCTATACATCACCAAATTAACAAAGACCCGTTTTGAATAAGAATGCGGAAAGTAAATAAATTTCCTAATTACTATTACAAGGCTTGGGCAATTACATAATATTTAAAAGAAACATAAGAATAAACGTGCGAAAAGAAATTGGAATCGAATGTTCGAGGGCGTTGGACCCTTTAAAGAAATTAAATTAAATGAAATTAAAAAAATTAATTAATTATTTAATAAAGAAAAGAAGTTATTTTTTATGGTTTTTGGTATTTATGAAATAAAGAAAATTAATTAAAATTAGAAGTTAAATGGAACCCTAGCTCTAAATTATTTTTAATTGTTAAAGAAAAATATTCAAGTTTTAACCTAACTTACACTAGTTAATTAATTACATGGGTATTTACAAAATAAATTAGTAATTAATAATAATAATAAGAAGAAGAAGAAATTATTTATTAAGAAAAAGGATAAAAATGCTAAAAAAACCTAATTTCTACATATTTTAGTTATTTAAGCAAAGATTAAAATTGAAACCTAATTTTACTAATTTGATTATTAAAAATTTATTTACAAAAATATTTAATGAATAAATTAATTAACATATTTTGATGTCTGATTTTTTTATTATGAAAATCATATTTTGTGAATTAAAAGAAAACAATTAAAATAATTAAAAGAAAAGAAAAGGAGAGAAAAAAAATACAAACAATGGGGGTGTCTGACCCAATTTGGGAGGTTTGTTGAAGCATTTAGGCCCACTGAATTCCAAGCCCTTTTGACTTTTGTGGTTGCGTGTGCATCAGTTGACTAGCGTGTATGGTAGTCTCTATCCTGTAGCCTTCAGATGAATCATCATGCATATGTGGCAAGCCTATCTGTGGAGGCGTATGGTGGACCTTTGAGGGCATACTGCATGGAAACACGTTAGAGAAAAAAATTATTGAATAAGTGAGGGGACCTGGGAATCGAACCCAGGTCCCAGCGTTTACCAAGTGAACGTTCAACCATCTGAGCCATGCGCGCGTTGTATATGGAATGAGCAAAGAACATAATATATGACAACAAAGATAATCACGCTGGAACAAAAAAACGCGCTAAACTTTTGAATGGTCCAATCACACTCAGACACGCTAGCCTTCTTCTTCCTTTTGTACCTGCAATATAATCAAATAGCGGGGGTTTTAAACCCCCACTAAACCAGACCTGCGAAAATAGCGATTAGACGATAGTCAAATATAAAAAGGGCGCGAGGTGTGGATTGCCTTCGTCTGGATGTCCTGATTCCATTGGCATAGGTTTTAAGGCCTAATTTTTCCACATGAGGGAAACCCTAATTTAAAACTTCTGAAACCCTAGAACACGTCCATGGTGAATTCCTATTTAGGCAGCCATTCTTCAATTGAATGGTACCATTAGCTTCAGAAAATCATTGTTAGTATAAATCCACAGTTAAAAATCATGAATCATGCATGGAAATTAAAACACGATTATGGATAATTTTGAAAGGAAAGCAATTCTGTTCTACCAATTCCTTGTGCGTGGAGACTTGGTTTCGATTGCAAAAGCTTTCTTGATCCCTTGGCAATATATTGGAATGCATTTGGAGCTTTGAATCGTGCTCTAGATATGAAAACAATTTCAAGGTTTTTTTGGCCAAAATTGCAAGTTTGTTCTTTGTTTCCTGCGCAGCTCCTTGTGTGTCTTGCATTAGGTTTCCTTTGCATATGTATGTGGATGGAATTAGGTCAAGAAAACCAGGCCCAAAGTCTATGCATTCATGATTCAAATATTTGATTTTGTTACATCTTTTTTCAAATCTTTTGCCATGGAAACTTGCCAATTGTGTATAATCTTTTCTTTTTAAATGATGCACGAAATATTAGATTCATAATGGAAGAATTTGCTGCACAAAAAGATTTCAAAACATGATTTAGCATTATTCTCATAATTAATTTTAATTAAATGAATTAATAAGATTAAAAATTCAATTAATTAATTAAAAATAATAAAATAACTCCCTTTTAGATTAATGGGTCGTGCATAGCCTTTGGGTAATGATTCATGGAAGAAATTGAGGCCCATTAGCACTTTTGAGGCCTTTTGTGCAAAGTTGACTTTTCAAAATTCCCAAAAATTTCCCAACTTCTACAAGGCATATCTTGCTCAATTTTTAAGCTTTGATCATGTTCTTTGACATTTTGGAAAGGTCTTGAAGTCCTCTAACCAATGTCTTTGGTCCCATGTCATTTTGATTTACCAATCTCAAGTTATGGTCTTTGACTTAAAGTGCCTTTTTGTTGACTTTTGAAAATGACCTATAATATTGAAATTGATAACTTTTTGTGAGGGCATTTCTTGGACTTGAAGTGTGAAGATGAGTTGTAGGAAATGTCATTCTCTTCAAAATGAGCTTTGGATGGAATTTTTCTGATAAACCATGAAGAAGTTATGCCATGGTCAATTTGCAGTTGACTTTTTCAACTTTCCAAAAATAGAAACTTTTGCATCTTGAGACTTTTTGAGCCATGCTTTGAGAATCATGATCAATAATTGATCAAATGATGTTTATGGCTTTAAAATAATATGTTGACCAAAAATTTGGATTTTTGACTGTCAAATGACCATTTTGCCCCTGTAGTTGACTGTGAAGCATTTAAGGTTTTTGACTGTGCAATTTGATGCTGTGAGTCTTGAAACTTGACATATGGATGCTTGGCAATGTTTATAGGCATGTGAGACTTGATTGGACCCTTGGAAACTTCAATTTCTTTGCCAGAACCAAAACCCTAATTTTGACTGTGTTAGGAGGCATTTGGACTGTGCAACCCTTGAGATATTTTGAAGCTTGATCTTGGCAAATCTTGAAGAATATGGGAGGGCAAATTTTGGGGTACAACAATATATATATATATATATATATATATATATATATATATATATATATATATATATATATATATATATATATATATATATATATATATATATATATATATATATATATATATATATATATATATATATATATATATATATATATATATATATATATATATATATATATATATATATATATATATATATATATATATATATATATATATATATATATATATATATATATATATATATATATATATATATATATATATATATATATATATATATATAAATTAATTACAAAAATGTATATATTTCAAGAAAATATTTTCAAATGTGAATAAAAATAATAAATGAAAATAAAAGTATTTTTTACATTATTTTTAAGTTTAAACAAAATATTATAAAGTATTTAAACATTTTAATGTTTGAAATAATTGAAATAAATACCAAATAAATATAAAAATTTATAAAAATATTTTTTAAGTATTTTTTATGTTAGAAAATAAAATATCAAAGTCAGAAATGAAATAAAAATGCAAAAATAATAAAAATACAAAGAAATGGGCCACGGGGTGTGAAACTAGAAAAGAGGGCGTTAGAAGCAAAACAAGCCAGCCCAGCCCATCAGCTTCATCTTCTTCCTCCAGACTTTGAAAAAACGCGCGTTTTCCACACAAACTTGTATCTCCTGTATTTGTGATCTTTTGACAAAACTCAAAACATGAAACTTGTAGAGCATCAAACCACAATTCTAACCATATAAAAAACTTGATCTAACTCTCAAAGACCAGAGAGAATTTCTCTGGCCCTAATTTCTAACCTAGTTTTTTCATAAAGTTCATGGATGAAATTCTCCTAGAACGATTAGTATAAATGAAAACTAAGCACATGTATGGTTTCAGGGCTACGAATATAACATCTTTCATTCACAAACCTAAGTCTAACTATTCCTAAATAGAGAGATAGGAGTTCATGAAATACCTGTTTCAGTTGAGTTCGAGCTGGACAATGCAGCAACTTCCAATGGTGCCTGAGGTTCTTTTGAGCTTGCTTGATGTCCCCTGAACCTTTTCCAATGATTAGTTTGTTTTGAAGTGGCCTGAATCGTGCTACAGAACTCAACCTGCAAAGCTTCCAAACAAAAATGGCAATGTGTGTTAATGGAGTTACAGCAACTTGTGAATGGTCTAGATAGCTCAGGTATATTGATTGGAATGTGTTTGAAGTAGTTTTGGACAAAACGTACGAGGGGATTTGATGGTGGCTTGGGATTTGCAGAACTGGCTTTGTTTTGCAAGAAAATGAAGATTTTGAGTATAAGGGTGCTTTAGGGGTGAAAGGCTCTTGCTTCTGACTTACAGGGGTATGCAAAACTTGTTTAACAACTTTGCTCCAGTTGGTTTTATCAGATGTGTCAGATATAAGCTTTTGGCCCTTTGACTTGTTTTGAAAGCAAAGTTGGAAGTGAAGTGAGATAGGCCTGTACAGGGTATCTCCAAGCATGCACCAACTTCTTGTACTATGCATGAGATTGTGGAGCTTGTATGCTGCAAAAGAAGAAAGTCCAAGGCTCAAGAAAATGCAATTTGACATAAAGTGGCCTTTATGAAAATGGAAGTATGGCCTTTATGCTCAAAATGGAAAAATTCAATGTACAAAGCTCTTTTGATCAGAACAATGCCAATATCCAATGTATTTGCATTCAATTTTGGAGTGTAAATTGTTTTAGAGGTCTGTAATCATGTACTAAGCTAGTTTGGTCAGATTTGCAACTTGATATGAACATGTATTGGCCATGGTTTCAAAGTGAGTTTTTGCCAACTTCATGCATTTGATTCTCCCTAACCACAAAGGTGTTTGAGGATTTATTGGACAATTTGGAAAGCTTGCAACATGTACTATAATCCATCGTTGAAATGAAACTTGAAACTCCAAGTGAAACTATGTGAAAATGGCCAAGAAGATGGGTCAAAATCCTGTCTAAACTAGGGCAAAATTTCTCTAAGTTAAAAGTTTTAGGTACCCTTGTTCCAAAAATCATAACTTGAGATCCAAGCTTCTTTTGAGAAAACTTTGTGAATCAAAGTTGTAGACTTTGTGATGGACTACAACTTTCATGTTGTAAGTTTTGTTTGAATACATTTTCATCTTGGTTAAAAAATGGGACAAAGTTAGGAAAAAATGAGAAAATTTTATAACTTATAAAATTTCTAAGTTATGAATTTTTTCCATTTTAAACCCTAATTTGCAATTTTGGGTTTCTTGATGAACAAGTTTCACAATTTTACATGTATTGATGAAAAATGACCCTTGGCACTTGATTTTGACCAAAAAGTCAAAGTTTGAATTTTCAGTATACAGTTAAATTTTGATCAGTTGACTAAATAATTCATCTGTCAATCCTATGCATTTGAGATCTTTTGAACTTGTTGAATGGGTAAAGACAATGTAATTGAGTCCTTGAGTCCATGGTTGAGCTTGATTTGCCATTGGTTAGGTCAAACAGTCAAAAATTGCCTTTGTACAGTCAAAACCCTAAAAATGACCATTTTGCCCTTTTGGTGATCTGATCATATTTCTTGTGGAATTATGATCCAAACTTGATCAAATGGTTCATATGAGTTAATTATGTTGATGTGGATCAAAATTCATGAGGTTTGACTGTCAATTGGCCACAATTGACTTTTTTCCCAATACAGCCGATTTCTAGGTCAACTGTCCAATTGACTGGGCAAAAATTTGAATCAAGGCTTGAAACTTGGTATGGACAAACTTGTGAGTCCAACATGAAGTATGAAAGTCACTTTGGGCATTGTAGGTCAAAACATCCTTGTGCAAACTCAAACCCTAATTTAGGTCAACAGTGCAAGGAGGTGTCTTGAGCAGAGCAAACCCTAGCTTGATCTTGAGTTCCAAGAGCCTTGTGATGAGAAATGTTGATGAAATGAGAGGGAAAATTTTGGGGTACAACATCGAGAATATGTTGTGGCTATGGGTATCATAATGGATACTCGGGTTGACCAGTTAATGAAGATTATTCAGAACATGGCTCGTCAGCAGAGGAGATGAGGGTCATGATTATAAGGCCTGCTGAAACTATGAACAGAATGGTGGTGAAACCTTGAATGCGAATCTGTAAGGGGTCCTCGTCAACAATCCTAATGATACTTTGGGTACTCAGAATGTGATTAGGAATCCAGGAGGTGCTTAAAATGGGAATATGGATTCGAATGTCGGTCTGAATATTCAGAAAGGTCAGCCTGCAAATCTCGGTGGTCCTGCAAATAACCAAGGTATTCCTATGGTTCAAGTTATGGGGAATCCTCCTCCACCTACTCATATTCGTTAGAGTGTTGAACAAACTGTTATACCATCAAGGCCTGTTCGTATTCCTACTAGACATGTGGAAGAAGATAACTGGGAAGAGTTATACCACAAAATCTTGTTACTCAGAAGTTTGAAAGGGGTGAGTTCAAAGAAGAGGAGTTTGAAATTCATGACATTATCGACGAAAGTAGAATTACCCGCAGCGGCCGGATTTTCTCTCGACCACAACAACCTGAAAGTAGCACAGGCGCTACAACAAAAGCCAGGGGCAAGCAGATTATGGTCAATGGTTATAAACCGGGGAAAATCCCATTATTCCTTCTTTGAATGATGAAATGGCCAAAGATGTAGTTGAGTTAATGAGGTACATCAAGAAAAGTGACTACAAGATCATTGACCAATTGAGTCAGACACCCTCAAAGATATTCATTCTTGCTTTACTCGGGAATTTAGAGTCCCATATAAATGCACTAATAAAGCTGTTGGGGACCTCTTTTGTTCCTCAAGAGATATAAGTAAATCAATTTGAAGGGATTGTGAAAAACATTTATGCCAGTAATGGGTTGGATTTTACAGACTTTGATTTACCCCCTGAGGGGAGGAAGCACAATAAAGCACTGCACATTTCCATGGAAATTGCAAGAACTACCTTATCCCGTGTGCTGGTTGATATGGGTTCCTCTCTTAATGTATTGCGGAAGTACGCTCTCTTAAAGCTTGATTACGATGGGCTTTCGCTGAGGCCAAGTGATTTGATTGTTAAGGCTTTTGATGGGTCAAAGAGAACAGTGTTCAGGGAGGTCGACTTGCCAATCAAGATAGGTGCTCAGGTGTTTGAATTTACCATCTTTATCATGGACATTAATCCTTCCTATTGTTGTTTGTTTGGTCGTCCATGGATCCATGGGGCTGGTACTGTCACCTCCACCCTACACCAAAAGTTGAAGTTCCAGTTGAATGGGAAGCTGGTCACTGTTTGCAGCGAAGAAGATTATATTGTCAGTCATATGAGTACCTTTCGCTATGTTGAGCTGGAGGGAGAAATCCATGAGACTCCGTGTCAAGCTTTTGAGACTGTGCAAGTTGTCAGAGCTCCCCAACTAGAGGATAAGAATCCCGAAGTCTCTATGTCATATTATCGTCAGGCATAAATGATTTTTCAATCTGGTCATCCAGAAGGCTGGGGAGGAGTGTTAGATCTCCCTGCTCAGATAGATAAGAAAGGTTTAGGCTTCGTGACTGGTCAAAGCGTGTCACTTGCTACTCCTCCCAAGGTTCAAGGTATTCCTTCGCCAATTAATTTTGTCAGCGGTGGGGTTATTCATGAAGAAGCTCATGTTGTGAGTGAAGATGTTGATAGTAATTGCGAGATGGATAAATGGATTCGTCCTACCATGCCGGGTAAAAAGCTTGCTAATTGGTTTGCTGAGGACGTCATTGAAGTCACCCGTTATGAAGAGTAATTTTCTTTTTATTTGTTATCATGTAATAATCCCTACGCCCTGCCTAAGACGTAGTGGACATGCTGTAAGGCCACAACATTTTCATTACAAATTTATCATTAATTAAGAACGTCTTTTGCATTCAAATATTTTTCTCCTTGTCCTTCTTTTGATTTTTGGCAAAATGCGAGTTTTTTATTTTTTAAATCTAAAACTAAAATAAAAATAAAAATAATCATGCAGATAATGTCCCCTGTTAATCCCGGAAAATGTCGAGAATGATCATGCTATGGCTCTTTATGACTTTGAAAATCCAATGTATCAAGCTGAAGAAGAAACTGAGGAAGATTGTGAACTTCCTGAAGAGTTGGCTAGATTGTTGAGACAAGAAGAAAAGGTCATTCAACCGCACCAAGAGACTACATAGTTAATCAACTTAGGCAACGGATAGGTCCAAAGAGAACTCAAGATTGGGGTCGCTTTAGAGGACAATGTCAAGAGAAGATTGATTGAAATACTCTGTGAGTATGCGGATATCTTCGCTTGGTCTTATAAGGATATGCCTGGACTAGATACAAACATTGTTGTACACAAACTGCCTCTTAAAGAAGAATGTCCTCCTATTAAACAAAAGCTTCGCAGAACTAATCCTGATATGTCTAAGAAGATTAAAGAGGAAGTTCAAAAATAGTTTGATGCTGGTTTTTTAAAAGTAACTTCTTACCCTATATGGACTGCGAATATGGTAACAGTGCCTAAGAAGGACGGTAAAGTTAGAATGTGTGTGGACTATAGGTACTTGAATAGAGCAAGCCCTAAAGATGATTTCCCTTTACCATATATTGATATTCTGGTTGACAATACTGCTCGAGCTAAAGTGTTCTCCTTCATGGATGGTTTTTCTAGCTATAATCAGATCAAGATAGAACCAGAAGACATGGAGAAAACTACTTTCATTACACCTTGGGGAACATTTTGTTACAAAGTGATGCCCTTTGGTTTGAAAAATGCAGGGGAAACTTATCAACACGCGATGGTCACTCTCTTTCATGACATGATACATAATGAGATTAAGGTATATATTGATAATATGATTGCTAAGTCCCAGACATAAGAGGAACATCTTGTCCATCTGTTGAAATTATTCAAAATATTAAGGAAGTTCATAATGAGGTTGAATCCTAATAAGTGCACTTTCGGGTAAGATCAGGAAAATTACTAGGCTTCATCGTAAGCGAAAAAGGAATTGAGGTTGATCATAGAAAGGTAAAATCTATACAAGAAATGCATGTTCCAAAAATAGAGAAAGAGGTTTGTGGTTTTCTCAGGAGATTGAACTACATATCTAGATTCATTTCTCACCTTACATCCATTTGTGAACCAATCTTTGAATTGTTAAAAAAATATCAAACGGATAGGTGGAATAATAATTGCCAAGCGGAATTTGATATAATTAAATAATATTTGCTAGAACCTCTGATTCTTTCGCCTCGGGTGGAACGTAGGCCCCTGATAAATTATCTGACAGTATTAGAGAATTCAATGGGGTGTGTATTGGGGAAACATGAGGAGTCTGGTCAAAAATAGCATGCAATATACTACCTTAGAAAAAAAGTTATTGACTGTGAAATAAGATACTCACTGATCGAGAAAACTTAATGTGCTTTGGCATGGGATGCTCGCCGACTAAGGCAGTATATGTTGACTCATACCACTTTGTTGATCTCTAAGATGGATCCAATCAAGTACATCTTTGAGAAGTCAGCTCTCACGGGAAGAATAGCCCGTTGGCAGATGATTTTAACTGAGCATGACATCTAGTATACTACCTAAAAGGCTATCAAATATAGTTTATTGGTTGATCATATTGCTCATCAGCCGATGGAAGATGATTATTGTGATACGATGGTAGAACCGATTGTTTAATACTGGTTTTGCGTTTGTATTCGCAAATGTTGCGGTAAGCAAGAGTAACCACCGACTTTTATTTCATCCAACAAAGGAAAGGAAAAAGAATAGAAAAAACCTTTTTTCGAGAGTTTCAGAGTACGGGGGTAGATTATAGAAAGGGAAGGTGTTAACACCCTTTCTATCAGTGGTTTTCCACGGGCTCTTAGGTACTTGCTCATTTTAAAATTGCTTGTGTGTTTTGAAATTTTTTTGTTTAACTTCGTGGTAACCCTTGTATCTGTCCTCAAGAGTGTGACAAAGTCGTTTTTTGAAAATTGTTTTGAAAGTGTTTGTGAAAAAGTTTTGTTGTTTTAAGCAAGTACTTAAGATTTTCTACCTACTCGGAAAAAGACTATTCATTCTCGTTTCCTTTAGACAGCGCTATCCTACTATTAAGCAGTAGGTAGCCCCATCGTTGGAGTTTTAAGGGACATTCGAAGGGGCGAAATGGTCACTGAAGGCAACATGTAAGGATATCTTAGCGTTTCGAAGGGACTATCATCATAATATCATTTCTTATAGGCAACTCGAGGGACAGTAAGGGACTATGATCTTTATGACGACTTTGAATTGTGGGTCTTTGCTAAGATATCCCTACGTTCGAGGGACACGACCATTGTTTCCGAGGCAACCAAGTGAGGCAAACCCTAGGAGTGAGCATGTGCATGTGTGCTTTTTTCAGTTAATTATCTTTGCACAATTAGGGTTATCTACCTTTTAATCGTCGATTTATCTTTCGCATACAATCCTAATATCCATACATCTAGCAGTTTAATACTTGCGAAAATTAAAAAGTGCGAGAAATTAAAGTCCTAACTATTACAAGGCTTTTGTGCAGATACACAAATATTTGACGGAAAATAAAGATGCGGAAATTAAAATCCTAATTAATCTATTACAAACTTGAAACAGTTACAATAATTTGAATTAAAAGAAAGTAAAGGCGCGCGTGATGAATTAAATACGAGAATAAATTAGAAGCCTAAAAAATCTAATTAATTAAAAAATATTTTTGTGTATTTTTTAATGAGAAAAACAATTTAATTGCAAATTAAACCTAATTTCTAGTTAATTTTAATTAATATAAAAAAGAAATTAAGTTAATCTAATTAAACTAAATTATGTTCAATAAAATTAATTTAGATGAAAAAACCTAATTCTATATTTTTTGGGATTTTATATTTTTATGAATTTTTTATTTGATAAAAAAATGATTTTTAAAATAAATAAAATAAATAAATGAAATAGACTAATAAATAATAAAAAAAATAAGAAAGAAAAAAAACAAAACTGGGCCTGATGTTGTTATCACTCAGGGGGGGGGGGTGTATTGCTGATTTTTGTTGGGCCCAAGAAGCACAAGCCTAGTAAATTGTTTGGATCCAGTGAGGGCCACGCCTGAGGGTGCATCATGGACCTTGCTTTCATGAGCCATTGAATCTGGGAGGAGATTGATCCAATGGCATGGATCTTGTGGTGCATAATAGGCACTTTATTACGTGGAGTATGGAATCCTGTACAAAGTGTTGAGAAAACATGAAAACGTGAGGTTCTGGGATCGAACCCAGAACCCTTCACTTCAACGCATGTGCCCTTGCAATCTGTGCCATCTTGTTTATCTGTTAGCATAATGAACAAACAATAATATAATAGAAAGAAATGCCTTATGCCCATAAAACATGTGCGATTTCAAATCCTCCAGTGGTTATCGGACACATCATCATCTTCTCCCCAAGACTATTTTTTTAGGTATCGGCCTTTTACTTATGGACAAAACTGTCACTAAAGGCTATAATGACTGTTTTTGTCCGTAGCTACATCCCTGCAACAATTAAAAATGCAACAAAAGCCAAATAAATTCTAACTAAGGGCATACGACAGTCAGAAATTGTGCCCTGGGTTCATTGGTACCCTTGATCTGCCCTAATTTGGCTTCTATAGATAACCCCTAATTTGAAGCTTTCAAACCCTAGAAATGGCGTAAGTCTGTTCCTACGCTAAAACTCAAATCCAGGGATTCAAACAAATCCCAAGCATGATTATAAACACATTTATGCAAATGAATTTGATTTAAAACATGTAAAACCAATAAAATGAATTGAAAGAAAAAAGGGGTAAACTCTGATCTGTATCATATGCTTCTGGAGGCTTTACGACTTGAGAGCAATTGGAATAGCTTCACTACACGCCCAAGAATAGATTGCTGGCTTTGAATCAGCTTGAATTACCCTCTAACTCAAAATTCGAGCCACACTTTTTGTCAAAAAATTTGAGTTTTGTTCTTCTTATTGAGGCAGTCTTTTCGTGTCCTCTAAGTCTGGCCTCCTTGTGTATATATATTGGAACGTATTAGGTTAACAAAAACAGGTTGAATCTTGAACAATCATGGAGAAAAGATCTTATTTAATCCTTGCATGATTTGTTTCCAAAATAAGCCAAATCATGTCATTCTTTCTCCAATCACCCCTTGCACGGTTTGATCTTGATATGCCAGCATATATCGTCTTCATTCAATGCCAAAATCATTCCAAAAGCAACTTATATGACTTATTTTGATTTTATTTTATTTTATTTGAATTTTAAATGAATAAAATCACAATAAATTAAAAAAATAAGTTAATGAGTCATGGAGTGGTTCATGGGTCGTGGACCATGTTAGGAACAAGATACAAGCATAAAAAGTTGGGCCCATTTGAAAAATATGTATTTTGGGCATGGTTGACTTTGTGCAAATATCCAAAAATGGCCAACTTTGACAATGCACATTTCTCTCAATTTTGACCCTAAGAGGGTGTTCTTGGACTTTTTAGAAAGCTTAATATGTCCTCTAAACAACCTTTTTGGTTTCACCTCAATTGGATCTTCCATGTTCATGTAACAAGCTTTGACCCAAAAGATGTTTTTATTGACTTTTAAAAATGACCTATAGTGCCTGAATTTATATCTTTCCATGAGTGCATTTCTTGAATTTTAGGGATGAAGATGAGTTGTAGGGAATTGCATCCTCTTGAAAATAAGCCTTGGATGAGAAATTTCTGATAAAGTGTGATAAAGTTATGCCTGGTCAAAGTTTGGTTGACTTTTCTTATAGAAACCCTAATTTAGCAACTTTTGAGTTTTGATGAATTTGGGGCATTCCTTGAGGAACCATGATCAACCCTTGATCAAATGATGGATGTTACTCCAAAATGTTGATGTTAACCAAAAATCTTGAAGTTTGACTGCATGGGGACCACATTTGACTTTTGACCTAATATAGTTGATTTTCAGGCATCTGAGCAGTTGACTGAGCAAACTTGTTGTGCAAGGCATGCAACTTGGAATGGATGGTCTTTGGAACATATTAGGGTAATGGAAATCATTTGGGACCCTTGGAATTCAAACATCGTGATGAGGAGTGAAACCCTAATTTGAGGCTCATTGTCTTAGGAGGAGGATTTGTCTGGTCAATCCTTAGGCATCCTTGGGCAAGTTGAGAACTTCAATGACTATGTTTTGAGTAAAATGGGAGGGAAAATTTTGGGCTACAACAGCTGCCCCTGTTTAATCTTCTTAAACCTGTGGATGTAGATTGGCTGGCATGCCTTTCGTGATTTAAAGGTAGAAGATGATTGAACACTAAAGTGCCCATAAATTTGCGCTCGCATGAAGTAATACTGATTGGTGATATCGGAAATGGGCTTACAGATGCCATTTGGGAATCGATAGAGAATCGTCGGAGATGGGATTAAAGATGCCATCCAGAAAAGACATCAGTTGCATAAGAGATTCCTTTACGATAATTCCTGTACCTGCCATTGAGAGGGACTTCACTGAGGGATGTTGCTTTATGTCCTGGGAGATAGAGTATAGGAGCTTCAGTTGTCCACTACTCTACTGGGGAATTAACTCCTGATTGAGGAGTTGGGAGTAAACTGCATATTTGGTTAGGGTCCAGGTTGTATAATGGCTTACTAGGGAAATGTGAGATCGACCGTATCTGGTCGTGTCCAGGTCTTGCAGTGTTATAAACTGTTGTCTGGAGATAAGAGAGAAGAAACCTGGATAATATGGTTACTTCGAGATGAAAGCCTGGATAGTAGGGCTATGAGAAGAAACCTGGATAGTAAGGTTACTTAGAGATGAAATCCTGGAGAGTAGGGCTATGAGAAGAAACCTGGATAGTAGGGTTACTTCGAGATGAAAGCCTAGATAGTAGGGCTATGAGAAGAAACCTGGATAGTAGGGTTACTTCGAGATGAAAGCCTGGATAGTAGGGCTATGAGAAGAAACCTGGATAGTAAGGTTACTTCGAGATGAAAGCCTATATAGTAGGGCTATAAGAAGAAACCCAGATAGTAGGGTTACTTCGAGATGAACGCCTGGATAGTAGGGGTATGAGAAGAAACCTAGATAGTAAGGTTACTTCGAGATGAAAGCCTGGATAGTAGGGCTGCGAGAAGGAACCTGGATAGTAGGGTTACTTCAAGATGAAAGCTTGGATAGTAGGGCTATGAGAAGGAACCTGGATAGTAGGGTTACTTAGAAATGAAAGCATGGATAGTAGGGCTATGAGAAGGAACCTGGATAGTAGGGTTACTTTGAAATGAAAGCCTAGATAATAGGGTTGCTTCATTTGATCACGTAGATTAGTTGACCCGTTTGGTTTCGGGAACTGATTTTTCATTAGTTGTCTGCAGATATGACATGTATAGCTTCATGGATTTAACCTTGAACTGCTGGAATTGTTGGTGATAATTGTCATTCCTGAAAAGATAACGAGGTTAATTATATGTGATGCATGAAATGCATGGTGGGATGATGTTTTCAATATAAATGAGATTATGTTGTATGTGATATGTATGCGCATGTCATGATTTACGAATATGAGATGCTATTGTGACATATCTGAGTCTCGGAAAATAAATCCTTGACTATTGCTGGAGAGTATTGGAAACTGAATTCCTGACCGTCATAGAAAAAGTGGTTCTTCTACTTCCGCTGGGGATGGTAAACAGAGATGACTATGCTGGGGATTTATTTCTTTCTGTTTGTGAATATTCTGCCAGGGAGATACTCTGTTTGAGAATAACTCTGCGGGAGAATAATTCTGTTGGAAAGTGAACTTCCGTAGCTGGAGGATAAACTTTGTCGGGGATTGAGTTTCTGCATTCAGGGAAATAAACTATGCTTGGGAGACAAATTTTATGACCCGCTTGCAATTATGAAATTCGGTGGGGGAATAAAGCTGTCAGCTTTCTTAAGGAACCTGGTTGGGGAGAGTACTTCCTTTTTGGTGAAGCTAATATCAATGCTTTGATTACCTTTACTCTATGGGAAGTACAGATCTCGCGAGGTCGTATGTACTGATGACTTTGTTTCAAAGCGTTCTCTGCCCTGGTACCTGCTGGACAGAGTAACTGTCCGGTTTGACATTTTTTATTTTTCCCCCTGTTTCTTAAGTTAAGAACAATTGACTTTCCATTTCTTATACAAACATTTATGAACAACAATCATATTTAAATGCATATGTTGAGAATAAATCATTGGACGTTTTTGCGAAACAAAACAAAAAACAAAAAGCAAATGATTTTGTAAAAAATGACTTGTATTAATTTTCGAAGTTCGCCTATAACAGGAATTTTGTACAAGGAGGCCGACGCTCTAGTAAGAGAATTCCGCCGTAAAAATGGAAGCTATACAATATTGTGTAAAAAGAAAACAACTATGTACAACAATCTCATTAGGTTCCAAGTCTGCTGTTGTCGTTATGTCTTTGAGCATCTCATCACTTTGCCGCTTGTCCGAAGCTGATTAGACTGATTGGTGTTGTTTGAGCTTGATAGTTGATACTGACGTCTGATCGCAAGGTGATCCAATGAGACATATTGATACGCTTTACATCCCTAACTTTTGCCTGGACTACCCTTTTGGGTTTTCAGTCCACCGGGATACCCCTTTATGCCCAAGCCTCCTTTACAGGTTTTCGACTTGTCGGGTGTACAGACTTTTTCGTTTTCATCCCTTACTTTTTCCTGAACCCTTTTGGTTCGCCGGGAAGCCCTTATTTTTTTCTAGGCCAGTCAACCTAGCAGGTCTTTTATCATGCGTAGTATCTTTTCACTATGTCTGCATTGACATGGTGAGGAAGGTCGTCACCGTCCATGGTGGTTAGAATCATGGATCCACCTGAGAAGATGTTTTTAATCACCAATGGCCCTTCGTATGTGGGAGTCCATTTTCCCCTGGGATCACCTTGCAGCAGTATGATGTGCTTGATTACTAGATCCCTGACTTGATACTCTTGGTGTCTGACCTTTTTGTTTAAAGCCTTGATCATCAGTTTTTGATACATTTGTCCATGATAGACAGTAGTAAGTCTCTTCTCATCGATCAGATTCAATTGATCAAGTCGAGTCTAGATCCAGTCGTCTTTGTTCAAGCCTGCATCCTTCATGATCCTCAAAGAAGGGATCTGGACCTCAATGGGTAGGACTTCCTCCATGCCATATACCAGAGAGTCGGGTGTTACCCCTGTCGATGTCCATGCTGAGGTACGGTACCCATTAAGAGCAAATGGTAACATCTAATGTCATTATTTGTATGTCACCATCATCTTCTGTATGATCTTCTTGATGTTCTTGTTAGTCGCTTCAACAACGTCATTCATCTTCAGCCGGTAGAGAGAAGAGTTATGATGATGTATCTTGAATTGCTTACAGAGCTCAGTGATCATCGTGTTATTGAGATTCATACCATTGTCAGTGATAATTCTCTCTAGCACACCATACCGATAGATTAGGTTATGCTTGATGAATCGCGCCACGACATTCTTGGTAACAGTAGCAAAGGAGGCAGCTTCCACCCACTTTGTAAAGTAATCAATAGCCACTAGGATGAAGTGATTCCCATTGGAAGCAGTAGGTCTGATTTCCCCGATCATGTCAATGCCCCATATTGCAAAGGGCTAAGGAGCCGTCAAGATGTTCAAAGGAACCGGAGGTACATGCACCTTATCAGCATAGATTTAGCATTTATGACAAGTTCGGGAGTGCTGATAACAATCTGCTTATGTAGTGGACCAGTAGTATCCTACCTGTAGGATCTTCTTAGCCATGGTATGTCCACTTGAGTGAGTTCCGAAGGTACCTTCATGTAGATTTGTCATAATCCTCTCAGCTTTGCTCTTGTCTACACACCGCAGTAAGGTAGAGTCATGATTGCGCTTGTAGAGGATTCCATTACTGAGGAAGAATTTCGCAGCGAACCTTCTCAGAAACTTCTTATCATTGATAGATTCCCCTTCGAGATACTCTTGAGTCTCGAGATACCTTTTCACTTCGTGAAACCAAGGTTTATTTGCTACCTCTTCAGTATCAATCTCACAGCAGTGTGTTGGTTCGTCAAACCTTTCAATGGTGATTCGGGGAGCTTCGTTGTCCCACCTGACTTTGAACATAGAAGACATGGTAGCTGACGTGTCAGCCAACTGATTCTCCTCTCGTGGGAAATGTTCAAAGGTTACCTCCTCAAAATGTGGGAACAACGTCAGCACATGCTCTTTATACGGGATGAGGTTCGGATGCTTTGTATCTGATTCACCTTTGATCTGACTTATCACCAAGGCTGAATCCCCGAAGACCTTTAAGAACTTGATCCTGAGGTCGATAGTGGCTTTGAGACCCATAATACACGCTTCATACTCTGCCATGTTGTTAGTTCAGTTGAAACATAGTCGGGCAATGAAAGGAGTATTATAGCCCTCAGGAGATATGATGACGGCACCAATTCCATTACCGAGTGCGTTCGAAGCTCCGTCAAAAACCATAGTCCATCAGGATCCTTCTTCAGGTCCTTCATCCGGTCCAGGTTCTTCGTAGTCAGTCACTAGCATAATATTCTCGTCTGGGAACTCAAAATTCATGGACTGGTAGTCATCCACCGCCTGATGAGATAAATGATCCGCTAATACACTTCCCTTGATCGCTTTCTGGGTTGTATATTGTATATCGTATTCAGTTAAGATCATCTGCCATATCGCTATTCTTCCGGAGAGTGCAGGCTTCTCGAAGATGTATTTGATTGGATCCATCTTAGATATCAACAGAGTAGTGTGGGTCAGCATATATTGTCTTAGTCGGTGAGCAGCCCATGCCAAAGCGCAACAAGTTTTCTCGAGCAGTGAGTATCTTGTCTCATAGTCGGTAAACTTTTTTCTAAGGTAGTATATTGCATGCTCTTTTCGACCAGACTCGTCATTCTGCCCCTGCACACACCCCATTGAATTGTCTAGCACTGTTAAGTATAATATCAAAGGTCTTCCTTCAACCGGAGGCATCAGAATTGGTGGTTCTTGGAGGTATTCTTTGATTCTTTCGAAAGCAGTCTGGCATTCATCATTCCACTTTACCACTTGATCTTTCTTCAGAAGCTTGAAGATAGGATCACAAGTAACAGTCAGATGTGAAATAAACCCGGCGATATAATTCAGGCGTCCCAAGAAACCTCTAACATCCTTCTCTGTATGGGGAGTCGACATCTCTTGTATGGCCTTTACCTTTATGGGGTCTACCTGAATACCTTTGTCACTGACGATGAACCCTAGAAGCTTACCATACCTTACCCCAAAGGTGCACTTGTTCGGATTTAGCCTCAGCTTGTATGTCTTTAACCTGTCAAACAACTTTTGTAGATGGTCTAGGTGCTCTTTCTCGGTTTGGGATCTGGCTATCATGTCATCAACATAAACCTCGATCTCATGGTGAATCATATCGTGGAACAAGGCGACCATGGCTCACTGATAAGTTTCCCCAGAATTCTTAAACCCAAAAGGCATCACCTTGTAACAGAAGGTGCCCTACTATGTGACAAAGGTTGTCTTCTCCATGTCTTCAGGAGCCATCTTGATCTGGTTGTAGCCAGAGAAACCACCCATGAAGGAGAAGATTTTATGTTGTGTGGTGTTGTCAACCAGAACATCAATGTGGGGAAGCGGGAAGTCATCCTTGGGGCTTTCCCTGTTCAGGTCTCTGTAATCCACACACATCTGTACTTTACTGTCCTTCTTTGGCACCGGAACGATGTTAGCAAGACACTGTAGATAGGAGGTCACGGCTAAGAACCCATTGTTGAACTGCTTCATGACCTCTTCCTTGATCTTCTTTGACATTTCACGGTGCATGCGGCAGACCTTTTGCTTAACCGGAGGACAATCTTCTTTAGTTGGAAGACGGTGTACCACAATATCAGTGTCTAAACTAGGCATGTCTTCATATGACCGGGCGAAGATCTCAACATAGTCGTGAAACATCTGTATCAACCGTTCTTTGACCTTAGTCTCCATATTTGTGCCGATCTTGACTTCTTTTATGTCTACCTCCGTGCCCAAGTTTATCGTCTCAACTGGCTCTTCATGAGGCTGTATAGCCCTCTCTTCCCGCTGTAACAATCTAGAAAGTTCTCCGGGTACCTCACAATCATTCTCACCTTCGTCCTCGGCTTGGTTGATCGTATTTTCGAAGTCATGACTGGCAATAGCAGAACTATTATCAATGGGATCTAGGGTGGATATGGATCTGCAGTTGGATATGTGAGTGTGTGTAAGAGCATAGCTGTATTGATAAAATGAAAAGCAGAAAAGAAAAATAGGGAGCGCAAAATTTGTATGCAAGAAACGTCCAATGTTTTATTGATGACATATGAAAATGGCATATAATAGCCCTCATAAACAAAACCATTATGCCTCGGGTAAGACACTAGGCCGTGGAGTTTAAATTGTTTATTACAAACTTGGAAAATAAGTAAGACAATTACTGCTGAACAAAAGAAATTGGTATAAAATCTCTGGCCATCCAGTTACTAGGTCCACCGTTGGTAGTTGGGTAGATCAAACTATCAATATCGGAATCTTCCTCACTGTCTTCAATAGCATTGACCCCACGATTGCTGATGCGTAGGGGAGGTCCTCCAGCTCGAGCGCGTCAAATAGCCCTTTGAGCTCCTGAAGTAAAGCCCAAACCAAATTTGTCAATTTTATGAGTAAAATCAGGGAGCTGGCCCAATTTGGTACACCCGCCTTCTTCAACTGCTGCACTGGCGTCCTTGAGAGAATCCATCTTCAAAGGAGGTTTGATGTTGGTGGTAGTCTCGGTTGACGCAAAAATCTGGGGAACCTCTTCAAAGTTTTGACAAGGAGTCTCTATGAATTCCCTGTCCATATCCACATACCTGAAGGAGTTCAGGTGGCTCACCATATACTCCTCTTCACCATGCACAATGACAATCTTCCCCTTCACCAGATATTTCAGCATTTGGTGCAGTGTAGAAGTGACGGCCCCAACTTTATGGATCCAAGGACGACCCAATAAATAAGAGTACAATGGCCCGATGTCCATTACGTAGAAAGTGGACCCAAAGGTCTAAGAGACCACTTTGATAGGGATGTCTACCTCCCCATGCACCATTCTCTTCGACCCTTCAAAAGCGCTCACCACAATGTTACTGGGCTTCAGGGTCAAGCCTTCACAATCTAGCCGATCAAGAGTCTTCTTAGGAAGGACATTTAGTGAAGATCCAGTGTCTACCAGCACATGAGCCATAGTAGTGACCTTGCATTCAATCGAGACATGCAGAGCATCATTATGCTTCCTCCCCTTCAGTGTCAAGTCGGTATCTGAAAAACCCAACCCATTCTCAGCAGTCAAACTGGCCACGTAGTCTTTGAATTGATCGATGGAGGTTTCTAGCGGCACATGCGCAATCTTGAGGAATGAAATCAGAGCTTTTGCATGGGCCTCGGAACATAACAACAGAGACAACATTGATATTTTCGAAGGGTTCTTCCCCAGCTGCTCGACCATATTGTAGTCGCTCTTCTTGATTATTTTTAAGATTTCCTCTATTTCTTGCTTAGAGGATTCCACAACAATCTTTCTAGGTGCCTCCGTCCAGGAAGGCTCACCTATAGCTTCTTTGCTCTGAGTCCCAGATGACTCATTGGCAGGGGTAACAATTGGAGTAAGAATGGGAGTAGTAACGGAAGTACCGGTAGGAACAGTAGATGAAATAACAACAAGCTTAGTGACAGTGTTTAGGGAGATCTCGGGGAGAGAAAACCCTTCCACTTCTGGTAATCTTGCTGGTCACGACAATGTTACTGACATCGGGATCAGCCTCTTCAGTCTTCAAATCTTGTTTAACGCCATGATAGTAAACACCGGCGCCATAATTCCAAGGGAAGGATTTGTCCGAGATGTACGGTACGGGACCAGGAAAAGTGATTATCAACGAGGAGATTCTTGGAGAAGGTGTAATCCTAACAGGTCTTTTAGAGGAGACCTTGGAAGGATTGGCGGAAATGGTTATAATGGCAACATCTTCATACGGAACAGTCGGAACCAAAGTCTTTTCGAACAAAATCTATATGTTGCCCATCAGGCGTTGAACACATGCTTTCATCAAATAGCAACCAGAGGGCAGAGATGAACACATGTGGCAACCTTCACCACAGCCTGGAAATAAACCAGCCAACAACAAATTCTTCTTAACAGTCATAAGAGGAGTAGAAACTTAATTAACAGAGGTAACAAACAAATCAGTATCAATGGCATTAACTCCACGGTTGTGCTTGGGAATGGGAGAAGTTATGATATTAGGCTTCTCCAGAGTATCAAACTCAATCTCCTTGGCCTCAATTAGATCTTGTACCTTATTTCTCAGAGCCCATCAGTCATTTGTATCGTGGCCAGGACTCTCAGAGTGGTATGCACACCGAGCGTTTGGATTGTACCGAGGAGATGTGGTGTTAGGATTATTGGGAGCCTCTTTCAAGGTTTCCAACTTGGATCTTAGCAGATGGGGTAGAACCTCAGTCCATGTCATGTTAATCTGAGTAAACTGCCTTTGCGGTCTTTCTATCCTTTGCTGATTGTTTCGTGGTGGGGTAGTCGCAGGCCTAGGTATCATCACAACACATACCGTTGGACTCCGTTCAGCTCTGCTCTGAACACTTGGGATATAAATAGAACTTACTTCCTTCTTACCCATGAAGGGCTTCTTCACTGAGCTTGACGAGGTATCTTTCTGTATTTTGCTGCTCCAGATCCCAGCTTCTACCCTTTCTCCCGTTAATATCATCTCGGTGAAACCAGCTGAGGAGCTACCAATCAGGTGATTGAAGAATGGACCAGACAGCGTCCCAAGAAACATGTCAACCAACTCCCTATCAGACAAAGGGGGTTGGACTCTCCCTTCTAGATTTCTCCACTTCTGTGCATAGTCCTTAAAGCCTTCGCCTACACCCATGGACATACTCTGGAGTTGAGTACGAGTAGGGGCAAGGTCAGCATTGTATTGATATTGCTTATAAAAAGCACCAGCCAAATCCTCCCAGTTACAGATATTGGTTCCCTCCAGTTGATAGAACCATTCAAGCTAAGTCCCATATAGACTGCCCTGAAAGAAATGAACCCACAAGTTCCTATCAGCAGTGTGAGGCTGAACCTTCCTCGCATAGGAACGGAGGGGAAGCTTAGGACAAGACACCCCATCATACTTCACGAAAATCGGAACCTTAAACTTCTGTGGGATGACCACCCCAGACAGCAAACCCATCTCTTCAACATCCAGTTTGGGTATTCTATGGATCTCCATAGTGCTCAACCGATCCTCTAACTGTTTATATCTATCCTCAGTGGGAGGATACTGCTCATCATTGTAGTCCGTATCATTATCAGAAACTTCAGGGCTAGGGTCCTTCTCCCTTCTCTCTCTCTCTCTCTCTCTCTCTCTCTCTCTCTCTCTCTCTCTCTCTCTCTCTCTCTCTCTCTCTCTCTCTCTCTCTCTCTCTCTAGATTCTCCCCTTCTTTAGACGAGGAGGTCAGATCAACTGGTTGCTTTAACGGCCTCCCTGAACCTCCTGCCCAGATTCAGAACACCAGAGGTCTTCTTCTTCTTCTTCTTTTCCTTCAGGATAAGGGCCTTCAGACCTTCCTTCCCTTTTGTCAAAGCTATGAACATTTGTTAAAATTGGGCATTTTATGCCTGGAGATCTTTGATGTTTTGTTCAGAAGACATTATTGCAGAAATAAACAACGAAGAAGATGAGAAACCTATAATGGCACCTGTTTATGCAATGTTATGGATATTATGCGTATGCAATGATTTCAAGGATTCTTAAAGGCTCAAATTTGTTTAACCAAAATAAGCACACGTTAATTGTATTAATAAGTTCGGATTGTTACAAAAAGTGCCTTTTAGGCTTACAATTTAACAAAACAAAACTTAAATAAGAAAATTAGGTCTCCCAAAAGCGCATCCTCTTTGGTGTAATGTAGGTGTTTATGTTCCTCTCTTCATGAAGTATCCTAGTGAGCTCTAGGACCTTCTTCTCGCTGGCATAGAGTTGAGCTTCAAATGTATCCCGCTCCTCTTTAAGTTGAACCCAGGATTTCTGTAACTCCTCATGATCAGTTGGCATGTCAGGATGATGAACAAGATAAGGAGCGTCTCCTTTTGTAACTGGTTCCACAATCATTGGTAGGACAGCAGGGTAAGGCATCATAAGACTTTGGGCATGGGCTCGTACCCATCTGAGATAAGGCTCAAGAGGGATGGAATTCTTGTGCCCCAGTGTCTTGCTATCAATTTTATGTACCATGCCCCAAGTTCTCATGAACCTTATGCGGTAACCCTGAGCATCATTCTCATAGTTAAAGGAGATTCCTTGGATAAGCGTATCATGAGGACCATCCCTTCTCACATAACCAAACTTCTGCAGTGCTAAACAAGGGTTATAAGTGATTCCTCTACTAATTTCTAAGAGAGGGACATTAGGGAATTCATCACAGCGATCGATGATGGTAACATCTTCTGAGGACCATGAACACCAATGAATGTCTGAATGTGTAAGGGACATCGGCCTATGAGACCATTTCATACCCTGTTCATTCTTCAAAATAGACCTGGGTAGGTGCGAAATAAACCACCTAGCCAGTAGAGGGGTGCAACACAGGAGGGTCCCCCTTCTCTTTAGAGTACGAGCATACAGAGAGTGTAGAATATCCCCAAGTAATGTAGGCACCGGATTATGAGACAAAAAAACCTTAATCGTATTCACATCTACGAGTTGGTCCGCATTAGGGAATAGTACCATCCTGTAGATAAGGAGTGCGAATACCTCTTCAAAAGCTTGTAAATCCAGGGTATCGCAAAAATAGTAAGCCTTCTCGAATAGAAATTTAATCGGGATTCCTTGGACACTTCCCCTAGTTTCCCAATTTGTCACTATATCGAACTGTTGTAAGGACAGAGCTCGAGCAATCTCTTCAGGCTTTGGATATTCTTACATACTGTTGAAAGGTAACTAATCAAGAATAGGTACCCCCAACAACCGAGAAAATTCCTCCATAGTAGGCACTAGCTGGTAATCCGAGAAGGTGAAGCAGTGGTGCAAAGGATCAAAGAACTGAAATAGTACTTTTAACAATTCTTCATCAGGTTTTGAAGTGACCAAGTTGAGCAACCGACCATGTTTTTCAGTGAAGGGAGAGCTTTCAAGGATCCTTAATGCCAAATCCTTTAGTTGAAGAGGAACTTTCACAAGGTTAATCTGGATAGTGTTCCTGCGGGCGGATGCCATGTCCTACAAAATAAAGCAAAGATGAGCCCTACAAAATCCTTGAAATGGTTAGTATGATATGCCATGCTTATGATGTCATGATTATGCTAAAAAAATCACATGTATAGAAAGAAACAAACAAGTCACACCAAGTCCTTAGGTTTAAGGCCTGCATGAGTTTTAAGGTCATACCCTCTTGAAGCTGGATTGGTTCAACCTATCTTATAAATAGTAACTGGGTTCTAAGGGATCTCAATATCACTGATCTTTCCCCCAAGCTTCGTTCAATAGGCGATTGACTCGCAACCAAACAAAACTCAACGGTTAAACCTCAATGAGTGTAGCATTGTGTATCTGCCAACCTTGGGAATATACAAATGTCAGCCATCTCGCTACGTCCTACTAGCCAAGTTGTGCAATTAAAGGTTCTAAGGTCAGATGATGTTTTATGACACCACGCAGGGGCCCCGTACTCTCCTTGATTGACTCAAGGGTTACCGGTATCAACCAAAGTGTCACATCAATGTAGCTACTGCTTCAACCATGTCAGTATACCCCGCACAGTTTCCTCACAGTTTATTGCTACTTACCTAAAAGGTGTTCCCCGATCCGGGAGTAGGATCTTCAATAATACCCAAACAAAACCCTTGAATATAAAGTGAGAAAAGAAAAACAAGAAAGAAATTTTAAAAATGACCTAGATCCTAAGGTATACCCCACTTATCTGTACCCAGCAGAGTCGCCAGTTCTTTGATACGGTGGCAGAACCGACTGTTTAATACTAGTTTTGCATTTGTATTCGCAAATATTACGGTAAGCAAGAGTCACCACTGACTTTTATTTCATCAAACAAAGGAAAGGAAAATGAACAGAAAAATCTTTTTTCGAGAGTTTCAGAGTACGGGGGGTAGATTATTGAAAGGGAAGGTGTTAGCGCCCTTTCTATCCGTGGTTTTCCATGGGCTCTTAGGTACTTTCTCATTTTGAAATTACTTGTGTGTGTTTTGAAAAGTTTTTGTTTAACTTCGTGGTAACCCTTATATCTGTCCTCAAGAGTGTGACGAAGTCGTTTTTTGAAAACTGTTTTGAAAGTGTTTGTGAATTTTTTTGTTGTTTTAAGCAAGTACTTAAGATTTTCTACCTACTCGAAAAAAGAATATCCGTTCTCGTTTCCTTTAGACAGAGCTATCCTACTATTAAGGAGTAGGTAGCCCCATCGTTGGAGTTTTAAGGGACATTCGAAGAGGCGAAATGGTCACTGAAGGCAACATGTAAGGATACCTTAGCGTTTCGAAGGGACTATCATCATAATATCATTTCTCGTAGGCAACTCGAGGGACAATAAGGGACTATGATCTTTATGACGACTTTGAATTGTGGGTCTTTGCTAAGATATCCCTACGTTCGAGGGACATGACCATTGTTTCCGAGGCAACCAAGTGAGGCAAAACCTAGGAGTGAGCATGTGCATGTGTGCTTTTTTCAGTTAATTATCTTTGCATAATTAGGGTTATCTACCTTTTAATCGTCAATTTATCTTTCGTATACAATCCTAATATCCATACATCTAGCAGTTTAATACTTGCGGAAATTAAAAAGTGCGAGAAATTAAACTCCTAACTATTACAAGGCTTTTGGGCAGATACACAAATATTTGACTGAAAATAAAGATGCGGAAATTAAAATCCTAATTAATCTATTACAAACTTGAAACAGCTACAATAATTTGAATTAAAAGAAAGTAAAGGCGCGCGCGACGAATTAAATACGAGAATAAATTAGAAGCCTAAAAAATATAATTAATTAAAAAATATTTTTGTGTATTTTTTTAATGAGAAAATCAATTTAATTGCAAATTAAACCTAATTTCTACTTAATTTTAATTAATATAAAAAAGCAATTAAGTTAATCTAATTAAACTAAATTATGTTCAATAAAATTAATTTAAATTAAAAAAAAAAACCTAATTCTATATTTTTTATGATTTTATATTTTTATGATTTTTTGATTTGATAAAAAATGATTTTTGAAATAAATAAAATAAATAAATGAAGACTAATAAATAATAAAAAAATAAGAAAGAAAAAAAACAAAACTGGGCCTGATGTTGTTAGAACTCAGGGGGGTGTATTGCTGATTTTTGTTGGGCCCAAGAAGCACAAGCCCGGTCAATTGTTCGGATCTAGTGAGAGCCACGCCTGAGGGTGCACCATGGACCTTGCTTGCATGAGGCATTGGATCTGAGAAGAGATTGATCCAATGGCGTATATCTTGTGGTGCATGATAGGCACTTGGTTGCGTGGAGTATGGAATCATGTAGAAATTGTTGAGAAAATATGAAAACGTGAGATTCTGGGATCGAACCCAGAACCCTTCGCTTCAACGCCCGCGCCCTTGCCACCCGTGCCATCTTGTTTATCTGTTATCATAATGAAAAAACAATAATTTAATAGAAAGAAACGCCTTATGCCCAGAAAACGCGCGTGATTTCAAATCCTCCAGTGGTTATCAGACACATCATCATCTTCTCCCCAGGACTGTTGTTTTAGGTATCATCCTTTTACCTACAGACAAAACCGTCACTAAAGGCTATAGTGACTGCTTTTGTCCATAACTATATCCCTGCAACAATTAAAAATGCAACACAAGCCAAATAAATTCTAACTAAGGGCATAGGATAGTCAGAAATCGTGCCCTGAGTTCATTGGTACCCTTGATCTGCCCTAATTTTGCTTCTATAGAGAACCCCTAATTTGAAGCTCTCAAACCCTAGCAATGGCGTAAGTATGTTCCTGCATTAAAACTCAAATACATGCATTCAAACAGATCCCAAGCATGACTATAAACACATTTATGCAAACAAATTTGATTTAAAACATGTAAAACCAAGAAAATGAATTGAAAGCAAAAGGGGGTAAAACGTGATTTGTATCTTACGCTTATGGAGGCTTTACGACTTGAGAGCAATTGGAATAGCTTCACTACACGCCCAGGAATAGATTGTTGGCTTGGAATCGGCTTGAATTGCCCTTTAACTCAAAATTCGAACTACACTTTTTGTCAAAAAATTTGAGTTTTGTTCTTCTTATTGAGTAAGTCTTTTCGTGTCCTCTTGGTCTGGCCTCCTTGTGTATATGTATTGGAACGTATTAGGTTAAAAAAAACAGGTTGAATCTTGAACAATCATGGAGAAAAGATCTTATTTAATCCTTAAATTATTTGTTTCCAAAATAAACCAAATCATGCCATTCTTGCTCTAATCACCCCTTACACGATTTGATCTTGATATGCCAGCATATATCATCTTAATTCAATGCCAAAATCATTCCAAAAGCAACTTATATGATTTATTTTGATTTTATTTGATTTTATTTGAATTTTAAATGAATAAAATCACAATAAATTAAATAAATAAGTTAACGAGGCATGGAGTGGTTCATGGGTCGTGGACCATGTTAGGAACAAGATACATGCATAAAAAGTTGGGCCTATTTGAAGAAAAATTCATTTTGGGCATGGTTGACTTTGTGCAAATATCCAAAAATGGCCAAATTTGAAAATGCACATCTCTCTCAATTTTGACCCTAATAGGGTGTTCTTGGACTTTTTAGAAGCTTAAGATGTCCTCTAAACAAAATTTGTGGTTTCACCTCAAATGGATCTTCCATGTTCATGTAAGAAGCTTTGACCCAAAAGGTATTTTTGTTGACTTTTAAAAAGGACCTATAATGCCTGAATTTATATATTTCCATGAGTGCATTTCTTGAATTTGAGGGATGAAGATGAGTTATATGGAATTACATCCTCTTCAAAATGAGCCTTGGATGAGAAATTTCTGATAAAGTATGAGAAAGTTATGTCTGGTCAAAGTTTGGTTGACTTTTCCTATAGAAACCCTAATTTAGCAACTTTTGAGTTTTGATGAATTTGGGGCATTCCTTGAGGAGTCATGATCAACCCTTGATCAAATGATGGATTTTACTCCAAAATGTTGATGTTGACCAAAATCTTGAAGTTTGACTGCATGTGGACCACAGTTGACTTTTGACCTAATATAGTTGATTTTCAGGCATCTGAGCAGTTGACTGAGAAAACTTGTTTTGCAAGGCATGAAACTTGGCATGGATGGTCTTGAGAACATATTAGGGCAATGGAAATCATTTGGGACCCTTGGAATTCAAACATCTTAGTGAGGAGTGAAACCCTAATTTGAGGCTCATTGTCTTAGGAGGAGGATTTGTCTGGTCAATCCTTGGGAAAGTTGAGGACTTCAATGAGTATGTTTTGAGTAAAATGGGAGGGAAAATTTTGGGGTACTATAATTATCAGCCGATGAAGTTTGAATTTCTTGATGAATACATCATGTACATATGGGATTGTAACATCCCAGGCCCATAAGAAGGACCCAAACCAGGATCGTGATGGAAGATAGTGTTCGATGGTGCCTCCAATGCGTTGGTTAATGGTTTCGGTGTTGTGATTACTTCTCCTGAAGGTTTCCATACTCCTTTTACCGCGAGAATTTTCTTTTAGTGTACAAACAATATGGCTGAGTCTGAAGCTTGTATCTTTGGGTTAGAAGCTGCTATTGATTTGCGAATCAAGATCTTGGAAGTATATGGGGACTCTGCTCTTGTGATTAATCAAATCAATGGAGATTGGGAGACTTGTCACCCAAATTTGATTTCGTATCGTGAGCATGTGTTAAAGTTGGCCCCTTATTTGGATGAGATTACTTTTAATCATATTCCAAGAGGAGTGAACAATTTAGCAGACACCTTGGCTACTTTGTCATCCATGTTTAAAGTTAGATGGGCAAATGAAGCCCCCTTGTGATCGGTGGATCTGGAACTGACTGTTTAACGCTGGTTCGCGAAATGTCGCGGAAGCAAGAGTCGCCACCGTCTTTTATTTTCTCCAAATGGAAAGGACAAAAGCACAGAAAAATTCCTTAAAGAGATTGCTCTCGGTTCGGGAGGTAGATTATAGAAAGGGAAGGTGTTAGCACCCTTTCTATCCATGGTTATCCATGGGCTCTTAGATACTTGCTCACTTGTGTTTTCAAAAATGGTTCGTTTGCTTTTCAATGTGGGTTTTAAAAAAGTTTCTTTGAAAATTCCAGTTCGACTCTTGTATCGGTCCTCAAAAGTGTTTGAAAAATTGCTTTCGAAAGCTTTTTGAAAAGGTGTCGGTGTGAAAAGTATTTTTGAATTTGTTTTGAATTTAGAGCAAGTATCTAGAGTCGTCTACCTACCCTAAGGAATTTGTCTGTGTAGATGTCCTTTAAAGTAGTGCCATCCCAACATTGAGAGGTAGGTAGCACCATCGTTGGAGGTGTTCGGGTCAATTCGAGGTTCGGGACATGGTGATCACCAGAGCAATGGGAGGATACCTTAGAAGCTACCCTCATGCCAGGTTCCCGGATCATGAGGACTTACTAAGACGTCCTCTACTCGACGATCACCTTTCGAGGCAAGGCAACAGTGAGGCGTACCCTAGGGGTGGTGTGTGCGATTTGTGTGTCGTTTTCAGATATTTTTGTCTTTTGTCATGTCATTGATGATCTAGCGTTTGTTTTTATTTTTGTCCATTCATTCTTTCATGCCTTTATTAACATTTAAAAAGTGCGAGAAGTAAAAGATTCTAAGCTATTACAAAAGGCGCGGGTCCACATCGCCAAAGTTTCCAGAACCCGATTTGACAGAAAATAAAGAATTAAAGAAAAGTAAAGAAATTAAATTGTCCGAGTTTACAAGGCCTTGGGAGAGGTACATAAATAGTATACGAGAAAGAAATAAACACGCGAATTAAATAAGAATTAAAAACGAGGGCGTTGGACCCTTTTTGCAAAATTAAATTAAATGATGAAATTAATTAATTAAAAAAAAGAAAAGAAATTGTTTTTTTGGTATTTTTTGGTTTTAATGAAAAAGAATTAATTAACATAACATGCTAACCCTAATTCTACAATTTTTATTTTATTATGAAAACAAGTTAAAGTTTTAACCTAAAATTAACCCTAATTAATTTACATGCAATTTAATTACAAAAATAAATATTTAATATTTAATTATTATGAAAGAAAATAAAAAGGGATAAAAAATTAATTAAACTCTAATTCTACTAATTTTAAATTAATTAAGAAAATATTACAATTAGACCTAATAAGTAAAATTAATTAATGCAATTTATTTAAAAAAATACTAAAATAAAATATTTATTATTTTTTCATCTTTTTCTGATTTTTTATGTGTTTTTTTATATTATTTGTGAAAATATTAATTTAAAGAAACTGATTAAAAAAATAATATTTGAAATAAGTAAAATAAAGAAAAGAAATAAAAATTCAAACCTAGGGGGGGTATCTGTCCCCAAAGTGGAGGTGAAAGCCCAGCAATTTGAGCCCAATTATTCATGGCCTGGCTGACTTTTTCATGCAACGTGTGGGAGCATTGACTAGAGTGCATCATGTTCCCCAGATCCTGGCCTTTGATTGAATACCCTGGGACGCGTGGCCAGCTTGATTTTGAGGGCGCACAGTGGCCCACTATGTTGAGTCTGCATATGAATATTAAATGAAGAAAAATATGAAAGGGGGTGGGGACCTGGGGCTCGAACCCAGGTCCTGAACATTACCAACCAAACGCTTCACCAACCGTGCTATTTTGTCTATCTGTAAATAAGATAATCAATAAATATAATAAAACAAACAAGCACCAACGCTTCTTTTTTCGCGCGAGATTTTGAACCAGCCATTCAGCTTATGCCACCGAGTCATCTTCCTCATTGTTTTGTTTTCCTGAAAATATAAAAAACATTGGCAACGGTTTTTACACCGTTCTAAAAGGCATCATTAGAGAAAATAGCGAATAGCACACGGGCATGTATAAATTGTTCGGACTAGGGCCATTAGAATCGTCTCTCTCTCACGAATCCAATGATGTATCTCTCATGGCCTAATTGTTCCAGGTTTGAAAACCCCTAAATCATTTTCCACGGAACCCTAATATGCTCTCATGGTGGATCCTTCGTTTTGGCATGAAACTCCAATCAAATTACACAGGTAGCTTGCAAACATCATTCTAAACACAAAAACAACAATGAAATATGTTAAAAACGCATGAATGATGGAAAACGATTTTGGAATTTTCCTTACCAACTTCAATGGTGATTTCGTGTTTTCTTGAGTATGGGACTTAGGGAATGATTGGAACACGTTCTATGATCCTTAAGGAAGCTAATGGAATAGCTATTTGGCCTTGAATCGTCCTAGAACTAGGTTTTCAGAATTGAGTTTTTTTGATAAATTTCCAAGTTTGTGTAAGGATTTCTGGCGCAGCTTCTTGGTTGTGTGCACTAGGGTTGCATTCTGTACTTATGTATGAGTGATCTAGGTCAAAGAAATCAAACAAAAAGCTTGGCATTCATGACTTGCAAGATTTGATTTTCAAAGATCTTTTTCAATATTTTTTCATGCTATTTTGACCCTAATCATATCCAATCAATTCAATTCCTTCCATATCTGATCATGCACGAATTATTGAGTATATATCATGCACAAAAAGATTGAAAAACTTAGGTTTAGTATTTTTCATGTATTTTATTTAATTAAAATGAATTATTAATAATAAAAATCCAAATAAATAAATAAATAATGAAGAAAAACTTCCCTTTGGGCCAAGTGGTCGTGCACATGCTTTGGATGATGAATTGTGGAAGAAAAATAGGCCCATTAGCAATTTTAGGTCATTTGAACCAATATTGACTTTTCAAAATATCCAAATATTTCCCAACTTCCAGAAGGCATAACGTGCTCAATTTTTAAGATTTGCTCATGTTCTTGGACATTTTGGAAAGGTCTTTGAGTCCTCTAACCAATGCCTTTGGTCCCATGTCATTTTGATTTACCAATCTCAAGTTATGGCCTTTGACTTAAAGTCCCTTTTTGTTGACTTTTGAAAATGACCTATAATGTTGAAATTGATAACTTTTTGTGAGAGCATTTCTTGGACTTGAAGTGTGAAGAGGAGTTGTAGGAAATATATTTCTCTTCAAAATGAGCTTTGGATGGAATTTTTCTGATAATCCATGTGAAAGTTATGCCCTGGTCAATTTACAGTTGACTTTTTCAACTGTCCAAATAAGGAAACTTTTGCATCTTGATGATTTTTGAGCCAAGCTTTGAGAATCATGATCAAGCATTGATCAAATGATGTTTGTGGCTTCAAAATGAGATGTTGACCAAAAATTTGGACTTTTGACTGTCAAATGACCATTTTGCCCCTACAGTTGACTGTAATGCAATTAGGGTTTTTGACTGTGCAATTTTGTGCTGAAAGTCTTGAAACTTGGTATGAGGATGCTTGACCATATTTATAGGCATGTGAGACTTGATTGGACCTTTGGAAACTTCATTTTCTTGATCAGAACCAAAAACCCTAATTTTGACTGTTCAGGAGGCTCTTACACTGTGCAACCCTTGGAGAATCTTGAAGCTTTGACTTGGCAATTCTTGAAGAATATGGGAGGGAAAATTTTGGGGTACAACAGTTGCCCCTGTTCAATCTTTTTAGACCTGAGGATGCAGATTGGCTGACATGCCTTTCGTAATCCGAAGGTGGAAGATGATTGAACACTAGAGTGCCCAGAAATTTGCGCTCACATAGTAGCAGTGTGATGATGGCATTTAAATGTTGATGAATAGGATGATGGGCTTATAGATGCCATCTGGGTGTTGATCACGTAGGAGATTCCTTAGCGAGAACTTGCGTACCTGCAAAAAAGAGGATGATTACCTGACCTGTTACGGGGCTGGTTTTCAGATGCTTTGTATAGATGTGTCCTGACTGGTTACAGGAGCTGGATCTGGAGCTTCAAAAGATGATGAATGAACCAGGGGTGGTTAATACCTCAGCAGAAACGGTGAGAGAACCTTGGATGACCTTAACCTCAACAGCAATTGTTGAGAAAATCTTGGATAACTTCACTTCAACAGCAAACATTGAGCGAAATCTTGGTGGGAATTACCATCTCCGCAGTATCGGGGAGAGAACCATAGGCAATTACAGTCTCAATAGCAATCATTGGGAAAAACCTGGAATGGAATTATCGTCTCCGCAGGATCGGGGAGAGAACCATAGGCAATTATAATCTCAAAAGCAAACATTGAGAAAAACCTGGAATGGAATTATCGTCTCCGCAGGATCGGGGAGAGAACCATAGGCAATTATAATCTCAAAAGCAAACATTGAGAAAAACCTGGAATGGAATTATCGTCTCCGCAGGATCGGGGAGAGAACCATAGGAAATTATAATCTCAAAAGCAAACATTGAGAAAAACCTGGAATGGAATTATCGTCTCCGCAGGATCGGGGAGAGAACCATAGGCAATTATAATCTCAAAAGCAAACATTGAGAAAAACCTGGAATGGAATTATCGTCTCCGCAGGATCGGGGAGAGAACCATAGGAAATTATAATCTCAAAAGCAAACCTTGAGAAAAACCTGGAATGGAATTATCATCTCCGCAGTATCGGGGAGAGAACCATAGGAAATTATAATCTCAAAAGCAATCATTGAGAAAAACCTGGAATGGAATTATCGTCTCCGCAGGATCGGGGAGAGAACCATAGGCAATTATAATCTCAAAAGCAAACATTGAGAAAAACCTTTGATAACTTCGACTGAGTCTTCATCAGAAAAATCTATTTGGGGTCGATTTAGCTGGACTAGAGAAGGCCTTGGACTGGATAAGAAATCTTTGGAGTCGATTAACTGAACCGGTCTAGGTCTTGCAATATGATTGAGAATTTAACTAAATCTTTCCTGAAAGAATAGAGGTCAGTCATATGCAATGCATGATATGGATCAAGCGATGATGTTCTCAACATAAATGAGATTTGTATGATGCGTCTATGCATGCTATAATGATGTATGTGATGTTTAGGAATGTATGTTTTCGTCTAGGAAAGTAAATCCTTGACGGGCGCCGGGAAGTCATATCCTGGGCTGATGTTGAAGAATAGATTTCGCTTCCGCTGGGGATGATAGCTGCAAGAATACCGGTAGGAGAAGATAACTCCGTCGGGGAATAAACTTGGCGAATGGAATAACTCTGCGGGGGGAAAAGTACCCTGACGATCTTGCTGGGAAGCGATACTCTGTGGGGAGAGAGATACTTTGTTGAGTGTTGATAATACCTTGCTGGGGATACTCTTGTTGCGTTGGAAGTGTTGATAGACTTCGCTGAGGATAAGAAGATTCTGTGTTGACGACGACCTTTCCATGGCTTTTGGCTGAGGATAACCCAGTTATATCCTGGTAAGGAAATAACTCTTTGAATAAAGCCGGACGACGCGTTCGTGCTTTGCGGGGATAAGCTTCCAGAATCTACTGGGGATAAGCTTGCTGCTTGGGGAGATGAACTCCAACTTTCCTGGGGAAACTGGATTGGACTCTCTTGGGGAAGTTTTGAATTGCAGGGGAAGTGATTCCTTTGAATATTTGATATACCGTCGGGGAACAATCTTTAGGCCAAGACTGCCGGGGATGCTTGTCAAGAATATATGTATATATGCTGTTGGGGAATGTTGAGATCTACGGGAGTATACCCAACTTCCTTAAGACTGACTGTAACTCTGCTGGAGAAGAGTATGTGGACCTGCTGACGTACTCTCTGGGGAATTAAGATATGCCGGTTATGTTCTTTAGCTGAACCTATCTTGGTACCTTGGAGGATAGAACAATTAGATTGCTTAGACCACTCTTTATTGCCCCTGTTTCTAATGTTACCTGTAATTAATCCTTTGTTTCGTATGCAAATATTTATGAGTTAGCAAATTATTGTCAATGCATATATCACAAATTGAACCTTGGACGTTCTTCGCAAAACAAAACAGAAAAAGAAAAACAATTGGCACTTTTAACTGAAAAGTATATTTGTATTGATTTTTGAATGGCCCAAAAATAGGCGTTTTGTGTACAAGAGGCTGACGTCCTAGTAAGAGAACGCCGCCGAACAAAAGAGTTTATACAAATTTTGTACAAAAGAAAATAAAACAGCTGTGTGAAATGAATGATCCCACTGGGTTTCAACTCTGCTATCGCCTTTATATCCCCGAGCGTCTCATCACTTGATGACCTAAACGAAGAATGAAGCTGACTGATCGATGCCGTCTGAACTTGATGTAGATACCGGATTCTGGATGCGAAGTGATCAATGAGACATAGTATTACGCTTTATCCCTAATTTTTGCCTGGACCGCCCTTTCGGGTTTTCAGTCCACCGGGATACCCATTTTTGCCCAAGCCGCCTTTTCAGGTTTTCGACTTGCCGGGTGTACAGATTTTTTCATTTCATCCCTTCATTTTGCCCGAACCCTTTTGGTTCGCCGGGAAGCCCTAATTTTTGCCTAGGCATGTCAGCCTAGCGGGTCTTTTATCATGCGTAGTATCTTTTTACTATGTCTGCATTGGCGGGGTGAGGAAGGTCGTCACCATCCATGTTGGTTAGAATCATGGCTCCTCCTGAGAACACATGTTTAACCACAAATGGCCCTTCGTATGTAGGGGTCCATTTGCCCCTTGGATCACTCTGAGGAAGGATGATTCGCTTGATTACCAGATCCCCAACTTGATATTCCTGTGGTCTGACCTTTTTGTTAAATTCCCTGATCATCCGTTTCTGATACGTCTGACCATGGCAGATAGCAGCAAGTCTCTTCTCATCAATAAGGTTTAATTGATCAAGTCGTGTCTGGATCCAATCATCTTCGTTCAGATTTGCATCTTTCATTATCCGAAGAGAGGGTATTTGTACTTCGATCGGTAAGACCGCCTCCATACCATAAACCAGAGAGAAAGGAGTTGCCCCGGTTGACGTCCTAGCTGAGGTACGGTACCCATGTAGAGCGAACGGTAACATCTCGTGCCAATCTTTATAAGTCACTGTCATCTTCTGCACGATTTTCTTGATATTCTTATTTGCTACTTCGACAGCCCCATTCATCTTCGGTCTATAAGGAGAAGAATTGTGGTGCTGTATCTTGAACTGCTCGCAGAGCTCAGTGATCATCTTGTTATTCAGATTGGTGCCGTTGTCTGTAATGATCCTCTCGGGGACGCCGTACCGACAGATCAGGTTATGCCGAATGAACCGTGCCACAACAGTCTTGGTTACCGTAGCGTAGGAAGCTGCTTCGACCCACTTCGTAAAATAATCAATCGCCACTAGGATGAAGCGATGCCCATTAGATGCCGTAGGTTTAATCTCACCGATCATGTCTATGCCCCACATTGCAAACGACCAAGGCGCAGTCAGAACATTCAGAGGAACTGGAGGAACATGCACCTTGTCTGCATAAATCTGGCACTTATGGCATGTCCTAGAATGTTGGTAGCAGTCAGCTTCCATTGTGGACCAGTAATACCCTGCCCGAAGGATCTTTTTAGCCATAGTGTGTCCACTAGAATGTGTACCAAAGGTCCCTTCATGTAGCTCTTCCATAATTCTTTCTGCTTCAGTCTTATCCACACAACGCAGTAAGGTTGAATCATGGTTTCGCTTATACAAGATGCCGTTGCTAAGGAAGAACTTTGCCGCGAACCTTCTCAGGAATTTCTTATCATTGATAGAGGCATCTTCAGGGTATTCCTGAGCTTCCAAATATCTCTTCACCTCATGGTACCAAGGCTTCTCAGTCACCAGTTCTGTTTCGAGATCGCAACAGTATGCCGGTTCGTCCAGTTTCCAGATGATGATCCGGGGAGCCTCATTGTCCCATTTGACTTTGAACATAGAAGACATTGTAGCTAACGCGTCCTCCAGCTGATTCTCTTCTCTCGGAAAGTGTTCAAAGGTTATCTTCGTGAAGTGGGGGATCAAGGTCAACACGCATTCTCTGTAAGGAATAAGATTCGGATGTTTCGTATCCCACTCTCCTTTGATCTGATTGATCACAAGAGTGGAATCTCCGAAGACACTCAGAAACTTAATCCTTAGGTCGATCGCAGCTTGAAGACCCATGATGCACGCCTCATACTCCGCCATGTTGTTGGTACAGTTGAAACATAGCCGGGCAGTGAGTGGAGTATGAGTACCTTGAGGTGATATGATTATAGTGCCGATACCGTTACCCAAAGCATTGGAGGCTCCGTCAAAGTGCATAGACCATCAGGATCCTCCCTCAGGTCCTTCATCCGGTCCAGGTACTTCACAATCAGTTACTATCATGATGCTTTCATCCGGAAACTCGAAGTTCATCGACTGATAGTCATCTACGGCCTGATGTGCCAAGTGGTCTGCCAATACACTTCCCTTGATGGCTTTCTGGGTCGTGTACTGAATGTCGTATTCTGTCAAGATCATTTGCCATCTTGCAATTCTCCCAGACAGAGCAGGCTTTTCGAATATGTACTTTATAGGATCCATCTTTGAGATCAACAAGGTAGTGTGAGTCAGCATATACTGTCTCAGCCGGCGAGCAGCCCATACCAAAGCGCAGCAAGTTTTCTCAAGCAGTGAGTATCGGGTCTCACAGTCGGTAAACTTTTTGCTAAGGTAATAAACGGCATGCTCTTTTCGGCCATACTCGTCATGCTGCCCCAGCACACACCCCATTGAGTTGTCAAGCACTGTTAGATATAGTATCAGAGGTCTCCCTTCAACCGGTGGCATAAGGATAGGTGGTTCTTGGAGATACTCCTTGATTCTGTCAAAAGCAGCCTGACATTCATCGTTCCAACGTACTACCTGATCTTTCTTCAGCAGCTTGAAGATTGGCTCACAGGTAGCAGTTAGGTGTGAGATGAAGCGAGCAATGTAATTCAGGCGTCCTAAAAAGCCTCTGACCTCTTTCTCTGTCTTGGGAACCGGCATCTCTTGAATAGCTTTAACCTTAGCAGGGTCCACTTGAATTCCTTTGTCACTTACAACGAAGCCTAGCAATTTCCCAGATCTTACCCCGAAGGTGCACTTGTTCGGGTTCAATCTCGGCTTGTACAGTTTCAAACGGTCAAACAACTTCTGCAGATGATCTAGGTGCTCTTCCTCAGTTTGGGACCTTGCGATCATGTCGTCAACATACACTTCTATCTCATGATGGATCATGTCATGAAATGAAGCAACCATGGCGCGTTGGTAGGTTGCCCCAGTGTTCTTTAGTCCAAAAGGCATGACCTTGTAGCAGAAGGTCCCCCACTGAGTAACAAAGGTAGTCTTCTCCATGTCTTCAGGTGCCATCTTGATCTGATTGTAACCTGAGAAACCATCCATGAAAGAGAACACCTTATGTTGAGCTGTATTATCAACAAGGACATCAATGTGAGGTAAGGGGAAGTCATCCTTGGGGCTGGCCCTATTCAGATCCCTGTAGTCGACACACATTCTGACCTTACCGTCCTTCTTTGGTACCGGCACCACATTAGCAACCCACTGAGGATAAGAAGTCACTGCAAGGAACCCAGCATCAAACTGCTTCATAACCTCGGCTTTAATCTTCTCAGACATCTCTGGACGCATACGGCGGACCTTTTTCTTAACCGGAGGGCAGTCTTCCTTAGTTGGCAAGTGATGGACCACAATGTCGGTATCCAACCCGGGCATGTCTTCGTAGGACCAGGCAAAGATCTCCATATAATCATGCAGCATTTGAGTCAACCGTTGCTTCACGCTGAGCTCTAGGTTAGAACCAATCTTTACCTCTTTCCTGTCTGCCTCAGTACCCAAGTTTATTGTTTCCACTGGCTCTCCATGGGGTTGAATTGCCCTCTCTTCCTGAAGTAACAGTCTTGCAAGCTCGCCAGGCACTTCGCAATCATCTTCACCTTCGTCTTCGGCTAAGTTGATCGGATTTTCGAAGTCATAACTGGCAGTAGCAGAGTCGTTACCAGTGAGATCCAGAGTGGATTGAAACCTGTATGAGTGAGTGTGTGTGTAAATACAGCTGTTTTGAAATATATGTAAAGGAAAGAAAGATAGAAAAGGAGCATAAGATTTGCAATGCGAGAAAACGTCCAAGATTTTCATTTATGATATATGAAATGACAATTTATATGCCCTCACAAATAGAACCACGGTGCCTCGGGTAAGACACCGGGCCATAGAGTTTATTATTGTTTATTACAGAATAACAAAACAAGGAAGTTTATTACTGCGTAACAAAAGTAACAGGAGTATGGTCCTTAGCAATCCAATTGGTCAATCCGCCTTCGGTCGTCGGGTAGATCCAGCTATTGAATTCTGTTTCCTCCACTTCATTGTCTTCACCAACATCATTCACTCCTGGATTTGTAATGAACACAGGAGGTCTTCTGGTCTTCGCCTTCCGCATAGCTTTCTGACCCTCTGCAGTAAAACCCAGCCCAAATTTGTCAGTTTTCTGTGTAAAGTCTGGAAGCCTGCCCCAGTTAGCACATTCACCTTTTTGAACCACAGCCCGGGCGTCCTTCAGGGAAGCCATCTTCAAAGGAACATTCTCCTCGACCGCTGTTTCTGCTGCTGCTAAAATTGGAAGCACCTCCTCGAAATGCTGAAAGGGGGTTTCAATAAACTCCCCATCCATCTCAATGTATCTGAAGGAATTCAGGTGGCTTACCATATACTCCTCCTCTCCTTGCACAGTGACGATCTTCCCTCTGACAGGGTACTTCAGCTTCTGGTGCAAGGTAGAGGTCACTGCCCCAGCTTTATGGATCCAAGGTCGACCCAGTAGACAAGAGTACGATGGAAGGATATCCATCACATAAAAAGTAGAGTCAAACACCTGAGAGCCCACACGAATAGGAATGTCAACCTCTCCATGAACCATCCTTTTTGAACCGTCAAAGGCCCTGACGATGATATTGCTGGGTTTCAGTTCCAGGCCTTCACAATCTAAACGGTCCAAAGCCTTCTTGGGTAGCACATTCAAGGACGAACCAGTATCCACCAATACATGTGCCAGAGTAGTGCCCCTGCATTCGATAGAGACATGCAGGGCATCATTGTGGTCTCTTCCTTTTGCAGTCAGGTCAGCATCTGAGAAACCTAAGCCATTATCCGCTGTCAGATTTGCTACGCAATCAGTGAACTGGACTGCAGATGTCTCATGTGGCACATGGGCCGTCTTGAGGAACGAGATCAAGGCCTTAGCATGGGCCTCGGAACACAGCAATAAAGAAAGCATGGAGATTTTGGAGGGCGTATTCCCCAACTGTTCCACAACATTGAAGTCACTCTTCTTTATAATTTTCAAGATTTCCTCCATCTCTTGTTGGGAGGCCTCAGCGTTTACAGGTATCGGTGCCTCCATCCGGGCAGGCTCATCTTCAACTCCCTTACCCCGAGCATTGGATGACTCGGCAGCAGGGGAAGCAACTTGGTCAGCAACAGGAACAGGTACACTTGTAGGGGTTATGAGGAGGGGTCTTCGAGCGGCGGGCGGTGCAATGTCAGGTGAGAAGAGCCTGCCACTGCGGGTAACCTTGGCTGGGCCAGTGATATCACAGATGCTGGCGCCAGTGTTGAATTCTTGTTTGATCCCATTCACATATACGTCTGCCCCATAATGCCAGGGGACAGCTTTATCAGATACATAGGGCAGAGGCCCCGGAACAGTGATAACAATAGGTGCGACAGTCATGATTTGAACAGGCTTCTTCGGGAGAGCCTTGATTGGGTTATTAAAGATGGTAACCACAGAAACTTCTTCTACCGGGACCAACTGAACAGCAGACTTCTTAAACAGAATTTCCTTGCTATCCATTAGGCTTTGGATGCCTAACTTCAGCAAGGGACAACCAGATAGGGAAACAGCACAGAACAGGCAACCCTCACTACAACCCGGAAATAAACCGGTCAGCAGCAGGTTCTTCTTGACAGTCATTAAGGGAGTGGCCAGATCCTCCACAGAAACAACGTAAACATCTTCATCAACAGCATTTACCCCATGCTGAGGCATAGGAGCAGTAACCACATTCGGCCTCTCAGGCGCTTCGAACTGTATCTCTTTCGCGTCGATAAGGTCTTGCACCTTATTCCTTAATGCCCAACAGTCATCAGTGGAATGCCCCGGGCTATCAGAATGATAAGCACAACGAGCATTTGGGTTGTACTTAGGAGATGTAGTATTTGGAAACTTCGGAGCCTCTCTGACGGTCACTAAGTTGGTTGAGAGCAACTGTGGTAAGATCTGCGACAAGGTCATGCTCAAACGGGTAAACTCTCTCCGGGGTCTTTCAGCCCTTTGAGGATTGGTTGGCCGAGGAGCGGCAGCAGGCTTAGCAATCATTACCGCACTGACAGATTGGCGGCGTTCAGATCTCTCTGGTCTCTTGGAACCGTATACAGCACTAGCCTCCTTCTTGAAGGGTTTCTTTTCAGAACTAGACGATGTACCCTTCGGAATCTTTCCACACTTCAACCCCGCCTCAATTCTCTCTCCAGTCAGAATCAGATCAGTGAACCCTGCAGACGAATTCCCGATAAGATGGTTGAAAAATGGCCCAGATAGGGTCCCCAAGAACATGTCTACCAACTCCCGATCAGTCAACGGAGGCTGCACCCTGCCAGCCAGGTCTCTCCACTTCTGAGCGTACTCCTTAAAACCTTCACTTGAACCTAACGACATACCCTGGAGTTGGGTACGTGTAGGGGCAAGTCGGCATTATATTGATACTGCTTGTAGAAAGCAGTAGCCAACTCCTCCCAGTTACGAACCTTGGTCCCATCCAGCTGATAGAACCATTCGAGATGAGTCCCTGAAAGACTCTCCTGGAAGAAGTGGATCCACAAATTCTTATCCGCTGAGTACGGTTGGATTTTCCGAACATAGGACCTGAGATGTAGCTTGGGACAAGACGCCCCGTCATATTTAGTGAAAGATGGTGCTTTGAACTTATGAGGAATAATCACACCAGTAGACAAACCCAGATCTCCAAAATCCAGCCCAGGCACCTGTTGTATTTCCATAGCATTCAGCCTGTCCTCCAACTGCTTGTATCTGTCTTCTGCAGGAGGATACTGCTCTTCATCAAAATCAGTCTCGTTGTCGGAGACTACCGGACTAGGACCTTTTTCTGCTTGAGGAGTACTCTTGCCAATGGAAGAACCAGCCTCTTCATTCTGGAAAGTGTTGCCAAACCTTCGGCCCGAGCTAAACAGAACAGTTCTTCTCTTCTTCTTCTTCTTCTCCTTCTTCAGGAGCAGAGCCTTCAGCTCTTCTTGGCCTTGAGCCAAACCCTTGATTAATTCCTGAAATTGCGCATTCTGCGCCTGAAGAGCTTTGATGGATGTCTCAGATGATGACGAGTCAGGGTTCATGATGCTGAAATAAACAGCGAAGAACGGTAAGCAACCTGAAAAGAAGAAAACTTGCTATGCACATGATGAATGAGATGTGTTTATGCAATGCATTCAAGGGTTCGAAAGTTCAAATTTGTTGTAGACAAAAAGGAACACACGTTATCATTAAGGAAATAATTGTTCAGTACATCAAAGCCTCATGGGCAAAATAATACAAGAGCAAATCAATCCCAGAATATACTACGCATCCTCTTTGGAACTACGTAAGTGTTGAGATTCCTCTCCTCATGCAACAGGCGGGTGAGCTCCAAGACCTTCTTTTCACTGGCATGTAGACTAGTCTCAAGAGAATTCCGTTCTTCCTTAAGCTGGATCCAGCTCTTCTGCATCTCTTCCCAGGATGTGGGCATATCAGGGTGCTGAATAGTGTAGGACACTTCTCCTTCCAAGACTGGCTCTTTGATCACAGGGAGCATATGGGGATAAGGCATCACTAACTTTTGGGAGCGGGCTCGTACCCACTTGAGATAAGGTTCCAACGGGATGGAGTTCCTGTGCCCCAGTGTCTTGCTGTCTATCCTACTTGGCATCCTCCAGGCTCTGATAAATCTCTGGCGAAGTCCTTGAGTATCGTTGTTGAAGTCAAAAACTATGTCAGGAATTAACATGTCATGAGGACCATCCCTCCGAGCATAACCAAACTGTCTCCAAGCCAGGCATGGGTTGTAAGTAATACCTCCTCTGATTCCAAGTAAAGGAACATTAGGGTACTCCCCGCAACGATCAATGATAGTGACATCTTCTCTGGACCTAGGGCACCAATGTATATCTGCATGTGTGAGAGTCATCAACCGTTGTGACCACCTCAAACCCCGCTCGTTCTTCAAAACTGATTGTGGAAGGTGCGAAATAAACCACCTTCCCAGAAGAGGAGTGCAACAAATAAGGACACCTCTTTTTCTGATGGTTCGAGTGTAACATGAGTGAAGGATGTCCCCCAGCAACGTAGGTATAGGATTCCTGGACATAAAGATCTGGACAGCACTGATATCAATAAGCTGATCTGGGTTAGGGAACAACACCAAACCATAGACAAGGAGGGCCACAACCTCTTCAAAAGCTTGCAAGTCAAGGGAGTTCCAACATTCATGGGCCTTTTCAAACAGAAATCTGGCTAAGAACCCTTTGATACCACTTCTAACTTCCCAATGTCCCTTGAGGTCAGATGATTGTAGGTACAAGGCTTTAGCAATCTCTTCAAGCTTGGGTTCCTTTTCCGTACCGTTGTAGGGTAGCTGATCAAGGATAGGGATCTTCAGGAGCCGGGAGAACTCCTCCAATGTAGGTACCAACTGATAATCCAAGAGGGTGAAACAGTGATGCAGAGGGTCAAAGAATTGGAACAGGACCTTGATCATATCTTCCTCAATGTTGGTATTGACCAAGATGATGAGACTTCCATGTCTTTCACTGAATGAAGAGTTCTCGGGAATCCTGGATATAAGATCCTTAAGCTGAGGAGGGACCCTTACAAGGATGATTTGAATTATCTTTCTACGAACAGTTTCCATGTCCTACAGAACAAGGAACAAAGATGAAGATTCGAACCCCTGAAATGGTTAGTCAATGCATATGATGCTGGATGATGTCATGATGCTATGATTAAACACACCGCAGATATTTACAAAGACAAACATATAAGGCACACAAGGCACACAAGACAAGCCCTTAGGGTTTAAGGCCAGCATGGGGTCTGGGTAGTACCCTCTTGAAGTTGGTGGGTTCAACCTGTCCTATTAGAAGTAACCGGGTTCTAAGGGTCCCAATATCACGGGATTGCTTTCATTGTTCATCGTTTCGATTTAGCCACTGAACTGGCGACCGAAATATTCCAGGAAAGCAACCCTCAATTGAGTGTAGTATCGAGTATCAACCAACCTCGGACTGCACCAAAGTCAGTTATCTCACTACCCTAAAGAGGCCAAGATAGTTCAATTAAGGTTCCTAAGGTCTGTTGATGCTTCACGACACCACGCGGAGGCCCCGTACTCTCCTTGACTGAACTCAAGGGTTACCGGTACACACCAAAGTGCCACATCAATGTAGCAGACTGTTTCAACCATGTCGGTATACCCCGCACAGTTCCCTCACAGTCTTGTTGCTACTTTCTAAGAAGGTATCCCCAGATCCAGGTTAGGATCTATAGAACTCCCAAGACAGTCCCACAATTTAAAGCAAACAAGGAAAGCAATTGAAAACACAGTTATGAACTAACCCTAAGGTACACCTCACTTTAAGTTTAAGTCCCCAGCAGAGTCGCCAGTTCTGTGATCGGTGGATCTGGAACTGACTGTTTAACGCTGGTTCGCGAAATGTCGCGGAAGCAAGAGTCGCCACCGTCTTTTATTTTCTCCAAATGGAAAGGACAAAAGCACAGAAAAATTCCTTAAAGAGATTGCTCTCGGTTCGAGAGGTAGATTATAGAAAGGGAAGGTGTTAGCACCCTTTCTATCCATGGTTATCCATGGGCTCTTAGATACTTGCTCACTTGTGTTTTCAAAAATGGTTCGTTTGCTTTTCAATGTGGGTTTTTAAAAAGTTTCTTTGAAAATTCCAGTTCGACTCTTGTATCGGTCCTCAAGAGTGTTTGAAAAATTGCTTTCGAAAGCTTTTTGAAAAGGTGTCGGTGTGAAAAGTATTTTTGAATTTGTTTTGAGATTAGAGCAAGTATCTAGAGTCGTCTACCTACCCTAAGGAATTCGTCTGTGTAGATGTCCTTTAAAGTAGTGCCATCCCACCATTGAGAGGTAGGTAGCACCACCGTTGGAGGTGTTCGGGTCAATTCGAGGTTCGGGACATGGTGATCACCAGAGCAATGGGAGGATACCTTAGAAGCTACCCTCATGCCAGGTTCCCGGATCATGAGGACTTACTAAGACGTCCTCTACTCGACGATCACCTTTCGAGGCAAGGCAACAGTGAGGCGTACCCTAGGGGTGGTGTGTGCGATTTGTGTGTCGTTTTCAGATATTTTTGTCTTTTGTCATGTCATTGATGATCTAGCGTTTGTTTTTATTTTTGTCCATTCATTCTTTCATGCCTTTATTAACATTTAAAAAGTGCGAGAAGTAAAAGATTCTAAGCTATTACAAAAGGCGCGGGTCCACATCGCCAAAGTTTCCAGAATCCGATTTGACAGAAAATAAAGAATTAAAGAAAAGTAAAGAAATTAAATTGTCCGAGTTTACAAGGCCTTGGGAGAGGTACATAAATATTATACGAGAAAGAAATAAACACGCAAATTAAATAAGAATTAAAAACGAGGGCGTTGGACCCTTTTTGCAAAATTAAATTAAATGATGAAATTAATTAATTAAAAAAAAGAAAAGAAATTGTTTTTTTGGTATTTTTTGGTTTTAATGAAAAAGAATTAATTAACATAACATGCTAACCCTAATTCTACAATTTTTATTTTATTATGAAAACATGTTAAAGTTTTAACCTAAAATTAACCCTAATTAATTTACATGCAATTTAATTACAAAAATAAATATTTAATATTTAATTATTATGAAAGAAAATAAAAAGGGATAAAAAATTAATTAAACTCTAATTCTACTAATTTTAAATTAATTAAGAAAATATTACAATTAGACCTAATAACTAAAATTAATTAATGCAATTTATTTAAAAAAATACTAAAATAAAATATTTATTATTTTTTCATCTTTTTCTGATTTTTTATGTGTTTTTTTATATTATTTATGAAAATATTAATTTAAAGAAACTGATTAAAAAAATAATATTTGAAATAAGTAAAATAAAGAAAAGAAATAAAAATTCAAACCTAGGGGGGGTATCTGTCCCCAAAGTGGAGGTGAAAGCCCAGCAATTTGAGCCCAATTATTCATGGCCTGGCTGACTTTTTCATGCAACGTGTGGGAGCATTGACTAGAGTGCATCATGTTCCCCAGATCCTGGCCTTTGATTGAATACCCTGGGACGCGTGGCCAGCTTGATTTTGAGGGCGCACAGTGGTCCACTATGTTGAGTCTGCATATGAATATTAAATGAAGAAAAATATGAAAGGGGGTGGGGACCTGGGGCTCGAACCCAGGTCCTGAACATTACCAACCAAACGCTTCACCAACCATGCTATTTTGTCTATCTGTAAATAAGATAATCAATAAATATAATAAAACAAACAAGCACCAACGCTTCTTTTTTCGCGCGAGATTTTGAACCAGCCATTCAGCTTATGCCACCGAGTCATCTTCCTCATTGTTTTGTTTTCCTGAAAATATAAAAAACATTGGCAACGGTTTTTACACCGTTCTAAAAGGCATCATTAGAGAAAATAGCGAATAGCACACGGGCATGTATAAATTGTTCGGACTAGGGCCATTAGAATCGTCTCTCTCTCACGAATCCAATGATGTATCTCTCATGGCCTAATTGTTCCAGGTTTGAAAACCCCTAAATCATTTTCCACGGAACCCTAATATGCTCTCATGGTGGATCCTTCGTTTTGGCATGAAACTCCAATCAAATTACACAGGTAGCTTGCAAACATCATTCTAAACACAAAAACAACAATGAAATATGTTAAAAACGCATGAATGATGGAAAACGATTTTCGAATTTTCCTTACCAACTTCAATGGTGATTTCGTGTTTTCTTGAGTATGGGACTTAGGGAATGATTGGAACACGTTCTATGATCCTTAAGGAAGCTAATGGAATAGCTATTTGGCCTTGAATCGTCCTAGAACTAGGTTTTCAGAATTGAGTTTTTTTTATAAATTTCCAAGTTTGTGTAAGGATTTCTGGCGCAGCTTCTTGGTTGTGTGCACTAGGGTTGCATTCTGTACTTATGTATGAGTGATCTAGGTCAAAGAAATCAAACAAAAAGCTTGGCATTCATGACTTGCAAGATTTGATTTTCAAAGATCTTTTTCAATATTTTTTCATGCTATTTTGACCCTAATCATATCCAATCAATTCAATTCCTTCCATATCTGATCATGCACGAATTATTGAGTATATATCATGCACAAAAAGATTGAAAAACTTAGGTTTAGTATTTTTCATGTATTTTATTTAATTAAAATGAATTATTAATGATAAAAATCCAAATAAATAAATAAATAATGAAGAAAAACTTCCCTTTGGGCCAAGTGGTCGTGCACATGCTTTGGATGATGAATTGTGGAAGAAAAATAGGCCCATTAGCAATTTTAGGTCATTTGAACCAATATTGACTTTTCAAAATATCCAAATATTTCCCAACTTCCACAAGGCATAACGTGCTAAATTTTTAAGATTTGCTCATGTTCTTGGACATTTTGGAAAGGTATTTGAGTCCTCTAACCAATGCCTTTGGTCCCATGTCATTTTGATTTACCAATCTCAAGTTATGGCCTTTGACTTAAAGTCCCTTTTTGTTGACTTTTGAAAATGACCTATAATGTTGAAATTGATAACTTTTTGTGAGAGCATTTATTGGACTTGAAGTGTGAAGGGGAGTTGTAGGAAATATCTTTCTCTTCAAAATGAGCTTTGGATGGAATTTTTATGATAATCCATGTGAAAGTTATGCCCTGGTCAATTTACAGTTGACTTTTTCAGTTGTCCAAATAAGGAAACTTTTGCATCTTGATGATTTTTGAGCGAAGCTTTGAGAATCATGATCAAGCATTGATCAAATGATGTTTGTGGCTTCAAAATGAGATGTTGACCAAAAATTTGGACTTTTGACTATCAAATGACCAGTTTGCCCCTACAGTTGACTGTAGTGCAATTAGGGTTTTTGACTGTGCAATTTTGTGCTGAAAGTCTTGAAACTTGGTATGAGGATGCTTGACCATATTTATAGGCATGTGAGACTTGATTGGTCCTTTGGAAACTTCATTTTCTTGATCAGAACCAAAAACCCTAATTTTGACTGTTCAGGAGGCTCTTACACTGTGCAACCCTTGGGGAATCTTGAAGCTTTGACTTGGCAATTCTTGAAGAATATGGGAGGGCAAATTTTGGGGTACAACACCCCTCTATCATCATTTTGAGTTTGGATGAGCCAACATTTTGTTATGAAATAGAAGAGGATGTTGTTAATGAGAAACCATAGTTTTACGATATCAAGAGATATATTAAGATTAATGAATACCCAAAGGATGCTTCTGTCACTGATAAGAAGTCTCTGCAGAAATATGCGGCCAAGTTATTCCTCGATGGGGATGTTTTGTACAAGAGAAACTATGATTTCATTTTGCTCAGATGCTTGGATAGACACGAAGAAAATAGGATCATAGAGGAAATTCATGAAGGTTCCTTTGGAACGCATGCCCGTGGACATACCATGGCCAAGAAAATCTTGAGAGAAGGTTATTATTGGTCAACAATGGAAAACGATTGCTACAATCCTTCCAGGATCTGTTACAAGTGTCAGGTCTATGCTGATGAGATGTATGTGCCACACAATCCTCTGAATTTCTTGACTTCACCTTGGCCCTTCGTAATGTGGGGTATTGACATGATTGGCCAGATTGAGCTGACTGCTTCCAATGGACACTGCTTCATTCTAGTTGCCATTGACTATTTCACTAAGTGGGTCAAAGCAACATCTTATGTAAACGTCACTAAGAAGGTGGTGGCTCATTTCATCAAGCATAATATCATTTTTCGATATGGGTGTAATACGTTGGGAGAACTGACTTGGGATGTTTTACGTTTGTTCGCAATTGTTGCGGTTAGCAAGAATCACCATCGACTTTTCTTTTATCCAAATGGAAAGGTGGAAAATAACAGGAAAGACCTTTGAGATTATTTCTTGAGTTCGGGGGGTAGATTATGAAAAGGGGAGGTGTTAGCACCCTTTTCATCCATAGTTATCTATGGGCTCTTATTTGCTTGCTAGATCACTTGATTTTGTTTGAAAATGTGCTTTATGGTGGTATTTGAAAGTATTTTTGAAAAGGCGCCTTCGTTTAGGCAAACTTTGTAATGGTTCTCGTTCATAAGAACGTATACAAAGTGTTGGACTTTTGAAAATATTTCATGTTTGGAAAGTGTTTGTTTGTTTTAAAAATGTTTGTTTTGAAAGTGAGAAAGGATGTTTGTTTTTTGAAAGTGAGCAAGCAACTAAGAACGTTTCTACCTACTCAAAAGTGTTTTGTTCATTTCTTCCTTCCTTTGATATTGCTATATCACCATTGATTGGTAAGAAGCCTTATCTTTAGATGTAAAGGGACGAGTGTGGGTCATCGTATAGTCATGATAACAATGTAATGAGATATCTTAGCATTTCTCTTTGAGGGACTAAGATAATTTGAAAGGCAACATTTGTAGCGTCATCGAGGGACTATGATCTTGTATTTTTTATTGTTTTTGCTAAGATATCTGTGATCGGTGGAAATAGAACTGATTGTTTTTAGCTGGATCGCGTATGTCGCGGTAAGCAAGAGTCGCCACCGTCTTTTATGTTCTCCAACATGGAAAGGACAAAAGCACAACAAAATTCCTTATTGAGAATGTCTCTCGGTTCGGGAGGTAGATTTATAGAAAGGGAAGGTGTTAGCACCCTTTCTATCCGTGGTTATCCACGGGCTCTTAGGCACTTGCTCTTATGTTTTCAAAAATGTTCGCTTTTCAAATGTGAGTGGGTTTTGAAAAAAGTTTCGTTTTGAAAGATTTCTAAGTGACTCTTGTATCTGTCCTCAAGAGTGTTTGAAAAATTTGTTTTGAAAACTTTTGAAAGTGTCAGTGTGAAAAGTATTTTTGTTTGTTTTTGAAGAGAGCAAGTACCCATGAGTCAACCACCTACCCTAAGGAATTAGGCTGTGTAAGAGTCCTTAAGGTAGTGCCATCCCACAATTGAAAGGTAGGTAGCACCATCGTTGGAGGTGTTTGGGTCAATTCGATTTTAGGGACAGTGTGGTCACCGAAGCAATAGTAGGACACCTTAGAAGTAACCCTAATGTCCTAGATCCTTTTAAATCTGAGGCAACTGGATCTTAGACATAAGGGCGACCGCTAAAACACCCTATACTTGACGACCACTTCGAGGCAACGAGTGAGGCGTACCCTAGAAGTGGCATGTGCATTGTGTGTTGTTTTCATGTTAACGTTTATCTTGGATCATGCAATTGTGAGCTACGAGTTGTTTTTAATTATCATACATTCTTTCATGCAATTTAGCAGTTAGGAGTGCGGAAAATAAAATACGGAAAGGTAAAAGCTATGCTATTACAAGGCGCGGGTCTATACATCGCCAAAAAACAAAGACCCGTTTTTGATAAAGATGCGGAAAGTAAAAAAGCAATAAACCTATTTACTATTACATCCTTGCAAGCAGTTACATAATAATCAAAATATAAAAATAACGTGCGAAAGAATTAAAATCAAGACGTCCTAGGGTTTTTGACCCTTTTGAGAAATTATGAGCTTTTTTGTCCTTTGCTTGAAATTAAATTAAAATTAAACCTAATTATTTAATTAATTATTTACAAGAAAGATATTTTTTGTGTTTTTTTTTTTTGTATTTAAAGAAATTAACATCAAAAGAAAACCCTAATTCTAAGTTATTTTAATTATTAATGAAAATGTTAAAGTTAAACTAATTTAAACTAATTAATTAATTTATATGTTATTTAAAAATAATAATAATTAATAATGATGATAATAAGAAAATGATTAAAAAGAGTCAAAACCTAATTCTATGCAATTTTTATTTATTGAGAAAAAGGATTAAAATTAAAACCTAAATTAAACTAAATTGATTGTTAGCATTTATTTAAAAAAAGAAGTTAATGGTGAAATTAATAAATAATTAACATATATTTACAATTTTGATTTTCTGATTTTTATTAGGAAAAATTAATTTGTTGGGAATTGATAATAATAATTAAAATAATTAAAAAAATTTAAAAGGAAAGAAAATAAATTGCAAACCAAGGGGGGTAAGATGGCCCATGTGGAGGTAAAATTGAGAAGTTATGGCCCAAGAAGACCAAGCCACATTTGACTTTCACAATCATGCGCTTGTTGGCTGACTAGGGAGTATCATGGACTTCATCCCCTGGCTACTGGATTGGGCATCAGGGGCACTTGGCAAGCTTAGGCGTGAGGACGTATGGTGGATCTTGGTACAAGCACTGCATTGGAACATGTTGTGAAAAATATGAAGAATTATATGGGGGACCTGGGAATCGAACACAGGTCCCAGTGATTGCAAGCCACGTCCACAACCACTCAACCATCGTGTTGTATTTGTAATAATAATAACCAACAAACAATATATGTTAATAATAATAGCTACGCTGGAATTCAGAAAACACGCGCGTAGATTTGAATGTCCCAACCACATGTTGCCACGCATTGTCTTCTTCATCTTTTCCTGCAAAACAAAGAACAGGTAGCGGGGGTTTTTAACCCCCACTAACTACAACAATGAAAAATAACGATTAGAGTTAGGGCGCATATAAATTGGGTGCGATGATTCCATTCAATTCGTCTTGAGCTTCTGAGTTTAACTGTATGTGTCTCAAGGCCTGATTTTTCCTCAATAAGAAAGCCTAATTTAAAAGCTCGAAAACCCTAAAATCCATTCATGGTGAATTGTGATTCTGTGAGTTTCAATGCAATTAAACCATGTCAAAAGCTTCATGTGAGTCTTGTGAATACAAAACACTCAACAACATGTATCAAATGCGCATGAATCATGATATGCAATTCAAAAAAACATGTATACAGGGTTGAACCGTTTCTGACAATTCTTGAGGCTTTAGTGCTTGTTTTATATTGCAAATTGTTTCTGGAGACTCAAGCAAGGTATTTGAATCAAGAATAGGCTTTGAACTCGCCTGGAACACTGATTTCAGTTTTGAAATTTTCTTGATTTTTTTGCAATTTGGTTATGGAGTTTTAGCAGCAATTTCACGTGTCCAGGAATAGGGTTTGCTTCAGCCTCTTTATGTGAAGAGAATTAGGTCAATTTTAAGCCCAACAATCCATTGCATTTATGTTTGAATGTGTGATTGCCAATCAAATCTTTTTCAATCTTTTTCTTTCATAAAACCTTGCCAATCATGGATATTTTGAGGTCCTTGAGGTGCACATGAATTGCCAGCTTGCCCTAGCCTTATTTTCTTCACAAAAAGATTTAAAAAACATATCTTTTGAATTTCCTACAATTAAAATCAATTAAATGAATTAATATTAATATAAATTCAATTAATTAATTAAAAATAAGAAAATAAATCAAATTAAGTTCAATGGGTCGTGCATAGGCTTTGGGTAAAGATTCAAGAAGGAATTTGAGGCCCATTAGCAAAAATGAAATGTTTTAGGCAAGGTTGACTTTTGAAAGTTCCCAAAAATTTCCCAACTTCTCCAATGCATATCTTGCTCAATTTTGAAGCTATGAACATGTTCTTTGACATTTTGGAAAGGTCTTGAAGTCCTATAACCAATTCCTTTGGTCCCATGTCATTTTGATTTACCAATCTCAAGTTATGATCTTTGACTTAAAGTGCCTTTTTGTTGACTTTTGAAAATGACCTATAATGTTGAAATTGATAACTTTTTGTGAGAGCATTTCTTGGACTTGGAGTGTGAAGATGAGTTGTAGGAAATGTCATCCCCTTAAAAATGAGCATTGGATTGGATTTTTATGATGAACCATGAAAAAGTTATGCCTTGGTCAATTTGCAGTTGACTTTTCAATTGTCCTAAAATAGTAACTTTTGACATCTTGAGACTTTTTGAGCCATGCTTGTGGAATCATGATCAAGATTTGATCAAATGATGATTGTGGCTTCAAAATAAGATGTTGACCAAAATTTTTGACTTTTGACTGTCAAATGACCATTTTACCCCTACAGTTGACTGTGAAGCAATTAGGGCTTTTGACTGTGCAACTGGATGCTGTGAGTCTTGAAACTTGACATATGGATGCTTGAGGATGTATATAGGCACATGGGACTTGATTGGACCCTTGGAAACCTCAACTTCCTTGTAAGAACCAAAACCCTAATTTTGACTGTGTTAGGAGGGTGTTGGACTGTGCAACCCTTGAGAGATTTTGAATCATTTGGAGATTGACCTTGACAAATCTTGAAGAATATGGGAGGGCAAATTTTGGGGTACAACAGTTGCCCCTGTTCAATCTTCTTAGACCTGAGGATGTAGATTGGCTGGCGTGCCTTTCGTAATCCGAAGGTGGAAGATGATTGAACACTAGAGTGCCCAGAAATTTGCACTCACATAGTAGAGTACTAGCAGTGTGATGACGGGAATGGGCTTACAGATGCCATTTGGAGAGATGACGGATAGGAGGATGGTTTTATAGATGCCATTTGAAGCTGTAACAGAATCTTGTCGGGAATGGGCTTATGGATGCCATTTGGAGAATGTTGGTGTGTGGATGGGCTTATAGATGCCATCTAGGTGTCGATCGCGTAAGAGATTTCTTAGAGAGAACTTGTGTACCTGAGAAAGAAAAATAATTACCTGGCCTATTACAAGGGTTGATCTTCAAACTCTTTATGTAGATATGCCCTGGCTGGATACAGGTATCGAATCTCTAAACTCTTCATGTAGATATCACCTGGCTGGATACAGGTATCGAGTCTACAGTCAGTTATTCACAGATGTGCCCTGGCTAGATACAAGAATCAAATCTGGAATTAGTCGTCAACAGATATGCCCTGGCTGGATACAGGAATCGAATCTTCAAACTCTTCAGACGTGCCCTGGCTGGATACAGGAATCGAGTCCGGAATTAGTCGTCAACAGATATGCCCTGGCTGGATACAGGAATCGAATCTTCAAACTCTTCAGACATGCCCTGGCTGGATACAGGAATCGAGTCCGGAATTAGTCGTCAATAGATATGCCCTGGCTGGATACAGGAATCGAATCTTCAAACTCTTCAGACGTGCCCTGGCTGGATACAGGAATCGAGTCCGGAATTAGTCGTCAACAGATATGCCCTGGCTGGATACAGGAATCGAATCTTCAAACTCTTCAGATGTGCCCTGGCTGGATACAGGAATCGAGTCTGGAATTTCTTCATGTAGATATGCCCTAGCTAGATACAGGTATCGAATCCACAATCAATCGCTCACATATATGCCCTGGCTAGATACAGGTATCGAATCTGGAATTGCGACAGTTGATAGTAATCATCTTTGTATTGACCTTTTTCCTGAAAAGGCAAAACGTCAGTAGTATGCAATGTCATGATGTATGAAATGCATGATGTTATGATGTTCTCAAAAATAAATGAGATTATGTCGTTATGATGCGTATATGTATGTAAGCAATATGTATGAAATGTTTATGAATGTATTTTCGTCTGGGAAAATAAATCCTTGACGAATGCCGGGAAATTGTTGAATCCTGGGCTGATGTTGAAGAGTAGCGTTCTTCGTTTCCGCTGGGGATGATAGTTGCAAGAATAAACCGGTAGGAGAAGATGACTCTGTTGGGGAATAAACTTGTTGAAGAGATTACTCTGCGGGGGATACTCTGTGGGAAGAGATACTTCGCTGAGATTTTGGTGAGAACTCCGCTGGGGATTCCGTTGATAAGCTCTGTTGGAATTGATGAACTCTGCTGGGGATAGGAAGAACTTCGCCGAGGATGATCTTTCCGTGGTAGTTAGCTGAGGATAACCCAGTTATAAGTTCTGGTGGGGAAATAACCTTTGAATAAAGCCGGGGAGAGCGTTCATACTCTGCAGGGGATAAGCTTCCAGAATCTACTGGGGATAAGCTTCCTACTGGAGAGATTGATTCAACTTTCCTGGGGAAACTTTTGGACTGTACTGGGGACATGGATTCCACTGGGGTGTCTGGTATTCCGCCGGGGAACAATCTTAGATCAAGACTGCCGGGGATGCTTGTTAGGAATGTTTGTATGCTCCGTTGGGGAATATTGAGATCTTCTGGGGATACCCAACTTCCTTGAGGCTGACCGTAGACTAACTCTGCTCGGGGAGAGTGTCGCTGACTTGATAGGGATATTGTGCCTTGTTAGGGCTGACGGGAGACCAACTCTGCTTGGGGAGAGTATTGTTGAATCTTGTCTTACTCTGCGGGGAGTGAAGGTATATGGGTTACATTCTTCAGCCGAACTTACCTTGGTACCTCGGTGGACAGAGCAATTAGATCGCTTAGACAACTCATTATTGCCGATGTTTCTAATGTCACCTGCAATTAGTCTTTTGTTTCGCATGCATATATTTATGAGTTAGCAATTAGTGTCAAATGCATATATCAAAAATGAACATTGGACGTTCTTTGCAAAACGAAACATAAAAAGGAAAATAATTGGCAATTTATCTGAATAGTGAATTTGTATTGATTTTGGAATTTGCCTGTAAATAGGCGTTTATGTACAAGAGGCTGACGTCTTAGTAAGAGAACGCCTCCGAACAACAGAGTTTATACAATTTTGTGAAAAGGAAAACAAAACAGCTATGTGAAAAGAATAATCCCACTGGGTTCCAACTCTGCTATCGTCTTTATGTCTTCAAGCATCTCATCACTTGGCTGCTTAGTTGAAGATGAAGCTGACTAATCGATGCCGTCTGAACCTGATGTTTGATACCGGATTCTGGATGCAAGGTGATTCAATGAGACATAGTATTACGCTTTAATCCCTAACTTTTGCCTGGACTGCCCTTTCGGGTTTTCAGTCCACCGGGATACCCATTTTTGCCCAAGCCGCCTTTTCAGGTTTTCGACTTGCCGGGTGTACAGATTTTTCTTCATTTTTCATCCCTTATTTTTGCCCGAACCCTTTTGGTTCGCCGGGAAGCCCTTATTTTTGCCTAGGTGTGTCAACCTAGCGGGTCTTTTATTCATGCGTAGTATCTTTTTACTATGTCCGCATTGGCAGGGTGAGGAAGGTCGTCACCATCCATGTTGGTTAGAATCATAGCTCCTCCTGAGAAGATATGTTTAACCATAAATGGCCCTTCGTATGTGGGGGTCCATTTGCCCCTGGGGATCACTTTAAGGAAGAATGATGCGCTTGATTACCAAGTCCCCAACTTGATACTCTTGTGGTCTGACTTTCTTGTTAAATGCCCTGATCATCCGTTTTTGATACGTTTGACCATGACAAATAGCGGTGAGTTTCTTTTCGTCAATTAGGTTTAACTGATCAAGTCGAGTCTGGATCCAATCATCTTCGCTCAGACCTGCATCCTTCATTATCTGGAGAGAGGGTATCTGGACTTCAATCGGCAAGACTGCCTCTATGCCGTAGACCAAGGAAAAGGGAGTTGCCCCGGTTGACGTTCTTGCTGAGGCACGGTACCCACGAAGAGCAAACGGTAACATCTCGTGCCAATCTTTATAGGTCACTGTCATCTTCTGCACAATCTTTTTAATATTCTTATTAGCTGCTTCTACAGCCCCGTTCATCTTCGGCCGATAAGGAGAAGAGTTGTGGTGCTGTATCTTGAATTGCTCGCAGAGCTCAGTGATCATCTTGTTATTAATATTGGTACCATTGTCCGTAATGATCCTTTCCGGGACGCCGTATCGACAGATCAGGTTGTGCCGAATAAACCGTGCCACGACGTTCTTGGTTACGGTAGCGTAGGAAGCTGCTTCAACCCACTTTGTAAAGTAATCGATCGCCACCAGGATTAAGAGATGCCCGTTGGATGACGTAGGTTTGATCTCGCCGATCATATCAATTCCCCACATTGCAAAAGGCCAAGGTGCTGTCAAGACGTTCAGAGGGACTGGAGGAACGTGCACCTTATCTGCATAAATCTAGCACTTATGACACGTCCGAGAATGTTGGTAACAGTTAGCTTCCATTGTGGACCAGAAATATCCTGCCCGAAGGATTTTCTTTGCCATGGTGTGTCCACTGGAATGCGTTCCGAAGGTACCTTCATGCAGCTCTGCCATGATCCTTTCTGCTTCAGTCTTATCCACACAACGCAGTAAGGTTGAATCATGGTTTCGCTTGTATAGAATGCCGTTGCTGAGGAAGAACTTTGTTGCGAACCTTCTCAGAAACTTCTTGTCATTGACAGATGCACCCTCGGGGTATTCTTGAGCTTCAAGGTACCTCTTCACTTCATGATACCAAGGTTTTTCAGTTACCACCTCAACCTCAAGATCACAGCAATATGCAGGTTCATCCAATTTCCAGATAATGACCCGGGGAGCCTCGTTGTCCCATTTGACTTTGAACATAGAAGACATCATAGCCAGCGCATCCGCCAACTGATTCTCCTCTCTTGGGAAGTGTTCAAAAGTTATCTCCGTGAAATGGGGGATCAGCGTCAACACACACTCTTTGTAAGGAATAAGGTTTGGGTGTTTCATATCCCACTCGCCTTTGATCTGATTGATCACGAGGGCGGAATCTCCAAAGACACTCAGAAACTTGATCCTTAAGTCAATTGCAGCTTGCAGACCCATGATGCATGCCTCATACTCCGCCATATTGTTGGTGCAGTTGAAACATAGTCGGGCAATAAGTGGAGTATGAGTGCCTTTTGGGGATATGATCACAGCACCGATACCGTTACCCAAAGCGTTGGAGGCTCCGTGAAAGTGCATAGACCATCAGGATCCTTCCTCAGGTCCTTCATCCGGTCCAGGTACTTCACAATCAGTTACTACCATGATGTTCTCGCCAGGAAATTCAAAGTTCATTGACTGGTAGTCGTCTACTGCCTGGTGTGCCAAATGGTCTGCCAATACACTTCCTTTGATGGCTTTCTGAGTCGTGTACTGGATATCGTATTCTGTCAAGATCATCTTCCATCTTGCTATTCTTCCGGACAAGGCGGGCTTTTCGAATATGTACTTGATTGGATCCATTTTAGAGTTCAACAAAGTGGTGTGAGTCAGCATATACTGTCTCAGCCGGCGAGCAGCCCATACCAAAGCGCAACAAGTTTTCTCGAGCAGTGAGTATCGGGTCTCACAGTCGGTAAACTTTTTGCTAAGGTAATAAATGGCATGCTCTTTTCGGCCAGACTCGTCATGCTGCCCCAGCACACACCCCATTGAGTTGTCAAGTACCGTCAAGTATAAGATTAGAGGTCTCCCTTCAACCGGTGGCATAAGAATGGGTGGTTCTTGGAGATACTCTTTGATTCTGTCGAAAGCGGCCTGGCATTCATCATTCCAACGTACTACTTGATCTTTCTTCAGTAGCTTGAAGATTGGTTCACAAGTAGCAGTTAGGTGCGAGATGAATTGGGCAATGTAGTTCAGTCGTCCTAGAAAGCCTCTGACTTCTTTTTCTATCTTGGGAACAGTCATCTCTTGTATGGCCTTAACCTTGGCAGGGTCCACTTGAATACCTTTGTCGCTCACGACGAAGCCTAGCAACTTCCCAGATCTTACCCCGAAGGTGCATTTGTTTGGGTTCAACCTCAGCTTGTACAACTTCAGACGGTCAAACAACTTTTGTAGATGGTCAAGGTGTTCCTCCTCAGTTTGAGACCTTGCAATCATATCATTGACGTATACTTCAATCTCATGATGGATCATGTCATGAAATAAAGCAACCATGGCACGTTGGTAGGTTGCCCCAACATTTTTCAACCCAAAAGGCATGACCTTGTAGCAGAAGGTTCCCCACTGAGTAACAAAGGTAGTCTTTTCCATGTCTTCAGGAGCCATTTTGATCTGATTATAACCTGAAAAGTCGTCCATGAAGGAGAACACCTTATGCTGAGCAGTATTGTCAACCAGAACATCGATGTGAGGCAGGGGGAAGTCATCCTTGGGGCCCACCCTGTTCAAATCCCTGTAATCAACACACATTCGGATTTTACCATCCTTCTTTGGTACTGGAACCACGTTGGCAACCCACTGAGGGTAAGAAGTCACTGCTAGAAACCCGGCATCAAATTGTTTCATAACCTCAGCTTTGATCTTCTCGGACATCTCTGGATGCATACGGCGGACCTTTTGTTTAACCGGAGGGCAGTCTTCCTTGGTAGGCAGGTGATGAACCACAATGTCGGTATCCAACCCAGGCATGTCTTCGTAAGACGAGGCAAAGATTTCCACATAATCATGCAACATCTGAATCAACCGCTGTTTCACGCTGAGCTCCAGATTGGCACCAATCTTGACTTCCTTTCTGTCTCTCTCAGTACCCAGATTTACCGTTTCCACTGGCTCTTCATGTGGCTGAATGGCCCTCTCTTCTTGGAGTAACAGTCTTGCAAGTTCACCAGGCACTTCGCAATCATCTTCACCTTCGTCTTCGGCTAAGTTGATCGGATTTTCGAAGTCATAACTGGCAGTAGCAGAGTCGTTACCAGTGAGATCCAGAGTGGATTGAAACCTGTATAGGTGAGTGTGTGTAAATATAGTTGTTTTTGCAATATATAAAGAAAGAAAGGGAGCACAAGATTCAAAATGTGAAAAACGTCCAATGTTTTTATTCATGATATATGGAAATGACAAGTAATAAGCCCTCATAAATGAAGCCACGGTGCCCCGGGTAAGACACCAGGCCATAAAGTTTCAAATTATTGTTCGTTACAAATTTAAAAACAAAGGAGTTCATTACTGAGAAACAAAAGTAACAGGTATGAAATCTTTGGCAGTCCAATTGTTCAGTCCACCGTTGGCCGTTGGGTAGATCCAGCTGTCAAATTCAGATTCCTCCGCATCGCCTTCAATAGCATTCACTCCCGGGTTGGTGATGAATACGGGAGGTCTTCCAATCCTTTCTTTACGTACATCCCTCTGAGCCTCTGCAGTGAAACCCAGCCCAAACTTGTCAGTCTTTGGAGTAAAATCAGGAAATCTGCCCGAGTTTGCACACTCACCCTTCTCAACCACAGCCCGGGCATCCTTCAAGGAAGCCAACTTCAAAGGAGAACTATCTTCAGTCACAGTCTCGGCTGATGCCAATGTTGGAGGCACCTCTTCAAAGTGTTGAAAGGGGGTCTCAATGAACTCCCCGTCCATCTCTATATACCGGAATGAGTTAAGATGGCTAACCATATATTCTTCCTCCCCTTGCACTGTAACAATCTTCCCTCTGACCGGGTACTTGAGTTTCTGATGGAGAATGGAGGTCACCGCTCCAGCCTTGTGGATCCAAGGACGACCCAGTAAACAAGAATAGGATGGTCGGATGTCCATCACATAGAATGTTGAGTCAAAGACTTGAGAACCAACCCGGATTGGAATGTCCACTTCACCATGTACCATCCTCTTCGACCCATCAAAGGCCCGGACAATAATGTTACTAGGCTTCAACTCCAAACCCTCACAATCCAACCTTTCTAAGGCCTTCTTGGGCAATACGTTCAGCGAAGAACCGGTGTCTACCAACACATGGGCGGGAGTAGTGCCCCTGTATTCAATGGAGACATGCAGGGCATCATTGTGGTTCTTTCCCTTGGCGGTCAGATCAGCGTTAGAGAAACCCAGACCATTATCAGCGGTTAAGTTGGCCACACAATCAGTAAATTGATCAGCAGACGTCTCTTGTGGCACATGGGCCGTCTTCAGGAAGGAAATCAGGGCCTTGGCATGGGCCTCTGAACATAACAGCAATGATAGCATAGATATCTTAGAGGGGGTGTGCCCCAGCTGTTCAACGACGTTGAAATCACTCTTCTTGATAATCTTAAGGATTTATTCCATCTCTTGCTGTGAAGCTTCAACATTAACAGTCTTCGGTGCCTCCATCTGGGCAGGCACATCAGCAATCCCTTTGCCCCGAGTGTCAGATGACTCGGCAGCAGGGGTAGAAACTTGATCAGGAGGGGAAACAGACACACTGGCAGGTGTGATAACAAGAGGCCTCTGAATAGCAGAAGGTGCAATATCAGGCGAGAAGATCCTGCCACTGCGAGTAACTTTAGCAGGACTGGTGATGTTATTGATGCCGGTAATGGTATTGAACTCTTGTTTTACCCCGAGCACATACACATCTTCCCCATAGTGCCACGGGACAGCCTTGTCAGATTTATAGGGGAGGGGCCCCGGAACGATAATGATGATAGGTGCAACAGACATGATTTTGATGGGCTTCCTCTGGGGAGCCTTGGTAGGATTATTGAAAATGGTGACAACGGATACTTCTTCAGTAGGGACAATAGGAACAGCGGTCTTCTTGAACAAGATCTCTTTGATATCCATCAGGTTTTGGATGCCTGACTTCAACAACAGACAACCAGCAGGTGAAACAGCACATAGAAGGCAACCCTTGCTACATCCCGGAAATAAACCGGCTAGCAACAGGTTCCTTTTGACGGTCAACAATGGAGTAACAATCTCATCCACAGAGACTACATACAGGTCTTCCTCAATAGCATTTACTCCATGCTGGGGCATAGGAGCAGTCACAACGTTGGGCCTTTCGGGCGCCTCAAACTGTATTTCCTTGGCATTGATAAGGTCCTGGACCTTATTCCTCAGGGCCCAACAATCATCAGTAGAATGCCCCGGGCTATCAGAGTGATAAGCACAACGGGCGTTGGGATTGTACTTCGGAGAGGTTGTGTTTACCACCTTCGGAGCTTCTCTGACAGTTACCAAGTTGGTTGATAGCAGTTGCGGCAAGATCTGAGACAAGGTCATACTAAGCCAAGTGTATTCTCTTCTGGGTCTCTCACCCCTTGGTTGGTTAGGTTGCCGAGGAGCAACAACAGGCTTTGAAATCACCACCGCGTTGACAGATTGGCGGCGTTCTGGTTTATTTTGTCTTCTGGGACCATACACAGCACTAGCTTCCTTCTTAAAAGGCTTCTTTTCAGAACTTGAGGACGCACCTTTCTGTATCTTCCCCGATTTCATACCAGCTTCTATTCTCTCTCCAGTCAGAATGAGGTCTATAAACCCTGCAGAAGAATTACCAATCAGGTGATTGAAGAACGGACCAGACAAGGTCCCCAAGAACATGTCAACAAGCTCACGGTCAGTCAACGGTGGTTGCACCCTGCCAGCCAGGTCCCTCCACTTTTGCGCGTACTCTTTAAAACCTTCTCCCGATCCTAGCGACATACCCTAGAGTTGGGTACGTGTAGGAGCGAGGTCGGCATTATACTGATACTGCTTATAAAAAGCAGTAGCCAAGTCCTCCCAGTTTCGAATACTGGCTCCATCCAGCTGATAGAACCACTTGAGTTGAGCCCCTGAAAGGCTATCCTGGAAGAAATGGATCCATAAGTTCTTGTCCACAGTATATGGTTGGATCTTCCGCACATAAGATCTGAGATGTAGCTTAGGGCAGGAAGCCCCGTCATACTTCGCAAAAGATGGTGCCTTGAACTTGTGTGGGATCACCACCCCAGAAGATAAACCCAGATCTCCAAAATCAAACCCAGGCACCTGTTGAATTTCCATGGCACTCAGACGATCCTCTAACTGCTTGTACCTGTCTTCAGCGGGAGGGTACTGCTCATCATTGAAATCAGTCTCGTTGTCAGAGACCACAGGACTAGGAACCCTTCCCCCTCGGGAACTGCCTTTGCCTACAGAGGAAGCAGCTTGGTCAGCCTCATTTTGCAGTGTATTGCCAAACCTCCGTCCAGTATTGAATAGTACAGTTCTCTTCTTCTTCTTCTTTACCAGCAGAGCCTTCAATTCCTCTTGACCTTGGGCTAAACTCATGATCAACTCTTGGAATTGGGCGTTCTGAGCCTGGAGGGCCTTAATGGATTGCTCAGTAGATGATTCAGGATTCATGATGACTGCTGAAATAAACAGCGAAGAACATTAAGCAAGCTGAAAAGAAGAGTACCTGTGATGCATATGATGAATGGAATGCGTATGATTTATGTTTTCAAAGACAATCGGGATTTTACTTTGTAAACAAAAAGGAAGCGCACTTTATTAGATTCAACTTTGAAATTTAAATTGTTCAACAAATTGCCCTTAGGCATTACATAAAATGGAAATACTGAAAGGGAAATAAAAACTGTAAAAGGAATATCCAAGTCCCATCAATGCTCCTATGGTCTCCTCTTCTCAGTACGGATGTAGTCATTCAGGGCCCGCTCGTTCTCCAACTGCTTTGTCAGCTTCTGGATTTTCTGTTCTTGTTCATTGAACTTCACCCGATAAGAATCCCGTTCTTCCTGTAGTTGCGCCCAAGACCTCTTTAGTGTATCAACATCAGTAGGTATCTGAGGAGGGAGAACAGTTGGAGGAACCCCGTCTCTATCAGGATATTCAAGAATGATGGGTCTGACAGCTTCGTATGGCATACCTAACTTCTGAGCACGGATGCAGACCCATCTGTAGTAGGATTCCATAGGTAGAGAAGTCTTCGGTCCCAACTCATGTGGGTCAGCTTTGTGAATTATGTCCCAAGCCTTGATGAATCTACGACGCAGCTCTTCACTATCTACCTGAAACTCAAAACTGATGTGAGGTACCAGCATCTCATGAGGTCCTGCTCTTCTGGCCCTTCCAAATTGACGGAGAGCTAAACATGGATTATAAGAGATTCCTCCCTGGGTACCAATCAAAGGAACATTAGGATATTCTCCGCAACGATCAATAACAGCTACCTCATCCAAACCCCTGAGAGTCCAAATGATGTCATTATCAGTGAGAGACATTAACCTATGAGCCCAACCTCTTCCTTCTTTGTTCTTCAGCACGAACTTAGGGAGGTGCGAAATAAACCACCTCACTAACAAAGGAGCACAACACCACAGAGTTCCCCGTCTTCGGGCAGTACGAGCATAGAGTTGTTGCAGGATATCACCCAAGAGAGTAGGCACAGGGTTCCGAGACATGAAGATCCTTATGGCATTGACATTGACAAAGTTATCAGGATTTGGAAACAGAACCAGACCATAGATTAAGAGAGCCAGAATGTCTTCGTACGCCCTGAAGTCTAATTCATTCCAGAAACTGTTAGCCTTACCAATCAGAAACTTGGCCAAGAAACCCTTAACTCTGCTTCTAGTCACCCAGTTGTCCATTACTTCTTTGTTGGTCAAGGGAAGGGCTGCAGCAATCTCCTCAAGCCTAAGAGTCTTTTCCCAACCAGTGAAGGGAGTCTGATCTAAGATAGGGATACCAAGCAAATCAGAGAATTCTTCCAGGGTAGGGACCAGCTGGAAGTCTTGAAAGGTGAAGCAATTATACAAGGAATCATAAAAATGGGTCAAGACACTCATCAGTTGTTGGTCCCACTTTGCAGTGACTAAACCGAGAAGAGAACCATGCCTCTAGATGAAGGAAGTGGTGTTTGGAATTCTGCTAACCAATTCTTCAAGCAACTCAGGTGGGTGAACAAAATTAAGCCGGATAGTGTTCCTTCACACAGGCATCATGATGTCCTACAAAACAGAGCAAAGGTGAAACCCTCTTGTCTTTGAAATAGGTCAGCCCTTATGCCGGATGCATGCAATGTCTATGATGGTATGATGTCATGATAAAGCACACCACAAATATTCACAAAGGCAAACATGATAAGGCACACAAGTCACACAAGACAGCCCTTAGAGTTTAGGCCAGCATGAAGTTCAGGTACTACCCTCTTTCAGTTTGTTGGTTAAGACCTGTCCTATCAAAAGTAACCGGGTTCTAGAGGATCCCAATATCACTGACTACCCTCAATCGGTCATAACTCTAGCGTCGCAATCTTTTCTTGCAGCCAGAACCATCGCGAGAGTTTAGCCTCAATGGGTGTAGCATACTGCTACTGTTCTATGGCCAAGTTGGGTCAAATTAGGGTTCTAAGGTCGGTTGGTGCTTAATGACTCCTCAGAAGACCCATATTCTCCTCGTTGCAACACAAGGGATATCAATACAGACCAAGGTGCCACACCAACGTAGCGACTGCTTCACCCGTGTCGGTCTACGCCGGACAGGTCCCTCACAGCTTCTACTGCCTAAAAGGGTATCCCCAGATCCGGGTTAGGATCTATGAAACTCCAAGACAATGCCCACAATAATAAATCAAACAAAGTAAAGCAATTGAAAATACAAGTATGATCTATCCTAAGGTACACCTCACTTACAACATTCCCCAGCAGAGTCGCCAGATCTGTGATCGGTGGAAATAGAATTGACTGTTTTTAGCTGGATCGCGTATGTCACGGTAAGCAAGAGTCGCCACCGTCTTTTATGTTCTCCAACATGGAAAGGACAAAAGCACAACAAAATTCCTTATTGAGAATGTCTCTCGGTTCGGGAGGTAGATTTATAGAAAGGGAAGGTGTTAGCACCCTTTCTATCTGTGGTTATCCACGGGCTCTTAGGCACTTGCTCTTATGTTTTCAAAAATGTTCGCTTTTCAAATGTGAGTGGGTTTTGAAAAAAGTTTTGTTTTGAAAGATTTCTAAGTGACTCTTGTATCTGTCCTCAAGAGTGTTTGAAAAATTTGTTTTGAAAACTTTTGAAAGTGTCAGTGTGAAAAGTATTTTTGTTTGTTTTTGAAGAGAGCAAGTACCCATGAGTCATCCACCTACCCTAAGGAATTAGGCTGTGTAAGAGTCCTTAAGGTAGTGCCATCCCACCATTGAAAGGTAGGTAGCACCACCGTTGGAGGTGTTTGGGTCAATTCGATTTTAGGGACAGTGTGGTCACCGAAGCAATAGTAGGACACCTTAGAAGTAACCCTAATGTCCTATATCCTTTTAAATCCGAGGCAACTGGATCTTAGACATAAGGGCGACCGCTAAAACACCATATACTTGACGACCACTTTCGAGGCAACGAGTGAGGCGTACCCTAGAAGTGGCATGTGCATTGTGTGTTGTTTTCATGTTAACGTTTATCTTGGATCATGCAATTGTGAGCTACGAGTTGTTTTTAATTATCATACATTCTTTCATGCAATTTAGCAGTTAGGAGTGCGGAAAATAAAATACGGAAAGGTAAAAGCTACGCTATTACAAGGCGCGGGTCTATACATCGCCAAAAAACAAAGACCCATTTTTGATAAAGATGCAGAAAGTAAAAAAGCAATAAACCTAATTACTATTACATCCTTGGAAGCAGTTACATAATAATCAAAATATAAAAATAACGTGCGAAAGAATTAAAATCAAGACGTCCTAGGGTTTTTGACCCTTTTGAGAAATTATGAGCTTTTTTGTCCTTTGCTTGAAATTAAATTAAAATTAAACCTAATTATTTAATTAATTATTTACAAGAAAGATATTTTTTGTGTTTTTTTTGTATTTAAAGAAATTAACATCAAAAGAAAACCCTAGTTCTAAGTTATTTTAATTATTAATGAAAATGTTAAAGTTAAACTAATTTAAACTAATTAATTAATTTACATTTTATTTAAAAATAATAATAATTAATAATTATGATAATAAGAAAATGATTAAAAAGAGTCAAAACCTAATTCTATGCAATTTTTATTTATTGAGAAAAAGGATTAAAATTAAAACCTAAATTAAACTAAATTGATTGTTAGCATTTATTTACAAAAAGAAGTTAATGGTGAAATTAATAAATAATTAAAATATATTTACAATTTTGATTTTCTGATTTTTATTAAGAAAAATTAATTTGTTGGGAATTGATAATAATAATTAAAACAATTAAAAAAATTTAAAAGAAAAGAAAATAAATTGCAAACCAAGGGGGGGTAAGATAGCCCATGTGGAGGTAAAATTGAGAAGTTCTGGCCCAAGAAGACCAAGCCACGTTTGACTTTCACAATCATGCGCTTGTTGGCTGACTAGGGAGTATCATGGACTTCATCCCCTGGCCACTGGATTGGGCATCAGGGGCACTTGGCAAGCTTAGGCGTGAGGACGTATGGTGGATCTTGGTACAAGCACTGCATTGGAACATGTTGTGAAAAATATGAAGAATTATATGGGGGACCTGGGAATCAAACCCAGGTCCCAGTGATTGCAAGCCACGTCCACAACCACTAAACCATCGCGTTGTATTTGTAATAATAATAACCAACAAACAATATATGTTAATAATAATAGCTACGCTGGAATTCAGAAAACACGCGCGTAGATTTGAATGTCCCAACCACATGTTGCCACGCATTGTCTTCTTCATCTTTTCCTGCAAAATAAAGAACAGGTAGCGGGGGTTTTTAACCCCCACTAACTACAACAACGAAAAATAACGATTAGAGTTAGGGCGCATATAAATTGGGCGCGATGATTCCATTCAATTCGTCTTGAGCTTCTGAGTTTAATTGTATGTGTCTCAAGGCCTGATTTTTCCTCAATAAGAAAGCCCTAATTTAAAAGCTCGAAAACCCTAAAATCCATTCATGGTGAATTGTGATTCTGTGAGTTTCAATGCAATTAAACCATGTCAAAAGCTTCATGTGAGTCCTGTGAATACAAACCACTCAACAACATGTATCAAATGCGCATGAATCATGATATGCAATTCAAAAAAACATGTACACAGGGTTGAACCATTTCTGACGATTCTTGAGGCTTTAGTGCTCGTTTTTGATTGCAAACTGTTTCTGGAGACTCAAGCAAGGTATTTGAATCAAGAATAGTCTTTGAACTCGCCTGGAACACTGATTTCAGTTTTGAACTTTTCTTGATTTTTTTTCAATTTGGTTATGGAGTTTTAGCAGCAATTTCACGTGTCCAGGAATAGGGTTTGCTTCAGCCTCTTTATGTGAAGAGAATTAGGTCAATTTTAAGCCCAACAATCCATTGCATTTATGTTTGAATGTGTGATTGCTAATCAAATATTTTTCAATCTTTTTCTTTCATAAAACCTTGCCAATCATGGATATTTTGAGGTCCTTGAGGTGCACACGAATTTCCAGCTTGCCCTAGCCTTATTTTCTTCACAAAAAGATTTAAAAAGCATATCTTTTGATTTCCTACAATTAAAATCAATTAAATGAATTAATATTAATATAAATTCAATTAATTAATTAAAAATAAGAAAATAAATCAAATTAAGTTCAATGGGTCGTGCATAGGCTTTGGGTAAAGATTCAAGAAGGAATTTGAGGCCCATTAGCAAAAATGAAATGTTTTAGGCAAGGTTGACTTTTGAAAGTTCCCAAACATTTCCCAACTTTTCCAATGCATATCTTGTTCAATTTTGAAGCTATGAACATGTTCTTGGACATTTTGGAAAGGTATAGAAGTCCTCTAACCAATGTCTTTGGTCCCATGTCATTTTGATTTACCAATCTCAAGTTATGGTCTTTGACTTAAAGTGCCTTTTTGTTGACTTTTGAAAATGACTTATAATGTTGAAATTGATAACTTTTTGTGAGAGCATTTCTTGGACTTGGAGTGTGAAGATGAGTTGTAGGAAATTTCATCCCCTTCAAAATGAGCATTGGATGGGATTTTTCTTATGAACCATGAAAAAGTTATGCCTTGGTCAATTTGCAGTTGACTTTTCAGCTGTCCTAAAATAGTAACTTTTGACATCTTGAGACTTTTTGAGCCATGCTTGTGGAATCATGATCAAGATTTGATCAAATGATGATTGTGGATTCAAAATAAGATGTTGACCAAAATTTTTGACTTTTGACTGTCAAATGACCATTTTACCCCTGCAGTTGACTGTGAAGCAATTAGGGCTTTTGACTGTGCAACTGGATGTTGTGAGTCTTGAAACTTGACATATGGATGCTTGAGGATGTATATAGGCACATGGGACTTGATTGGACACTTGGAAACCTCAACTTCCTTGTAAGAACCAAAACCCTAATTTTGACTGTGTTAGGAGGGTGTTGGACTATGCAACCCTTGAGAGATTTTGAATCATTTGGAGATTGACCTTGACAAATCTTGAAGAATATGGGAGGGAAAATTTTGGGGTACAACAATATCCCACATGCATAACATGACCATTTTTATAAGGCAACAAGTGGAATTACCCTAAGGGTGCATGTGTGAATAGTGTGTTTGATTTGCATGTATTTAATCTTTGATTAGGGTTATCTACTTGTTGATTTTATCTTCTCATAAAAATCCTAATTACTAGCATTTATATTAAAGCGGTAAATTGCGGAAAATAAATATTCTACGCTATTACAATCATTAGGGGGATGGGGTGTACAAATTTACAAATATGGATTGCAAGAATTTTAAAGTCCTAATTATCTATTACAACCATATTGAAATAATGTACAATAAATGTAAAATGGATTTGTTTTGTTTTTTTTAAAAGAAGAAAATGAATTAGCTTAAGAAAATGTTTTTGATCTTTTTATTCCAAAAGAAACAAAATGAAGTATGTGAATATAAAAATATTTTGTTGTTTTTTATTATTGAAAATAGAAGTGATATTAATAATAAGAGAAAAAGGGATCAGAATCAGCGCATTGCTGATACAGAAGAGAACAAAAGTTCTGACTCTGGTACACTGCAAGTCAGAAGGAAAATGTTAGCAGACAAAAGGAGGGCCAGAAGTTCTGGGTCCGGGCACACTAAGGTTTTGGAGTTGCTGGGAACAAGGGAAATATTAGAAGTTCGGATGTAACTGGTAGCCTAGAAGTGATAATGTTACTGGAAGGTCAGAAGTTCTGGTCCAGGATGGAAAAAATGTCAGGGAATAAACATAAAAATAAAGGTGTTTCTGGGGCTAGAACTCAGGACCCTTAACACTAATGTCTTATGCATGCATTCTCTACCACTGGGGTGGCTATACATCCAGTATTAGAAGCAAAAACATAATTATATAACATAAAGTAAGTTCTGATGATGAGCTTCATCTCCCTTTCCGTGCCAATTAGAGCATCTACGACTTAATCATTTCTCAACAAGACAGAAAATGCACACATAACAGTTATGGCAGGTTTCCATCATGATTTCAGAAACATAAAAAATTAGGACTGTAAATTAGAAGCAAGCATCTATTTTACTGATCCTAATTCTAAATCCTAATTTCCTCAAGAAGTTCTAAACTGAAATTCTTTCAACTTAGGCAGGAAATACATGAAATCTAAGAATATGTATACAACATCAGAGTCAGGATGTCTACATTGTATTTTTGAACATGCAAGTCTAGAAATGCCTAAGCAATATGATGAGAGTCAGAAGAAACTTATCTTGCCGCTTAAAAAATGTCTCGTGACCTAGAGTCTGGTTCTGACTGCTATGATGTTCTGATCAGCTTCCTCACGTACTCAAAAAGCTGGAACAATCATGAACTATGGATGGGTGGAAAATTATGGAGCAGCCAAGAAGCAGTGTTTTGGTTTTTTTAAAGATGGATATTGATGAAGATTGTATTTCTATTTGTAAACAGAATTGGAATTGTTTCTAAATGCGCGTTAGAAACTTAGTGGGTGATTTGGCCAAGAGATGTGCAAGACCACTAGAGTTTAAGCGTGAAAAGAAATAGAAGTTTAGCAGTTTTTTGTGTTTATGTTTTTTTTAGTTCCAAGTTCTTTGAAATTTCAGCAAGGTTTCAAGGCTAATTTCGAAATTCTTGACCTCTTTACAGTTGCAAATGAAGTTCAATTTATAGGCAAGGATTTCGTAGCTTGGAGAAGTCAAGGGTACAACCATCATACACTAGGCACGGACTTGTTCTTGAAGTGAGTTAAACGAGTATGGTGGTTAGTAGCTTTAGCCGCGCTTAAGTTGGATTTGTAAGCAGGAATTAAGGAAAAGTACCCTCAGAAGCAAAATAAAAGCATGGGCCCAGCATAAACTTGTACAAAAGTTTGCTTTTCAAGGACAACAATGTACTTCTATGCAACACGTGGGAAAATCCTTTGGATAAAGACTCAAAAGCAGTTGTGAGCATTAAATTATGATGATATTTATCAAAACAGAAATCCTGCAATGTGAGATTATGCATCATAGCTTAATTCTGGGTCAGAAGTTCAGCATCAGCGTAACTTAGAATAAACATCCAACTTCTGATCTTTGAATCTCTTTGTTTCAGCATGTTCTGAAAGAGCTCTCAGACTTTTTAGAAAGCTTGTAACACACTTTGTAGACCCTCTTTGAATTACTCTTGCCAATTCTGATTGAACCTTTGTGAAAACTGGTCCAGAAGTTCTAACTAAATCCTATTTTGGAAAGGTCCAGAATTTATTGAATGCTTTAATTTTATGGACGTGTCTTCAAGGATTTATAACTTGAAATCCCATTATTTCTAGAGGAAGTTATGTTATGCAATGTTCTAGATCTCATTGAAATCTACAACTCTTGTGTCAGAAGTTCTTCCAGAATCAGCTTGCATCAGGGTGAAAATCTGGCCAGAAGTTCTGAACTTATCATATTTCTTAACACTTAGAAAAAATTTATAAGTGTTTAGAATTTTGACTTTTCCAAAGCAAATTTGACTTTTGATTTTCTTAATGAGACAAACTTCATATTTCAACATGTCTTGATGAAATATGATTCTTGAAACTTGATTTTGATCCAAAAGTCATAGTTTTGACTTTTCAGTGTGCAATTGACCATTTTCCCTCGTGCCAATTCCAAACCTAAACGGATGTATCAGTGCTGCAAACTGGATGTCATGGAAGATCTTGTAAGGTAATCCTTTGAGAAATGAGAGGGAAAATTTTGGGGTTCAATAACTGCCCCTGTTCAATCTTCTTAAACCTGAAGAGTTAGATTGGCGAGTTCGCCATTCGTGACTTGAAGGTGGAAGATGATTGAACACTAGAGTGCCCAAAAATTTTCACTCGATAATGTGTTAGTTGACTGTGCAAGGAATGAGCTTAGAGATGCCATTCAGAGTGACTGGGGAAAACATCAGGATAAATCTTTTGGTTGATTTAAACTGGAGTGGTAGATGTCTTTGTCTGTAGATTTTCCCTGCAAGGAAAAAGATTAGTTGCATGCAGATGTATGCATGGTGTAATAATGTTCTCAAAATAAATGAGATAGGTTGTATTCTTTTGTCATGTATGTGTTATGGTTTACGAATGTGATGCGTTTCTTGCATTGTGTCTTTGTCTAGAAAAATAAATCCTTGACAACATGCTGATGAGCCTTGGGAAATGAGCTCCCAGACTGCTGTCGGGGATGAAGAGTATGCTCCTCCTATTTTAGGATGCTTCTGCTGGGAACCTGTTCCGCTATTTTAGGAGAAACTCCGCTGGGGAATACTGGCTTGTTTAAGAAGACTCTGTAGAGAGTGATGATCTCTGCTTGGGAAAAGAGTTCAATGCTCTAATGGGGAATTATCCCTGATTAGAGAGCATCGAGAAATGGCTGTTATCTGGTCGAAATCCAAGCTTGGCAGCAATTTGTTGAGGATAATGAAGTTGACTGTTATCTGGTCGGGTCCAGGCTTCACAGTGACTTGCAGGAGAAGAATCTGAATTAACTGTTATCTGGTCGGAATCCAGGCTTCGCAGAAAATTGCTTGAAGTTTAACTGTTATCTGGTCGGGTCCAAGCTTCACAATAACTTGAAGTGGTAACTATTATCTGGTCGGGTCCAGGATTCATAGTTTTTTTGAGAAGTTACATTATTATCTGATCGTGTCTAGGCTTCATAGTGACTTGCTAGGGATTGTAGCTAGTTGTTATCTTGTCGGGTCCAGACTTCACAATAACTTGCTTGAATAGAGAAAGTTGAAATGATATCTGGTCGGGTCCAGGCTTCACAGTAACTTACTGGGGAAGAATAAATTAACTAATATCTGGTCGGGTCTAGGCTTCACAGTAACTTACTAGGGAAGAATAAATTAATTGTTATCTATTCATGTCCAAGCTTCACAGTAACTTATTGACATTAAACTGCTATATGGTCGGATTCCAGGCTTTGCAGATTTCTGAGGTGGATGAAATTAATTGCTATCTGGTTGGGTCCAGGCTTCATAATAACTTGCTTGAAAAGATGAAGTTAAACTAATATTTGGTTGGATCCAGGCTTCACAATAACTTTCTTGAAAAGATGAAGTTGAATTGATATTTGGTCGGATCCAGGCTTCACAGTAACTTTCTTGAAATTAGTTGTTATCTGGTCGGATTCCAGGATTCACAACAAATTTCTGGGGGAATAAAGTTAATTACTATCTGGTCGGATCCAGGATTCATAATAACTTGCTTGAAAAGATGAAGTTGAACTGATATTTGGTCAGATCCAGGCTTCACGGTAACTTGTTGGGGTAGAGGAAAACTCTATTGGGGAAAAGAAATTAAACCCTTGTATGGTTGAGTCCAGGTTTTTTCATATCTCGAAGAGTTAAACTATTATCTGGTCGAGTCCAGGCTTCATAGTGAATGCGGTTAAACTATTATCTGATCGAGTCCAGGCTTCATAGTGAATGCGGTTAAACTATTATCTGGTCGGGTCCAGGCTTCATAGTGATTTTCGTGAGATAGTAATGACTTTGTAGGTGTCTTCACTAGGGATCAGGGGTTGTGGTCCTCTGATTTATAATAGTTTGAGAGGAGAACTCAAGCTGGAGAGAATAGACTCAGCTAGGGGAGACAGACTCAGCTGGGAGAATAAACTCGGCTAGGGAACTAAACCTGGTTGGGGAAATAAACCATGTTGAGGAATACTTTGATTAACTGCTGACGATGTGAGTTCTTTTGGGAAGAGATTTACAAAGCTTCTTCTTTTTACGACCAACTTAGCTAGGGAGAAAGTTGTCAAGAGATTGAGACTCTTGGTTGGGGACCCACCTATGCAAAGAGACTTTGTGGGAAACTCTTTTGGGGAAAGGTTTATTATATATGTCCTTGTGGGGATAATGCTAATGAAATAAATATGTGGGGATATTCCATCTACATTAAAGAGAGGCTTGCTGCTGCTTAGCAGGACACATGTGCTAAATAGTTTTAATTATGTTCACATGCATATATTCGTTCAATTTTAGTCATTGGACTTTTTTTGCATTCATAACAAGAACAAAAAGTTTGCACGTCAAAGTATATTTGTATTGATATTTTTCCCATGAATAGGCGTTTTTATACAAAGAGACGGAGATCCTAGTAAGAGGAACTCGTCAAAAGGGAAATAAAAATTGAAAACAAAAACAAATAGCTGTGTGGAAATGATCTCATTGCATTCCAACTCTACTATTTCCCCAATATCTTCGAATGCCCCTTGACGTTGACAGAAGTTGATTGGATTGATCTTGGACCGTTTGAACTCGAACCTTGGTAATAAATTCGACTGTGGTGATTCCATGGGACATAGTCATACGCTTTCAATCCTTAATTTTTCCTGGACCGCCCTTTCAGGTTTTTAGCCCACCAAGATACCCATTTTTGCCCAAGTCTCCCTTTCGAATTTTCAACTTGTCGGGTGTACAATCTTTTGCATATATCCCTAATTTCTTCCCAAACCTTTTGGTTTGCTGGGATGCCCTTATCTTTCCTAGGTGTGTTGACCTAGCGAGTCTCTTATGCGTAGTATTTTTTAACTATGTCTGCATTCACAGGATGTGGGAAATCTTCACCGTCCATGGTAGTCAGCATCATGGCACCACCAGAGAAAACTCTCTTGACAAAAAATGGCCCTTCGTAGGTGGGAGTCCATTTTCCCCTGGGGTCGCCTTGTGGAAGAATGATACGCCTTATCACCAAGTCACCATCTTTATATACTCGAGGCTTGATCTTTTTGTTGAAAGCCTTGATCATGCGTTTTTGATACATCTGACCATGACAAACGATAGCTAGTCACTTTTCATCGATCAAGTTCAACTAATCCAATCTCGTTTGAATCTATTCATCTTCACCTAATCCTACTTCATTCATGATCCTTAGTGAGGGAATCTAAACTTCCACTGGTAGGACAACTTCCATGCCATAGACCAAAGAAAAGGGAGTTCCCCCTGTTGATGTTCTAGCTGAAGTACGGTAGTCGTGAAGAGCAAATGGTAGCATCTCATGCCAGTCCTTGTAGGTTACTACCATCTTCTGCATAATCTTCTTAATGTTTTTGTTGGCCGCTTCCACAGCGCCATTCATCTTAGGTCTATAAGGAGAAGAATTGTGATGCTTGATTTTGAACTGAGTGCAAAGTTTTATAATCATAGCATTGTTGAGGTTAGTCCCATTGTTGTTGATGATCCTTTCGGGGATACCACAGCGGCAGATGAGGTTATGTTTGATGAATCTGGATACCACATTCTTGGTGACCAAGGCAAATGAGGCGGCTTCGACCCATTTGGTGAAATAATCGATAGCAACAAGAATGAAGCGATGTCCATTAGAAGCAGTTGGTTTGATCTCCCCAATCATGTCAATGCACCATATTGCAAATGGCCACGGAGCGGTCATGACATTCAGAGGGATAAGATGTACATGGACCTTGTCAGTATAAATTTGGCAATTATGGCAAGTCCTTGAGTGTTGATGGCAATCAGTCTCCATTGTTGACTAATAGTAACCAGCCCTCAGGATTTTCTTGGCTATAGTATGTCTGCTAGAGTGAGTCCCAAAGATACTATCATGCATGTCTTCCATAATTTCCTCTGCCTCCTTCTTGTCCACACATCGAAGTAGAGTAGAGTAGAGTCACTGTTGCGTTTGTATAGGATTTTGTTACTTAGGAAGAATTTGGCTGAAAATCTTTGTAAGAACTTTCTGTCATTGATGGATGCTCCTTCAAGGTACTCTTGTGCTTCAAGGTATCTCTTCACATCATGATACCAAGGCTTTTCAGTGTCAGTGTCAAGTTCATAGTAGTGCGCAGGTTCATCGAATCTCTCAATTGTAATTATAGGAGCTTTATTGTCCCATCTGACCTTGAACATAGAGGACATTGTGGCTAAGGCGTCAGCCAGCTGATTTTCTTCCCTTGGGAAGTGTTCGAAGGTGATCTCTTCAAAGTAAGGAATCATAGATAGCACAAACTCCTTGTAAGGAATGAGATTAGGGTGCTTAGTGTCCCAATCTCCTTTTACTTGGATAATTACTAGAGCAGAATCCCCAAACACATTCAAATGCTTAATCCTCAAATCAATGGCAGCCTTCAGACCCAAAATGCATGCTTCATACTCAGCCATGTTGTTCGTACAATCGAAACATAATCTGGAAGTGAAAGGAATGTGGAAACCTTCAGGGGAGACGATCACAATACTAATTCTGTTACCCAAGGCATTAGAAGCCCCATCAAAGACCATAGTCCATCGGGATCCTTATTTAGGTCCGTCATACGATTCAGGTTTTGCACAGTCGGTCACTAGCATGATGTTCTCATCTGGGAAGTCAAAGTTCATAGACTGATAATCATCAATAGCTTGATGGGCCAAATGATCTGCTAATACTCTTCCTTTGATGGCCTTTTGCATTATGTATTGAATATCGTACTCAGTAAAGATCATTTTCCATCTAGCTATCCGTCTGGAATGAGCGGGTTTCTCGAAGATGTACTCCATAGGATCCATCTTAGAAATCAGTAGAGTGGTATGAGTCAACATATACTGTCTTAGCCGGCGAGCAGCACACGCCAGAGCGCAGCAAGTTTTCTCGATCAGTGAATATCTCGTTTCACAGTCGGAAAAAAATTTTCTCAGGTAGTAAATAACACACTCTTTTCGGCCAGACTCGTAATGTTGGCCCAACACGCACTCCATGGAATTCTCTAGCACCGTCAAGTACATGATTAAGGGTCTTCATTTAACTGGAGGCATGAGAATAGGGGGTTCTTGCAGATATTCTTTGATTTTGTTGAAGGCAGCTTGGCATTCATCATTCCAACTAACTACTTGATCTTTCTTCAAGAGTTTGAATATTGGCTCACAAGTAGCAGTTAAGTGAGATATGAAATGAATGATAGTTAAGGCGACTCAAGAATCCTCTAACTTCCTTTTTTGAGTGGGGGATTGGCATTTCCTGGATGGCCTTCACCTTGGCAGGATCGACTTCAATGCCTTTACCATTGACAATAAAACCTAAAAGCTTTCCAAATCATACTCCGAATGTGCACTTATTAGGGTTCAACCTAAATTTATACTTTTTCAGCCTCTCGAATAGCTTGGATAGGTGATTGAGGTGCTCCTCTTCAGTTTGTGATCTTGCAATCATATCATCCACATATACCTCTATCTCATGATGGATCATGTCATGAAACAAATCTACCATAACCCTTTGATATATCGCTCCTGAATTCTTCAGTCCGAATGGCATTACCTTGTAACAAAAGGTGCCCCATTGCGTAACAGAAATGGTCTTATCCATGTCTTCGGGAGCCATCCTAATTTGATTATAACCGGAGAAACCATCCATGAAAGATAAGACTATATGCTGAGCAGTGTTATCGACCAAGAAATCAATATGAGGTAGAGGGAAATCATCCTTGGGGCTTGCCTTATTCAGATCCCTATAATCTACGCACATGCAAACTTTTCTGTCTTTCTTCGGTACTGGAACCATATTTGAAACCCATTGGGGATAAGATGTCACAGCTAGGAATCCTACGTCAAATTGTTTCATCACCTCAGCTTATATCTTTTCAGACATGTCAGGCCTCATGCGACGAACTTTTTGTTTGACAGGAGGACAATCTTCCTTTGTCGGGAGACGATGGACTACAATGTCGGTATCCAACCCTGGCACATCTTCATACGACCAAGCAAGAACTTCCATATAGTCATGCAACATCTGAACCAATCTACTTTTGACACTGTTTTCTAAGTTAGCGCCGATCTTGACCTCTTTCTTGTTTGTCTCGGTACCTAGATTGATGACTTCGACTGACTCTTCGTGTGTCTGAATAGATTTTTCCTCTTGTAATAGAAGTTTGGCTAGTTCTCCTGGTATTTCACAATCTTCCTCGCCTTCGTCTTCGGCTTGGATAAATGGATGTTTGAAATCATAGTCGGCAATAGTAGAGTCATTAGCAACGATATCTAGAGTGGATGAGGACCTGGAAGAGTGTTTGTGTGTATGTGTGTGTGTGCATGTAAGATACATGGCTATTTTGAAAAACATATTTGAAGAAAAAGAAAGACAATGAGCATAAAGATTTGAATGCAAAAGTCTAATGATTTATATTGAATGATCATATGATAAAATGAACATAAATAAAACCCTTGACAAATGGACCATAGTGCCCCGGGCCAAGTGTTGTACCCCAATTTTTGAACCTAATATCCCTTCATTATACCATGTTGATTCAATCACAACAAGACCACATTAGGTTATTTTGGTTCTCCTATCTATCTTTAGCTTTGCTCTTTCAGGAATCACCAAGCACCTTGACTTGTTTTCTTTTGTGATCATGAATATTTTGTCTTGATTTTCCTTTTAATTAATAAAATGCAATGTTGGTTTGTCTTACTTGTTACTAATGTAGGTAAAGGCAATGAGTTTTAGCAAGTTCCTCCATGGGTTCATGAGTTTATTTCCATGCCCTAGGAAATAAAGCTTGAGAACTCAAAACCTCACCATTGAAGTTGTTTTGAAAGGGATGGCATGTCAATGTTATTTTGATTCACTACATTTCCAAGATATCAAGATTGATTCAAAAGTGCAAGGGATTGATTGAAGAAGTTGTCATGGTTGGACAAGGCCTTGTTCCCATTGGTCACAAGTGCATGTTTCTGTAAATTCTCAAGATATGGAAGTGGTTTTGGTTTCTATGAGTTCTCATTATCATCCTCAACAACCTATATTTACAAAGCAAGACTGTTGGTATAATAAGTTTGTTCAAAATTGTCAAAGTTCCTCAAAGCATTTTGTTGATGTAGGAGCTAGGGTTTTGAACTTCAAAGAAGTATATCTTGCTCATATTTTGGTATTTTTGAGTGATTCCAAAGACATACTTCTCTTTAAAGTTTTGTTAACAAATCACTTCAAATGTCTCAAGGAGTTTTCATGTGGAAGAAACTTGATGATGAAGAAAGATTACAAGTCCTCCAGATGAACCCCCAATTTCTCATGTGTGACCAAATGATCATAACTTGGACAGTTTTTATCACCTTGAGCCTACTCTTTTTCCATAATGATCTTGAGGATGTGAACTTTATTCCTTCTTTTATGTTCAAAGTGAGAAAATGGATGGAAGATGCCCTAAGGATACAAAACATTATAGGTCATTTTATGATTTTTTGCCAACTTCAACAAATCATAACTCTCTCACTTTTTCGAGATTTTAAATGGTTCAAGTTTCAAAATGTCATTCAAGAGGTCTATTTCATGCCATATTTTTTGGTCAAGAGCAAATTCCAAGTGGAAGGCCATGTTTGGATGTAAAACATTATAGGTCACTTTTGAAGAAAAAATTGAAATATTTCAAAGTATGGAAAGTCAATCCTTTTTCTCCAACTTTGGTTCAATGCAACTTTCAGATCAAACATCCATTTGAATCCATTATTTTCCCATTGCAAAGCTTGTAACCTCATCTTTCTAAAGCATCAAGAATTATGCCCTAAGACCCCTTGAGCTGAGAATGCCATTGATTTGAACTTGGTAACTTAGAACTGAAGTTTCTTCAAAAGTCAGAATTTGAAATATTTGATTTAGCTTCTAAACACTTTGTTTCTGCGCATTTTCTCCTCTAAACATGTTTAGTGAACTTCCAGAAGTGATTAGCACAATAAAATGCACGTTTTGGATGAGTTTTGATCAAATTAGAAGTCACACTTTTCTTGTTTGCAACTTCACACGATTTCCCTCCGAACTTCATAATTCCACACGCTTGGACATTCCATTTGATTTCCTATAAATAGAGGGTCATCCCTCATTTATTTTCTTAAGCTTGGATAGCCAGAATCACCCTGCCAAACTTGTTCCATAACTCAAATTTCTGCAACTTCGAAATTTGTGTTCAAGCCTTTTTCAATCCAATTTTTCAATCAATTTACTTCCCTTGATCTTCCCTGAAGCTAACCATATAATTACCTTTAAGAATCGTGCCCTATATTTCTCCATAGAAGTCCAGTTTCAGAGCTCTACAACTCAACTTCAATAGGTAGATTTCTTCATCAATTCTTCAAAACTTTGATATCATTGTGATGCTCTCATTGCCCTGGTTCTAGTCGCAACACTTACTTTTATCTGGAAACATGTTTTGACCATGAAATTTCAAATCCCTTTTCAAAACTTTCCTTCCAAATTGCTTGAGCTACAGTTTATATAAATTTATCGCGAATGTGTGGTTGTCTTTGTCTTGAAGAAACAAAGCGAATGGCATAGGTCTCGTGCTCTAATTTTACAGATTGAGCAACCTGGTTTTGGGACTGGCTGGAGGTTAAAGATGACAAACGTGTCATCCTTCAACCAAAGAAACAATGCCATTTATATTTTTTAAATTTCTGATTTACATTTGATTCAATGCTTTATTCACTAATGACCATGATATGCACAGTGCGCCAGATCCCTTGGATTTGATTACTAACGCGTTTGACTCTCATCCAATGGTCCACATATTTTTGACTTTATTTTTCTTTTCTGATTTTTATATTTAATTGTTTTAAATTTCAAAAAAATCATAGAAAATTCATTTGTAGTCCAAAAAATCTGAAAAAATTATGAAAAATATTTTTGATTTTTCTCTTTCTGATTTTTATTTTTTCACAATATTATTTTGTGTTTTGATATTTTTTATAAATTTTAACTTTATTTGAATTTTTTTAAATGTTTAAAAATACTTTTATGCATTTTTAAATTTTGAAAAAAATTATGGAATAATCCAATGATATTGTGACAAATATTGGTAACCTCATTCATTTTTTATTTCTGAATTTGGTATTTTTTTAATCATTTTTGGTTCATTTTACTCATTTCTTTCAATTTAAAAAATAATTTCTGACTTTAAAAAATTACCAAAAATTTTATAAAAAATTATTTTAGTTCATTTCTGATTTTTCTATGGTCTTACTTTTTATTTCTTGATTAATTTGAACATAGTTGATATTTTTTCTCTTTTATTTCTATTTAAAAACATTTTAAAACCTTTTTAATGTATATATTAAATGCAATATTATTTTGTGATTATTTTCTGGATAATCTTGGGTTGAATTTTTTATTATGAACTTTTTTAACATCATTGGATCCATGGTGTTGAGTTTAACTCCATAAAAATGGATGAATGATTTTAATAATAGTTTGATTAAAATTTAATTCAAATGTGGTTTGTATATTCTTCCTCACCCCTTTTTATCTTATCCCTGTTCATATTGCACTAAGTGTTATTGGAGCATGATATCTATATCATGTCTCAAAACAAATGGTGCATAGATTTCAATTGATCGGCCTCAAAATAGGTACGACTTCTATATAAGTCTACTTACGATTGCTTAACATAGCGCTAAATTTTGTCCCGATTCAAATAAATGATCATTCATGACCCAAACCTATGTTTGCAAGCCCAAGTATTTTAATTTTATCTCTTTGATCCAATAACCTTGAGATTCATTGTGCGGAGACTTTGGTTTTATCAATCCTCAAATGGATCTACATCACTTTTGGTCAACGCGGATCACTTAAACACCGTTATTCATTAAATGGTACTTTTGAGGATTCCAAACGGATGATATACTTGACAAAAAGTAAATGCAACTTGTTGTATGGAGGTTTTGGTTCTACCAATCCTCTAATGAGTTCCAAATGCAAGTTTCAAGATGGTCATACAACTAACCACTAATTATTAAATAGTTTTTACTTTATGCCTTTTATTTTTTATGCATTATGTACCATTTATTTTAAGCATTACATTTCATGTCATTTTTATTTTGCTCATTTGAGCCTTTAATTTTCTCTTCCAAGACACCTAATAATCAACATGAACCATACAAACCTTTAATAATACTTTGATTATTTGGATACTATCCTTGGCATTATGGAGCATTGGACTTCTTGGACTTAGGATTAGAAACCTTGGACTATGTTGGAGATCTTGTGATCTTAATTGATATTTTGTCTGGAGTTCTTAAGGTTTACCTCAAGACATTGTTTGTTTGTTTGTTTTGTAATCTGGAATTCACCTGTATACAGCCGTTACTCTGCCCAACTTTTGTGAAGACTTAATACACTTGAAGTTTGATTCTCTCAAGAGGTCTAGTATCTTTGCTTGTTTGGTTTCAATCCAAAGAATGGGAATTCTATCTTGGCTCATAATGTCAAGTGTTGGCTTCTTGTTGGTTAGATGGTTCTTATCCCTAACTTTTACCTTATGCTTTAGGATAGTCTCTTCTTCTCCTCCCATCTTTTTAATTTCAAAAATCTTCTATCTCCTTTTGAAAACTCATCTTATTTTTTAAAACTTGAACCACTTTCATAATAAACTTGGACTTATGTTCATGCATTTTCAAAACCTTTCATAAATAAACTTCAACCAACTTAATAATACCTTGACATTTTTTTTTGTGGAAAGACTAAAAGCAAATCAATCTCATTTCAAACCATTTTGCCACTTTGATTTTTATTTTAAAACCTTTCTCAAAATATTAGACTCTTGTCAATCTTTGTAGTGATGCAAATAACTATACTTCTACAATATGTAGTGAAGAGAGATATTTTCCACTTGGGTGTTGAGTGAGGCATTGTTGATTTTAAAATCCAAGCCATATCTTCCACTTTGAGATGATGCAAATTCTCCTTTATCATGAATGTGGGTAGAAAGTATGTTTTTCCACACGGACAATGACGATGATGTCTTATCTCATAAAATTAATTAACATACTTATGTTTTAAAAATACTTTAAAAGAGGAACTATGTGTACCCTGGTCCCCTATTGCATAAAAGGTGGTACGTAGGCACTAAAGGTTCGCAACCGTGGCGGGTGCAAAGAAACCATAAAAATATATTTCTTTTCTCACCTCCACCATCATTTCTATACAACATTTTATAGCAAAAATATATAGATTTTACAAAGAGGTTCATGTGGAGTACCGTAGATGTTTAGGGTGCTAATACCTTCCCTTTTCATAACCAACCCCCTTACCTTGAATCTTTCCTCCTCTTTTTGGGTTACTCGCTCTTTACCCATTCCTTTGGAAATAATAAAGCACGGTGGTAATTTTTATTTTTATCTGTATAAGTTCAGCCAATCCAATGGCTTAGTCTTAAACATTTCTACCGCTACAGAAAAATGGCGACTTCACTGGGGAAATATTGACCTCTTGTTGGTCCATCCCTAAGCGGGTTGAGCCTATCTTTGTTTATATATGTATATGTGTTATCGTTGTTTATGTGTTATATGTTGTATATATGTTTGTCTGGATTTTCCTGGTTTTCAGGGTGCTTGGTGATTACTTATAAGTCCTATACCTGGACTTGGGCAAACTTTAAGATAGGACGGGCGGTATAGTCAGGTAACTTTGAGGGAGTAATCCCAAAAAGGAGGCATGAGATCCCTTACTCAATGGAGTCCCCTTTGATTGTAGTGTCGTTTACCGAGTAATCGGAAAGACATACTGCTTTCGACCTGGGAGCCTGCTGAAGCTAAGGACTATAGAATACCTAACCCATCTTGGCCTTTTAGGTGTAGGGCGGAAGCTATGACAGAGTAATCCATAAATATTTGTCACACGATACTATGCTCGGACGAGTTTTTCTTAAGAATATTACTAATTACCGAGGTAATCGGGAAGTTGGTAATATCCAAAGGAAGGATATAGACTCTGGGAACCTCTAGAACCTTGTTCGACAGGTGATAACTCTTAGACCAACACCTTATAGGTAGTACCTTCAACCTCGTGCTCGTAACGTTGAACCTATGAACCCTATATGTATGATCCTGTATGTGATTGTTGCATCATGCATTATGCACTTATAAGCATCTTTTGAAGAATTTTTATTTCGAGGGATTTAAAACTTGACCATTTGTGAATATCTCAGGTACTTTTTGACCACAGATTCTGGAAAAAGAAAGACCAGGAAGTACAGTTTCAAGGATCCTAAGATAGATGAGTTGATCAGTCTAATTCTCGAGATTGATTGTTCTGCAGATTTTCAGAAGACGTATGGATCCATCATTTCTCTTATGAAGCTTAGGATGAAGGAGGGTATTCTCTCGACCTTGGTCCAGTTCTATGATCTGATGTATCATTGCTTTACTTTCCCCGACTATTAGTTGATGCCTACACTAGAGGAGTATTCTTATATGCTGGATTTACCTGTTACCAATCGTGTTCCTTTTACTGGTTTGGAGGGTGAGCCAAAACCACATGAGATTGCTGCTTTGGTCCATCTAGGGAAGTCTGAGGTGGAAGCCCATATGACTACTAAAGGAGGGATTAGAGGATTACCATCCCAGTTCTTATTTGACAAAGCTTGTTACTTTGCCAGGATGAAGAGTACAGTCGTTTCGACGCCATCTTTGCTCTACTTGCTTACAGGTCGCTTTTATTTCCTAATGTGGATAAGTTTGTTGACGTTAATGCTATTAGGATCTTCATGATTGGAAACCCATTTCCTATATTCTTGGGTGATGCTTATTACTCTATTTATCTTTGGAATTCTTATCATGTGGGGATGATTATCTGTTGCACGCCTTTGTTGTACCAGTGGTTTATCTCTCATATGCCTCAGTCTAATGATTTTTGGGATGTTAGGAAGGAACCCCGTTGGGCTCCTAAAATCATGGCACTTACTCACTCGGATATTAATTGGTATCATCGAGCTTACCAGGATATAGAGATTGTTGACAATTGTGGTAGTTTCCCCAATGTACCTCTTCTTGGTACAAAGGGATGAATTAACTATAAACATGTTCTTGCACGACGACATCTCGGTTATCCGATGAGGGATAAACCAAATAGTATTCATTTGAGTAGTTTCTTCCTGAAGGAGGGAGAAGACCATAAGGAAGCTATGGAGAATATTGCGAAGGCCTGGCGTCACATTCATAAGAAGGGTAGGAAAGACTTAGGACCTAGGGGGCTGTTTCTTTGGAACCATATCTTCAGTGGGTCCAGACGAGAGCTATTCAGGTGAAGATGCCGTATTCCTAGGAAGCACCTATGCCTGATTTGTTTGTGAAACCCACTCCTCCCTTATTGGATGATATAGAAGAGCTACAGCTTGCTTTGGTCAGGAGGCAACAGGAAAAGGATGCTTGGAAGAATAAGTGCCAAACCCTAGAGATTTACTATAGAGCAGACTTGAAGGAGAAAGACGACTTGATTGAGATTCTTGAGAGTCGGGCTATAGAGATGATGGAGAGGTAATGGGATTTATTTTCTCCTAAGCCTTAGTCAGATGCTAATGCTCACTTCCTGATTTAGGTGATTGGAAGAAGGTTGCCACCAAATATGCGGAAGAGAACCAGAGGTTGTAGGCTCAGATTGCCAGGCTTACAGGAAAGCGACAGCGTACAGAGTGATCTCCGACAGCTTTACTTCTCAGGGTTTTAGACTTTATTTTTATCTTGTACTTGGGATTGTTGAGACTTGTAACCTATTTTGAAGTTATCATAATAAAAATTTTCAGTATTTCAAATGCGTTATTACTTTGATATTTGTAATGTGTCTATAAATCTTTAAGTCCCTTGAAATATTAATAATAAAATAAATCATGTGCACCATATATCATTCATCATATTACATATATTTCTTGCATTTGTTATGCATATCCAAGTGTCTTACAAAGCTTCTTTACTTCGTTTAGCAAGCTGACTCACCACTACAACACTCGGGCTAATTTCAGAAGGAAGATGGACAACTTAGAACAAGAGAATCGCGAGTTATGCGAGGAGGTTTCTGCTTTGAAGGCCGGCATGGCCAATCTTACTTCTCTAATGGAATCTCAGGTGGCTTCTTAGAGTCAGCAACCGAGTGTTCAACCTCAACTGACAAGGGCTACTGCTGAAGCTCTGACTGTTCATGTGTCTGCTACCCCAACTATTGTTCAGAATCGCATGCCTCAAGGTTATCCATGGGGAATGTCAGAGAATTTTTCACCTGAAGGTTTCAATCTTGGTCCTCAAGAAGATCCAGTTGTTCAGACTACTATTACTCCTGCACCTCCTATGGTGCATGCTCCTCCTGTTGCACCTACTTTAGTGAATTTGGTTCCATTTGTTAATGATGATGTGTGTCGTCCTTTTTCACCACCAAGTGAAGACTTGGGTCTTTATGACAGAATGGATGATTTTCAAGAGCAGGTTGACAAGATGCAGAGGGAGGTGAAGGCCCTCGAGGGAAAAGAGTTATTCGGGAAGAATGTGAATGAATTATGCTTGGTCCCGAATGTTAAGATACCTGCAAAGTTTAAAGTCATGAAGTTCGAGAAGTACAAGGGAAACACTTTCCCTCGTGCTCATATGGTGATGTATGTAAGAATAATGTCTACCCATACTGATGATCAGCGTCTGTTGACTCACTTTTTTCAGCATAGTTTGACCGGTGTGGCGCTGAAGTGGTATATGAGTTTGGACAACATTAACATCCATACTTTCAATGACTTGGGAGAAGCATTTATCAGACAATACAAATACAACATGGACATGGCGCCTGACCGTGAACAACTCAGGGCCATGGTTCAGAAAGAAATGGAATCATTCAAAGAATATGCACAGAGATGGCGTGAGCTGGCCGCCCAAGTGATTCCTCCCATGGAAGAGAAGGAGATGACTAAGATTTTCTTGAAGACTCTGGGCGATTTCTACTATGAGAGGGTGGTAGCGAGTGCGCCAAGTGACTTTACTGAAATGGTAGGCATGAGTATCCGTTTAGAAGAGGCTATAAGAGGGGGCCGTTTAACAAAGAGTGAAGGATCTGGAGGTGCAAAGAAGCCATCTTATGGGTTTACCTAGAAGAAGAAAGGGGATAAAAATGTTGTTATGCAAGAGAGGAGGGTTAATCCTCCTAGAAGAAATTATCAGCGTCATCAGCAAGTCGCCTCAGTTACTCCAGTTGTTGGTATAGCTCCAAGCACCATTTCTTATCAGAGACCATCCCAGCAGGGGAATCAAGGGTATAATCAGAGAAAGGAGAGTTATGACCCTATTCCTATGAGTTATACTGAGTTACTACCGGCATTGATTCAGAAGAAGTTGGTTCAGACCCGACCATCTCCTGTTGTACCATCACCATTGCTTTGGTATTACAAAGCAGACCAAAAATGTGCTTTTCATCAGGGAGCACCAGGGCATAATGTTGAGAATTGCTATCCTTTGAAGACTGAGGTGCAGAAACTGGTGAATTCTGGTATTCTATCTTTCAAGGATGTGGGCCCTAATATGAAAGATAACCTTCTGCCCAAGCATGAAGGAGCGAATGCTATGAACATGGTGGCCGACTGTCCAGGAGACTTTCGTATTTTTGATATTCATCTGGTTAGAGGAGATTTGGTGAAAATGCATGCAGACGTCTGTGAATTTAGATACTATATGCATGACCATTCCGGTTGTGCTATTTGCAGTACAGACATACAGGGTTGCGATAAGTTAAAGGCCGATTTGTAGGAGATGATGGATGAGGGCCTCATCCACATAATCATGCCTAGGGAAGAGTATGAAGAGGAGGTGAACATGGTTTCTAGATGTCCTGGAGAGTTCAGAATTTTTGATGTGGAGCACATGAATGAGGATCTTATACAATTGCATGCTACTTTCTACCACATGGCTGGTCAGGTGGAACATCAGTATGGATCTTGTCGAATTTGCTGTCTGGACTCCCGAGGATGTTCAATCATGAGGAAAGGTGTTAAGTTGTTGTTGGATAATGGAACTATCAAGGTTACAGGTCAAAGGGTTGATTACCATGAAGTTGATATGATTGAGTTTTTTTTGGCTAAAGAAGAGTCGGATGATGAGTATGCCTCTGCAGATGAGTTCTTCTCCTCGAATGAAGATTTGTTTTCCAGAGTTGACTCCATAATGACTAATTATGTTGAAGAAGGGGTAAACAGAATTGTGCCTTGTTTTGGTGCACCTGCCCATTTTGAATTCGAGTATCATATCAAGCTGGCTATTACTCCATTGGTGATTAGTTTGTCGGGTCCTGTCCCCTACAAGTCAGATAAGGTTGTACCCTACAAATATAACGCTAAAATCTTAGAGGATGGTGTGGAAGTTCTCATCCAGCCAATTCCTGATGTTGGAAATATTGTTGAGACTAGCAGAGTGACTCGCATCGGTCGTGTATTTGCACCAGTTATTCATAGAGATGTTAGCATTGGAAAGAAAATTGCTGAGAATGTTGAACCCAAGAAGGTTACAGGTGAATCTAGTGGAGCTACGTTAGAGAAAGAGGTGGATGATATTTTGAAGATAATCAAGATGAGCGACTACAGAATTGTAGATCAGCTACTGCGGACTCCTTCAAAAATATCTATCTTGGCTTTATTGATGAACTCCTCTACTCACAGAGAATCTCTAATGAGGGTATTGGACCAAGCTTTTATGGAAAGTGACATGCCTATAGACCAATTCAGCAGTGTAGTAGGGAATATTACGTCATGTAATAACCTGAGTTTCTGCGATGATGAATTGTCATATGAAGGAAGGAATCACAACCTGGCCCTCCATATCTCTATGAACTGCAAGAATGATTCACTATCCAATGTGTTGATTGATAATGGATCCACTTTGAACGTTATACTGAGTAGCACGCTTATGAAATTGAAATATCAAGGAACGCCCATGCACCCAAGTGGCATTATTGTGAAAGCGTTTGATGGATCAAGGAAATATGTTATTGGTGAAGTGGACTTGCCTATTCATATAGGCCCACATTTGTTTCAGATTACATTCCAGGTCATGGATATTGTACCCGCTTATATTTGTTTGATAGGAAGGTCGTGGATACATGAGGCAGGGGTTGTCACTTCGACTTTACACCAGAAGCTGAAGTTTGTACGTGAAGGAAAAGTGGTAATTATAAATGGAGAACAGGCATTATTGATATCTCATTTGTCCTCTTTCAGCATTGTGGAGGCGGATGAAGATGTTGTTGGAACCCAGTTCCAAGCCTTATCCATTGATAACATAAGAGGAAATGAGAATTCCATGGTTTCGCTTAAGGATGCGCAACAAGTTGTGCATAAGGGTCATAGTGAGGTATGGTAAGAGATTGTGGATCCACTTGTAAACAAGAACAAAGATGGCTTGGGGTTCTCTTTGAAGAATGACAAAGGTAAGAGGATGAAGCTGAAGTCTGTTGCAGGCAAGTATCAAGACATCTCCCGTAGCGGGGGGTTATCTTCATCCAACTGTCTCCAGGATTAATGTCATTGTGGAAGATGAAGCAGAGCCGGAAATGCCAAATTACGTGACACACAGAGTTAGGATTCAGAACTAGATCACCATTGACGTTCCCTCTTGCATACATGTTTCAAAGTAATTTGTCTTGTTAATCTTTTTGAAAAGCTTTCACTCTGCCCAAGGTGGAAGTATTAATATTGTATGGGCTTATCTATTTGCTGTGACTTTTAAAATCAATAATAAAAGTTGTCTTTGTTCCCTAAATTGCGTCTTTATTTTCTGCTTTTTCTTGGAAAATGGTAATCAGAAAAAAAAACCTTTTAAAATAAATAATAACTGAAATTCAATCTGCATGATCACTTGTATATGTGTCAGTTTCTAAAAACAATCATAAATCATATGTGCCGATTAATTAAAAAGCCCATTGAAAACAATGACCCTGCACCCTCTCCTAACTTTGAATGTCCTGTGTATGGGGCCGAAGAAGAAGACTATGATAAGATTCCATAAGAGGTCTCACGGTTTCTTGAGCGTGAGGAGAATACCATTCAGCCATATAAAGAGCCATTGGAAGTAATCAATTTGGGTTCAGAAGAAGATCTGAAATAAGTCAAGATTGGAGCATTGTTGCATCCTGATGCAAAGAGCAAGTTGATTGAGTTGTTGAAAGAGTCTGTGGATATTTTTTCTTGGTCTTATCAAGATATGCCTGGTCTAGATACAAATATTGTAGAGCATCATTTTCCATTAAAGCCAGAGTGTCCGCCAATCAAACAGAAGTTGCGAAGAACTCACCCGGATATGGAAGTGAAGATCAAAGAAGAAGTTCTAAAGCAGATTAATGCCGGTTTTCTTGTGACACCAGTGTACCCTCAATGGATTGCCAATATTGTCCCAATACCAAAGAAAGACAGAAAAGTTCACATGTGCGTAGATTACAGAGATCTAAATAAAGCTAGTCCAAAAGATGATTTTCCATTGCCACACATTGACATGTTAGTGGATAACACAACAAAATTCAAAGTATTCTCGTTCATGGACGGATTTTCCGGGTAAATAAAATAAGAATGGTTCCAAAGGACATGGAAAAAACAACGTTTATCACACCCTTGGGAACATTCTGTTACAGAGTGATGCCCTTCGGATTGAAGAACACTGGTGCAACGTACTAGAGGGATATGACAACCCTATTCCATGATCTGATGCACAAGGAGATCCAGGTATATGTTGATGATATGATTGATAAATCCCATACTGAAGAAGGGCATGTAGAAGATCTGTTGAAGTTGTTTCAGCGTTTGAGGAAATATCGTCTCCGCTTGAATCCAAATAAATGTACCTGTGGTGTTTGATCAGGGAAATTGTTGGGTTTCATTGTTAGCCAGAAAGGAATTGAAGTTGACCCTGAAAAATTCAAAGCAATTCGAGAGATGCCAGCACCAAGAACTGAAAAGCAAGTCAGAGGGTTTCTCGGGCGTTTGAATTATATTTCCAGATTCATTTCTCACATGACTGCAACGTGTGAACCGATCTTTAAGTTGTTAAAGAAAGATCAAGGTTGTGTATGGACGGATGACTACCAAAGGGAATTTGAAAGTATTAAAGAATATCTGCTTGAACCTCCTATCTTTCTCCCTCTTGTTGAAGGATGACCGTTGATTATGTATCTGATAGTGTTAGATAATTCCATGGGTTGTATTCTGGGACAACAATATGAAACAGGGAAGAAAGAGTATGCCATTTATTATCTCATTAAAAAGTTTACTGATTATGAGTCGTGGTATTCCATGCTGGAAAAGACATGTTGTACACTGGCATGGGTGGAAAAACGTTTGCGGCAGTATATGTTGAATCACACTACTTGGTTGATCTCCAAAATGGATTCAATCAAGTACATTTTTGAAAAGCCTGCTCTTACTGGGAGAATTGCCCACTGGCAGATGCTGCTATCTGAATATGACATCGAATATCGCACTCAAAAAGCTATTAAAAGCAGCGTGTTGTCAGATTATCTTGCTCACCAACCAGTTTAAGATCACTAGTCTGTGAAGTATGATTTTCCCGATGAGGATGTGATGTTTCTGAAAGTGAAAGATTATGAAGAACCATTTCCTGAGGAAGGTCCTGATCCTAAATCTCATCGGAGTATGATATTTGATGGAGCTGTGAATGCTTTTGGTAAAGGAATTGGTGTTGTGATTGTCACTCCACATGGATCGCATATTCCTTTTACTGCAAGGTTGACATTTGATTGTACTAATAATATGGCAGAATTTGAGGCTTTCATCATGGGTCTTGAGGAAGCTATTGATCTCAGAGTTAAAATTCTAGATGTGTATGGTGATTCAGCTTTGGTAATAAATCAGATTAAAGGAGAGTGGGATACTCGTCACCCCGGCTTGATCCCTTATAAAGATTATGCTAGAAGATTGTTACCCTTCTTTAATAAAGTTGAATTCCATCACATCCCTATAGATGAAAATCAAATGGCGGATGCTCTGGAAACTCTGGCTTCTATGTATCAAGTGAATACTTGGAATGATATACCTCGAATTATAGTTTGGCGACTGGATAGGCCCGCTCATGTGTTTATAACAAAAGAGTTAGCAGATGAGAAACCTTGGTATTATTATATCAAGCATTTTCTCCAGACTCAGGAATACCCGATTGGTGCATCGAATAAAGATAGAAAGACATTGAGAAGATTGACTGGCAGTTTCTTCCTCAGTGAAAATGTGTTGTACAAGAGAAATTACGACATGGTCTTGCTCAAACTCGTGGATAGACATGAAGCAGACATGTTGATGCATGAGGTTAGTGAAGGCTCATTTGTCACACATGCCAATGGATATTTGATGGCTAAAAAGATGCTAAGGGCAGGTTACTATTGGCTGACAATGGAATCTGACTGTTACAAATTTGCAAAGAAGTGTCATAAATGCCAGATTTATGCAGACAAGGTTCATGTGCCTCCGGTACTTATCAATGTGATCTCTTCCCCATGGCCTTTCTCTATGTGGGGTATTTACATGATTGGGATGATAAAAACCAAAGCTTCAAATGGACACTGTTTCATCTTGGTAGCAGTTGATTACTTCACCAAATGGGTGGAAGCTACTTCATATGCTAACATTACCAAGCAGGTGTTTGTGCGCTTCATTAAGAATAATGTCATATGTCGGTATGGTGTGCCGAGAAGAATTATCACTGGCAATGGCTCGAATCTGAACAACAAGATGATGACAGAACTTTGTGAGGAATTCAAGATTGTGCATCACAATTCATCTCCGTAAAGGCCAAAGATGAATGGGTCTGTTGAAGCTGCTAATAAGAATATCAAGAAGATTATCCGGAAGATGGTTGTTACTTATAAGGATTGGCATGAAATTCTCCCTTTTGCTTTGCATGGATATCAAACATCTGTCTGCACTTCAACAGGAGCAACCCTGTTCTCCCTTATGTACGAAATGGAAGCGGTACTCCCAATCGAGGTTGAGATTCCCTCTTTGTGAGTGATGATGGAAACCAAGTTGTCAGAGGCTGAATTGGTATAAAATAGGTTTTACCAATTGAATTTGATTGAAGATAATAGAGTGACGGCTTTGTGTCATGGGCGGTTATATCAGAAGAGAATGAAGAAAGCTTTTGATAAGAAGGCCAAACCTCGTGAATTCAGAGAAGGCTACCTCGTGAATTCAGAGAAGGCGACCTTGTGAATTCAGAGAAGGAGACCTCGTGCTCATAAAGATCATGTCTTTTAACTCTGATTCTAAGGGCAAGTGGACTCCCAATTTTGAAGGCCCATATGTTGTCAAGAAAACCTTCTCTGGCGGTGCATTAATTCTTGAAACTATGGATGGCGAGGAGTTTCCAAATCTCATGAATGCTGATGCAGTAAAGAAATACTTCGCCTAAATAAATAAAAGAACAGCTCGCTAAGTTAAAAACCCGAAAGGGCGGCTTAGGCAAAAAAGAGCGTCTCGGTAGGCCAAAAACCCGAAAGGGCGGTCTAGGTAAAAATTAGAGACATAAACAGAATGAAATTTCCCGCTAAGTTGAAAACCTGCAAGGGCAGCTTAGGCAAAAATTAGGGACTTTCTTGGCAAGTAACTACATCAGACAAGACTTGATCATTGAAGAAACAATCTTCTTGAATCCTTACCATACTTCAACGGAAGCTGCTGCTCAGGATTTCAAAAGCTGTTAGAGGGGATACTGGTCATTGTATCTCAATGTATCTTTTCCATTATATATTACCATTTTCTGAACTTTGTAATCATCCATGGAGTCTCGCCATTTGCAGACTACCATTCTATTACTAAAATTTGAGATTTTACCCAATTCTTTGTATTTCTTATTTTATTTAGCTTGCAAAGACTCCATTTATTATTGATAATAATTTTCAAAGCGAAAATATTAAATAACAAAATTGATCTTCAAAAAGAATTTACAATTTGCTTTTACTTTAGAATTTGTGATGCAAGAGAAAAACAAAAGTGGTTATCCCGGGAATGGACGAACTCTAGTTGTTTTGAGAAGTTTTGTTTCCCGAGGTAGATTTTCTCCGGATGTTTTCGCTCTATTGGGTTTGCGACTCCAGTGTCCCCCGTCAAGTTTTGGTTCATTTTTCTTCTTTTCTGAATTTGCATTATATGAAGACTCAATCCAAGATTTCTCCAGTGAAGGTTTCACTTGTTTGATAGAAGTTCTTTATTCCAAGAGAAGTTGGTACAATAATTACTCTTGAAGAACACATGTCTCAGGTTTCTCCAGTGAATAACGTATATTGGTTTTCCCTTGAGAATATGGTGTTGACCTCCTTAATGAAGTCAGCACGAAATTCCCAGTTAATGTCTCGACGATGGGGTACCATATGCTTTAGTGAAGTTTGTATGTTTTTCCTCCTTCAAAATGGGCCTGAATTCCCCAGTGAACATTTTGATGATTTGGTGTCCATCTGCTTTACTTGAAATTGATTTTGCAATCCCCAGTAGAAGCGTTACATTTGAAAATATTTGTTTCCCCATTGAAGTCTGAGTGTTATTCCCTGGTAAAGTCTGGGGAAGGATGTTATATCTCTGTATCTATATTGTTTTGTCGCTATGTTTTGTTTACTTCCGGATTATGTTTCTCCCCAGTGAAGTTAAGCCATGTTGTAGGATTTTGTTTCCTCATTTGGCGCTTACTTTCTCTTATGGAATGTTCATCTTGGATGTGATTTAGCCGAGTTTTGATTATGCCCGAGTTGCTTTTACCTGGTTACTCCCAGTGTTATATGTCCATTTTGTCAGCATATGCACGATAGCACTCATACATTCATACATAGACCATGCATAGTTAAAATTTTGAAAATCATTGCTTATTCACATTCGTTATTATTTTATGGACGTATTGCACTGTTTTGCAGAGTTGTGTTGTCCTCTCTCTAATAGAGTGTCAGTCATAAGCAGAAATCGTATGTTCTTTCAATTTCTCCATTGAATTATCCCTCGTGGAATATTTTTTTGCTTTAGCCTTCCTGCTCAACTCCTCAACTGGATAATTTGAGTTTCCCTCTTGAGTTCATTTCTCAGAGAATGTATTTTGGTAGAATATTTTACTCCAGTTTATTTCTGGATCGAATCTTTGTTTCCCAGCAATATTGTTACTTTGGACGCCTGAAAGCTTTGAGTTTTGGTTTGAGGATGTGCATTTATTTTGCACGAGAAAACCTTTATCTCCTCAGTAGGAATATATTGGAATTTCCCCAGGAAGTCATATTGCGTTCCCTGGAAATAATTTTTTTACAATCCTTCCTATAACAACAAGTAGCAGGGTTCTTTATTTGAGTAACTCGTACTTCCCTGTAAAAGTCGACGTAACTTTTTTGCTATCTTCTCTATGAGTGGATAGTTTGCAGTCTGTTATCAAATTACACCAGTGGATGGCAAGACTTTCAATATTATAGAGAAAGTTCATTGTGAAATATTTGCAAGTGGTAGTCTCTTTATTTGAGAAACTTATATATTACCCTTTCCAGTCAGAATGCCTTGGTTAAAGAAGAAGTTGAGACCCGGTCTAGGTGAAACGCTGGGATTTTGGAAAATAAACTTTTTATCTTTTTGCTACCTTCAGTGAACGTTGGTAGTTCATCGTCAGTGAACGGCGATGCTATGATATATATTATCTTTCTACCTTCAGTGAAATTTGGTAGGTCACCTTCAGTGAAAGTTGGTGCTTGTTATCTTTTTGCTACCTTCTGTGAACGTTGGTAGTTCATCGTCAGTGAACGACAGTGCTATCATATATTTTCTCTTCTACCTTCAGTGAAAGTTGGTAGGTCACCTTCAGTGAAAGTTGGTGCTTGTTATCTTTTTTCTACCTTCAGTGAATGTTGGTAGTTCATCGTTAGTGAACGGCGGTGCTATGATATATTTTCTCTTCTACCTTCAGTGAAAGTTGGTAGGTCACCTTCAGTGAAAGTTGGTGCTTGTTATCTTTTTGCTACCTTCAGTGAACGTTGGTAGTTCATCTTTAGTGAACGCTGATGCTATGATATATTTTCTCTTCTACCTTCAGTGAAAGTTGGTAGGTCACCTTCAGTGAAAGTTGGTGATTATTATCTTTTTGCTACCTTCAGTGAACGTTGGTAGTTCACGGTCAGTGAACGGTAGTGTTATGATATTTTCTTTTCTCTATACCTTCAGTGAAAGCTAGTAGTTCATCGTCAGTGAAAGTTGGTGATTGTTATCTTTTTGCTACCTTTAGTGAACGTTGGTAGTTCACTTTCAGTGAATGACAGTGTTATGATATTTTCTTTTCTCTCTACCTTCAGTGAAAGTTGGTAGTTCATCGTCAGTAAACGTCGATGATTTCTTCTCTCTACCTTCAGTAAACATTGGTAGCTCTCCATCAGTAAATGTCAGTATTGTTTTTCTTCTCCCTTTCTACCTTCAGTGAACGTTGGTAGTTTCGCTTTCAATAAAAGTTGGTGTATCCTTTGACTTTTTATCATCCTCTATAAGTCAAGTCTTTTGATCCTCCAGTGATTTATTTTCCTGTTCGGGTTTCTCTTTTGCTTCTTTATTTCCTTTGTTACATCCCTAGCGGTGTTTTGTGTCTCTTTGATTTTGTCCATGTGCATTCATGCTCATAAGCATTTCATGGCATCTTAGGGCCAAAAATAGGGTTTGTTTTATATTTAAGTATCTTCGATCGCGTCGACATGAAGATTTTTAACCTTCGTATCTTCGGATAGAAGAAACTTAAACAAGGGAAGCTGTTGTACCCCAATTTTTGCCCCTAAGATCCCCTCATCATACCATGTTGATTGAATCACAACAAGACCACATTAGGTTATTTTGGTTCTCCTCTCTACCTTTAGCTTTTCTCTTTGAGGAATTACCAAGCACCTTGACTTGTTTTCTTTTGTGATCATGAATATTTTGTCTCTATTTTCCTTTTAATTAATAAAATGCAATGTTGGTTTGTCTTACTTGTTACTAATGTAGGTAAAGGAAATGAGGTTTAGAAAGTTGCTCCATGGGTTCATGAGTTTATTTCCATGCTCTAGGCAATAAAGCTTGAGAAGTCCAAAACTCACCATTGAAGTTGTTTTGGAAGGGATGGCATGGCAAGGTTATTTTGGTTCACTAAATTTACAAGATATCAAGATTGATTCAAAAGTGCAAGGGATTGATTGAAGAAGTTGTCATGGTTGGACAAGGTCTTGTTCCCATTGGTCACAAGTGCATGTTTCTCTCAATTATCAAGATATGGAAGTGGTTTTGGTTGCTATGAGTTCTCATTATCATCCTCAACAACTTCTATTTACAAAGCAAGAGTGTTGATACAAGAAGTTTGTTCAAAATTGTCAAATTTCCTCAAAGCATTTTATTGATCTAGGAGTTAGGGTTTTGAACTTCAAAGAAGTATATCTATCTCATCTTTTGGTGTTTTTGAGTGATTCCAAAGACGTCCTTCTCTTTAAATGGTTTTTAAACAAACACTTCAAAAGTTTCAAGGAGTTTTCATGTGGAAGAAACTTGATGATGATGAAATATTACAAGTCCTCCAGATGAATCCCCAATTTCTCATGTGTGACTTCAAATGATCATAACTTGGTCCATTTTTATCACCTTGAGCCCACTCGTTTTCCATAATGATCTTGAGGATGTGCACTTTATTCCTTCGTTTATGTACAAAGTGAGAAAATGGATGGAAGATGCCCTAAAGATACAAAAGATTATAGGTCATTTCATGATTTTTTGCCAACTTCAACAATTCATAACTCTCTCAATTTTTGGAGATTTTGAATGGTTCAAGTTTTAAAATGTCATTCAAGAGGTCTATTTCATGCCATCTTTTTTGGTCAAGATAAAATTCCAAGTGCAAGGCCATGTTTGGATGCAAAATATTATAGGTCACTTTTGAAGAAAAAATTGAAATATTTCAAAGTATGGAAAGTCAATCCTTTTTCTCCAACTTTGACTCAATACAACTTTCAGCTCAAACATCCATTTGACTCCACTCTTTTCTCATTGCAAAGCTTGTAGCCTCATATTTCTAAAGCATCAAGAATCATGCCTTAAGACCCCTTGAGCTGAGAATGCCATTGATTTGAACTTGGTAACTTAGAACTGGTGTTTCTTCAAAAGTCAGAATTTGAAATATTTGATTTAGCTTCTAAACACTTTGTTTCTACGCATGTTTGCCTCTAAACATGTTTAGTGAACTTCCAGAAGTGATTAGCCCAACAAAACGCACGTTTTGGATGACTTTTGATCAAATTAGAAGTCACACTTTTCTTGTTTCCAACTTCACACGATTTCCCTCCAAACTTCATCATTTCACACGCTTGGACATTCCGTTTGATTCCCTATAAATAGAGGGTCATCCCTCATTTATTTTCTTAAGCTTGGATAGTCAGAATCACCCTGCCAAACTTGTTCTGTAACTCAAATTTTTGCAACTAAGAAATTTGTGTTCAAGCCTTTTTCAATCCAATTTTTCAATCAATTTACCTCCTTTGATCTTCCATGAAGCTAACCATATAATTACCTTCCAGAATCGTGCCCTACATTGATCCATAGAAGTCCAATTTCAGGGCTCTGCAACTCAACTTCAATAGGTAGATTTCTTCATCAATTCTTCAAAACTTTGATATCATTGTGATGCTCTCATGCCCTGGTTCTAGTCGCAACACTTACTTTTATCTAGAAACATGTTTTGACCATGAAATTTCAAATCCCTTTTCAAAACTTTCCTTACAAATTGCTTGAGTTATAAATTATTTAAATTTATCGCGAATGTGTGGTTGTCTTTGTCTTGAAGAGACGAAGCGAATGACATATGTCTCGTGCTCTAATTTTACAGATTGAGCAACCTGGTTTTGGGACTGGCTGGAGGTTGAATATGACCAACGAGTCATCCTTCAACCAATGAAACAACGCCATTTATATTTTTTGAATTTCTGATTTACATTTGATTCAGTGCTTTATTCACTAATAACCATGATATGCACAGCATGCCAAATCCCTTGGATTTGATTACTAACGCGTTTTGACTCTCATCCAATGGTCCACATATTTTTGACTTTATTTTTCTTTTCTGATTTTTATATTTAATTATTTTAAATTTAAAAAAAATCATAGAAAATTCATTTTAGTCCAAAAAATCTGAAAAAATTATGAAAAATATTTTTGATTTGTCTCTTTCTGATTTTTATTTTTTCACAATTTCATCTTGTGTTTTGATATTTTTAAAAAAATTTCACTTTAGTTGAATTGTTTTAAATGTTTAAAAATACTTTTATGCATTTTTAAATTCTGAAAAAATTACGGAATGATCCAATGATATTGTGACAAATATTGATGACCTCATTCATTTTTTATTTCTGACATTGGTATTTTTTTATCATTTTTGGTTCATTTTACTCATTTCTTTCAATTTAAAAAATAGTTTCTGACTTTAAAAAATTACCAAAAATTTTATAAAATTATTTTAGTACATTTCTGATTTTTATATGGTCTTACTTTTTATTTCTTTATTAATTTAAACATAGTTGATATTTTTTCTCTTTTATTTCTATTTTAAAACCTTTTTAATGTATATATTAAATGCAACATTATTTTGTGATTATTTTTTGGATAATCTTGGGTTGAATTTTTGATTATGAACTTTGTTAACATCATTGGATCCATGGTGTTGAGTTTAACTCTATAAAAATGGATGAATGATTTTAATAATAGTTTGATTAAAATTTAATTCAAATGTGGTTTGTATATTCTTCCCCACCATATTCATCTTATCCCTTTCTTATTGCACTAAGTGTTATTGGAGCATGATCTCTATATCATGTCTCAAAACAAATGGTGCATAGATTGCAATTGACCGGCCACAAAATAGGTGCGACTTCTATATAAGTCCATTTACGATTGCTTTACATAGTGCTAAATTTTGTATCGATTCTAATAAATGATCATTCGTGGCCCAAACCTATGTTTGCAAGCCCAAGTATGTTAATTTGATTTCTTTGATCCAATAGCCTTGAGATTCATTGTGTGGAGGCTTTGGTTCTACCAATCCTCTAATGAGTTCCAAATGCAAGTTTCAAGATGGCCATCCAACTAACCACTAATTATTGAATTGTTTTTACTTTATGCCTTTTATTTTTTATGCTTTATGTACCATTTACTTTAAGCATTACATTTCATGTCAATTTTTATTTTGCTCACTTGAGCCTTTTCTTTTCTCTTCTAAGATACCTAATGATCAACATGAACCATAAAAACCTTTAATAATACTTGGACTATTTGGATACTATCCTTGGCATTATCGAGCATTGGACTTCTTGGACTTAGGATTAGAAACCTTGGCCTATGTAGAGACCTTGTGATCTTAATTGATATTTTGTATGGAGTTCTTGAGGTTTACCTCAAGACATTGGTTGTTTGTTTGTTTTGTATGCACGTTATTATGATTACATACTTTGTTTGTAATCTGGAATTCACATGTATACAGTCGTTACTCTATCCAATTTTTGTGAAGACTTAATACACTTGAAGTTTGGTTCTCTCAAGAGGTCTAGTATCTTTGCTTGTTTGGTTTCAATCCAAAGAATGGGAATTCTATCTTGGCTCATAATGTCAAGTGTTGGATTCTTGTTGGTTAGATGGTTCTTATCCCTAAATTTTACCTTATGCTTTAGGATAGTCTCTTCTTCTCCTCCCATCTTCTTTAATTTCAAAAATCTTCTCTCTCCTCTTAAAAACTCTTCTTGTTTTTTTAAAACTAGAACCACTTTCATAATAAACTTGGACTCAGGTCCATGCATTTTCAAAACCTTTCATAAATAAACTTCAATTAACTTAAGAATACCTTGACATTTTTTTATGGAAAGTTTAAGTCAATCAATCTCATTTCAAACTATTTTGCCACTTTGGCTTTTTATTTTAAAACCTTTCTCAAAAGATTAGACTCTTGTCAATCTTTGTAGTGATGCAAACAACTATACTTCTACAATATGTAGTGAAAAGAGATATTTTCCATTTGGGTGTTGAGTGAGGCATTGTTGATTTTAAAATCCAAGCCATATCCTCCACTTTGAGATGATGCAAATTCTCATTTCTCATGATTGTGGGTAGTATGTTTTTCCACACGGACAATGACGATGATGTCTTATCTCATAAAATCAATTAACATACTTATGTTTTAAAAATACTTTAAAAGAGGAACTACGTGTATCCTGATCCCCTATTGCACGAAAGGTGGTACGTAGGCACTAAAGGTTCGCAACCGTGGTGGGTGCAAAAAAACCATAAAAATATATTTCTTTTCTCACCTCCACCATCCATTTTTATACAACATTTTATAGCCAAAATATACAGATTTTACAAAGAGGTTCCTGCGGAGTACCGTAGATGTTTAGGGTGCTAATACCTTCCCTTTGCATAACCAACCCCCTTACCTTGAATCTTTCTTCCTCTTTTTGGGTTACTCGCCCTTTTCCCATTCCTTTGGAAACAATAAAGCACGGTGGGGATTTTTATTTTGATCTATATAAGTCTAGCCAATCCAATGGCTTAGTCTTAAACATTTCTACCGCTACACCAAGAACATGGCTTAAAAGTCATTGTTTAATATTACATACAAAATGTTCTTGAATCAATAGAAAGCAATAAACAAGTAATTACTCCTCAATGAAATAGATGGGAACGAAGTCCTTTGCGTGCCAATTGTTGAGCTCTGTTGTAGTAGAATGTACCCATTCTTCAAATGCACATTCATCATCAGAATCAACTACATCGTTAACTTCATGACTTACAATACGGAGAGGGGGCTTCCCTGCGCGAGTGCGCCTCACTTCCTTTTGAGCCTTGATAGTGAAACCCAAATCACATTTGTCTTCTTTGAATGGGATCTCGAGGAGTTTCCCCCAAGTATCACAGCTTCCTTCTTCGACTGTAGCACGAGCATCTTTAAATGAAACCATCTTTGGCACGACCTTAACAACTTTGGACACATCAGAGGAACATTTGGCAGTAGAAATCATTGGTGGCACAACTTCAAAAGCCTGACATGGGGTTTCTATAAATTCGCCATCCATCTCCACGTATTTGAAAGAGTTGAGGTGGCTTACCATGAACTCCTCCTCACCACAGACAATGACAATCCTTCCTTTGACCGGATACTTGAGCTTTTGATGCAGGGTTGACGTTATTGCCCCTGCTCCATGGATCCAGGGGCGACCCAACAAACATGAGTAAGCAGGACGAATATCCATGATGTAGAAAGTAGAATTGAAAATATGCGATCCCACCTTGATCGGGAGATCCACCTCTCCATGAACTGTCCTTTTGGACCCATCGAAAGCCCTCACAATAATATCACTTGGTTTCAAAACTAGTCCTTCACAATCTAAACGGTCCAAAGCCCCCTTGGGTAGCACGTTTAAAGAAGAGCCAGTGTCAACCAGAATGTGATAGGGTAGTCTCCTTGCATTGAACAAAAACATGCAGAGCTTTGTATAGTTCTTTCCAAGTGGTGTCAGATCAGCATCCGAGAACCCCAAACCATTGTCGGTCGTCAAGCTTGCCACAAAATTTTCCAACTGGTCAGTTTTAGTCTCATAAGGGACATGAGCCTTCTTTAAGAACTTGATTAACGCTCGAGCATGAGCATCAGAACAAAGTAGCAAAGATAACATGAAAATCATGGAAGGGGTTTGCCCTAACTGCTTAATAATCTTGAAATTTCTCCTTTTTATAATCTTAAAGATCTCATCCATTTATCTAGTGGAAGGTTCCTCGACAACAATGTCTTTTGCGGGTATCTCTGTCTCAATAGGCTCAACTACTTTCTCTTTTCCCCTTGTATCAGCACTAGGCTTAGTAGTGGTGATGCGGGTAGGTACCTTTGTAGAAGTCAGTGGTGAGATGTCGGGTGAAAAGATTCTCCTAGTTATGGTCACCTTACTAGAGCCAGTAATGTTACCAACGTCACCAGCTTTTCTCTCTTCAATCCAAGCATCTTGCTTTATTCCATGGTAAAACACCTCAACACCATAATTCCATGGCACTGCTTTGTTGGAAGAGTATGGAATTGGCCCAGGGGCGGTAACTATCAGAGGAGAAACAGTCGGCTCATTTGAAATCCTGATAGGATCCTTGTAGGAGATCCTAAGAGGCTTGTTTGAAATCGTTATGATGGAGAGGTCTTCAATCTTATTGGTCAAACTTTTGACGGGTGGAGTTTTCTCAAATAGGATCTCATGGCTATTCATCAGGCGTTGAATTCCTTCCTTCATCCCTTTGTATCCATTGAGTTATTTGGCGCAACAATCACAGTCCTTCAAATATCCAGGGAAGATCCCGAATTTCAACAGATTCTTTTTTATAGTGGTTAACGGAGTAGTCAAGTCTTCGACGGAGGAAACAAAAATGGTATCTTAAACAGCATTGAAACCCTTGCCATGATTTGGCATAGGCGCGGTGAGTATATTTGGAGTAGGATAAAATTCAATGGTATTGTTTTCTATTAAGTCTTGAATTTTATTCTTCAATGCCCGGCATTGGTCAGTTTCATGCCCGGGACTATTCGAGTAATATGCACACTTGGTATTCGGATTGTATTTAGGTGAAGAGGTATCTGGATTGGCTGGAGGATCATGAAGTGTCACCAAATTAGCCTTTAACAGGTGTTGTAAGGATTGGGATAGCGACATTCCTATCCTTATGTATTGTCTTTGTGGAGCCTCGAATTGTTGACGATTGGAGGGTTGTCTTTGAATAGGAGTTGGGTTGGAAATTCGAACAACATTAATGGATGGACGGTCATCCTTCTTGGTACGGGCCCTTGCCCCATACACATAATTGATTTATTTCTTCCTGAAGGGTTTCTTTACGGGATTAGAGGTAGAAGCAGATGCTATGGGAATATTTCTGCTTTTGATACTGTTTTCAACTCTTTCACCGGTTAAGATTAGCTCGATAAAACCAGATGAAGAACAACCGACCAACAAGTTGAAAAATGGACCAGATAAAGTACCCATAAACATATCAATGTATTCCCTATCGGTTAATAGAGGTTGGACCCTACTGGCAAGGTCTCTCCACTTTTAGGTGCACTCTTTGAACCCTTCATTCTTTCCAATTGTCATGTCCTGCAGTTGAACTCTTGTTGGCGACGGGTCGATGTTGTATTGGTATTGATGGTAGAAAGTGGTGGCTAAGTCTTCCCATGTATGGATACGGGAACCCTCCAACTAGTAAAACCACTCAAGTTGCGTCCTAGCCAAGCTTTCTTGAAAAAAGTGAACCCAAAGTTTCCTGTCGGCGATGTGCGGTTGAATCTTGCACACATAAGACTTCAGGTGTAGTTTTGGATATGAAACCCCATCGTATTTTGCGAAAGCTGGTAATTTGAACTTGTGAGAAATGACAAACCCAGATATTAAACCCCAAACCGTCAAAATCTAAACCAGTGATGGCTTGAATCTCAACGGACTTCAATTTGTTCTCTAGCTGCTTGTACTTGACATCGAAAGGAGGATATTGCTCATCAAAGTAATCCTCATCATCAGACGCTTGATCATTGATACACCCAGCCTGGGTACTCCTTGCTTCTCCAATTTGATTCTCGTCTTCCTCAGACGAGTCTTCCACTACCGGCATCTGACGGACCGACTCTCTGAATCTTCTACCCATGTTGACTAGGGCTTTCCTCTTTGTTTTCTTTTTGTCTGATAGCAACGCCATCAAATCTTGTTGCCAAGGGGCTAGGGTCAGCATAGTCTCTTGAAACTGAGATTTTTGTGCTTGTAGGTCTTTCATTGTTTTCTCGATATCTATCTTGCTGAAATAAACAGCAGAAAGATAAGGAAACCTATCATGGAAAACCTGTTATGTTATGATGCATGGAAGATGTGTATGCAAATGATTTCAAGGATTTATGATATTTAAGTTTGTATAGACAAAGAATGAACAAACGTCAATTTTCATTAATTAGTTCAAAATGATTACAAAATGCCTTTTGGGCTTACAAAATAAATCTCTAAGATAAAAAGGTCGAACGCATCCTCTTTGGTGCGAGATAGGCGTTCAAGCTTCATTCTTCATGTAGTTGCTTTGTAAGCTCCAAAACCCTTTTCTCACTCGCATAACACTGAGCTTCGAAAGTGTCTCTTTCTTCCTTTAGCTGAATCCAACCCTTTTGCAAGTCTTCAAGAGAAGTAGGCATGTTGGGATTGAGGATAGTATACGGGACCTCTTCATCAGCAACAGACTCCATGATAACTGGTAGGATGGAGGGGTAAGGCATCATGAGTTTTTGAGCACAAGCTAGCACCCACCTAAGATAAGGTTCAAAGGGAATAGAATTATTGCATCCCAGCTTCCCACTATCTGTTTTGTTTACCATCATCCAAGCTCGTGCAAACCTTTGACGGTAGCCTTGACTGTCGCTCTCGTAATCAAATACCACTCCTTGGATGAGCATATCATGAGGACCATCTCTTCAAGCGTAACCAAACCCTCGCAAGGCTAATCAAGGGTTGTAAGTGATACCTCCCCTAATGCCAAGTAAAGGGACATTAGGGAATTCCCCATAACGGTCAATGATAGAAGTATCTGCCAAGGATCTTGAACACCAATGGATAGCATAGTGGGTGAGTCACATCATCCTTTAGGACCATGTCAATATTTGCTCATTCTTCAATGTTGATCGAGGTAAGCGTGAAATAAACCACTTGGCAAGTATGGGAATATAACACAAGAGAGTACCTCTTTTCTTCATGGTACGGGCATGGAATCAATGCAAGATATCTCCCAGCAAGGTAGGTATAGGATTACGAGAGAGAAATACTGTGATGGCATTCACATCTATGAATTGGTCCGAGTTGGGAAAAATAACCAAACCATAGATGAGAAGGGCTAGGACATCTTCAAAGGCTTGAAAATCCAAATCTTCCCAAAATGAATGAGCCTTCTCCATTAATAACTTAACTAAGAACCCTTGAACTCCGCTTCTTGTCTCCCAATTTGATATGATGTCGGCTCTCTTCAGATGCAAGGCTTCGACAATGACTTCAGGTTTTGGAATCCCTTCTAAACCGGTGAACGGTGCTTAATCAAGCACGGGAACTCTTAATAGCAAAGAGAATTCTTCTAGTGTTGGCACTAACTGATAGTCGGCGAAGGTGAAGCAATGATGCATGGGATCAAAGAATTAGAAGAGTATGCACATCATCTCTTCTTGGAAATTTGATGTATCCAAATTGAGGAGTCGACCATACTTCGTGGTGAAAGAAGAGTCTTTAGGTACCCTTGACACTAACTCATAGAGTTGAGGGTGTTCTTTCACAAAGTTGATTCGAATGATATTTCTCCGGACGGAGTTCATAACCTATAAAACAAATACAAAGATAAATTCATAAATCCTTGAAATGGTTAGTGAGAATGTGTATGATGTTATTATGTTTATGATGTTATATACAAGTAAGCATATACACACAAGGCAAACAAGTCCTTAGGTTTAGGCTCTCATGGAGTTCTATAGGTAAGTACCCTCTTGAAGTTTAGTTGGCTCAAACCTGTCCTAGTAATAGTAACTGGGTTCTAAAGGGTCTCAATATAACTGACCTTTCTTTTAGGCATTGTATCAGCACAATCAATATTTTCTTGCGGCCGAGATGTCCCAAAAGTCCAATCTCAATGAGTGTAGCATCGAGTATCAACCAATTTCAGCTTTCCAACAAAACCGGTCATCTCACTACGTCCTAATGGCCAAGTTGTTCAATTAAGGTTCTAAAGTCAGTTAGTGCTTCATGACGCCACTCAGCGGCCCCGTATTCTCCTCGATTCATCACAAGGGATACCGGTACCCAGATATGCGTCACACTAAGTAGCCATTGTTTCAACCATATCGGTCTATGACGTACAGTTTCCACAATCTATTGCTACTTACCTAAAAAGGTGTCCCAGATCCGGGTAGAGGATAAAAGCAAGCCCAAAAAAGGAACCACAATGTAAAGCAAACAAGTCAAAAAATGAAAGCAAGTAAAGGTGATCTAGCCCTAAGGTAACCCCACTTTTATAAATAGTCCCCAGAAGAGTCCCCAGTTTTGTAATACGGTGGGAGAACTGACTTGGGATGTTTTGTGTTTGTTTGCAATTGTTGTGGTTAGCAAGAGTCTCCACATACTTTTCTTCTATCCAAAAGGAAAGGTGGAAAAGAGCAGGAAAGACCTTTGAGATTATTTCTTGAGTTTGGGGGTAAATTATGAAAAGGGAAGGTGTTAACACCCTTTTCATCCATAGTTATCTATGGGCTCTTAGTTGCTTGCTAGATCACTTGTTTTAGTTTGAAAATGTGCTTTGTGGTGGTTTTTGAAAGTTTTTTTAAAAAGGCGCCTTCGTTTAGGCAAACTTTGTAATGGTTATCGTTCTTAAGAACGTATACAAAGTGTTGGACTTTTGAAAATATTTCAAGTTTAGAAAGTGTTTGTTTGTTTTGAAAGTGTTTGTTTTGAAAGTGTTTATTTTGAAAGTGTTAGTTTTGAAAGTGATCAATGATGTTTGTTTTTTGAAAGTGAGCAAGAAACTAAGAACGTTTCTACCTACTCAAAAGTCTTTTGTTCATTTCTTCCTTCCTTTGATATTGCTATCTCACCATTGATTGGTAAGAAGCCTTATCTTTTGATGTAAAGGGACGAGCGTGGGTCATCGTATAGTCATGATAGAAATGTAGTGAGATATCTTAGCATTTCTCTTTGATGGACTAAGATCATTTGAAAGGCAACATTTGTAGCGTCATCGAGGGACTATGATCTTGTATTTTTTATTGTTTTTGCTAAGATATCTTACATGTATAACATGACCATTTTTATAAGGGAACACGTGGAATTACCCTAAGGGTGCATGTGTGAATAGTGTATTTGATTTGCATGTATTTAATCTTTTATTGGGGTTATCTACTTGTTGATTTTATATTCTCATACAAATCCTAATTACTAAAATTTATATTAAAGCGATAAATTGCGGAAAATAAATATTCTACGCTATTACAATCATTAGGGGGATGGGTGTACAAATTTACAACTGGGGATTGCAAGAAGTTTAAAGTCCTAATTATCTATTACAACCATATTGAAATAATGTACAAGAAATGTAAAATGGATTTGTTTTATTTTTGTTAAAAGAATAAAATGAATTAGCATAAGAAAATGTTTTTTATCTTTTTATTCCAAAAGAAACAAAATGAAGTATGTGAATATAAAAATATTTTGGTGTTTTTGTTTATTGAAAATAGAAGTGATATTAATAATAAGAGAAAAATGGGTCAGAATCAGTGCATTGCTGATATAGGAGAGAACATAAGTTCCGACTCTGGTACACTGCAAGTCAAAAGTAAAATGTTAGCAGACAAAAGGAGGGCCAGAAGTTCTGGGTCCGGGCACACTAAAGTTCTGGAGTTGCTGGGAACAAGGGAAATCTTAGAAGTTCTGATGTAACTGGAAGTCTAGAAGTGCTAATGTTACTGGAAGGTCATAAGTTATGGTCCAGGATGGAAAAAATGTCAGGGAATAAACATAGATATAAAGGTGTTTCTGGGGCTAGAACTCAGGACTCTTAACACTAATGTCTTATGCATGCGTTCTCTACCACTGGGGTGGCTATACATCCGGTATTAGAAGCAAAAACATAAGTATATAACACAAAGTAAGTTCTGATGATGAGCTTCATCTCCCTTCCCGTGCCAATCAGAGCATCTGCGACTTAATCATTTCTCAACAAAACAGAAAATGCACACATAGCAGTTATGACAGGTTTCCATCATGATTTCAGAAACATAAAAAATCAGGACTGTAAATCAGAAGCAAGTATCTATTTTGCTAATCGTAATTCTAAATCCTAATTTCCTCAAGAAGTTCTGAGCTGAAATTCTTTCAACTTAGGTAGGAAATACATGAAATCTAAGAATATGTATACAACATCAGAGTCAGGATGTCTACATTGTATTTTTGAACATGCAAGTCTAGAAATGCATAAGTAGTATGATGAGAGTCAGCAGAAACTTACCTTGCCGCTTAAAAAATGTCCTGTGAGCTAGAGTCTGGTTCTGACTGCTGTGATGTTCTGATTAGCTTCCTCACGTACTCAGAAAGCTGGAATAATCCTGAACTATGGATGGCTGGAAAATTATGGAGCAGCCAAGAAGCAGTGTTCTGGTTTTTTTTAGATGGAGATTGATGAAGATTGTATTGTTGTTTGTAAACAGAAGTTGGAATTGTTTCTAAATGCGCGTTAGAAACTAAATGGGTGATTTGGCCAAGAGATGTGCAAGACCGCTAGAGTTTGAGCGTGAAAAGAAACAGAAGTTTAGCAGTTTTTTGTGTTTATGTTTTTTTTAGTCCCAAGTTCTTTGAAGTTTTAGCAAGGTTTCAAGGCTAATTTCAAAATTCTCGACCTCTTTATAGTTGCAAATGAAGTACAATTTATAGACAAGGATTTTGTAGCTTGAAGAAGTCAGGGGTACAACCATCATACACTAGGCGCTGACTTAGTCTTGAAGGAAGTTAAACAAGTATGGTGGTTAGCAGCTTTAGCCGCGCTTAAGCTGGATTTGTAAGCAAGAATTAAGGAAAAGTACCCTCAGAAGCAAAAGCAAAGCAAGGGCCCAGCATAAACTTGTACAAAAGTTTGCGTTTCAAGGACAACAATGTACTTCTATGCCACACGTGGGGAAATCCTTTAGATAAAGACTCAAAAGTGGTTGTGAGCATTAAATGATAATGAGATTTATCAAAATAGAAATCCTGCAATATGAGATTATGCATCATAGCTTAATTATGGGTCAGAAGTTCAGCATCAACGTAACTTAGAATAAACATCCAACTTCTGATCTTTGAATCTCTTTGCTTCAACATGTTCTGAAAGAGCTCTCAGACTTTCCAGAAAGCTTGTAACACGCTTTGTAGACCCTATTTGAATTACTCTTGCCAATCTGATTGAACCTTCGTGAAAAATGGTCCAGAAATTCTAACCAAATCCTGTTTTGGAAAGGTCCCAGCATTTCTAGAGGAAGTTCTGTTCTGTAATGTTATAGATCTCATTTAAATCTATAACTCTTGTGTAAGAAGTTCTTCCAGACTCAGCTTGCGTCATCGTGAAAATCTCGCTAGAAGTTCTGAACTTATCATATTTCTTAACACTTAGAAAAAATTTCTACGTGTTTAGAATTTTGATTTTTCCAAAGCAAATTTGACTTTTGATTTTCTTAATGAGACAAACTTCGTATTCTAACATGTCTTGATGAAATATAATTCTTGAAACTTGATTTTGATCCAAAAGTCAGATTTTTGACTTTTAAGTGTGCAATTGACCGTTTTTCCCTTGTGCCAATTCCAAACCTAAATGGATGTATCAGTGCTGCAAACTGGATGTCATGGAAGATCTTGTGAGGGAATCCTTTGAGAAATGAGAGGGCAAATTTTGGGGTACAGCAATGGGATTCTCGGGAATATTATTACCGATAATGGGTTGAATCTCAACAATAAGATGATGAAAGAGTTGTGTGAAAGCTTTAAGATAAAGCATCACAATTCCTCTCCCTACCGTCCTAAGATGAATGGCGCGGTTGAGGAAGCTAACAAGAACATTAAGAGGATTATGCAGAAAATGGTTGTCACCTATAAGGATTGGCACGAGATGTCACCATTTGCTTTACATGGATATCGTACCACTGTGTGCACTTCGACTGGGGAAACCCCCTTCTCACTTGTTTATGGCATGGAAGCAGTCCTACCTGTGGAAGTGGAAATTCCTTCTTTGAGGATAATGACAAATGTACAATTGGATGAGGCTGAATGGGCTCAGAATAGATTTGACCTGCTGAATCTCGTTGACGTGAAGAGGTTGACAGCTATTTCCCATAGGAATTTATACCAGAGGAGGATGAAGAAAGCTTTCGACAAGAAGGTACATCCATGAAATTTTCAAGCTGGTGATCTCGTGCTGAAGAGGATCTTGCCTTCCAACAATACAGATGCTAGGGGTAAATGTGCTCCTAACTATGAAGGACCATATGTTGTAAAGAAAGTCTTTTCAAGAGGATTAATGATGCTCACGACCATGGATGGAGAGGATTTCCCTCACCCTGTCAACGCAGACGTAGTGAAAAAGTACTTCGCATAGAATGATTGTTGAGTTAACTGGCTCAGGCAAAAAAGGCATCCCGGTGAACCTAAGAGAGCATAGTTTCGGGAAAAAGTTAGGGACAAAATAAAGAGTTAATGAGTGAAAAAATAATTGTACACCCGTTAAGTTGAACCTGTCAAAGGCAACTCAGGCAAAAAAGGGTATCCCGGTGGATCGAAAACCTGAAAGGGCGATCCAGGAAAAAGTTAAGGATTAAAAGCGAATACTACAGTCTGCATTGCATCTGTAATGTCAACTTACGTTGTTAGGTTGGCATAGGAAGCATCAGTCTAATTAGTTTATTCAAAAAGCAAGATTTTAAGGAGCTTTGAGGCTGTAAGAGCTGTAGCAGAGTCCTACTCGATAAATTCGCACTCACATTGTCGTCTTTGTTTTCTCCTATATATACTTTGTATGCAATTGCCTCTTTTCAGGAATTGCTTCTTAATGTAAATGCCTATTTACAGGCCACTCAATTAATAAAAGTGTTTTTTTTTTCAATTTTTGCCAATTTGTTTTTATTTTACTTTTTTGATTGCAAAAGACGTTCAGCATTTTTTTATAAACTTTGCTTTTAAAACATTAAAAGCTTACAACACATGATATCAGTAAATGAAATTGCTTATAGTTTTAGGTGTCTGATATGACGGCTAAGGCATCCATCCCATATTGGGGCATGTTATGGTGATATCTACTTTGTGCAGGTTTTGGTTGAAGCATACCAGTGAGTAAATCAAGAAGGGTATGTATGCGACCAAAATGAATATTTCTACAGAAAAGGATCCAATCTCCCCAGTGAGAGCTTATTTCTTCTCAAGACAGAATCAGGTATCCTCAGTGATGTGGTACCTTTGCTTGAGTATGCTCTTCCTTTTCATTGCAGATGTTCCTTCTGGATTTCTTGAAGGATTATTAACGTACTTCCCTTGAAGTCGACATTCTGCAGCTTCCATAAGTTGGCTATAAGCCGAATTTCATGGATATTCTGGATTAATTCGCCTTTATTCCCTAGTGGAGAAAGATTTATCTCCCTGGTATGGTGTACATGGGAGTTCCATTCATAACTCTTTCATCCTCGGTGATAGAAGATTTTGTTGAGATATCCCTAGTGGAGCTTCTATCCCAAGATGCTTGTTTCTTCTCAAGTAAAGATTTCCATCTTGGTAGTGTTATCTCTAGTGAGGTTAATGTTTGACTCCCCGTGAAATTATTTTTCCCTAGGGAATTTTGCCCTATCAAGAGTCTTGAAGAGATGATTGATCGTCAGGCATGCTTATTCCCCAATGGGTCGGGTCCCTTGTTTTTTGAAGAAATATGCATCGGCGTTTGTCGTTCAAGGGTTTCTTATCCTCAATAGGAGAGACTGATCAGAATTCAAGATTTTCTCTAAACTGCAATTTATTTTTGTAGTATTCTTCCCAGGAAGTTACTTCCCTAGTTATATCGATCTTTAGAGGTTTGTGGTTCCGAGTATTGGTTCCCCATTGAAGTTCAGATTACCTTTTCTCTATAGAAGATCAGATGTGTAAGAAAATCTTTCAGAAGTTCATTGTCTTCTCAGCAGCCGATTATTGGCGTGCTTTCCCAGTTTATTGCTAAACATGCATCATTACATTCCATCTACCAAAACGTGTAGCATTCCCGTTATATGGGGAATTATGCTAAAAGATTCAAACATGCATAAGTATAAGCCAACTGTGTTTACTTGCAGTAACCAGATTTTTATGCGCTTAGATTTGAATTATCTCCACAACAAGCTTTGGGTGATCCTATTATGTTTCCCCAATGGAGTCTGTCGGGTCATTGGTATCTTCCATTTCCCCAGTAAGTCGTGGTTTTCTCTTTCCCTTGTAATCCTTCGGTTATTTTACCCGTGTTTGCTTTATCGTCAGAGTGCGAGTAAGAGTCAGTGTATAGCCTTTCTTATTTCTCAAGTATTTAAGTATCCATACTTGGTGTGTGGTAGTTCAGATGATTGCCACTCTTGAAGAATTACACCCCGCCTTTGGCCTGAGGGATTTTGTGGTTCTTGCGTATTTGCAACCTCTTGAAAGTCCAACATGTTTGGGCAATCCTTATTAGGGTACCCTTCGGCTGGTCTCTTTCTCCTGTAAAAGTTTGCCTTTGATTCGGCGATCACTTTTACTTTGGTCAAAATCCTCGTCCAGTTTTCCTAATTGAACATGGCGCGTAGTATCCCCGATAAGTCTGCCTTTGGTCAATGCTTTCCCTCTAAAAATATGTCTTTTAACCAATTTTGTTCCCATCGGTGGGTCCATCTTTGATTGTTGTATCTTGATTAGGAGTCTGCTTTGGTCTATCTCTTTTCTGTATATTCAACATTACCTTATGTTAGCTCAGCTAACATTTACAGTTAGGTTGTGTTTTGATCATTTCCTTCCCTTGTTTAGGTTATGTTTTGATCAGTTCCTTCTCTCTGGTTCATTTGTTTGGATCGAGCTCACCTTCTGTTAGCTTAGCTAACATTTTTGGTTAGGTTATGTTTTGATCATTTCCTTCCCTTGTTTAGATTCTGTTTTGATCAGTTCCTTCTCTCCGGTTCATCTGTTTGGATCAGGTTTACCTTATGTTAGCTTAGCTAACATTTCCGATTAGGTTATGTTTTGATCATTTCCTTCCCTTGTTTAGGTTCTGTTTTGATAAGTTCCTTCTCTTTGGTTCATTTGTTGGATCAGGTTTAATTTCTGTTAGCTTAGCTAACATTTCCAGTTAGGTTATTTTGATCACCCCTTGCCATGTTAAGAGCCTGTTTTGACCAGTCTCCTTATACGCATATCCTTATCCCCAATAAGTCCACCTTCGCTCGGTCGGCTACAAAGTGAAAATTTTATGGTTCTATTGAGTATTCAATCCTCTTTTATCGTAGTTGTTCGAAAGGCTATTTCCAATCTCACCCTCTAGTTAAAGAAGATTGAATAGGGGCAGCTGTTGCACCCTAAAATTTGCCCTCTTCATTTTTCAAGAAAAAAACCCTAATTGGCTTATACTCTTGTTAGCATATACATATATGTATATCATTAGATCCATACTCATGGGTTTAAGGCATTTCATCAATACAACAAAGTTCTCACATTTGTCAAAGCATTCTGAGTTGTGAAAGATTCGAGTGTGTTTGGTAGATCTAAAGTAGTGCGAATTGGAAATAGTATTTCAATGGATCTGAGTTTAAAAATTTGTATTCTCCTGCTTGGGATCGGTGTTTTGGGGTTGATTTTTTGAAGTTTTGAAACCGTCTGGGTGTTCTCTCCAACTTTTGTGTTCGAACCAAGAGCTAATCCTCATAGAAAGGTCTCTAAATATGCAGTTCTCTTGGAAGTTAAACGGTGAAAAATACAAAGAAAAGTGTGTTGAATCGTTGTTTCGTGTGCATTAGAAAATTCATAACTCTTGGCTTGAATGTCATACGCGTGTGGTTTTGATTGCCAAAATTCTATCTCGATGTCATCTTGATGTCATCTTTGGAAGTCAAGAGCTGATTCACTAAGGAAGGACCGTGAATTTTGAGTTTCTGATGACATGTTTATGTTGAACCGAAATTCATTTGTATAAATGTTTGATACGATAAAATTCACATTTCGTTTGATTTTTATCATATTGAGCTGATCCCATAGGTGTTGGTTTAAAAATTTCGTCTACCACGGTTTCTCTTCATATGCCAAAATCAAACGGTGACTCGAAGGCTTCCGTTTTTGGTTTGTTCTGCATGTGACGCAATAAAAATACTGCACAGGAAATTATTTTGCCTGGCACAGTGTCAGAGAAACTTCAAAAAATCATAACTTCCTCTTCATTTATCCAATTAAGCCCGTTCTTTCGGAAATGTGTTACAATTTTGATGATCTTCATTTTTCGTTTTGGAGTCGGTTCGAGATTTCGTACGAATGATGACGTGGAACTTTGTATATGTATCGAGCTTACACCGTCAAATGGAGGCCCATCTCAATTTCTCATCCAAGGCCCAATTGGCCCATGTATATAATATTTAAATCTGAATTTTTAAAAGAGGTTCTCATAATTCACAAAATCTCACAAACACTAAAAACATTTTTTTCAATTCTCCCAAAGATCAAATCAAGGTTCTATAACTTTTTGATCAAGAACACAACAAAAATTTCATCAAGATCCAAAGTCAAGATCAAGAGTAATTCTTCTTTGATTGTTGATCCATTCGTTTCTATCTTTATACCTAAGCCTCCTCTTCACTTCTATCTGTGAGTTTTCTTGAATTAAGCACTTTTGGTATAAGTGATTATTTGAGAAGCACTTTTTGATCAAGCATGAATTGAATCTAGGTTGAATTGTGAATTGAGATTATAGATCTTTTGCTAGAATTGTGATTTGGTTTAATAATCATGTGCAAATTCGGAATTGGATAATTGAATTAAGAGCTTATTGAATTAAGTTGATTTTCATGAAAGTGCTTAATTGATGAAATAAATTAATGATGTTTCATGAAGCTTAATTGTTGATCCTTGATCTATCATGTTAAATTTAAATCAAGGCCTTGAATTATGAAAAATCATATGTTGAATATATGGAGACTTGGTGTTTGATTTAATGTCCAAGCCATGAGAAAAGGCTCAAAAATCTGTTAAAACTGCCTCTGACACGAGGGTAACCGGTTACCCGGTTATGGTAACCGATTACTATCTATTTCATTCACAAAAATTTCAAAACTGGCTCGTGGTAACCGGTTACCCTGTTATGGTAACTGGTTACCCCAAGTCACAAGCAAATGGCCAGAATTTTCAAAGTTTTGGTAACCGGTTACCCAAATATGGCAACCGGTTACCCCAAGCCAGTAGCCAATTTTAGGTTTTGCAACTTTTGGGTAACGGGTTACCCAGTTATGGTATTCGGTTACCCATACAAAATGTTGATTTTTGCTTTGTTTTAGTGCATGTTTGCACACATTGCCTTATTAATTCTAACTCCTTTTGTGAATGATTGTGCAAGGGTTTACCTAAAGGGTATTCTTATGTTGATGTTGATTCATGTTCCACTTTATTTGGGGAACATGAATTCCATATTATTCTTGATTCGTGTTTCACTTTATTTGCGAGATATGGATGCGATTCAGACAATTTTATGCTTAGATCCTCTTGACTTAAGGAATACACATATTTGTTGTGTTTTTGTCTGGATTTTATCTTTATGCAGGATGCCTTGTGTGATTGTGTTCGTTACACATCATATTTTGTAATTTATTTTCATATCATTTTCTTTGAGGCTTTGTTGGATATTCGATTTCTGACCTGCTTTGTTTGATGATGCTAGCTTGTTCGAAGTTTTCTGGGTTTCTTATTTTTGCTCACTTGCTACGGATTATTATTCGTTTGGTATTGCACTTCCTCTTTTTTGTTTATTTCACTCTTTTACAACTTTCTAGATACTTTTGGGAGCCCTCATGGTGGCAAAGTCGTTGTTTAAAGACCTATAGCGGGCATTTCGCACTTTATTTGCTTTGTGTTGTGCTTGTGTTTATTGCTTTGGTTGTTGATCAATGAGTCACTCAATTTAGAAATTGAGATCACGATTTCGCTCTCAATGCATGCTTCCTATATGATTTTATCACTTTCCTTTATTTCTTGTTGATCGATGAGTGTGATACGGTGGGAGAACTGACTTGTGTTTTGCGTTCGTATTCGCACTTGTGCGGTTAGCAAGAGTCGCCACCGACTTTTTACTTTATCCTAAAGGAAAGGTTAAAAAAGCACAGCAAAAACCTTTTGAGATATTTCGTGGGTTCGGGGGGTAGATTATGAAAAGGGAAGGTATTAGCACCCTTTTCATCCATGGTTATCCATGGGCTCTTAGTTACTTGGTTTTTTAGATCACTTGCCTTGTTTTTCGATTGCTTTGAAAATGGTGTGTGTGTGAGTGCTTTTTTTGAAAATGTTTTGGGAAAAGATGCCTTGTCTTAGGCCAACCTTGTAATAATTCTTTACTCGAATGTTTTACAAAGGTGCATATCTCTTCGAAAAGATGTTTCAAAAGTTTGAAAAGTTTGATTTTTGAAAGTGTTGTGGATTGTGGTTTTTGAAAAGAAGGCAAGTGTTTTTGCAAGCTTGATCTCAAGTAACTAAGAGTTTTGTCTACCCTATTGTACTCAAAGGTTTTTGTCATGTTTTAACCCCTTTTAACAATTTTGTTCTACCATTGAAATTGGTAGGCAATCTTGCGTTTAGGAAGTTTATTCGGGACGGGCGCGGGTCATCGTATGGACCACGAATGCAATGGTGCCAAGTGTCTTTGGCAATTTGCTTGAAGGGACTTGATCATTTTGATAGGCGACTTTCGAAAGCGTCATCGAGGGACTTATGATCATTTGATTTTGTTTTGCCAAAGACATTCGACGTGCAAGCATGGCCCATTTGGAAGGCAACCTGTGGGATTACCCTAGGGGGTGCAAGTGTGATTGTGTATTGATTACATGCATTTGTCTTGTATTAGGTTATCTAGCGTTTGATTTTATGTACATACAAACCCTAGGTCTAACCATGGTATAATTGAAAAGCTGTAAATTGCGGAATATAAATCTACGCTATTACAAAATAATGTCCGGGAGTGGGGGTATAAATGTACAAGGGGATGAGACTTATAGTATTTACAACCAAATCGAATGTCGCAATCAAAATATAAATGTCAAATGTATAAATGTAAGATAAAATGTGTGTAGGGCAATATATTGGGTAAGTGCAAATGTATGTGTAAGTGTAAATATGTACAAAAATGATATTAACTAAAAAAAGTTTCTTCAATTTAATCATGTATAAAAAAGAAAAGATAATTATATACAAATGTATTTCAAAAATGTTTTTAAGTTTAATTTGTGTATAAAAAGTATTTAAATTAAGTTAGTAGGTTTAATTAAATTAAGAAATAAATTAAATATGTTTTAGAAACAAGGAAATAAATGAGTTAGTATATAAAAGAATAAATATTGTTTTTTATTATAAAAATGAAAAGGGTTAGAGTTTTATAAGATTAGTATTAGAAAAAAGAAGTAATTTTCGGTGGGCTTTAGAGGTGAATTAGGAAACGGGTCAGGCCCTTTGATCCAAAGACGAAATTAGGGTTTCATGCTGTTGGTTCAATTGAGGCAAAGGGCTCGAGGGTTAATCAGCGGCGCCGTTCACTTGAAATTCGTCTTCTTCGTTCAAGCTTCCCTGAGTGCTCATCTCCGGCCACCAACGCAATCCATACTCTCTTCCCTCCAAGGCAATGGATACGTTGCTCCAGGTTTGTTTCAGTATTCCCTTTTTTCTTCTACAACCGATACGCGTGGGATTTGTTCTGAGCTCTTTATTTGTTTCGTTTTTTATGAGGTGAAGGGAAAGATATAGCAAATTCGTTACCTGATTCCTGGAGATGGAGGAGAGAAAAGGGATGCGTTGAGGAGGTCGGATCGTTCGTGATGGACTTGATGCTTGCTTGGACGCCTTCTTGGTAACTTCGTTCCTTGCTATTTATGCTTAGGTTTTTGATGATGATATTCGCTGAGAAAACCTAAATCCTTGCTTCTTTATCTTCTCTTCTGTGCCACTGATGCTTATTGCTTATGTTTCACTTTCGTTTTTCCTCTTCTTTTACTGTGTGTTGATCTTGGGAATTTGCTTGAGTATCTTTACCTCTTCCACTTTCGTGTTGCCTTGATTCGTTGGTTTAAACTCTTGCTTGATGTATGTGATTGCTTATGCGTGCTTTGAGATGTGCCTTACTGAGATGCCTGTGATGAAGCTAGCTTCTGAGGCTTGGGTTATGTTTCGTGAATGATGCTTGGCTTTAGACTGGTTTACCAGGTTTTTGACAGGGAGTTTTGGATGATGGTTTGGGTTCTTGATATCAGTTTTGGTAAGTATGGTTTGAAAGTTGAGGCTTGAGTTTTGTTTTTTCTGATATTGGTTAGATGACAGGGTATTGGTTTAGCATAAGATGGTGAGGTTATGATTTGGATTATCAGGTTTCTTGTTTGGCATAAAGGTTGAGTTTTTGAGTTGGGATCTCAGGTTTCTCGTGTTTGGCATAAAGGTTTGGTCATGGTGTTTTTGACAGGGTTGGTTTTGGATGATGGTTTGATGGTTCTGGACAGTAGTGGTTTGATGGTTCTGGACAGTAGTGGTTTGATGCCTCTGCTGAACTGGTTTGTATCTCTCTTTTCTATCCTACTATGTTGGATTGCTTTTTGCCTGTGTATATTTTCTATATCTTTTGCCCTCTTCTCTCTGCTCTACTGTCTACTGCCGAACTGCCTTGCTGCTGAACTGCTATATCTCTGCTATGCTGAGTTTTGGCTTTATCTCTGCTATGCTGAGTTTTGGCTTTATCTCTCTGCTCTACTGTCTACTGCTGAACTGCTATATCTCTGCTATGCTTTATCTCTTTTTCTTCTCTCAAAGTACAGCTTAAGATTTTATATGATATTTATCTGTACTGTTCTGAAGGGGCTGACTAAGGAAATGATGAAAAAGATAGTTTGCATCTTTATTTTGCATCTTTATCCTTTTGACAATTTGGACAGATTTTCTGCTTTTTTGATATCTTTTTCTCAAATTTTTCCATGATAGCTTTTGAGCTTGTGACAGCAAATGTACTTCCTTGACTTTCTTTGAGTGGACTTTGTTTTGGATGGAAAGTTTGGATTGAACCTTTTCAGTTTGGATTGGATTTTGAATCTTGAATTTCTATGCAGCTTTGAAATTCATGACTTTTGCATTTCATGAGATAAAATAATCTTCCCTCTCTGTGAACCGGGAGAAATCCCGTGATTTGCAGAGAGGGTCAACTGATCCCAGTCAGTGGCCCCTAATGATGAGCAATTTAACTGTTTTTTCCAATTAACTGCTTTTGACTTTTCTTGTTTCTTTTTCTTTTTGCAGATGAAAAATGGAATGCCGGAGCAGAGTGAGGAATGAAGAGTATTTAGAAAATAGGATACTTTTTCATTCTATTGTAATATTTAAATTAAATGTAAATTATTGTTTGTAACAACAATTTGTAAATAATTTAAATATCAATAAAAATTCAAATTATCTAATTAATTCTAATTTCTTTATTGTTTATTTATTTATTTAAAATTCTTAGAATTAACAATTGAAAAATAAATTCAATCATTTAATTTCAGAATAATAAATAGCTTAAATAAAACAACATTGACCAATTAAGTCCGTCTTATTCAACATCCAGAGCGAAGCAGCAATTAACTTAAATGGACTGATCAAGTGCAAAAATACTGTGAATTCAACACTGCATATATCTGACTGGCCCAATCAAAATGTACTGAATTCAAAACCATTGTCCCTTTTACTGATTAAACCAAGATAACGCGAATTTTAACCCGAATCTTGAAATAAACTGCAAAGTGCTGTGAAATTCAAAATCTTCTGAGAATATGCTCATAAAACTTAATCCCTGATTAAATGCCAAATCACTCTTGCTTGACCAACAATCAATCAAACCCTAGGCCCACTGTATGAAACAAATCAGGGTTCTGAAACTCAGTAAAAACCCTAATTTTGCTTGACTGTCAAGAAAAGTTTGTTTGCCCGATTCTTGAGCCAGTTTGAGAAGTCAGGAAATGCTTGAAGCTGAGATTTCTTGGGGAAAAATACGAGGGCAAATTTTGGGGTACAACAGTTGCCCCTGTTCAATCTTCTTGGACCTGAAGAGTTAGATTGGCAAGTTTGCCTTTCGCGACTTGAAGGTAAAAGGAGATTGAACACTAATGTGCCCAGAAAATTTGCGCTCGTCGATGTGACGGTGGAGGTGAATGGGCTTAAAGATGCCATTTGGTGATGGGCTTAAAGATGCCATCTGGTGCGAGAGAATTTTATCGGGGGATGGGCTTAGAGATGCCATCTGAGAATGGGCTTACAGATGCCATTCGGCGACTGCTGGTAGGAGGATGGGCTTATAGATGCCATATGGTGATGTTGAACTGTACGTCAATGGTAAGTGGACGAGTATCAGAAGGGCATCCCTGTTTTGGAATATCTCTGAACTGGGGTCTGAACAAGCAACAGATTGATGGCCGTGTCTGGAGAATCTGTAAACTATTTGAGATTGAATAAGCAATAGAGCAGCATCCGCTGTTGGGACACGTCCGTAAACTATTTTCAAAAATTGAGAAGAGTCTGAATCAGTCGGTAGATTGACCTCCGTTGTAGGGAAGAATCCGTAAACTGTTTTCAAAAGTTGAGAAGAGTCTGAATCAGTCGGTAGATTGACATCCGTCGTAGGGAAGAATCCGTAAACTGTTTCAGAAGCTAAGAAGTTGAAGAGGAACCGGTGTAAGGTTTCTGCTGATGCGTCTGAATGAATCTGGAATAAGTATCAGAATGTCGCCGTGTCCGGGTCACATCTGAACTATTTTTTTGGATGAATCTCAGGAGATGATCTGTGTCTGTCGACTGATCTTACCTGAAAAGGTAAAGGGTTAGTTGTATGCAATGTTATGATGCATGATGCAATGTATGTGACAACAATATTTATGAATGTGATGGATGCGCATGTAAGCTGATGAGCTAATCCTGCCGAGGATACATGAATCCGAGATGGCTGAAGATAAAAGCATCTTGACTGCTGCCGGGGAAAATAAATCCTTGGCTGTTGCTGGGGAAGAGAATTCCTGATGACCTCTACTGGGGGGTGTCAACTAGTAGACTCATACTGGGGAGGTCAGACTTGAGAATCGTTAGCTTGATGGGAAGTAACTCTGGGGACTTTACTGGGGAACTCAAGATTTGTCCTCCTAAAAACTCTGTGGGGAGATGGTTTAAAAGTCTGACTCCGCTGGGGATTGTTCACTTGAAGCTCTTGATCTGCTGGGGAATTTTGATGAACTCCGCTGGGGATGGGAAGAATTTTCTGATTGTTGTAGGTGTTGGTTTGGGATAAGTTACTGAATGTCGCCATCGCTGGGTCACATCTTGAACTATATCTGGAAGCCTGAATGAGTTATAGAATGTCGCCATGTCTGGGTCACATCTTGAACTATATCTGGAAGTCTGAATGAGTTATAGAATGTCGCCATGTCTGGGTCACATCTTGAACTATATCTGGAAGTCTGAATGAGTTATAGAATGTCGCCATGTCTGGGTCACATCTTGAACTATATCTGGAAGTCTGAATGAGTTATAGAATGTCGCCATGTCTGGGTCACATCTTGAACTATATCTGGAAGTCTGAATGAGTTATAGAATGTCGCCATGTCTGGGTCACATCTTGAACTATATCTGGAAGTCTGAATGAGTTATAGAATGTCGCCATGTTTGGGTCACATCTTGAACTATATCTGGAAGTCTGAATGAGTTATAGAATGTCGCCATGTCTGGGTCACATCTTGAACTATATCTGGAAGTCTGAATGAGTTATAGAATGTCGCCATGTCTGGGTCACATCTTGAACTATATCTGGAAGTCTGAATGAGTTATAGAATGTCGCCATGTCTGGGTCACATCTTGAACTATATCTGGAAGTCTGAATGAGTTATAGAATGTCGCCATGTCTGGGTCACATCTTGAACTATATCTGGAAGTCTGAATGAGTTATAGAATGTCGCCATGTCTGGGTCACATCTTGAACTATATCTGGAAGTCTGAATGAGTTATAGAATGTCGCCATGTCTGGGTCACATCTTGAACTATATCTGGAAGTCTGAATGAGTTATAGAATGTCGCCATGTCTGGGTCACATCTTGAACTATATCTGGAAGTCTGAATGAGTTATAGAATGTCGCCATGTCTGGGTCACATCTTGAACTATATCTGGAAGTCTGAATGAGTTATAGAATGTCGCCATGTCTGGGTCACATCTTGAACTATATCTGGAAGCCTGAATGAGTTATAGAATGTCGCCATGTCTGGGTCACATCTTGAACTATATCTGGAAGTCTGAATGAGTTATAGAATGTCGCCATGTCTGGGTCACATCTTGAACTATATCTGGAAGTCTGAATGAGTTATAGAATGTCGCCATGTCTGGGTCACATCTTGAACTATATCTGGAAGTCTGAATGAGTTATAGAATGTCGCCATGTCTGGGTCACATCTTGAACTATATCTGGAAGTCTGAATGAGTTATAGAATGTCGCCATGTCTGGGTCACATCTTGAACTATATCTGGAAGTCTGAATGAGTTATAGAATGTCGCCATGTCTGGGTCACATCTTGAACTATATCTGGAAGTCTGAATGAGTTATAGAATGTCGCCATGTCTGGGTCACATCTTGAACTATATCTGGAAGTCTGAATGAGTTATAGAATGTCGCCATGTCTGGGTCACATCTTGAACTATATCTGGAAGTCTGAATGAGTTATAGAATGTCGCCATGTCTGGGTCACATCTTGAACTATATCTGGAAGTCTGAATGAGTTATAGAATGTCGCCATGTCTGGGTCACATCTTGAACTATATCTGGAAGTCTGAATGAGTTATAGAATGTCGCCATGTCTGGGTCACATCTTGAACTATATCTGGAAGTCTGAATGAGTTATAGAATGTCGCCATGTCTGGGTCACATCTTGAACTATATCTGGAAGTCTGAATGAGTTATAGAATGTCGCCATGTCTGGGTCACATCTTGAACTATATCTGGAAGTCTGAATGAGTTATAGAATGTCGCCATGTCTGGGTCACATCTTGAACTATATCTGGAAGTCTGAATGAGTTATAGAATGTCGCCATGTCTGGGTCACATCTTGAACTATATCTGGAAGTCTGAATGAGTTATAGAATGTCGCCATGTCTGGGTCACATCTTGAACTATATCTGGAAGTCTGAATGAGTTATAGAATGTCGCCATGTCTGGGTCACATCTTGAACTATATCTGGAAGTCTGAATGAGTTATAGAATGTCGCCATGTCTGGGTCACATCTTGAACTATATCTGGAAGTCTGAATGAGTTATAGAATGTCGCCATGTCTGGGTCACATCTTGAACTATATCTGGTCTTTTGAGGTGATAAGGAACTTGTTGAACACTTTTGACATTCGAATGCCCCAAGTGGTGATGAAGGAGTCTTGAATCAGATTACTCTGCATATTGAGAGATTTCTTGAAATCTTGACTGGACTGCCCCAGGTTAACTGAACTTTGAAAGATCTGTCGGACCTTGACTGGACTGCCCCAGGTTACTGAATCGTGCTATGTCATGCCCCTTTGTTGATAGGAGATTTGATGGAAGTGTTATCCTCTTGAAGTGATTTTGACTTACTGAGAGAGTTTTCGTTCCACCGAACATTCGCTGTATGAATTTCTTCGCTGTCAAATAAAAGGGTCAAATGCAGACAGTGATATTCAAGCAATGCAAAGTTTATGTTTGTCTTTGAATATTTTGAAAAATGTGTTTTTAGCAGAAAACTTTTCATAAGACAAGTTAACACAAGATTTAGAGCAAAGCCCTACAGGAGTCAGGATACCTTTTGTAACAGTATGCTTTCGAACTAACCCATGCTTCAATTAGGACTTTTGAAGGGTTGTAACGTGGCCTGGTTCACGGTTTAAGAAACAAAGGATAAAGGCTCAAAGCATATTTGTACCCACCCGCTCTTCGTGATGTTCTTCATCCTAAGCTCAGTTAATTGTGTGTCGTACTCAGTTTTGAGTTTAGAACGACTTTTGGGCGATGGTTCACCGGTTTGAATTTGGGAGACAGTCATCTTCTCCTTTTCCTTTTTCAACACTTTTCGTGTTGTTGAGGATTTTGTAATGACCTCACTATTTTGATTTTGATTTATTATCCCTAACTTTTGCCTGACTGTTACCGTTTTCGGGATTACTGTCAGCGGGATGCCCCAGCTTTCTTAAGCCTCCTTTATAGGTTTTGGCTTGGTGGGCTTTTGTCTTTTGAGAGATTGACTGTCTATGTGATAGGGAACCACCCTTGCCTTTTGATTCCGAAGGAATGCTTTCTTTTTCGACGTCGTTCGTTATATTACGAACTGAGAGTTTGCGACTTCAATGCGCGTTTTCTCTTGAATTAACTGAGATACTACCCTGCCCCAGGTTTATATCAAAGGTTTTGATTGTTTAGAACTGGAAACTCCTACTTCTTTGGCTCGAAGGGGTTGACTAGGGATTAACTTCCTTATAACTCCAGTGTTTGGGAATTGAAAGAAATGCCTGTACATCATCAGCGAGGTCTGTTCAAAAACATACTGTATAAGATCACGGTATCGTTTCGTCATCCTCCCTCTAAAGGCTTGCAGCTTTTTATCAAGAGTCAAATATCATAAAGAAAAGCATAAGAGTAGTGAAACGAATGGATGAATTCAAGACAAACATATGCAATGCATTAATGAAAACAGAGTTTAACATCAACAGATAATTGTTTGACAACAAAAGAAATTACAACTTTGAAAATTCAAAATGAAACAAACGCAATCTCAATGATTTGGCATAAGAGGAGTGATCATGCTGGAGTCTCTGGGGGACCGAACTCAATCTCCTTGGCATCGATCATGTCCTGGATCTTGTTCTTCAGAGGCCAACAGTTGTTGGTATCATGCCCTGGGCTATCAGAGTGGTATTCACATCTTTCATTGGGGTGATAGGTAGGAGCAGAAGTATTCGGGTTCCGGAGAGGAGCCCTCAAAGTAATCATACCCCTCTTCAACAAATGTTGCAGTGCCTGAGACAGTGACATGTTGATCTTGGTGAACTGCCTCTTGGGTGCGACTTCCTTATGTTGGTGCCCCTGTCTTTGTTGAGCAGGTACAGGATTGGGGATCAGGATTGCCCCTACATGTTGGCCATGACGACCCTTTTGACTGTTCGCAGCAATGGACTCTTTCTTCCCGTTGTAGGGTATTATCTGAGTATCGGAGGTTGTGGCTCCCTGGATCTTTCCACTCTTGATGCCAGCCTCGACCCTCTCGCCAGTCAGTATTAGCTCAGTGAACCCGGCTGAGGAGCTTCCAATTAAGTGCTTGAAGAAAGGCCCTGTCAAAGTTCCCATGAAGATGTCGATCAACTCTCTATCAGTTAAAGGAGGTTGCACCCTACCAGCCAAATCTCTCCACTTTTGGGCATACCCCTTGAAATTCTCGTCGGAACCCATGGTCATGTTCTGCAACTGCACACGAGTTGGTGCAAGATCAGCATTGTACCGATACTGTTCGTAAAAGGCCCCGGCTAGGTCTTCCCAGGTGCGGATGCGAGAACTTTCCAATTGATAGAACCACTCGAGATGAGCCCCTACTAGACTTTCTTGGAAGAAATGGATCCAAAGCCTCTTATCAGCTGTGTATGGTTGAATCTTGCGGACATAAGACCTTAGATGCATCTTAGGGCAAGAAACTCCGTCGTATAGAGCAACGGTAGGAACTTTGAATTTTGGAGGGATGACCAATCCAGGAACCAACCCCATGTCTCCTAAATCCAAGCCAGGTATTTGTTGGATCTCCATAGCATTGAGGCGATTCTCCAACTCTTTGTACTTGTCATTAGTGAGAGGATATTGTTCTTCGGAGTAATCAGTTTCCTCTTCATCAATCTCCACATTGTGGTTTTCCTCAAGACTAACCACTGTGTCGGATGGAGTTGCAAGGTCTTGGGTCTTAGGCCTTCTCCTCAGGTTCAGGATACGGGCTGCCTTCTTGGACTTCTTCTTCTTGTCTTTGAGAAGGAGAGCTGTCAGATCCTCTTGCCCCTTACCCATAGCCAGCAGCATTTGTTGGAATTGAGCATTTTGAGCCTGGAGCTCTTTCACCGTTTGCTCCATATCCATCCTACTCTAATAAACAGTAGGAAGAATAAGGAGACTTGTAGGGGAGAAACCTGTTATGCAATGATATGTGTGATATATATGCAATGTTTTCAAGGATCTCTTGGGGTATACACAAGAGAATGTTAGAGGTTGAATTTCAATCTTTGATTGGGGATTTCTGCATCGGGGGACGTCCTTCCACGAGAATCAAGCTCACCATGTCAAGTGGGTCATAGCCCTCGATTCAAGTTGTTGCACTTGATCTTTGATTGGATTGGTTAGAGGAGAGACCTCTTGCCCCTTGATAGACGTCTGGCTCAACGTAATCCTGCATCAACAGAACCCTCGAGATCCTTGAAATGGTTATTACAGATGCTAGAATGCTATGGTATGATGTCATGATGTTATGTACATGTATGCACAAGTAAGTAAGTGTATATACAGGCAAACAATATTCACACAAAGCACACAAGGCCTTAGGTTTAGGCTTGCATGAGGTTCAGGTACTACCCTCTTTCAGTTTGTTGGTTAAAACCTGTCCTATCAAAAGTAACCGGGTTCTAGAGGTCCCAATATCACTGGATTGCTTTCATTGTTCATCGTTTCGATTTAGCCACTGAACTGGCGACCGAAATATTCCAGGAAAGCAACCCTCAATTGAGTGTAGTATCGAGTATCAACCGACTTCGGAGTACACCAAAGTAGTCATCTCACTACCCTAAAGAGGCCAAGATGGTCAATTAAGGTTCCTAAGGTCAGTTGATGCTTCACGACACCACGCGGCGGCCCCGTACTCTCCTTGACTGAACTCAAGGGTTACCGGTACACACCAAAGTGTCACATCAACGTAGCAGACTGCTTCAACCATGTCGGTATACCCCGCACAGTTCCCTCACAGCCTTGTTGCTACCTAAAAGGGTTTCCCCAGATCCGGGTTAGGATCCATAAAACTCCGATACAAAGCCCACAAATGTAAAGCAAACAAAGCAATCAATTGAAAGTAAAGGTGATCTAAACCCTAAGGTAACCCCACTTTAAAAGCTTTCCCCAGCAGAGTCGCCAGTTCTGTGATACGGTGGGAGAACTGACTTGTGTTTTGCGTTCGTATTCGCACTTGTGCGGTTAGCAAGAGTCGCCACCGACTTTTTACTTTATCCTAAAGGAAAGGTTAAAAAAGCACAGCAAAAACCTTTTGAGATATTTCGTGGGTTCGGGGGGTAGATTATGAAAAGGGAAGGTATTAGCACCCTTTTCATCCATGGTTATCCATGGGCTCTTAGTTACTTGGTTTTTTAGATCACTTGCCTTGTTTTTCGATTGCTTTGAAAATGGTGTGTGTGTGAGTGCTTTTTTTGAAAATGTTTTGGGAAAAGATGCCTTGTCTTAGGCCAACCTTGTAATAATTCTTTACTCGAATGTTTTACAAAGGTGCATATCTCTTCGAAAAGATGTTTCAAAAGTTTGAAAAGTTTGATTTTTGAAAGTGTTGTGGATTGTGGTTTTTGAAAAGAAGGCAAGTGTTTTTGCAAGCTTGATCTCAAGTAACTAAGAGTTTTGTCTACCCTATTGTACTCAAAGGTTTTTGTCATGTTTTAACCCCTTTTAACAATTTTGTTCTACCATTGAAATTGGTAGGCAATCTTGCGTTTAGGAAGTTTATTCGGGACGGGCGCGGGTCATCGTATGGACCACGAATGCAATGGTGCCAAGTGTCTTTGGCAATTTGCTTGAAGGGACTTGATCATTTTGATAGGCGACTTTCGAAAGCGTCATCGAGGGACTTATGATCATTTGATTTTGTTTTGCCAAAGACATTCGACGTGCAAGCATGGCCCATTTGGAAGGCAACCTGTGGGATTACCCTAGGGGGTGCAAGTGTGATTGTGTATTGATTACATGCATTTGTCTTGTATTAGGTTATCTAGCGTTTGATTTTATGTACATACAAACCCTAGGTCTAACCATGGTATAATTGAAAAGCTGTAAATTGCGGAATGTAAATCTACGCTATTACAAAATAATGTCCGGGAGTGGGGGTATAAATGTACAAGGGGATGAGACTTATAGTATTTACAACCAAATCGAATGTCGCAATCAAAATATAAATGTCAAATGTATAAATGTAAGATAAAATGTGTGTAGGGCAATATATTGGGTAAGTGCAAATGTATGTGTAAGTGTAAATATGTACAAAAATGATATTAACTAAAAAAAGTTTCTTCAATTTAATCATGTATAAAAAAGAAAAGATAATTATATACAAATGTATTTCAAAAATGTTTTTAAGTTTAATTTGTGTATAAAAAGTATTTAAATTAAGTTAGTAGGTTTAATTAAATTAAGAAATAAATTAAATATGTTTTAGAAACAAGGAAATAAATGAGTTAGTATATAAAAGAATAAATATTGTTTTTTATTATAAAAATGAAAAGGGTTAGAGTTTTATAAGATTAGTATTAGAAAAAAGAAGTAATTTTCGGTGGGCTTTAGAGGTGAATTAGGAAACGGGTCAGGCCCTTTGATCCAAAGACGAAATTAGGGTTTCATGCTGTTGGTTCAATTGAGGCAAAGGGCTCGAGGGTTAATCAGCGGCGCCGTTCACTTGAAATTCGTCTTCTTCGTTCAAGCTTCCCTGAGTGCTCATCTCCGGCCACCAACGCAATCCATACTCTCTTCCCTCCAAGGCAATGGATACGTTGCTCCAGGTTTGTTTCAGTATTCCCTTTTTTCTTCTACAACCGATACGCGTGGGATTTGTTCTGAGCTCTTTATTTGTTTCGTTTTTTATGAGGTGAAGGGAAAGATATAGCAAATTCGTTACCTGATTCCTGGAGATGGAGGAGAGAAAAGGGATGCGTTGAGGAGGTCGGATCGTTCGTGATGGACTTGATGCTTGCTTGGACGCCTTCTTGGTAACTTCGTTCCTTGCTATTTATGCTTAGGTTTTTGATGATGATATTCGCTGAGAAAACCTAAATCCTTGCTTCTTTATCTTCTCTTCTGTGCCACTGATGCTTATTGCTTATGTTTCACTTTCGTTTTTCCTCTTCTTTTACTGTGTGTTGATCTTGGGAATTTGCTTGAGTATCTTTACCTCTTCCACTTTCGTGTTGCCTTGATTCGTTGGTTTAAACTCTTGCTTGATGTATGTGATTGCTTATGCGTGCTTTGAGATGTGCCTTACTGAGATGCCTGTGATGAAGCTAGCTTCTGAGGCTTGGGTTATGTTTCGTGAATGATGCTTGGCTTTAGACTGGTTTACCAGGTTTTTGACAGGGAGTTTTGGATGATGGTTTGGGTTCTTGATATCAGTTTTGGTAAGTATGGTTTGAAAGTTGAGGCTTGAGTTTTGTTTTTTCTGATATTGGTTAGATGACAGGGTATTGGTTTAGCATAAGATGGTGAGGTTATGATTTGGATTATCAGGTTTCTTGTTTGGCATAAAGGTTGAGTTTTTGAGTTGGGATCTCAGGTTTCTCGTGTTTGGCATAAAGGTTTGGTCATGGTGTTTTTGACAGGGTTGGTTTTGGATGATGGTTTGATGGTTCTGGACAGTAGTGGTTTGATGGTTCTGGACAGTAGTGGTTTGATGCCTCTGCTGAACTGGTTTGTATCTCTCTTTTCTATCCTACTATGTTGGATTGCTTTTTGCCTGTGTATATTTTCTATATCTTTTGCCCTCTTCTCTCTGCTCTACTGTCTACTGCCGAACTGCCTTGCTGCTGAACTGCTATATCTCTGCTATGCTGAGTTTTGGCTTTATCTCTGCTATGCTGAGTTTTGGCTTTATCTCTCTGCTCTACTGTCTACTGCTGAACTGCTATATCTCTGCTATGCTTTATCTCTTTTTCTTCTCTCAAAGTACAGCTTAAGATTTTATATGATATTTATCTGTACTGTTCTGAAGGGGCTGACTAAGGAAATGATGAAAAAGATAGTTTGCATCTTTATTTTGCATCTTTATCCTTTTGACAATTTGGACAGATTTTCTGCTTTTTTGATATCTTTTTCTCAAATTTTTCCATGATAGCTTTTGAGCTTGTGACAGCAAATGTACTTCCTTGACTTTCTTTGAGTGGACTTTGTTTTGGATGGAAAGTTTGGATTGAACCTTTTCAGTTTGGATTGGATTTTGAATCTTGAATTTCTATGCAGCTTTGAAATTCATGACTTTTGCATTTCATGAGATAAAATAATCTTCCCTCTCTGTGAACCGGGAGAAATCCCGTGATTTGCAGAGAGGGTCAACTGATCCCAGTCAGTGGCCCCTAATGATGAGCAATTTAACTGTTTTTTCCAATTAACTGCTTTTGACTTTTCTTGTTTCTTTTTCTTTTTGCAGATGAAAAATGGAATGCCGGAGCAGAGTGAGGAATGAAGAGTATTTAGAAAATAGGATACTTTTTCATTCTATTGTAATATTTAAATTAAATGTAAATTATTGTTTGTAACAACAATTTGTAAATAATTTAAATATCAATAAAAATTCAAATTATCTAATTAATTCTAATTTCTTTATTGTTTATTTATTTATTTAAAATTCTTAGAATTAACAATTGAAAAATAAATTCAATCATTTAATTTCAGAATAATAAATAGCTTAAATAAAACAACATTGACCAATTAAGTCCGTCTTATTCAACATCCAGAGCGAAGCAGCAATTAACTTAAATGGACTGATCAAGTGCAAAAATACTGTGAATTCAACACTGCATATATCTGACTGGCCCAATCAAAATGTACTGAATTCAAAACCATTGTCCCTTTTACTGATTAAACCAAGATAACGCGAATTTTAACCCGAATCTTGAAATAAACTGCAAAGTGCTGTGAAATTCAAAATCTTCTGAGAATATGCTCATAAAACTTAATCCCTGATTAAATGCCAAATCACTCTTGCTTGACCAACAATCAATCAAACCCTAGGCCCACTGTATGAAACAAATCAGGGTTCTGAAACTCAGTAAAAACCCTAATTTTGCTTGACTGTCAAGAAAAGTTTGTTTGCCCGATTCTTGAGCCAGTTTGAGAAGTCAGGAAATGCTTGAAGCTGAGATTTCTTGGGGAAAAATACGAGGGCAAATTTTGGGGTACAACAATGAGTCACTCAATTTAGGATTTAAGATCTCGACTTCGCTCTCAATGCATGCTCCCTATAGGATTTTATTGCTTTCCTTTATTTCTTGTTGATCGATGAGTCACTCAATTTAGAAATTGAGATCACGACTTCACTCTCATTGCATGTTCCCCATAAGATAGTTTTATTATACTTTCTTTGGTATTCTAGCCTAGATAGGATTTTTCTAGGTGTGCTCTCTTGAGCCTTTTGATTGTTAATTTGTTTTCCTACCTTGATCCTCAATATCTTAGTTAGGCATTTGACTTGAGTTAACATGTGATACTCATGACATATTATGTGTGCTCTCTTGAGCTAGATCTCTTGAGCTTATTGACTTGCTTGCTTGATTTCATCCTTGTGTGCATGTTTTGAGATGATTTATTCTCGGCATGTTCCCTTAGGAGCTCTCGATTCAGCTATAGATGATGATAGAGATAAACATAGTTTTAGGTGATAGACATTTGCTATGCTCCTTTAGGACTTCTTGATTTATCTATAGATGATGATTTGAGATAGACATTAGGATTTTCATCCATGCATGTCAACATAGGGTAGATATTTCTCTTCAAAACTCAACTTTAGGATCAATCATTGTATGATAACATTGGGGATAGATTTAGGATAGTATCCCTTATATGTTTTCTTTTCTTTTACATCCCTTGCATCTAAAACAAAAACCTTCTTTTTCTGAGCAAATGCATAAAACATCTAAAACTTTCTGTGATACAGTGGCAGAACCGACTGTTAATACTGGTTTGCGTTTTTTGTTCGCAAATGTCACGGTAAGCAAGAGTCGCCACCGAATTTTATTTTATCCAACAAGGAAAAGGAAAAAGAACAGAAAAACCTTTTTCGAGATGTTTCTGAGTACGGGGGGTAGATAATAGAAAGGGGAGGTGTTAGCACCCTTTATATCCGTAGTTTTCTACGGGCTCATAGGTAGTTGCTCATTTTTAAATTGCTTGTGTGTGCTTTATTTTGAAAAGTTTTGTTTTACTTCGTTTTAACCCTTGTTTCTTTCCTCAAGAGTGTTACGAAGTTGTTTTTGAAAACTTTGTTTGAAAAGTGATGGTGTGAAATTTGTTTGTTTGAGAAAGTACCTAACAGTTATCTACCTACTCGAAAAAAGGCGTTCTTTTCCTCCTATCTTTTAGACCGTGTTATCCTACTATTAGTGAGTAGGTAACCCTAGTCGTTGGATGTTTGAGGGACTATCGAAAGGGACGTACTGGTTATTGAAGGCAACATGTAAGGATACCTTAGCATTTCGAAGGGACTGTCATCATATATTCGTAGGCAACATCGAGGGACAAGATCATTTCTCATAGGAAACTCGAGGGACGTTAAGGGACTATGATCTTTATGATGACTTTTAGATGGAGGGTCTTTTGCTAATATATCCCTACGTTCGAGGGACCTGACCATTGTTTTCCGAGGCAACCAAGTGGGGAGTACCCTAGGGGTGCAAGTGTGCAACATTGTGTTTTTTCAGTTATATTTATCTTACAATTAGGGTTTTCTATCGTTCATTTTAATCTTTCCATACAATCCTATTAATCTAAGCATTTCATAAAATATAGTAGCAGTAGATAAAGGCGGAAATGTAAACCTAAGCTATTACAGAGCTTTGGGGCAGTTACATAATAGTGAAGAGTGCGGAAAAGAAATCCTAAAACTATTACATCCCGGAAACAATTACATGATAATGATTAAAAAAAAGCGGGAAATCTACGCTATTACAGTTGAATATACACTTTATCTAGGAAAATAAAAATAAGATGAAAATAGAAAAGAAAATGTTTTGGTAATTTTTTTATGAAAAAAATGATTTATAATAATTAATTAAATAAAGCTAAAAAGCCTAATTAATTTTAATTAATAAAAAATGTTAATTTTGAAAGAAAAAAAAGGTTAATTAAAAAATCTAAAAACCTAATTAATTTGAATTAAAAAAAAAGTTAATTTTGAAAAAAAAAAAGATTAATTAAAAAAACCTAAAAACCTAATTAATTTTAATTAAAAAAAGTTAATTTTGAAAAAAAGTTTATGTGTAATGATTAATAAGAAAGAATTAAGTTTGCCAAAAAATAGATAGGGGAAGAAACATCAATGAAAAATAGGGTTAGAAAATAAAAATAATGCAAATGTCAGGGGTAGGTGTTGACCCAAAAATTAATGTAAAACCTAAAATTAAATTAAAAAAAAACCTAAAATTAATTATTCAAGTTTATTATGAAAAATCAATGGTTTGTGAAAAATGTTAGGTTTTATGAAAAATATTTTAAATAGAAAGAATGAAAATAGGTAAAAGGATAAATAGAAAGCAAGAAAACCAAAACCAATAGGGGTGGTTGTTGAACCCACACCCTTAACCTTCTCAGGATGTCTGCCTCACCATGCATTGGTGGTTATTCTGTTTTGGCCTCATTGTTTTGTAATAACCCTGCACAGGATCCTGTATAAATCTGCAGTGTTGAATCTCATGAACACATTAAATAAATTACTGTATCATGAAATACAAATAAAGAAAAAATATGAAATTTTGTAATATTAAAATCGATATGGCATGTATGAATGCTTCTATACCCTTTTGACCATGGAGATCAAACCAGCCTTACCCTTACTGAAGAAGTAGTGAGATGTGGGTTTGTAACAAGGATGACTTGTTTGTAGTGAGATGAGGGTTTGTAATAAGGATTTCAAGGTTTTTAGGGTTCTTGAAAGAATTTGATATTTTGACAGGGTTGTGACAAATGTTTTTTTCCCGTTTTCTATTTGTGTGAAAAGAATGAGATTATATAATGGAAATTAGAGTAACGATATGGGTTTTGAATGTGCAATTGGGCCTCCAATAACCACAAGCAATAGTGCAGAGTTTTATTCGTTCCAGACTAAATCGTGGGGACTTAAGTGCAATTTTTGAAGTTGAAATGTGAAAAAAAAATGTAGCCGACATCGAGAACAAACTCCTTTCCAAAAATGGGCTCAATCGGATGAACGGTGAATTAGTTATGAATCTTTTAAGTTTTTCCTCAGACAAACTTATTTTGGGCTCCAATGTCAACTCTGGCACGTTTTCAATAAAAAACTGGTATTGATCGGAGCAGAAATTGGTCTCGAATTTGGAAGCAAAGTTGTAGATCTCTAAGTCAGTGACCTTGTGTAAAAATATGGGCCCAATCCGATAAAAATTGAATGAGTTATGAATTTTCTAAGTTTCGACCCAGATAAAATAATATTCAGCATTCAGGATTTTCGGCGCGTCACGCGCACTCTAGGCAAAAAACGAAGGTCTTTTGGATACCGTTCGAACTTGATACCTCCTGTGAAAATGTAGAAAACTCAATTTTTGAAATTTTGGCGCAAAAACCAGCTCAATACGATGAAAATTGACCAAGTTATAATTTTCTAAACATGACACAAATAAATTTCTGTCACAAATTTTCTGTATGAAAATACTTGATAAATCCACATTTTTGAAGACCTTCTGATCAAAATTGGCTTTCAGCCGTGAGAGATGAAAACATAGATGACAACAAGACGGAAATTTGGCCACCAGAACAGGTTCAAAACAAGCGACGATATTCAAGTTATGAATTTTTTAGTGTGTAAAAACTTCACTTTCAACACACTTTTTCACCATATTTCTTCGAGAAAAATTGCACATTCGGAGACCTTCTTTAAAAAATTGGCTCTAGAGCCCAACTTGAATTTGAGAATATGTTATCAGGGATATCTTGGCGAAATAACACTTGAATATGACGCACCGGGTTGGACTTGTGAATCTTTGAACCCTGAATTGTTGCGAAACAGCGAATCGATCTTCAGCACAGAAAATACTCTGAGAACATCCATTGGCGAAATAAACGTCACTTGTAACCTGGAAAAGCTTGCTAAATATACCTTGATTCCATAACCATAAAACCAATTATATGCATCTATGTAATAATGAAATGTAAGCCAAAAAAGTCGAAATAAAGAGGGTAAATTTTGGGGTACAACACTTTCAAATCCTTTTTAAGGTAAAAAACACCAACTAATTCTTTTCTTTTTGCCAATCGGCTTTCCTTTTCTAAGAGTATGTTAGTTCCTTTCTGCTACAGGTCGTAAGTCTCCAAAGGTCGAGCCGCGGTGGAACGTTTGAATCTATCATTGTTCAAATAAAAAACACAAACCCACCAAAATAAGTAATCCGAACTACGGCTACTCTGAGTCCTTAAAAGGGATACGTAGGAATTAGGGTAGGGCCCGAACGAGCATAACTTTTATTTTCCCTAAATTGTTTTCTCTTTTCTTTTTCATGCATTCCCTCTTTCTTTTTTACTTTAAACCTTAGACATAGACTCCCTTACGGGCGCGTGGGGTGCTAATACCTTCCCCTCGCGTAACAGACTCCCTTACCTGATCTCTCGATCGTTTGATCATGGTTTCACCCTTCTCAGGTTTACTCGATGTTTAACTTTCCCTTCCTGTGGGATAAAAAACGTTCGATGGCGACTTCATTGATTTCATTATCAGTTGATTATTCCGCCAGTTGTTTCAGTATGCAACTGCCATATCAACCTAAGATTGGTTGTGTTATTTAAATGGATCGACGAACACAGACCTAGACTCCCATTCTGAAACGAGATGCAAGTTTTCTTTCAATCAACCATGCACAACTTCATATTATAAATATTCTCGGTCCAAAGGAAATTTCTAAAAGATTTCTCAACAATTCTAATCAGTGAAATCGACCAAGAATATAATAACACTGTGTAGTAAAGCATACCCTGTATAGAGGCTTTGATAAGGGTAAGTCCCCCTTTCATAGACAGCAAAGAACCTTTCCAGGCGGACAAAGTATTTCTGACCTTGTCGGCAATGTGGACCAGATGCATGGCTTTTACCTGACCTTTGAAAATAGGAATACCAAGATAAGTAAATGGAAGGGAGCCCTTGACGAAACCCGTAGCACTCACAATGGTATTAAGCTTGTTGTCACTGATTGAGACTGAAAAAATGCAAGATTTCGCCAAGCTAAAACATTGCCCTGATGCCATAGTGTAGTCATGAAAGATTTCCTTCAAAGCATTGATGTTGGACATTCTTCCAGTATAAAAAATAAGAATGTCGTCGGAATAGAAAATATGAGAAGGGACCATATTGTTACGAGAGAATATTATCATCTTCAAGTTACCCCGAAAAACTAAGTTGGAGATGCTATGACTGAGCATGTTTTCAGCAAGACAAAACAAGAGCGAACACAACGGATCACCTTGCCGCACTCCTCTATGACACTTGAAGAACCTATGATGGGCACCATTAAAATTAATAGTGAGAGTAGCCGAGGAGATTAAAGTAATAATCCAACTGTTGAATGTGTGATTGAAGTTGAATTGATATAGAACTTTGATCAAGGAATCCTAACTCAGAGTGTCGAACACCTTAGCAATGTCTACTTTCAAAGCAAGATTACCATTCTTGTTACAATTATCGAAAACATTGATAGCTTCCAATGCAAGACAAGTACAATCCTGGATGTTCCTACCAAGAATGAAATCATGTTGTTCCTTGGAGATGAGAAGAGGCATAATGGACGCCAACCTGTCAGCCAGGATCTTGGAAATAATCTTATATTTAAAGTTAGAGAGAGTGATGTAACGGTACATGTCGAGAGATTGAGCATCTTTGGATTTGGGAAGCCAACCTGAAGTGAAAAATTGAGTGATCGTATTATAAATATCAACTTTAATGATGTCCCAATAGAGATGGTAAAACACTCCACCAAAGCCGTCCGGACCGAGAGTGCTATTCTTGCGAAGATTATGCATAGAGTAAGTGATTTCATCAGTAGAGAGCAACATATTCAGTAGAGAATTTTATTTAGAATCCACCAAAGATGGAATAGAGTCAATCACCAAGGAATTAGGTTTAACATTCCCTGTGAAACCGAAAAGATTAGTGAAATAATTAACCATCAAGTTAGCCATTTATTGTTGGTCCATATTAAGGGAATCACCATCTTTTAGGGAAGAGATAAAGTTTTGAGATCTTTTGATTTCAGCAATCTTATGAAAGAACGAAGTGTTTCTGTCCCCAGATATATGCCATTGCAGGTTGTTTTTTTCTGCCCAAAAAACCTCCTCTAATTTTAAATTTTTTTCAAGATCCAACATAGCAGCTTGCTCCTTGATCCGAAGATTATCAGAAGGGCCATAAGTACCAATATTATTTTTAATGTCTTCCAACTTACACGGAGAGGATTTCACCAAATCATGAATATTGCCAAAGACCTCTTTGTTCCATTGTTTAAGACCAGCCTTAAGGTTTTGAAGCTTTTTGCTTAAAACAACTAAAGGACACCAAACCACATTTTGAGTCCAGGAATTGGCAATGAACTCTCTACAGCTATCATGCAGACTCCACATCTCAAGGAACCTAAAGTGAGAAGAAATTTTAATCGATGAGAAAGAAGACTCCACAAAAAGAGGATGATGATCTGACCTCCATCTAGGTAAAATAGTGGCTTTAACAGTTTGAGAAGCATCAAACCAACAATTATTGTAGAAGGCTCTATCAAGTTTCCTTTCAACCAAAGCAACACCACTCCTACCATTAAACCATGTGAGAACCGAACCACTAGTTGGAAAATCCAACAAATATATCTTTTGAACCTAACTTGGTAACATTCCCATGGCATAATTTTTGCCTTTAAATCTTCATACCTATAAGAAAAAGAGTCATACCTGATTGGATAATGCTCAGTCAAGGTTCTTTGTTACTATTTACTAAGGAGAGCAAGATTGAACCTTCCATAATTCTCCACACCATGCCCTCATTATTTCTTGGACTTTCATATATTGGACTGGCTTATCCAGTTGATTTTCTTCCATATTTCATCACTTTCCCATAAGAACTCATGCTGCAACTTCACAATCTATTTCAAGATTACCTTGGGTGCTTTGCAAAAAGAAAAGTAGTACACTGGAATGAAAAGGAAGTAAAACCAATGCTACAAGAAATAAAAGTAGAAGTACCTTGCAAAAAAATCCTCCTTTAAATTAATGCTACAAAGCTTAATTTTATATGGAGTTATACATAACAATGAACCTATTTCAAAGCCCCTAAATGTTACCTTAAAACTCCATAAAATTTTCCATGACCCATCATAGACTAATATGGTATCATCCACAAATTATAATAGCTCAAAATGTATATCTTCATTAACCTGAAAACATTAAAACTCACCCAATATAGTAGAATTCTACACCAATCCTTCCAACCCTTCAACAACCAATAATAATAGGAATGGGGATAATGGATTACATTATCTCCAGCCTATCAAAACTTGAAAGTACAAGGTTGGACTACCATTTCCTAAAATAGACATGGAACTAGTGAATACTAAATCTTCCATATCCATTTTAGCCATTTGATGTCAAACCCCATCCTTTTCATTATGTATATGATATTTTCCCATGACATGCAATCAAAGGGGTTTTAAAATAAACCTTCACCAACAAGCATTACTTTGTATTCCTTTTTGCAAATTCCAATAATGCATTCACTACCAATGCCTTATCTTGCACCTGTCTGAATTTAAAAAGTAGTTAGACTCTTGAAATAAAATTGTCCATAAACTTCTTTACCCTGGACAACAATAGCTTATCTATGATTCTATATAAGACGCCTACTAGACATATAGGCATGTATTCATCTAGAAATTATGTATCGTATGTTTTTGGGATCAGAGTTATACTTGTCAAAAACTATAAGAGTGTGTGGCATCCCTATGTGGGTAGGAGATACTCATAGGCCTTTGTAGTTAAGGGTGGTGTAATACGGTGGCAGAACTGACTGTTTAATACTAGTTTTACGTTTGTGTTCGCAAATGTTGCGGTAAGTAAGAGTCGCCACCGACTTTTCTTTTATCCAAATTAAGGAAAGGGTGAAAAGAACACAAAAATACCTTTTCAAGATTTTCTGAGTAAGGGGGGTAGATTATGGAAGGGGAAGGTGTTAGCACCCTTTCCATCTGTAGTTACCTATGGGCTCTTAGAGGTTTGTGCATTTTGAAATACCTTTGTGCTTGGTGTGTTTTGAAAATGTTTTGAGAATGCCTTAGTGTGGCGATTTTCTTTGTGTTTAACTCTTGTATCAGTCCTTAAGAGTGTCAACAAAGCAAATGTTTTGAAAATTGTTTTTGAAAAGTAGTATTTGTGTAAGTGCAAAAATGTTTTGGAGCAAACTTCTAACAGCTATCTAGTTTTATAATCGAAAAGGGTCGTTCTTTTCCTCCTATCCTTTAGACAGTGTTATCCTACTATTAGTGAGTAGGTAGCCCTATTGTTGGATGTTTGAGGGGCAATCGAAGGGACGTTACGGTCACGAAGGAAACTTGGCAAGAAATTTTAGTAATTATCCTAAAGTTTTAAGATCACTTTTAACAGAGGCAACGTCGAGAGGGTTATCGAGGGACTTGTGATCTTTAAAACTAGAGGACAACCACTAAAACTTCTCACGTTTCGAGAATTGTGACCATTTTCCAAAGGCAACCGAAGTGGGATACCCTAGAGGTGCGCATGTGCAATTATGTTTGATTCATGTTATTTATCTTGTGCATTTAGAGTTTGCTAGCGTTTTAATTTTAGTCTTGCCATACACACCTAGTTACTAGCAGTTAATATGTACAGAAAAATAAAGTGCGGGAGGTATAAATCTAGACTATTACATGGCTTTGAGGAGGGGGATTTACACTGTACAATGCTTTAGGGAAAAAATAAAGAAAGCGGTAAAAAGTCCTAATTAGTCTATTACATCCAGTATACATGTACAATAATGAATAGAAATTATGAAAATAATGCGCGTGAAAGTTGAAAATACGTCTAAAAACCTAGTAAGGAAATCTTTTTGCTTATTTTTATTTATTTAAGAAAATAATTATCCTAAAATATATTTAGAAAATAAAATTAATCAAGAAAAATAGCCTAAGTTTTTTAAATTTTATTATGAAAAGAAAATAATTAAATCTAAACTAAAACTTAAGTTCTAATTTATTTTAAATCAAAGAAAATAGTTAAATATTTATTTAACTTATTTAGAAAATTAGTTTAATATTTTTTTGTGATTTTTTTTATTATTATAATTAAAAATGATTAAGAAATGAAATAATTAAATAAAGCAAAAAGAAAAGAAATTGGGCTTGATGGCTGAGGTAGAATGGGGGGTGCGCTTTGGAAATGGTTAGGCCCATATTTGTATTATTGGATCCAGTGTGGACTGTTTCTTGATGGCACATGGTACTCTACATATTGAAACCCTTTGATCTAGATTAACTAAGATCTAGTGGTTGTGATCTGGAGGCGTATACTGGACTTACGTAGTTAATGCATACTGGATCTGTAATCAACAAATGTTAGAAAACAAAATGTTGGACCCGGGACTCAAACCCAGGTCCTCTCCTTCACAGACGCGCGCCTTTACCAGCTGAGACACTTGTTCATTCGTATATGGGAATTAAATATAAAATTATAATGTAAAATAAAGACAACTAATGAGTTGTCACAAGCGCGCTATCAAGTGGGTCTCATGCATTTCAAATGAACCAATCACGCACGGAGAGAGAGAGAGAGAGAGAGAGAGAGAGAGAGAGAGAGAGCATTTGTTTGAATCTATCCAATAGGGTGATGCCGCCCAGCCACGCCAGCTTGTTAACCTAGGGCCGGCCAGTCCAACCACCGGGGCCGGTGGTTTCCACCATCTTCTCCGGTGGTGTCACCTGAAAACTCAAACAAACAGAAAAACAAACAATGCAGCCTATCTTAAAAAAGTCCCCTGATCACGATTATGGCCTCTAAAATTGCTAAATCCTCACGCGTCATTTGGTTCGAGCTTGAAACCCTAACGGAGGTTAACCATGGCATAGCGTGATTCTGGGCCCTAGCTTCTCATGTAATACGTTGAAACACACATGAACATCAGCAACACACACACACACACACACACACACACACACACACACACACATATATATATATACATAATTTAAACTCCCACTGCTCATATATATATATATATATATATATATATATATATATATATATATATATATATATATATATATATATATATATATATATATATATATATATATATATATATATATATGAGCAGTGGGAGTTTAAATTATGTATTTTATGAGTTTAAGATCAAGGAAGTTTTACCAAACGGTGAGATCCGAATTTGACGATCTGGGATGTTGCAACCTTTGAGAATGATTGGAGCAAGTCCCTGGGAACCTTGGAAGCAACGTATGATCACTAGTTTGACTTGATAGTACCTACAAATTGTGTTTTAGTTTTGACAACTTTGAATATTTTTTTGCAAATTTTCGTGTGGTTTTTTGGGGCTGCCTAGGCATGGCTAATGCTTGCTAAGGCCTGGTATTTATAGAGTAGAATGAGGAGACAAGAAAACAAAGAGTGAAATGGCCCATAATCATGTTCTTCATGGCCATGAATGGGAATTTCAATTTTCGCAAAAGACATGGAAATCTTGTCTTTTTTCAAATTTGAATGAATATAGACAATGCTGCACAAAATCATGGGCTTCAAGGAAAACCAAAACATCAGCCCAAAGCTCCAAGCCCATCTCTAATTATTTTATACATTTTACTTTATATTTACTTGAAATAAATTCAAATAAATGTGTAAAAACTAAGTAAAAAATGTAACGCATGGTAAGAGTGTTTTTGGAGGTCCTCTATAATCTTAGGAAGATGTTTGAAGTCCAAGAAATTGAGCCCTTGACTTAAAACTTCAAATTTGCTCAATGCACTTTTCTTGAAATTTCCCAAATTTTCCCAACTTGGGCAAGCCATAACTTGCTCAATTTTGATCTCATGATGATGATCTTGGACTTTTTAGAAATCGCAAGATGTGTAATTAAATCCCTCTTTTGATCAATTTTGAATTTGAAGACTTTATCTTGATGTAAATGGTCTTGACAAAAAGTGCCTTTTGTTGACTTTCTAAAAATGACCTGTAATGTATGAGCTTGTATCTTTCAAATGGTGCATTTCTTTCAAATTTAGGGATGAAGAGAAGTTGTAGGGAATTATATTATCTTCAATATAAGCTTTGGTTGGGGAAAATGGATGAAGTATGTGAAAGTTATGTCTGGTCAAAGTTCAGTTGACTTTTCTTATAGAAACCCTAATTTATCCATTTTTTACTTTTGATGAATTAGGAGCATTTCTTGAGAAATCGTGATCAACCTTTGATCAAATGATGGATATCCCTTCAAAATGTTTATGTTGACCAAAAATCATGAAGTTTGACTGTATTTGGGCCACATTTGACTTTTGACCTAGTATAGTTGATTCTCAAGCATTTGAGCAATTGTCTAAGAAAACTTGTTGTGCAAGGCATGAAACTTGGCATGGACAAACTTGAAGGCATATTAGGAACATGGAAAACATTTGATACCTTTTAATTTCAAACATCTTGATGAAAATTGAAACCCTAATTAGAGGTTCATTGCCTTAGGAGGAGAAGTCTGGTCAATTCTTGGTCAACCTTGAGCATGCTTTGAGTAAAAATGGGAGGGAAAATTTTGGGGTACAACAGGTGGTTAAGGTTTGTTCATGGGGGTGAGAGACTATGTTTGGTAATGTTTATAGTCGTGAGATAGGGCCATCTTACAAGAGGTGATTTGTCTTTTCTCCTTAAAGAGGCAGGATATTTATAAAGGCTCTTGGTCGTAGTGTTACCTTAGAAATAATTGCCCACTCAGTCAATGGTTGATCGTTGAATCTTTATTTTTCAGCGGAGCGTGGATCAATATATTGACCCTACTTCCCTCTAACCTAGAAATTTCTATCCTATGTTTCCTATGATTGGGCGAGTTGGGGCGTACTTAAAGAGAGACGACTCTCAATGGTGGGAGGTGTATAGGTGTCACCCCTCAGGGTTACCACTCTCCATCCGTTGTTAAGCATCTTATAAATATATCACTACTTAGTTCCTCAAGCATGAGGGCTTTGACAAAGGTTGAAGTGCTTTTAACTACAAAGACTCTTAGTTCCTTAGGAGAGTTTATATATTTAGCCCGACTGATGAAACTTCAAGTATCTTAGAAAAGGCATTGGATTTCTCAGGCAGAACTTTTATCAAGACTTCAGACAAGAATTTAAGTTAAGTATCTTTGGAATATACTTTGGTCGCAGCCTTGAGGCTTGACTTGTTGTTGGAACCCACCAGTGGAAACTCTATGTCCCTTAGTACCAATTTTACCCTTCAATCATGGATTTGTAATTTGATGATCACGGGATTATTTTCATGAGCCAAAAATCCTTCCACGTCCCTTCTAGAAAAGCTAATAGCAGTAGGAATTTCTTCTGAGTCTAAGAGAAAATTATGAGACACGTGCATCACTGATCGTGCATATATTTTCCTTGCCTAAATAGTTTCTTCTCCGCCCGCGAAACCCCTAGCAATGGTGTTAAGCATATGACATTTTACTCTGGTCTATCGTACCTCCTCAATGTTTTTCCCTTTTTTAGGAGAGGATTCTCCGGGCCAGGCTCTCGGTGGGGAGAGCTTCTATTTCCTGGTGGCTCGTTAGTATCTTTGATGTAAGATAGCAGACAAACTCTTTGTATCAAAATTTGGATCTCTTTCTTTAGCTGATAGCAGTCCTCCGTGTTATGACCTTGTATCCGATGTTAGGAACACCATTCACTCTCGTCTTTCGCCATCATGGATTTAAACCTCTTAGGGCGGTATGGTTCTGGGAATAGTTTGAAGTGATAAACTTCTCGTGTGATATCTTCGTGCTTTGTGTTAAGTGGGGGTATAGTTTTTGGGAAGGCTTTACTATCACGTTGTCTTTTCCGCCGGGGTTGTGATAATCTTTTTTGAACCCGGTCCCCTATTGTCTGGGTTGTACCCTCTCTTTAGCGTCTCTGTATCTCTTCTCCATGTTACTTTCTTCACCCTTAATATAACATTCCGCCTTGGTTGTCACCTCGTCCATGCTGGTTGTCGACTTTTGTGCCAAGGTGGTGTTGAAATGCTCTGATAAACATCTCTTGATTTAGATTAGAGACTTTTATGGTATCCTTGTTGAATCGTGTAAAATATTCTCTGAGTGATTCAGATTATCCTTGGCGGACGTTAAACAAAATTGTTGTTGACCCCTTTCTATGCTTGCTAGCCGAGAAGTGTTGTACCATCTTCCTTGTCAGATCTTGATGGATGACAACAGAAAAAAATAGGTAAGCTCATTGTTGCAACTGGTTTTTAAATCAGATTCGCCACCCTTAATTTTTATCCTAAGGAAGGGAGTATAAAGGAATAACCCTAAAAGTTAAATATTCTAGGTTTCTTTATTCGGTCTTAGACAAATGAAAGATGTTAGGCACCCCTCATTTACCTTGTTCACAAGGATACTAGGCTTAGAAGCGCATTTTTTTGGGAAAATGGGTTTTAATATATTTTAGAAGAAAAAGGTTTTAATTTTAATTAGGGGGACTCGCCACGATTTTAATCGTATGCCTATGTATCCTCTTAGGAGGAATCAGAGTCCTATTTCGTAGTTCGCGGTTGTTGGGTTGGTGTTTTTTATAAGATCGCGTAAAATTGCTTTTGAATTAACCTTGAACGTTGTCTGGGTTGAAAATTGTGTGATGGTAGACGTGGTTCGTAGTTTGATTCAAAGACAATACTATTTAATCCTTTTTTTTGAAGATGTTTTAGGTTTTGTTATGTTAGTAGAAAAACAGTTTGAAGTTGGTTAGTTGTTTTTTGATATTAAGGCCCAAGTTCAGATATTGAATTTGGCCCGCTTTCGTAGGAGTAGTGTGAATATTAAGACTGAGTGGTGTATTAGAAGAAAATATGGACCCAAAGATATTTTGAGCTCAAATTGGCTGAGGGGTATATTTTGTAACAGGGTAGTCAAATAGGAGGGTATGGCAAGTAAAGACCCAAATTTAGATATTGAACTGGGCCCAAAATGTAGATGGGGTATTAAGGGTCCATGTTCAGAAATTGAACTTGGCCCAATTAAGCGGGGGGATTAGATTAAGTAGAATTTTAATTAAAAAGTTTAATTTTTTGAATTCTTATAATTAAAAGTTAATAGAGTATAATACACCAATTAAATCTAATTATCCTAATAATTATATAACTACATTAATTATTTACCAACAAATCTAAAGCTAATAATAAAATCACTCATTTTTATGTTTGGACATTTTTTATAGACTAAATTAAGCAATTAATGAAATTAATATTTTATATCCTTTTTTAGAATAATAAAAGAACTAAATAGAATGACTAGTAAATTAAATGTGAAGGGATTATTACCCAATATCTATAGCCTTATTTAAACGAGAGTTTCTGTAAAAAATAAAATGAAATAGAAATAACAAATGAAAGAAATTGGAGAGATTACTTTTCACATGACTTTATCTCTATTGCTATCATAAAATTTTCAAAGCATTAACCAGTGGTGGTTGTGTCCCTTTTTTTCGTTCATAACTTTTGTAGAAACAATAACAACAAGCAAGCAAATCTATCTTATTCATAGTAACAATATTAACACTTATGTCCAACAATCAAAACTGAAACATAAATAAAAAAAGAAAGGAGAGACGTATAGTGGTGGTGGCCGCGATTGGAGGGTTGTCGGACAGACTTTGTGCTTTGGTGCATAGAAGCTTCACCGAAACATGGTTGTGCAATTTGTGTATGGTTGATGGAAAAATTGTTGATGAATTATGGATCTGTGAAATTGTTGATAAAACAAAATACTGCATATATATTATTTTTTTACGAAGAAAGAAAACCATGAGAAAATATCATTATATGGTTAAATAAAACAACAACAACAATTAAAAAAAATAATCAAGAGGCCTCATATGAAATCATCGACCAAAAAATAGTAAAACAAACACCAATAATATTGAGAAGAAAATTTGAAAAGAAAGTGTGTGTGAAAAGTTGTTGTGAAAAATTCTCGATGTTCTAGAAGTGTGAAAATAGGGCATATTTATAAGTGGAAAAAATTAGGCTAAACTTCAAAAAAGGAAATTATCCAATATCCAAAGTCCAACTTCTTATCTTGACTAGCAAGATTAAGAATCTTCACGTATTTGTGTCCAGGTGCAAAATTTAATATAGAGAAAAATTGATTTTTTAAAATATTTTATTTATTTATAAGGTGTTTTGACTATTTTTTAAATAAAATAATGATTTTAATAAAAAAAAAAAAATTTTAAAATATAAAATAAATAAATACGCAAGTAGTAATTTAATAATAAAAAAAATATGATTTTTGTGGTTAGAAATAATTGAAAATGAAAATAAAGTTAGTAACAATCAACAATAAAAATATTCAAAGTGCATCAAATGAGATTCAAACCCATGACTTTCTACTTGTAAGTCTTTCTCCCTTATCAAATATGTTATGTTACTTATTTGAAGTAAAAAGCCAATTAAAAGTATATGAAAGGTTAATCAAATATCTATTTATTCAAAAATACAAATGATCTTAAATAAATCATTATATTTTTAAATAGGTTTGGAGGCGAATATTTATAAAAATCAAATAATATTATAAAAATAATATTTAAAATATACATCTATAAAAATCAAATAATATTATAAAAACAATGTTTAAAATATTTTTTATTGTAGAATAAAAGGGCGGACAATTTTGGGGTATGACAGTTGCCCCTATTTAATCACTATTCGATTGAATGATGCGAGAATACGCAGGTCTCGAACATTCGACTCAGAGGGTTATTAAATAATGGAAGACCCCAAAATTTGGATCAAAATATTATTAAATTAGGGTACATTGATATAGCACACCTCAGAGCTCAAGGAAATAGGCAAGGACGATGATGTATCATCTTACCAGAGTTTGAATAAAGAAATAGGCAAAGATGATGATGTATCATCCTACCAGAGTTTGAATAGAGAGATATGATTGAAGAGTAAGTATAGATGATGATGTATCATTTTACTAACGTTTGAACCAAAGTTTCGTTGACTTAGATACGACGACGCGGATAACTTGTTAGTATCTAAGAGAGATTGCAGATCTTTGCATATTTACCATGACCTAGGAGGTAAATGATATAAGTTTTGAGAGATTGCAGATCTTTGCATATTTACCATGACTTAGGAGGTAAATGATACAAGTTTTGAAAAACCTGACTTACTAATGTTTGGAGACTAATATAGTAAATTTTGATTTGATTTGACTTTGTCTATTCATCACAATCTAGGAGATGAATAAAACAAATTTTGATAACACATTGTTGCCTGGAGACTGATGCAATGGATTACACAGATTTATTCACATATCTATCGCAACCTAGGAGATAAATATTTGAAAAGGAACTTGATAACAACATCGTTGCATAGAAACTGGGGCAATGAGTTATATTGCAGAAAAAACTTGATAACAAAATTATTGTATGATTAAATTGCAGATTTCACAAATTATCGCATGAAGCCTCAAACAATAAACTATATCGTATAGAGCCTCATGTTTTTAGTATAGTTTTCTTTTTTTATTGTTATCTAGTGAGTGTTTATAGATATTCTAGTATACGATTGTGTACTTTTTTTCCTTTCAATTTTACTTTTTATTTAAAATTTAAACATTTTATCAAATTAAACGAATTATTTTACTTTTAATAATTTAAAATTTAATCAAATTTTATTTAATGGTTAAGTCAATTATAGGTGTAGTTATGATAGCTAAAAAGACGAGGATTTAAATATATTGAAAATAGAAAAAAAATATTTTTTCAGTGTCATTTATTCCGTAATGTTCTATCAAATATATAATTTATTATATTATTTAATCTTAATTAATTAATTAACTTCACTTTTGTCATAATGTTTGAAACCTATCATTTGCTATTATATCTTTTTATGAAGAACTTTTTTTCCCACTAAAACAATTAGTTAAGTTATTTATTCTTATTTTTAATATCCCTTTTTTAATCAAATTTAGAGACGACTCGTTAGTTATAAATTTAAAATTTTTTTTTTATAAATGATTCTTTTTATGTTTTTATAAAATAATAAAAGTTATTTTGAACTTTTTTCTTATAATTTTTTTTTTTGCAAAAAGAAGTAGCTCGGTTGATTTTTATTTTTTAAAATAAAAAATATTCTCTCAATCTTGTTCCCTTCACCAATAAACTGAAGGTTAAGAGTTTCTTTTATTTTTGATGCGGTGTTTTTGTTGAAGCTATTTAAAATAGTTTTAAATTTAAATAATAATTTTAAAATTTTGATATAAAAATTATAATGGAAGATAAAATATTTAAAATAATATTTTTGTGAAAAATATCTAAATTAAATATTTTTTTATTTTATAAATTATTAATTAATAAAAATATGTAATATTATAGAAAAAAATGGGGGTTCGCGGTTTTGTTTGAATTATTTTGAAATGAAAATTCAATTTTTTGTAAATAATTAAGATTTCAAATTTTAATACCAAACTAACCAATCTTTTCTCATATTTTCCAATATAATCATGTTTCAAACAAAAAAAAAAAGATTAAAGAGGATTCGTCAATCTATATATATTTTTTAATTTTTTTAAGTTGTCTGCAGATTTTCCTACATATTTTATGTTATCTGTGAATTTACTTGCAGAATTACCTGCATTCATAAAACTTAAATATTTGTTGGTAAATTCACAAGTAACTCGACATGTAACATAAAATCTACAGGAAAATTCGCAGGTAACTAGAACATGGTTATATTGGGAATTATGCGAAAAGTTGATTAGTTTGGTATTAAAACTCAAAAACTTGGTTATTTACAAAAAAAAAATCCTAAAAACCCATTCGATATAAAGTTAAAACTACTCGATTTGATTTGATTTTTGAAGACTAGTTTAAAAAATTTGATATGATCAAATCCAATTTCATGCGATTTAGTTCAGATCGAGCTTTGAATATATACAAATCACATATGATAACTTTCTTAATGATATAAATATTATTAAAATACTAAAAAATAATATATTTAAAATAATATATAACATTTAATATATTAAAATTATGAAATATCGCAACACAAACAAATTGAATCGTGTTGCGACTTATGAAAACTCTCGCCCACCACATTGTATTAATGAATGATTAAGGCACAATTTTATACCATTGCGACACGATTGTCCAATAACAAATCATAAAACATATGATAACTCTTTACAAATGATAAGGTTCTGAATATGATTTGAAGAACAAAAATTACATAGCTTTTCATGATGAGAAGTTAAATAATTTTGGATATGAGTAATCACATAGAATGATAACGTTAACTAGCAAGGTTAAATAAGGCAAGGAAAAACTTAAGTCAAACTCATCCCTAACAATCTTTTAATAATTAATTTTACAAATTTACTTTTCTTAATTCAAAATCTTTAAAAAAACCAACCCTAAAATATTTTAATAATTAATTTTATTAAATTGACTTTTTGTAATTTTCAAACTCTCAAACAAATCAATTATATTTTTTGTTCAACAACTAGAATCGTAAATTCAATACTACTTGTAGTCTTACTATTCGATAACTAGTTGTATTTACCATAACATTGTAATACACTTGCCATATTGTCATCAAGTTATTGGCACCATTATCAGGGATTTCAAAATTTTATTGAATTTAATTAATAACCAATTGAAACATTTTTGTTATGCAACAAAAATTTATTTCTTTTAATTTTAGATTATTCTTCTTCTTATTAAAAATTGTCTAACCTTGTATGCATGACAATCTCTTTAACTGAACTTATATTTGAAAGAAAAATCCAAGGACCTCTCATGAAAATAACAAGGAAAATCAATTAAGGGAAAAAAAGAGTTTGAGTCAGATAACGAGATGGATAGTCCTGCAAAATAAGACCTATCAATCCAAACACTTGTTAATATACCTAAAAGATTATTTGAAGATCATGGTAGACATGCACTCAAAGTTTACAAATTCTCCATTTTCAAAACATTTGTAACCATAGAAAAATCTAAATTTAACATAACGCTACATCACCAACAAAAACAAGAGTAATTTGCAAGAAGGCTTAATGAAGATGTAAATAAGCACTTGAAGTGCTTCTTCACCACGTGGATAAATGTCAAGGTAAAAGGACATTATTAAGATAAGCGATTAAGTTGGATTTTTTTTACTCTAACTAATGATGCAAGATAGTAGTATGATAAACTGACACCAGACAACATCACCTATTGGACTCAAATGGAGATTACATTCCTTGAATAATATTTCAAAATATCTCTCTTTGTTTGGAAGCGATAGCCACTTTTAGATATAAGGACGAATAGTCGCTTGGTGAAGCCTATAAGAGATTAAAGAGGATCTTAACTAATTAAAGAGAATCTTAATTGTATGCCTAATTCATAACTTAGATCTCACAAATAAAAAATATATATCATGTAATGGACTAAAGATCAAAATAAAGAAAATATTGGATAGAACAATTGGCTATTTCTCAAACCTCAAAACCGCCACCCAAATTATAAAAATAATTTAAGCTATCCCTGCCAATGAACATTTGGAGTTGTTTGACAGACAATTCAGTTGATCTAAATTTTCTGGAAGATAGAAACAAAAATTTTCAAGAACAACTAGCATCCGAAGTGGAAAAAGTTAGATGCATTAAATATTCTGATTTCTCAAATTCAACAAATATGATGTTAACTATGTGAAGGACTTCACTTTGCAATGAATTGTGAATCTTCTTCAAATATTGTAAGACATGTACACTAGGAAAATTACCTCAATAACCAAGGCGATCGTCAAGGTATGGGTGGGATAGCTCAATTGTTATGTGCTAGTTGATTTGAATAGGTGTAAGTTGTTGGTCCAGAGTTCAATCCATATCGATAATATTTATTTATATTTATGCATTATGTAAACAAGTTGTTGATATTATAAATCAACAACTTTAAATAAAAGTCTCTCATTGACAAGATAATCCCTAAGCAAACACTTACAATTTAAAATGGGAGAATCACCAGAAAATTTCATGGAGATACCAACAAGACATCTCTAAAAGACAAAAGGGATACCATGGAGGCTAACCAAGTTAACCTATAACTTAATAAAATAAGTCAGGCTAGGAGATAGCATTTGAAAAATTAGCTTTCCAAAATGCTCAAATTCCCTTCCCAAATTGCTTAATTTCGAGAAGAGACCGAGAACACTCAAAAGAATACATTCATATCAATTAAGAATTCAGAGATTCAAGTATGCTAGGTATCTTTGAAAAGTGCTCAAATGACCACCTAAACTGTCGAAGAACAACCAATCAAATAATATGACTAACACATCTCCCGATAGGGATGGTAATGGATATTGTTTAGGAAGGATACTATAATATTTGTCCTCATATTTGCAGCTTGAAAAAGTCTTTGTTCCCGAGCCCATACCAGTGTGGACATTAACTTTTATACTTGTACTCATACCCTACGGGTGCATAAGTGCACATACCCGTTACCTGCATTTCTAATAAAAATGAATCGATCAATTAAAAAGTATTATGTCGTTTAAAATTTTAACAACAACAACAAAATATTCAAGGATTATATCGTTGAATTCTATAATAAACAAATGCTTATATTTAAATGTATAATAGTTTAATATTGATGTATTTTATAAAAGTGATAGACATGCATTTTTTATATAATAATATAAATTAAAATATATAAATATATAGTATACTGGTATGGAGCAGGATGGATACTAAAATATTTGAATAGTCATTAATATCCACTTATTTTAATATATAATTACCCACGCTCATACGCGTACTCATTTTCTGTTATACAATTGTGTAGCCTTTTTTCTTTCAACTTTACTTTTAATTTTAAATTTTAACACTTCTTTGTCTAGTTAGATAATTAAATTTAATTTTAATAATTAAATATTTAATCAAATTTTATTTAACCGTTAAATCAATTGTATGTATAGTTATGATAGCAACCTAAAAAGATGATGATTTAAATAAAATGAAAATTGGAAAAATATTTGTTCGGATAATTTATTTTAAATTTGTTAATGTTCTAACATATACTCAATCCATCGTATTATATATCTTCATTTGGTTAATTATTTAACTTCACTTTTTTCATAATGTTTGAAGTCTATCAGTTGTATTGGAGAACCGTTTTTCTCCACTTTATCAGCTAAAAGATGCTCAGTTTTGACATTAAAATAATAATATTTTTTGAATAAGAGCTTTCATTAGAAAAGGTAAAAAAGGTACTGTCAAAAAGGGACTAACACCGCCCCATCAAAAAGAAGATAACCTAAAGAAAGGTATACATGACCTATTCTTTATAAAATCACCCTGAATCCCAATTGATATTGAGTCAAAAACTATCATAGAATTGACGCTCAGACCTATATTTGCAAAAAAATATGCGCACGAATTTCCTTCCCTAAAAATATGCGTAATGAGAAAGTTAGAAAAGTTAAATGTATTAGTGCTAGAAATCCATCTATTCCGGAGACCCCTAGGGACTAAGCCCGTGTTGGATAAAGCTTTAAAAACCAAAGCACAGTCTGTTTTAATCCAAAGCTTACGTCAACCACACTCAAGAGCCATACCAATAGCCATAATAACTGCTGAAAGTTCTGCAGGAAGAGCATAAGCATAAGAGACCTTTTGTGAAAAAGCTAAAAGGAAATCACCAAGCTCATTTCAAAAAATATCACCACAACCACAAGTATTAATGCCTAGATTAAACGCAGTGTCACAGTTGCATTTAACCCAACCAAACGAAGGAGGAGACCAAAGAACCTCAGTTTTATTAGGAGCTCTTGGAGGGTGAATAATCACACCAAAAGCCTTCAGGAAGACAAAATTAGATATAAAGATGGAGGAAAGCTTAACCGCGTTATTACCCGTCATCCTAATTCGTGAAGAGATCCAAGTGATAGAATTTCTGAGGGTAGGAGTAAGAGTCTCATGCTTCAGCTTATTCCAAGCAGACCAAATATGATGAAGGCAGAGGAGGAGAGAAACTTTCAAAATCAAACCAACTTGTGATGTTTTTGCGGTACTATAAACCAAAATCCAATCAGCTAAATATCTAGGAACATCCGGCAACCCTAACTTACGAGTGAGCCACTTCTAAATAGAAACCACCAATCTGCACTAAAAAAAGATACATGAAGCTGTTTCGATATCAGAATTACACAATCCACACTTCGACACCATAACAATGCCTCTAGCCATGAGCTGGTCATCCGTAGGAATTTTTTCATGGAACAAATGCCACACCAGCAATGAATAACAACGCATAAAATCACCACTCTAAATAATATTCGCCCATGGATCTTTATGGAGAAGACCAGACTTAAGAGTGTACAAATCCTTGAGAGAGATCACCAGAAATGCCATGCTTCCAAACCATGTTGTCCAAAAGGTTGGGATGCAGTAAAGTGTTCAAAGGAATTTTCAAAGCAAGGAAAGGAAACAAAACTTCCCAGGAAGGAGGAAACAACCAATCTCCCTCAACATAAAAGTATGACACCTTGGAGTTAATCAATATATCTTTTGACCGAAGAAATTCTAAGGAAGGGAGATGGATTAATGGTTGACCGGCCCAAGCATCGGTCCAGAAAAATTTTCCTTACCTGACCCAATAGACCAACAAGAATTTCTACAAAGGACGTCGAACTCAGATTTTATACCGGTCTAAATGATAGAGAAAATATGATATTTGATCAACCTTCTACGCTGAAAAATACGACAACAGAATAGGACAGCCCACGATTCAGAACTGGTATGCAACTGTCACATCAACTTGAGATTGGTTGTGTCATTTAAATGGATCAACGAACGCAGACCCATACTCCCATTCTGAAACGAGATTCAAGTTTTCTTCTAAGCAACCATGCACAAATTCCTATTATAAATATTCTCGGTCTAGAGAAAATTTCTACAAGCTTTATCAATAATTCTAATCAGCGAAATCGACCAAGAATATGTTGACATTATGTAGTAAATCATACCCTGTATAGAGGCTTTGATAAGGGTAAGTCTCCCTATCATAGACAACAAGGAACCTTTCCAGGAAGACAAAGTATTTATGACCTTGTCGATAATGTGGACCAGATGCGTGGCTCTAACCCGACCTTTGAAAATAGGAATACCAAGATAAAATAGCACTCACAATGGTATTAAGCTTGTTGTCACTGATTGAGCCTAAAAAAATTCAAGATTTCGCCAAGCTAAAACATTGCTTCGACGCCATAGTGTAGTTATGAAATATTGCCTTCAAAGCATTGATGTTGGACATTCTGCCAATACAAAAAATAAGAATGTCGTCCGCATAGAAAATATGAGAAGGGACCATATTATTACGAGAGAATCTTATCATCTCCAAGTTACCCCGAAAAACTAAGTTGGAGATGTTACGACTGAGCATGTTTTCAACAAGACAAAATAAGAGCGAAGACAATGAATCACCTTGCCGCACTCCTCTATGACACTTGAAGAACCCGTGATGGGAACCATTAAAATTTATAGTGAGAGTAGCCAAGGAGAGTAAAGTACTAATCCAACTACAGAATGTGTGATTGAAGCTGAATTGATACAGAACCTTGATCAAGGAATCCCAATTCAGAGTGTCGAACGCCTTAGCAATGTCTACTTTCAATGAAAGATTACCATTCTTGTTGAGGTTATCCAAAACATTGATAGATTCAGATTCAAGACAAGTACAATCCTGGATGTTCCTACCATGAATGAACCCTCTTCGGGGATAATTGTCTCATCGAGGAGATGGGCTTCTCAATCTGCCCTTCAGTTTCTTAGCTGTCGGGGAGAGTTGGTCTCTCCGAGGAGGAGTGTGATCATGTTTCTTTATGGCCAGTGTTGTACCCCAAAAATTTCCCTCCCATTTTCTTAAAAATACCTCCTCATGCTTCTAGGGTTTCAATTGCTCAAGATTACTCAAGGATTGATCAGACAAACTCTCCTCCTAAGCAGTTAACCTACAACTAGGGTTTTTCTTTTCTCAAGGAAAAATTGGACTTATAATTCCTCAAGTTGGTATTATGGGTCCTCATATGTCTCAAAGTACCCTCATGACAAATTTCAAGCCTTACATCACAAGTTTGCTCAACCAATTGCTCAGATGACTGTAAATAAACTGTATTGGACAAAAAGTCAATTGTGCTCAACATACAGTCAAACTTCAAGATTTTTGGTCAACATCAACATTTTAAAGTCACGTTCATCATTTGATCAAGTTTTGGTCATGATTCATCAAGAAAACTCTCAATTCATCAAAAGTCAAAAGTTGCCAAATTAGGGTTTTCTTAAGGAGGAGTCAAATAAACTTTGACCAAGCATAAATTTCACATGCTTCCTCAGATTTTTCTCAACCAAATCTCATTTTGGAGGAAATTCAATTCTCTACAACTTTGACTCTCTAAGCTCAAGTCCAAAAAAGGCTTCATTTGAGAGATATGGGCCAAAACATTATAGGTCATTTCAAAAGTCAACAAAAAGACACTTTTTGTCAAGGCAACTTACATTAAGATAAACTATTCAAATTAAAACATGATCACCATAGAGATTGTAGAGGATATCTTCAGCTTTCCAAAAAGTCTAAGATCGCCTTTATATGATAAAAATTGAGAGAGATATGATTGGTACAAGTTGGGAAATTTTGAGAAAATGCATGAAACCCAAATTGATCAAACTTTAGTTTTTAGGCTAATGGGCTTATGTTTCAAGGTCCACACAAGTTTTAGACCTCATAATGAACCTCTGAATCCATTCATACACTCCTTGGTTTTTTATTCTTTTTATTTTTTTATTTTTTTATTTTTTATTTAAAATTCAAAATAAATTAAATAAATAGGAGGCTTTCATACAAAGGTCCAAGCCCACACTTGTTTGACCTAATTCACACTCTACATATCTACTTCATTTAGACAAGAGAAAGCACATGAACCCTTGCAAGAAGATCTCATTCCAAAATTCCAAAATTTATCAAAAACTAGGGTAAATTGAAAACCCTAGTTACAGCCTCTTTCTGATCAAGCCAATCATTCAAATCCATTCCAAAATTTGTGTAGGGTAAGAATGGATCAGTCTTGATGATCCAAAGGGCTTAAATTGTAAAACCATGCATCACCATTTCCTTTATTGCATGAACTTCATATTTTCGTTTTCTTTGTGCTTTGATCAAAACTAACCTTACTAATATGTTCCTGGGATGTTAATATGCAGGATTGAACCATTGCATGACCCCCATGACGATCGAATCATGTTTGTACATGTTTGAACCATTTCATACTATTTATGTTGTATCTCCTTGTACAAGGAGAATCAGCCAAAACCAATAGCACCATTGAACTCGCAAGGCCCAATTTAGGGGGGTAGGGTACCACCGAGTCACTAAAGTTTGCTATTTTTGCAGGTAAAAGAAAAGGAGTTGCCGGAGAAGGCGACCGTAGCTAGGGCTCCAGCACTTCTCCGGCCCAGTGAATTCAGTTTATTATATATTTATTTGCTTCTAGTTATGTACCGAATGAAACAGCCACCCTAGTGGCAAGCGCGTGCATGATAAGGCATTACTCTACCAGGGCGTGGGTTCGATCCATGCCTTTTGGTGTTTTCATATTTCCAACCCTCTAATTTAAATCCAATGTTCCATACTTGCACGCCTATGATGCACCCTCCTGGATGATTGCACTAGATCGAGCAGACCCCACTCTCTTGGGCCTAACAAATTTCATTTCTCACCCCCCCCCCCCCCCCTTTTCTTAATCCAGGCCCAATCCATTTTTCTTTATATTTTCTTTTTTTACTTTAAATTATATTTTTATTATTTGTTTCATTTAATTAAAACACAAAAATTAGTTTTAGGTTTTATTAATTAAAATTAACTAGGTTTTAGTTTTTAATTAACCTTTTAATAATTTAATTAACTAATTATTATTTTTCAATTAAAATTAATTAGATTTAATATGTTTTAATTAATTATCATAAATCATTATTTTCATAAAAAATCACCAAAAACATTTTCTTTGCTATTTTTATTTTATTTTCATTTTTCTTAGATAAATTGTATAGGGCGCGATCAACTGTAATAGCGTAGCTTTTATTTTTTTCCCGTATTTTTTATTATGTAATTGCTTTCAGAATATAATAGTTAAAGGTTTTTATTTTCCGCACCTCTATTATGTAACTGCCCCAAAGTAATGTAATAGCATAGGAACTTTACCTTCCACACTTTACTTTTTTATACTTACTATATTACTACTTAGTAATTAGGGTTGTATGACAATATAAAACCAAACGATAGAAAACCCTAAATCCACGATAAATAATTGAAATAAACACACTCGCACACTTGCACCTCTAGGGTAGCCTCTCTTCGTTGCCTTCGGAATAAATGGTCATGTCCCTCGAACGTGGGGATGCTTTAGCAAAAGACCCTCGATCAAATCATCATCATACAAAATTCATAGTCCCTCAATGTCCCTCGAGTTGCCTACAGAAAAATGATCTAGTCCCTCGAGTTTCCAATGAATAATATGATGACAGTCCCTTACGAAGTTGCCTTCGATGACCGTACGATGACCCTTCTCCTGTCACTTTACATCCAATGGATGATTATTCCTACTAGCTAATGGTACAGATAGAACTATCTAAAGGAGGAAGAAAAATACAAGAATAACCTTGAGTGGGTAGAATTTTTAATCGCTTGCTCACAAATTTTACAAAACAAAACACTTCTCACACATTTTTTTCAAAACGATGAATTATTTCTAAAAACGCTTTGTATACACTCTTAAGGACCGATACAAGAGTTATTACAAAGTTCTCCTTACATTGTCAACTTTCAAAATATTTTCAAAACACACACACAAAGAAAATTTTCAAAGTGAGCTAAGCGATTAAGAGCCCGTAGATAACTACAGATGAAAAGGGTGCTAACACCTTCCCTTTTCATAATCTACCCCCTGAACTCAAAATATATCAAGGTCTTTCTTGTTCTTTTCACCCTTTGCTTATTGGATAAAAGAAAACTCGGTGGTGACTCTAGCTATTCGCACATTTTGGATAAAACCAAAAAGTCAATTCTCCCACCGTATTACAGAACTGGTGACTCTGCTGGGGAAACTTAAAAAAGAGGGGTTACCCTTAGAGTCTAGATCACTTTATTTGCTTGCATTGCCTGCTTTATTTTAAGGGGTTGCTTGGGTTTATTTTCTTGCAAATATCCTACATCTATATATAGGGACCTTAGGTAAGTAGCAATATATCATGGAAATTGTACGGTGTAGACCGATATAGTTGAAGTGATGGCTATGTTAGTGTGACACTTTGGTTTGTACTGGTGTTCCTTGAGTTAGTCGAGGATAACACTGGGCTTCCGTGTGGTGTCATAAGAACTAAATGACTTTTAGAACCTTAATTTACTCATCTTTGCCATTAGAAATTAGTGATATAGTCAGCTTTGGTGCAGCCCAAGGTTGATTGATACTCGATGCTACGCTCATTAAGGTTCGACTTTCGGGATATTTTGGTGGCAAATCAGTAGTCGTGCTAAAATAAAACTTGCGAGAAATATCAGTGGTATGAGACTCTTAGAACCAGGTTACTTTTTTAAGACAGGTTAAGCCAACTTAACTTCAATAGAAAATAGTACTTACCTACAGACCTCATGCAAGCCTTTAAACCTAAGGCTTTTGTATGATTTTTTGTGTGTGTTTACTATCTTGTTTAAACGTAACATCACGACATCATACCATCATGACATGGAATTTGTACTAACCATTTCAAGGATCTTAGGGACCTGTGATGTAGGTTTATCATAAGTCAGATTTCTAGCAAGGGGTGGGAGGATTTGTTTTCCTCTAGCCAGATGCTGTCAATATCAAAGTACATCCCCTTGAGTCAGAGGCTAGGACCCACTCGACATGGTGAGCTTGATTCTTATAGAGGGACATTCAAAGATGAAGACCTGATGTTCTTCAGACAAAGCTGCAAACTCAACTTCTAACATTTCATTTTTGCTTTTGTTTATCCCGCGTGATCCTTGAAAATATTGCATACGCATCCACATACCATACATATCATATCATGACATGTATTTCCCAAGATAAATTTTCTCATCTTATTGCTATTTATTTCAGCAGAAAAGATGGCTCTCAAACAAACCATCAAAGATCCTCAAGCTCAGAAGGCTCAATTCCAACAAATGTACCTGAACTTGGCCAAGGGGCGGCATGATACGGTGGCAGAACCAACGGTTTATACTGGTTTTATGTTTGTGTTTGCAAATGTTGCAGTAAGCAAGAGTCGCCATCGACTTTTCTTTTATCTAAATTAAGGAAAGGGTGAAAAGAACAGAAAAAGACCTTTTCAAGAATTTTCTGAGTAAGGGAGGAGATTATGGAAAGGGAAGGTGTTAGCATCCTTTCCATCTGTAGTTTTCTACGGGCTCTTAGATGCTTAGCTCATTTTTAAAATACCTTGTGCTTTGTGCTTTGAAAAAAAGGTAGTTTTGAAAATGCCTTAGTGTGACGATTTACTTTATGATAACTCTTGTATCATTCCTCAAGAGTGTTAATAAAGAAAATGTCTTTGAAAGTTGTTTTAAAAGGTTTTTGTGTAAGTGTAAAAAGTTTGTTTTGAGCATAGCATCTAAGAACTATCTACTTATACTTGAAAAGGTTCATTCTTTTCCTCTTATCCTTTAGACAACGCTATCCTACTATTAGTGAGTAGGTAGCCCTATCGTTGGATGTATGGGGGACATTCGAAGGGACGTACAGTCATAAAGGCAACATGTAGAGACGCTTTAGCAATTTTGTTTAAGGGACGAGATCATTTACCGAAAGGCAACTGTAGGGTCATCGAGGGACTATGATCTTTTGATTTACGGGTATTTGCTAAAGCGTCCCCGTTTCGAGGGACATGACTATTTTTCCGAAGGCAATCGAAGTGGGGTACTCTAGAGGTGCGCATGTGCAAGTGATTCAATTCAGTTCATTTATATTTGCTATTAGGTTCGCTATCGTTTGATTTCAATCTTTCCATACAAGCCTAATTACTAGCAGTTAATATTTTACAGAAATTTAAAGTGCGGGAATCGTAAATCCTACGCTATTACAATGCTTTGGGGAGGGGGTATTTACATGTCCAAAACTGGGGGAAAAGAAAATAAAGAAAGTGATAAAGCCCTAGTTAATTATCTATTACATCCCATCAGCAGGTACAAAAATATGAAAAAGAATAGAAAGGAAATATTGAACGCACGCGGATTTAAAATGATGTCTAAGCCCTAAAAAAGTTCTAAGGGAACGAAATTTCTTTTTGGTTGTTTTTTATTATTTAAAAAAAAGTTAAACTAAAATTAAATGAGAAAAAACTAAATATAATCTTAATTAAATAAAAGAAAAATGATTGTTAATTAAAATTAATTCTAATAAAAACTAATTCTACTATTTTTTGTGTTTTTACTTAAGAAAATATTTGAATGAAATAACCTAAGTCTAATTGATTTTACATTAATTAAAACAAGTAAAAAATAATTAAATTTATTAATTTACAAAATTAAAATTAATTTAAGAAAACATAAGTCTATTATTTTTTATTTTAAGAAAGATGTTAAAGTAATTAAATTAATTAGTTAATAATTTTAATTACAAAAAAAAAAACTAGACCTAATTTTTGTGATTTTGTTTTAATGTTAATAAAAAGGAAGCAAGAAATAAAAGAAAGAAACATAACCAAAAACAAGACAATGAATAGAGGTCATTCGATCAGGGAAGAAACTATCTTCTTCGATCCAAAGAAGGAATTGTCTCCTTCGATCTAGGGTAGGAGTTGTCTTCTTAGATCCAGGAAAGGAGTCTGTCTTATTCGATCCAGGGAAGGAAGTTTTTCCTTTCGATCTGGGGGAGGAAGTGATTTTTGATCTAGGCCTGGTGTCGAACCCAGGCTCTCCAAGCTCACACACGCATCCTTCACCGCTGGGCCATCTGTTCAGTCAATAATACAAATAACAAGAAAACAATATATTTGAAACATCATAAAATACTGAGGAGTTAAAACCATGGCATTGGTTTGGACTGAAGGTGTTTGTACAGGGAGATACGACCAAAACGTCGCGGGCTTCCCTAATAATGGTGTTTCTTGATTCCTGCCTTACCCTAGTGTTGTACCCCAAAATTTGCCCTCTCATTTTTCAAGGCATTTCTCACAAGGATTCTTAAGGTTCAAGCTTGCACAAGTACATTGAGATTTTTAGTACCAAGATTAAAAGGAAACTGTTAAAAAGGGTGAAAATAGATAAAATTAATATTTTGACAAATTTGGAGAAAAACAAGTGTTTTTCGATTCAGCTCCTTCGATTGGCCTTTTGGCCTCTTTCGATGCAAGCTTGGCTTGCATCCTTCGACTGGGTGTGGGCCTCTGGCACGCTGTCTTAGACTCACAAGGCACAAAGCCTCCAGTAGCCTCCTTCGATTCCAAGGCAAAAGGCTCCCTTTTAGCATCCTTAGATTTATACTTTTTGCCTCCTATATGGCTCTTTCGAATCTGGACATTTTGGCCTCCTGCATGCACCTTTCGTTTGAGCATTTGGTTCCTTTGTTGCAAGCTTCGTTTGGGCATTTGACTCCCTTCATGCTTTCTTCTTTTGGGCACATAAATCATTTAGTATAAGCTTTTGGTCACACCTTTCGTTTGGGCATATGTTTCCCTTCATGCAAGCTTTCGTTTGAACAAAGATCTTTTGCATGTTTGCATGAAGTCACAAAGCAGGGACCCCCTATGTACACTCCTTAGTTTGGCCACTTGGACATTTGGCAGACAAGCCTTTGACTGGACAGAACCACCTTCACAAGGTTTTGTTTATAATTGTATCCCCTTCGAATCAGCATCTTTCAAATCCAACTCTGGGCATCCCATTCGAAGGACATGCTTGATGGTCCATTCAAAGGATTTACAAGCCCACTTTAAGGCATGTTTTTGGTGACCCATCCAAGGGTCACACTTTTGGATCCTTCGAAGGATGCACAAAAGTGACTCAATCGAAAGGAACTTGTTGGAGTAAAATCAAATAGTATTGTTTCGAGAAGAGTCTGGTCGAAGAAGGATCAAAACGAAAGGATGATATTCAAAGATGCTTATTGCCAAGTTCAGGCATGATACACTGGCCAAAACTGCTGCACAGCAGTTCTGAAACACTGCCCCATTCTTGCACAAAAATAGCATACAAGGCACTGTCTCTCGAAAGCTACAAAGAGCAAGTTACTCAAATTGTTCAAACCTTTTGTTTTCCCTCCAAAAGCTTCAGGCAGCCTTGCCTATAAATAAGAGGCTCCAACACATGTTTAAAGAGGACTTTTTGGTCAGAGGAACGAAACTTCAAATTTCTCAAACACCATAAAGTTCTCAAACACTTAATCACTTGTGAAAACACAAACCCAGAATCCGAACACTTGTCCCCTTCGAATTTGAAGCATCCATGTACCTTGTTACCCTTCGAATCCGGAAGGAAGAACCTCAGATTAGTTCTTCTCTTTCGAATCCAATATCGACGGCCTAACCCCAGGTCCCTCCCTTCGAATCCAGAAGCATTCAAGATAACCACTTCAAGGTCCAGCACACGCTCCAACCTCCAGCAATGTAAGTCATTCTTAACCTTGGACCTTTCGTTTCCAACATAGCATGTAAATAAATTTCCTTTTCGTTTCAAACATGTACATATTATTGTTCTTCTTTTTGTTTCCACCCTTTTAATATGATTCATAGTTAACAACCTTCTTGGTTTTGGCTCCTTGTATATTTAAACATGCTCTAAGAACTAATCTGGCCCCAAGATGATGCTACCATGGCCTTAGGCCATGTTGCTATTCAAAACTCAAACGAAAGAAACAAGAAACAGGAAGTAGGAAATGAAGCTTCTGGATTCCACACTAACCTCCAAGTCAAACGAAAGAGGCAGCCAGAAGGCACACCATGCTGATTTCCAGGCCCAGACGAAAGGCATTCCCTCACTGCTTACAGCCCCCAGTCGAAGGAGGAAGAAAGGCAAATTACATCTTGCACTGGTTCCAGGCCCAGACGAAAGGCATTCCCTCACTGCTTTCAACCCCCAGTTGAAGGAGGCAGAAAGGCAGGTTGCATCTTGCACTGATTCCAGCCCAGTCAAAAGGCACAACATGCTGACCCCCATGCCTCATTCGAAAGTCACGCTTTCACCCCTTTCAGGCCAAATCAAAAGAAGCAAAAAGTGCATAATCAAAGGGTTTTCTGCCTAAATCCAAAGACCCATTTTTTCTTGCTTTTATTTTATTTTTGCCTTTATATTTTCATGCAACTCAATATGATTGTAATAGTGTAGGATTTTATCTTTCTGCATTTTATTACTTTTATATGATTCCTAGTAAAATACGGTATGTATGGCAAGATAAAAACAACAAGTACATAACCCCTAATCAAAGACTAAATGCATGCAAATCAAACACACTATTCACACATGCACCTCTAGGGTAATTCCACTTGTTGCCTCGGAAAAATAGTCATGTCCCTCGAATATGGGCATTTTAGAAAAGACCCTTCAATAAAAGATCGTAGTCCCTCGATGACCCTCAATGTTTACTTCGGTAAACGATCTATTCCCTAAACGATATTGCTAAAACATCCTATAGGTTGCCTTCTATGACTATACAAATTTCCCACGCCTGTCCCTTCACATCCAACGATGAAGCTTCTTACCAAATCAATGGTAAGATAGCAACATCTAAAGGAGGAGGAAAAGAACATTTAAGACCTTTTAAGTAGGTAGGTTGCTCCTAGTTGCTCTCTTGCTTACAACAAAAACATTTTATACACCAACACTCTCATTTTGAAACATTTTCAAAAGACAACACTTTGTACGCATTCTTATAGAAACGAGAGCCATTACAAAGACACATTTTCAAAATCACTTTCAAAAACACATTCCCCAAACACTTCTTTGAACTATTTTCAAAACAAAACTTTGTATGCGTTCTTATAGAAACGAGAACCATTACAAAGACATTTTCAAAATACATTCAAAACCCACACCACAAGCACATTTTCAAACAAAAGCAAGTGATCTAACAAGCAACTAAGAGCCCGTAGATAACTATGGATGAAAAGGGTGCTAATACCTTCCCTTTTCATAACCTACCCCCTGATCTCAAGAAATAATATCGAAAGGTCTTTCCTGTTCTTTTCAACCTTTCATTTTGGATAAAAGAAAATTCGGTGGCGACTCTTGCTATCCACAACAATTGCGATCAAATGCAAAACACCCAAGTCAGTTCTCCCACCGTTTTACAGAACTGGCCACTCTACTGGGGAATACTTAAAAGTGGGGTTACCTTAGGGCTAGATCACCTTTACTTGCCTTCCTTGTTTGATTTGCTTGCTTTACATTATGGTTACTTGTTTGGGCTTGTTTTGATCCTCTACCCAGATCTAGGGGCACCTTTTAGGTAAGTAGCAATAGATTGTGGAAATTGTACGGCGTAAATCGACACGGTTGAAGCAATGGCTACGTTAGTGTGACGCATTTATTGGTACCCGGTATCCCTTGTGTTGAATCGAGGAGAATACAGGGCCGCTGAGTGGTGTCATGAAGCACTAACTGACCTTAGAACCTTAATTGAACAACTTGGCCATTAGGAAGTAGTGAGATAGCCGGTTCGGTGGAAAGCTGAAAATTGGTTGATACTCGATACTACACTCATTGTGATCGGACTTTTGGGATATCTCAGCCTCAAGAAAAGATTGATTGAGATGTGGTAATGCCTAAAAGAAAGTTCAGTGATATTAAGATCCCTTAGAACCCAATTACTATTAACTAGGACAGGTTGAGCCGACTAAACTTCAAGAGGGTACTTACCTACAAACTTCATGCAAGCCTAAACCTAAGGACTTGTCTGCTTTGTGTGTATATGACTATTTGTACATAACGACTTGCTTGCTTCTACATAACATCATGATATCATACAATCTCATTTTCAATATCCATTTCAAGGATCTCGATGGCCTTTGATGCAGGGTCACGTTGAACCAGACGTCTATCAAGGGGCTAGAGGATTTATTTTTCTCTAACCAAATTCCATCAAGACCAAAGCACGGTAACTTGAATCAAGGTCTACGACCCACTTGACATGGTGAGATTAATTCTCGTGGAAGGACATCTATCGATACGAAGTTCTCCAATCAAGCTGTAAGTAATTTCTAACATCTTTTTGTGTTTACCCTGTGAGATCCTTGAAAACATGAATCCACATATCATACATCATGTCATGACAGGTTTCTCCCATACATGTCTCCTTATCTTCCTATTATTTATTTAAGTAAGAATATGGACAAACGGTGAAGGATCTCCGAGCACAAAATGCCCAATTCTAACAAATGTTCCTGGCTATGGCTAAGGGGCAAGAGGACTTGAAGACTCTTTTTCTCAAGGACAAGAAGAAAAAGTCAAAAAAGTTAGTAGGCGTCCTGAACTTAGGAAGAAGACTTAGAGGACCAGTCAAGAGAGCTCCAGATCTCTCAACTCCATCCAATATGGGGAATAGTCATGAAGAAGATAACAGCCTGGGGATTGATGAAGTTGAAGCTGACTACTCTGAGGAACAATATCCTCCCGCTGATGATAAATACAAACAATTACAGGATCGCCTCAATGCTATGGAGATTCAACAAGTACTTGGCTTGGACTTTGAAGAGTTAGGTTTGGTTTCCGAAGTGATCATCCCACCAAAGTTCAAAATCCCTACCTTTGCCAAGTATGATGGGATCTCTTGTCCTAAAATGCATATCAGGTCATATGTCCGCAATATTCAACCTCACACTGCTGACCGGAAGCTATGGGTCCATTTCTTCCAAGAAAGTTTGGTTGGCACTCAGCTGGAGTGGTTCTATCAGTTAGAAAGAACCTACATTCACACCTTGGAGGACTTGGCTACTGCTTTCTATAAGCAGTATCAATACAACTCTGATCTTGCACTAACTTGTGTGTAATTGCAAAATATGACCATGCGTTCCAACGAGGGCTTCAAAGAATACGCTAAAAAATGGAGAGATTTGGCACGCAGAGTGCAGCCACCCTTAACTGATAGGGAGTTGATTGACATCTTTATGGGAACCTTGACGGGACCTTTCTTCAATTGCCTAATCAGAAGCTCCTCGGCAGGATTCATCAAGCTAATACTGAATGGCGAAAGGGTCGAAGCTGGAATCAAAAGCGGAAAGATCCAAGGAGCTACATCCTCTGATGCTCAGAAAAAGACATACAATGGGAAGAAAGAGTTCAATGTTGTTTACGGCCAAAAGGGTCATAACAAGAGCAACCACGACCAACATGTGGGGGCAGTCCTAATCTTCGGTCCTGCATCAGTACAACAACGTCAACCGAGGAATCATCGTAAGGAGGTCGTGTCTAAAAGATAATTCACTAAGATTAACATGCCATTGGCTTAAGCTCTACAACACATGTTGAAAGCAGAGTTGATTACGTTAAAGGCTCCTCTCTGGAATCCCAATGAAAGGTGTGCATACCATTTTGATAGTCATGGACATGACACAAACAGTTGTTGGACTCTAAAGAACAAGATCCAAGACATGATTGATGCCAAGGAGATTGAGTTCGACCTTCCAGAGGCTCCTAACGTGATCACTGCTCCTATGCCAAATCATTGAGAGCGTCCTGTTCATTTTGAATTTTCAATTGTAATCTCTTTTGTTGTTCAAATATTTATCTATTAATGTCAAACTTTGTTTCATTAATGCATTGCATATGTCTGTCTTGAATTAATCCATTCGTTTTCATTATATTTAAACTATGCTTTTTACGACCTTTATGATATTCAACTCTTGTTTTAAAAGATGCAAGCTATTAGAGGGAGGATGAAGAAAAGAATACCATAATCTCATACAATATGCTTTTAGACAGACCTTGCTGACGATGTAAGGGCGTTTCTTTCAATTCCTAAACAATGTAGTTATAAGGAGGATAATCCCTAGTCAACCCCTTCGAGCCAAAGAAGTAGAAGTTTTCTTTTTCACATAAACTTAAACCTTTAATCAAAACCTGGGGCAGGGTAGTTTCTCAGTTAATTCAAACGCGCGCTCATTCGCCAGCTTTCACTTCGTATACAACGAATGACATCAAAAAAAATCTTCTGGAATCAAAAGACGTAGATGGTTCCCTACCAAATAGGCAGTCATTATATCTCAAAAAGAAAGGCCCATTAAGTCAAAACCTATGAAGGAGACTTAAGAGAAACTGGGGCATCCCGCTGACCGTAATCTCAAAACGAGAACAGTTAGGAAAAAATCGGGGATAACAAATCCAAAGGAGGAAACTACAGATCCTCAAAAAACACGAAAAACGTTGCAAAAATGACTTCCTTCCAACAAACTTAACTTGTCTGAACCATCACCAAAATGTCATTTCAGACTCAATTTGAGTTCAAACGCACAATTAATTGAGTTTAGGACCGAAGAACATCACGAAGAATGGGCGGGTACAAATACACTTTGAGCCTTATCCTTTGTTTCTTAAATCGTGAACTTGACCATAATACAACCTTTCAAAGTCCTAATTGAAGCATGTGTTAGTTCAAAAGCGTACTGTTACAAAAGATATCCTTATTCCTATAAGGCTTTACTCCAAAATCCTGAGTTGAATTTTCTTACAAAAATTCTTTTATCTGCTAAAATGCATTTTCAAAACTTCAAGACAAGCATAAACTCTGCATTATTTGAATATAGTTATTTTCATATGACTAATTGTTTGACAACGAAGAAATTCACACGACAAATGTCCAGCAAACGAAAGCTCTCTCAGTGAACAAAATCCCTTCAAATGGGATGACACTTCCAATGATAGATCTCCTGTAAGCAAAGGGGCATGACATGTCACTGTCCAACTCGTCTGGGTCAGTCAAGTCATGATTCCGAGAAATCTCTCAAGAAGTGTTAAATAACCAGGGGCAGATTTACATCCGAGTCACTTGGGGCATTGGATATGAACTCCGACGAAGGTTTGTATCAAGTCAAGCAAACATTTCCTAGCAATACTACAAACACTTGTTACTAGGGGCAGTGAAAAATCTCCCACAAAGTCCTTTTCATAGGGTGATCCCCAGTAAGAGTTTCAACCTCTGAAAACTTCTCCCCAACTAGGTTTAATCTCAAGAATCTTCGAGGAGTCCTACCAAAAGGAAACGCCTATCCAGCAGGCTAGCGACAAGGTTTATTTCCCCAACAAACAGAAAAATCCCCCAGTTCAAATTTGCCTCTCAGACTATCACATCTCAAGGGACCACAACTCCTCTTCCCCGATAGACTTTCCTACAATCCCCAATAGCTCCCCAGTAGAGCAACGAACAACGAAGACTCTTGATCTCCTCTCCCCAAGCGGGAATCAATACTCTCCACAGAGTTTTTTTCTCAAGCAAAATCAACACTCCCCAATGGAGTTCTCCTCAAACAACAAAATAGGATTCCCCGGGGAAAACATTCTAAGAAAAGTTTGAAGATGTGCATGCACTTCATCCCTAACGACCGTCTGAGATTCAACTTTCCAAAACTCCCCAGCAGTTGTCAAGGATTTATTTTGCAAGACAAAATTACATTCCAACAATATTTCATGCATCATTACATGCATGATAAATACATACATCATAATCTCATTTATTTTGAGAACATCATTACGCCATCCACTTCATACATCATGACATTGCATGCAGCTAACTCTTTACCTCTTCAGGAAAGATCAGTCAACATATGGCTATCATCAACAATTTTCCAAAAAAAAGGTCAGAGATTAATACCTGAAACCAGACAGGACAACTATCTCAACGACCGACAAAAACAAGTTTCAAATTAACGCTTGAAACGAGAAAGGAAAACAAATCCGGGAGTGACTGTTTATAGATTAAATCCTGAAAAAAGTCAGGACAATTATCTACACGACCAACTGAAGTAATCCTACATGGGCTCCTTCTCAAATTCCCTTATAGAAACAGTTTAGATGCGATCCAGATACGGCAGACATTCTGATGCCTATTCCATATTCTCTTCTAGAAACAACTCAGATGCGATCCAGATACGACTGGAATTCTTATACCTATTCCATATTCTCATCTAGAAACAGTTTAGATGCGATCCAGATACAGCTGACATTCTGATACCTATTCCAGATTCTTTTCTAGAAACAGTTCAGATGCGATCCAGATATGGCTGACATTCTGATACTTATTCCAGATTATCTCTAAAAATACAGTCCAGATACGATCCAGATACGGATGTCATTCTGACACTCATTCAACACACCTTTCAAATATAGTCTAGATACGATCCAGATACGGATGTCATTCTGCCACTCATTCAGCATACCTTTCAAATACAGTCTAGATACGATCCAGATACGGATGTCATTCTGACACTCACCAACATACCTTTCAAATATAGTCCAAATACGATCCAGATACGGATGTCATTCAGCCACTCATTCAGCACACCTTTCAAATACACTCCAGATACGATCCAGATACGGATGTTATTCTGCCACTCATTCAGCATACCTTTCAAATACAGTCCAGATACGATCTAGATACAAATGTCATTCTGCCACTCATTCAACATACCTTTCAAATACAGTCCAGATACGGATGTCATTCTTCCACTCATTCAGCATACCTTTCAAATACAGTCCAGATACGGGTGTCATTCTGACACTAACTGTGATCGGTGGAAATAGAACTGACTGTTTTTTAAGCTGGTTCACGAAATGTCACGGTAAGCAAGAGTCTCCACCGTCTTTTATGTTCTCCAACATGGAAAGGACAAAAGCACAGCAAAATTCCTTATTCGAGAATGTTTCTCGGTTCGGGAGGTAGGTTTTATAGAAAGGGAAGGTGTTAGCACCCTTTCTATCCATGGTTATCCATGGGCTCTTAGGTACTTGCTCTTATGTTTTCAAAATTGTTTGCTTTTCAAGTGTGTGTGGGTTTTGAAAAAAAAAAGTTTCGTTTAAAAAATTTCTAAGTAACTCTTGTATCTGTCCTCAAGAGTGTGTGAAAATTTTGTTTGAAAACTTTTAGAAAGTGCGGGTGCGAAAAGTTGTTTTTGTTTGTTTGAAAAGAGAAAGTACCTAAGAGATCTACCTACCCTAAGGAATTAGGCTGTGTAAGAGTCCTTTAGATAGTGCTATCCCATCATTGAGAGGTAGGTAGCACCATCGTTGGAGGTGTTCGGGTCAATTTGATTATCGGGACAATGTGGTCACCGAAGCAATGGTAGGACATCTTAGAAGTAACCCTAATGTCCTAGATCCTTTTATCCGAGGCAACCGTTTCGAGGAAACTGGATCTTTAGACAAAGGGCGACCTCTAAGACACCCTATACTTGATGACCACGTTTCGAGGCAACGAGTGAAGCGTAACCTAGGAGTGACATGTGCTTTGTGTGTTATTTTTCAGTTAATTGTCTTTGTACATGTTATTTGTGAGCTACGGATTAATTTTATTTACATACATTCTTTCATGCATTTAACAGTTAGGAATGCGGAAAATAAATTGCAGAAAGATAAATTCTACGCTATTACAAGGCGCGGGTCTATACATCGCCAAAAAAAAACAAAGACCCGTTTTGTAAAATAAAATGCGAGAAAATTAAAGAAAGCAATAAAATCCTAATTACTATTACATCCTTTGTACAGATACAAAAATATAATCAAAAGAAATGAAAATGCGCGAATGGAAATTTAATCGGGAACGTTTTAAGGGTTTTGACTCTTTTTAGAAAAGAATTGAATTTTGTGTCCTTTTTGTGATTAAATGGAATTAAAACTAATTATTAAAAAAAAGAAAAATGTTTTTTTTTGTATTTTTATGTTTTTAATGGAATGAAATAAAAGGAAATAAAATTAAAAGTTAATAAAAACCTAATTCTAAATTTATTTTAGTTATTAAGAAAAAAGGTTAAAGTTGCCTAATTAAAATTAACTCAATTTATTAGTATTTATTTACAAAAATAAAATGAAATTAATAATAATAATATTAGTTCTTTTTTTGATTTTTTTTTATAAAAATATTAATTATGTTAATAGTTAATAAAAGGGAAAAAATAAAAATAAGACAAATAAAATATAAAATGACAAAATAAAATTGCAAACCCAAGGGGGGGTATGGGCCAGAATTGGGAGTGTTAATGGAATTGTGAGGCCCATTTGCACAAAGCCCGTTGACTTTGGGAATTGAGTGGGGCGCTGGTTGACCAGGAGTATGGTGTGCTCTCTCTCTTGACCGTTGGATCTGCTTCTGAGGGACACTTGGCAAGCTGGGATGTGAGGTTTATGGTGAGTTGCTTCACGTTGCCTGCATAAGATCATATTTGGAAAAAATTCAACAAGCCTTTGGGGGACCTGGGGATCGAACCCATGTCCCAACGAATACCAAGCGCGTAGCCAGCCACTGCACCAATTTGTTTTAGTCATCAATAAAATAAACGTGAATTAATATATATAATAGTCATTTCCAATGCTGCAAAATCAAAAACCGCGCGCATCTCATTTGAATGGACCAACCCTATTCTTCCACGTAATCATCTTCTTCATCTTTTCCTGTAAAATGAAAACAAGATAGTGGGGGTTTTTAACCCCCACAAACCAAAACTGCCAAGAATAGCGATTAGAGTTATAGATAACATAAAAAAGGCGCGATGGTATCAATGAATTCGCCTTGTCCTGACGAGTTTAACCACATATGTCTTGAGGTCTAATTTTATGGTATGAGAAAAGCCCTAATATGAAAGTTCTGAAACCCTAGGATTCGTTAATGGTGGTTTCGATTCCAGGGCTCCAAAATCAAATTGAATTACACCATTAGCTTCAGGACGTTCCTATTAACACAAATCAACCCAAAAAATAGATTAAAAGTGCATGAATAATGATATGCAATTTATGAAAAATATGCAAACCGAGGGACTTGTTGTGGATGATTCCTTGGGCGTTGATGCGTGATTTTGATCTCCAAAGATTCCTGGGGACTTATGCAACATGTTTGAATTGCTCTAAGGCCTTGAATTGCCTTGGAAGGTGGATTTCAGTCTTCACTTTTTTGCTTGGATTTTTGAATTTGGTTCTTTTGTTTCAGTGAGTTCTAGGTCGTGTCTTTGGTATGGAACATTTGCATATATGTGTGTGAATGAGAATCAAGCAATATTAGGAATCGAATCTGGAATTAGTCGTCAACAGATATGCCCTGGCTGGATACAGGAATCGAATCTTCAAACTCTTCAGACGTGCCCTGGCTGGATACAACAATCGAATCTGGAATTAGTCGTCAACAGATATGCCCTGGCTGGATACATGAATCGAATCTTCAAACTCTTCAGACGTGCCCTGGCTGGATACAGGAATCGAATCTGGAATTAGTCGTCAACAGATATGCCCTGGCTGGATACAGGAATCGAATCTTCAAACTCTTCAGACGTTCCCTGGCTGGATACAGGAATCGAATCTGGAATTAGTCGTCAACAGATATGACCTGGCTGGATACAGGAATCGAATCTTTAAACTCTTCAGACGTGCCCTGGCTGGATACAGGAATCGAATCTGGAATTAGTCGTCAACAGATATGCCCTGGCTAGATACATGAATCGAATCTTCAAACTCTTCAGACGTGCCCTGGCTGGATACAGGAATCGAATCTGGAATCGCGACAGTTGATAGTAATTATCTTTGGATTGACCTTTTTCTTGAAAAGGCAAGACGTCAGTTGTATGCAATGTCATGATGTATGAAATGCGTGATGTCATGATGTTCTCAAAAATAAATGAGATTGTGTTGTATGTATTTTGTCATGTATGTGAGCAGGATGTATGAAATGTGATATGTTTATGAATGTATTTTCATCGAGGAAAATAAATCCTTGACGAATGCCCGGAGCTTGAATCCTGGGCTGATGTTGAAGAGTAGCGTTCTTCGTTTCCGCTGGGGATGATGGTTGCAAGAATAAACCGGTAGGAGAAGATGACTCCGTTGGGGAATAAACTTGTTGGAGAGATTACTCTGCGGGGAATACTTTGTGGGAAGAGATACTTCGCTGAGGATTGATGATAACTCCGCTGGGGATACCATTGATGAGCTTTGTCGGGGAATTAATGAACTCCGCTGGGGGATAGGAAGAACTTCGCCGAGGACGATCTTTCCGTGATAATTAGCTGAGGATAACCCAATTATAAGCTCTGGTGGAGAATAACCTTTGAGTAAAACCGGGGAGAGACGTGTTCGTACTCTGCAGGGATAAGCTTCCAGAATCTACTGGGGATAAGCTTCCAGAATCTACTGGGGAGATGGTTCAACTTTCCTGGGGAAACTTTTGAGACTGCACTGGGGAAGTGGCTCCACTGGGGTGTCTGTATTCCGCTGGGGAACAATCTTATATTAAGACTGCCGGGGATGCTTGCTTAGGAACATTTGTATACTCCGCTGGGGAATATTGAGATCTTCTGGGGATTCCCAACTTCCTTAAGGCTGACAGTAGACTACTCTGCTTGGGGAGAGTGTCGCTGACTTGCTGGAGATATTGTACCTTGTCAGGGCTGACAGGAGACCAACTCTGCTCAGGGGAGAGTATTGCTGAATCTTATCTTACTCTGCGGGGAGTGAAGGTATCTTGGTCACGTTCTTCAGCTGAACCTACCTCAGTACCTTGGTGGACAGAGCAACTAGATCGCTTAGACAACTCATATTGCCCCTGTTTTTGTGGGAGAAGATACCTGTGGAGGCGCTTGATGACTGCCGGTTGACAAATCTTCTTCTGGTAGGCAAGTGACGAGATGACGGAACATAGTCGTACGCTTTTGATCCCTAACTTTTTCCTGGACCGCCCTTTCGGGTTTTCAGTCCACCGGGATACCCATTTTTTCCCAAGCTGCCCTTTCAGGTTTTCGACTTGCCGGGTGTACAGATTTTTTCATTTTCATCCCTTATTTTTGCTCAAACCCTTTTGGTTCGCTGGGAAGCCCTTATTTTTTCCTAGGTGTGTCAACCTAGCGGGTCTTTGATTATGCGTAGTATTTTTTCCAACTATGTTCGTGCTCTCAGGATGTAGGGAGGTGCCCCTGTCAGTAGTATTGTGTTGCCATACTACCAGAAGATCTTCGTTTGATCGTCCAATGCCCCAAGTGACTCAGACGGAGATTTGCCCCAAGCTGGTTGGCCTTTTGAGAGATTCTCCGAATCTTGACTTAACTGCCCCAGATGATGGACAATGATCATGCCATGCCCCTTGGTTGGGAGTGCTTTTGTTCATCATATGTTCTTCGTGCGAACTTCTATGTTGTTCAAACAAATAGTCATATGCAATCAATGTTATATTAAAAATGCAAAGCTTATGTCTGTCTTGAAATTTTTTAATAAAAATGAAGTTTTCAATAAAACAAGTAAATTTTGTAAAATGTGGTGTCAACTCGTTATTTTATCGCAAGCCTTAAGGAGTCAGGATACCTTTCGTAACAGTATGCTTTCGAACTAACCCATGCTTCAGCTAGGACTTTTTAGGGTTGTAACGTGGCCTGGTTTTAAGAAACAAAGGATAAAGGCTCAAATTATATTTGTACCCACCTGTTCTTCGTGACGTTCTTCAAACCTAAACTCAGTTGATCGTGCATTAGACCTTGTTTGAGTCTTTGTCCTGATATACCGGTGATGGTTCGGATGTTGCCAATTTATTTTGAACAGGCAGTCATCAGTCATTTTGTTGAGGGTTTATAGGACCTCTTTCTTTTGATTTCATTATCCTTGTTTTTTTTGCCTAAACTGTTTCTTTTGTGATTACAGTCAGCGGGATGCCCCAGTTTTGCAAGTCTCCTTCGTAGGTTTTGACTTATTGGACTTTTATTTTGAGATAATGACTGCCTGTCCTTATGATTGTTCGGAACCATCACTGTCTTTTTGTTTTGTAAGGACTTCTTTGGTGCCATTCGTCGTGCACTTGGATCAACTGAGAGAACTACCCTGCCCCAGGTTATGATTAAGGGTTTTAATTTTCGAAAATAAAAACTCCTACTTCTTTGGCTCAAAGGGGTTGACGAGGGATTATCTTCCTTATAACTCCAGTGTTTAGGAATTGAAATAATGCCTGTACTTCATCAGCGGGGTCTGTTCAAAAGCATACTGTAGATTGTGGTATCGTTTTCGTCATCCTCCCTCAAGAGGCTTAGAATTATTAATTGAGAGTTTGAACATCACCAAAAAAATGAAAGTAGTTTGAAAATAGCGAATGCGAATATACTGATTCAAAACAGACATATGCGATGCATTGATAAAGTAATAAAGTTTGCTATGACAATAATTGTTTGAATAATCAAAGAAAAAAAATACAAGTTGAACATTCGAATGAACAAAAAGTCTTCTAGCCTTAGGTCTTGTCACTTCAAATGGTGAATCTCGCAGGGATAGTAGAAGAACTCGGCCTGACCATCTGGGGTGAATTCCACAGCTCCTTCATCAATCAGGCTTTGGATTTTGTACCTCAACTTCTAACAGTCGTCAGTAGAATGCCCCAGGCTGTTAGAATGGTATGCGCACCTGGCCCCAGGATTATAGTTGGGTGAAGAAGTCTTAGGATTAGGGTGAGGTCCTATCAACGTCACCAGATTCAACTTCAACAGGTGTTGCAAAGCTTGGGACTGCGACGTGTTGAGCTGGGTGAATTGCCTCCTGGGCTTGCTCTGATCAACCCGTTGCTCTGGGCGAGGTTGTGGTTGGACCTGTGAAGTGGTAGCAATTTGCAGAGGTCTATTCTTCACCATACCAGACCCTTGTCCTCTTGGAAGCTGATCAATGACCTGGTCCCTGACTTGGACTGTTTGCTTCATGTTGTATCTTTCTTGGCGAAGCTGGTTGACCATGGCTTTCAACTCTTCTTGCTCCCGAGCCAAACCTTGGATAAGGGCCATCTGCCCCAGCATCTGAGTCCTCATTGCATCTACCTCAGCTTTCAGACGTTTCCACCGTTCGTCCTTATCATCTTCGGGACTTTTCTTAGCCAAATTCCCCATGAGGAGTGTCCTCAACTCTTCCTGCCCCTTGGTTAGGCTTAAGAAGATCTCCCTGAACTGAGTCTCTTGAGCATGAAGACCCTGATTATCTTGTTGGGAATCCATTGCTGAAATAAACAGCAGAGAAGGTAAGTGTCCTGTAACAAGGGTACCTGTTATGCAATGACGTGTATGTATGCATGCGATGTTTTCAAGGATCTCGCGGGGTAAACAAGAAAAATTGTTAGAATTTGAATTTTGTAGCTTGATGGAAGGAACTTCATTTTGTTGAGAGTCCTTCTTCAAGAGTCAAGGCTCACCATATCGAGTGGGTCATAGCCCCTGACTCAAGTCATTAACCTTGGCTGGAGGAAAATAAATCCTCTTTGCCCCTTGCTAGACAGTTAGTTCATCATGACCTGCATCACAGACCCTTGAGGTCCTTGAAATGGATTAGTCCTTATGTAGGATGTATGCAATGGTATGATGTTATGCTATGCATGGAGTGATGTAAGTAAGCCCTGTAATAAGTCCCAATTAAGGACTGTAAACAAAACCTGCAAGGAACCCGTGTTGTTAGATAACAAGTATGCAAGTAGTTCAAGTATGAAGGCACACAAGACAACCCTTAGAGTTCAGGCCAACATGAAGTTTGGGGTACTACCCTCTTGAACTTGGTGGGCTCAAAACCTGTCCTATCAAAAGTAACCGGGTTCTAAGGAGCTAAATATCATAGGGTTGTTTTCTGTGTTCATTGTTTTGACTTAGCCACTGAACTGGCGATCAAAATATTCCAAGAAAATAACCCTCAATGAGTGTAGTATCGAGTATCTACCAACTTCGGACTGCACCAAAGTCAGTCGTCTCACTACCCCTAAAGAGGCCAGGATGGTTCAAGTAAGGTTCCTAAGGTCAGTTGATGCTTCACGACACCACGCGGCGGCCCTGTACTCTCCTTGACTTGACTAAAGGGTTACCGGTACTCACCAAAGTGCCACATCAACGTAGCAAACTACTTCAACCGTGTCGGTATACCCCGCACAGTTCCCTCACAGTTTGTTACTACTTTCTAAGAGGTATCCCCCAGATCCGGGTTAGGATCTATGAAACTCCCAAGACAGGCCCACAATATTAAAGCAAGCAGACCAAACAATTGAAAACATGATGATGAACTATTCCTAAGGTACACCTCACTTTTAGTCAACGCTCTCCCCAGCAGAGTCGCCAGTTCTGTGATCGGTGGAAATAGAACTGACTGTTTTTTAAGCTGGTTCGCGAAATGTCGCGGTAAGCAAGAGTCGCCACCGTCTTTTATGTTCTCCAACATGGAAAGTACAAAAGCACAACAAAATTCCTTATTCGAGAATGTTTCTCGGTTCGGGAGGTAGGTTTTATAGAAAGGGAAGGTGTTAGCACCCTTTCTATCCATGGTTACCCATGGGCTCTTAGGTATTTGCTCTTATGTTTTCAAAATTGTTTGCTTTTCAAGTGTGTGTGGGTTTTGAAAAAAAAAGTTTTGTTTAAAAAATTTCTTAGTAACTCTTGTATCTGTCCTCAAGAGTGTGTGAAAAATTTGTTTGAAAACTTTTAGAAAGTGCGGGTGCGAAAAGTTGTTTTTGTTTGTTTGAAAAGAGCAAGTACCTAAGAGATCTACCTACCCTAAGGAATTAGGCTGTGTAAGAGTCCTTTAGATAGTGCTATCCCACCATTGAGAGGTAGGTAGCACCATCGTTGGAGATGTTCGGGTCAATTTGATTATCGGGACAATGTGGTCACCGAAGCAATGGTAGGACATCTTAGAAGTAACCCTAATGTCCTAGATCCCTTTATCCGAGGCAACCGTTTCGAGGCAACTGGATCTTTAGACAAAGGGCGACCTCTAAGACACCCTATACTTGATGACCATGTTTCGAGGCAACGAGTGAAGCGTAACCTAGGAGTGGCATGTGCTTTGTGTGTTGTTTTTCAGTTAATTGTCTTTGTACATGTTATTTGTGAGCTACGGATTAATTTTATTTACATACATTCTTTCATGCATTTAACAGTTAGGAATGCGGAAAATAAATTGCAGAAAGATAAATTCTACGCTATTACAAGGCGCGGGTCTATACATCGCCAAAAAAAAACAAAGACCCGTTTTGTAAAATAAAGTGCGAGAAAATTAAAGAAAGCAATAAAATCCTAATTACTATTACATCCTCTATACAGATACAAAAATATAATCAAAAGAAATGAAAATGCGCGAATGGAAATTTAATCGGGAACGTTCTAAGGGTTTTGACCCTTTTTAGAAAAGAATTGAATTTTTTGTCCTTTTTGTGATTAAATGGAATTAAAACTAATTATTAAAAAAAAGAAAAATGTTTTTTTTTGTATTTTTATGTTTTTAATGAAATGAAATAAAAGGAAATAAAATTAAAAGTTAATAAAAACCTAATTCTAAATTTATTTTAGTTATTAAGAAAAAAGGTTAAAGTTGCCTAATTAAAATTAACTCAATTTATTAGTATTTATTTACAAAAATAAAATGAAATTAATAATAATAATAACATTAATTCGTTTTTTGATTTTGTTTTTATAAAAATATTAATTATGTTAATAGTTAATAAAAGGAAAAAATAAAAATAAGACAAATAAAATATAAAATGACAAAATAAAATTGCAAACCCAAGGGGGGTATGGGCCAGAATTGGGAGTGTTAATGGAATTGTGAGGCCCATTTGCACAAAGCCCGTTGACTTTGGGAATTGAGTTGGGCGCTGGTTGACCAGGAGTATGGTGTGCTCCCTCTCTTGGTCGTTGGATCTGCTTCTGAGGGACACTTGGCAAGCTGGGATGTGAGGTTTATGGTGAGTTGCTTCACGTTGCCTGCATAAGATCATATTTGGAAAAAATTCAACAAGCCTTTGGGGGACCTGGGGATCGAACCCAGGTCCCAACGAATACCAAGCGCATTGCCAGCCACTGCACCAATTTGTTTTAGTCATCAATAAAATAAACGTGAATTAATATATATAATAGTCATTTCCAATGCTGCAAAATCAAAAAACGCGCGCATCTCATTTGAATGGACCAACCCTGTTCTTCCACGTAATCATCTTCTTCATCTTTTCCTGTAAAATGAAAATAAGATAGCGGGGGTTTTTAACCCCCACAAACCAAAACTGCCAAGAATAGCGATTAGAGTTATAGATAACATAAAAAAGGCGCGATGGTATCAATAAATTCGCCTTGTCCTGACGAGTTTAACCACATATGTCTTGAGGTCTAATTTTATGGTATGAGAAAAGCCCTAATATGAAAGTTCTGAAACCCTAGGATTCGTTAATGGTGGTTTCGATTCCAGGGCTCCAAAATCAAATTGAATTACACCATTAGCTTCAGGACGTTCCTATTAACACAAATAAACCCAAAAAATAGATTAAAAGTGCATGAATAATGATATGCAATTTATGAAAAATATGCAAACCGAGGGACTTGTTGTGGATGATTCCTTGGGCGTTGATGCGTGATTTTGATCTCCAAAGATTCCTGGGGACTTATGCAACGTGTTTGAATTGCTCTAAGGCCTTGAATTGCCTTGGAAGGTGGATTTCAGTCTTCACTTTTTTTGCTTGGATTTTTGAATTTGGTTCTTTTGTTTCAGTGAGTTCTAGGTCGTGTCTTTGGTCTGGAACATTTTCATATATGTGTGTGAATGAGAATCAAGCAATATTATGAGCCTTTAACCCTTGCAATGAAGTTTTGGATTTCTCCATAACCACCATTAAAGAAACTTGCCATTTTTGTTCAATTTTGAATTTCATGCTTGAAATGGACTTTACACGAATTTGGTATGTTCCTTATGATGCATCAAAGTCATTCAAACCACAAGATATCATTGAATTAATTTTTTTTTATTTGAATTTTATGGAGTTAAAATGAATTAAATCAAATAAAATTAAATGAAAATAGAAAAATTAATGTTTAATCTTGAAATTGATCATGGGACACGTGGGTGGCATGACAAGGATGAATCAAATGGAAAAAAGTGGGCCCTTTTGTCAAAAATTGAAGTTTCAAGGATAGTTGACTTTTTCCATTTCACAAAAATTTCCCAACTTCTCCAATGCATATCTTGCTCAATTTTGATCATATGAATATGTTCTTGGACATTTTGGAAAGGTCTTGAAGTCCTCTAACCAATGCCTTTGGTCCCATATCATTTTGAGTTACCAATCTCAATTTATGGTCTTTGACTTAAAATGCCTTTTTGTTGACTTTTGAAAATGACTTATAATGTTGAAATTGATAACTTTTTGTGAGAGCATTTCTTGGACTTGGAATGTGAAGATGAGTTGTAGGAAATGTCACCCCCTTCAAAATGAGCATTGTATGGGATTTTTATGATGAACCATGAAAACGTTATGCCTTGGTCAAGTTACATTTGACTTTTCAGCTGTCCAAAAATGGAAACTTTTGCATCTTGATGATTTTTGAGCCATTCTTGTGGAATCATGATCAAGACTTGATCAAATGATGATTGTGGCTTCAAAATAAGATGTTGACCAAAAATTTTGACTTTTGACTGCCAAATGACCATTTTGCCCCTACAGTTGATTGTGAAGCAATTAGGGTTTTTGACTGTGCAACTTGACCTTGTGAGCCTTGAAACTTGGAATGTAGATGCTTGACAATGTACATGGGCATATGGGACTTGATTGAGCCCTTGAAAACCTCAACTTCTTTGCAAGAACCAAAACCCTAATTTGACTGGCTTAGGAGGGTGGTTGACTGTGCAACCCTTGAGTAGACTTTGAGCAAATTGAGATGATGCTTGTCAAAACTTTGAAGAATATGGGAGGGCAAATTTTGGGGTACAACACTAACCAACATACCTTTCAAATACAGTCCAGATACAATACAGATACGGATGTCATTCTGCCACTCATTCAGCATACCTTTCAAATACAATCTAAATACAATCTAGATACGGATGTCATTCTGCCACTCATTCAGCCTACCTTTCAAATACAGTCCAGATACATATGTCATTCTTCCACTCATTCAGCATACCTTTCAAATATAGTCCAGATATGATCCAGATACGGATGTCATTCTGACACTCATTCAGCATATTTCTCAAATACAGTCTAGATACGATCCATATACGGATGTCATTCTGATGCTTATTCAGTACATCTTTCAGATACAAGTTAGATACAATCCATTTATGGATATTATTCTAATACTCATCCCACTACATCTGTTGTTTCAATATAAATCAACCAGATATTTGTTCTGATACTTCAGTCTAATTTCTGTTAACAATCACCTTTGGATGGCATCTGTAAGCCCATCTTCGACGAATCTCTATCATCTCTCCAAATGGCATCTTTAAGCCTATTCCCTACACAATCAACCACCATATCATCAAGTGAAAATTTTTGGGTACTCTAGTGTTGAATCATCTTCCACCTTCAAGTCACGAATGGCAGACTCGCCAATCTAACTCTTCAGGTTTAAGAAGATCGAACAGTGGCAACTGTTGTACCCCAAAATTTTCCCTCTCATTTTTCAAGGCATTTCTCACAAGGATTCTCAAGGTTTAAGCTTGCACAAGTACATTGGGATTTTCAGTACCAAGATTAAAAGGAAACTGTCAAAAAGGGGGAAAACAGTTAAAATTAATATTTTGACAAATTTGGAGAAAAATAAGTGTTTTTCGATTCAGCTCCTTCGATTGGCCATTTGGCCTCTTTCAATGCAAACTTGGCTTGCATCCTTCGACTGGGCGTGGCCCTCTGGCACGCTGGCTTGGATTCACAAGGCACAAAGCCTCCGGTAGCCTCCTTCGATTCCAAGGCAAAAAGCTCCCTTTTGGCATCCTTCAATTTGTACTTTTTTCCTCCTATATGCCTCTTTCGAATCTGGACCTTTTGGCATCCTGCATGCACCTTTCGTTTGGGCATTTGGTTCCTTTGTTGCAAGCTTCGTTTGGGCATTTGACTCCCTTCATGTTTTCTTCGTTTGGGCACATAAATTCTTCAGTACAAGCTTTTGGTCAAACCTTTCGTTTGGGCATATGTTTCCCTTCATGCAAGCTTTCATTTGAACAAAGACCTATTGCATGTTTGCATGAAGTCACAGAGCAGGGACCCCCTATGTATGCTCCTTCGTTTGACCACTTGGACCTTTGGCAGACAAACCTTTGACTGGACAGAACCACCTTTACAAGGTTTTGTTTATAACTGTATCTCTTTCAAATCATAGCATGTAAGTCATTCTTAACCTTGGACCCTTCGTTTCCAGCATAGCATGTAAATAAATTTCCTTTTCATTTCAAACATGTATATACTATTGTTCTTCTTTTCGTTTCCACCCTTTTAATATGATTCATGGTTAACAACCTTCTTGGTTTTGGCTCCTTGTATGTTTAAACATGCTTTAAGAACTAATCTAGCCCCAAGATGATGCTAGCATGGCCTTAGGCCATGTTGCTATTCAAAACTCAAACAAAAGAAACAGGAAACAAGAAGTAGGAAACGAAGCTTCTGGCTTCCACACCAACCTCCAGGTCAAACGAAAGAGGCAGCCAGAAGGCACACCATGCTGATTTCCAGGCCCAGACGAAAGGCATTCCCTCACTACTTTCAGCCTCCAGTCGAAGGAGGCAGAAAGGCAGATTACATCTTGCACTGGTTCCAGGCCCAGACGAAAGGCATTCCCTCACTGCTTTCAACCCCCAGTCGAAGGAGGCAGAAAGGTAGATTTCATCTTTCACTGATTCTAGGCCCAGTCGAAAGGCACAACATGTTGACCCCAAGACCTCAATCGAAAGTCACGCTTTCACCCCTTTCAGGCCAAATCGAAGGAAGAAAAACATGCAGAATCAAAGGGTTTTCTGCCTAAATTGAAAGACCCATTTTTTCTTGCTTTTATTTTATTTTTGCATTTATATTTTCATGCAATTCAATATGGTTGTAATAGTGTAGGATTTTATTTTTCTGCATTTTATTACTTTTATATGATTGCTAGTAAAATAGGGTATGTATGGCAAGATAAAAACAACAAGTAGATAACCCCTAATCAAAGACTAAATGCATGCAAATCAAACACATTATTCACATATGCACCTCTTGGGTAATTCCACGTGTTGCCTCAGAAAAATAGTCATGCCCCTCGAATATGGGCATTTTAGCAAAGACCCTTCGATAAAAGATCGTAGTCCCTCGATGACCCTCAATGTTTCCTTCGGTAAATGATCTAGTCCCTAAACGACATTACTAAAATGTCCCTTATGTTGCCTTCTATGACTATACAAACGTCCCACACCGGTCCCTTCACATCTAATGATGGAGCTTCTTACCAAATCAATGGTAAGATAGCAACATCTAAAGGACGAGGAAAATATCATTTAAGACCTTTTAAGTAGGTAGGTTGCTCATAGTTGCTCGCTTGCTCATAACAATAACATTTTATACACCAACACTCTCATTTTGAAACATTTTCAAAAGACAACACTTTATACACGTTCTTATAAAAACGAGAGCCATTACAAAGACACCTTTTCAAAATCACTTTCAAAAACACATTCCACAAACACCTCTTTGAACTATTTTCAAAAAAACACTTTGTACGTGTTCTTATAGAAACGAGAACCATTACAAAGACATTTTCAAAATATATTCAAAACCCACACCACAAGCACATTTTCAAACAAAAGTAAGTGATCTAGCAATCAACTAAGAGCCCGTAGATAACTACAGATGAAAAGGGTGCTAATACCTTCCCTTTTCATAACCTACCCCCCGAACTCAAGAAATAATCTTGAAAGGTCTTTCCTGTTCTTTTCAACCTTTCCTTTTGGATAAAAGAAAAGTAAGTGGCGACTCTTGCTATCTGCAACAATTGTGATCAAACATAAAACACCCAAGTCGGCTCTCCCACCGTGTTACACCTGGCATGTGCTACGTCAAAACAAATCTAAACAACAACATGAGTATGGATCTGTGCATCAAATCCATTTAAATTGCATGAACTGAAAGATTAGAGCATGAGAATTTTACCCTACCGGAGCAAGAAATATGCTTGTTGTAAGATGTTTTAAGCGTCAAGGAGGGCTGGTATGCACTCCTGGGATCCCCAAGATGATGATGAAACGCCTAGAACGGACTGAGTGTGGCTGGAATTGGCTGTTTGAATTTCACAACTTTGTTGGATTTTTGGCAATTTTTCGTGGCTCTCTAGGCAGTGTACATGCGTGTATGAGGCAATATGTTCGTCTGCATCTAAGATTGTTGGGTTTATATAGGCAAAGATTTAGGTCAAAATGTGTGTACCAAATCTTTGGTCATCATGAGGGAGAGATTTGATTTGATTTTTTCATGAAAACTTCCCATATTTGATCCAATCATGCGTTTCTGCAAGCTTGCTCTGAGCTGTTTTAGGCCTCCAACTTGATGGGAATCAAAAACCTGGGATGCCTTTGCTCTTTTAGGTGGCTATTCGAAGTGACTTTGGGGTTGGTCAAAGCTTTATTCTTCCTTCTCCGACTTCCCTCAATTTTGGCCAATCGAAATGTCAACTTATTGATATGCTTATCAAGAGACATCTTGTTCTGATATGCCAATTGAAGGATACCTTGTCTTTACTCTTCGATTGGCTATGACTTTCTCCCCATGGTTCCTTCGATTGGGCCCATCTATTTTCCTTAGCTTCTTGATTCGGGAAAACTTAAATAACCTAAACGAGAACTTCATTCTGGCCAGTCGAAACCTCTTTTGTCAACTTCATTCTAATGCCATTGCGCAGGAGTCTTGGGTCTGGCAACATGTAGGACTAAGAATCATCATAAGACAAAATTGCTTTCGATGATTATGTATCTCCTTCGAATGGACCACCTATATGTCTTTCGAATGGACATTTGGGAGTGCTCTTTCGAATAGTCCACTTGTATGCCCCGTGCGTTCTTCGAATGGGCCACCAATGTGTGTCCTTCGATTGGACCTTTAGAGTGCTCTTTCGAAGGGGTCATATTGTGTGTCATAGTGCAGAAACTTTGTTGAGGAGTCTTGGCCTTGTGCATTGCAAGAAAGCATAGAGGAAGTCTTTGCCTTACGTATGGAAGGCAAGTTGAAAGGAGCCTTTGACTTAGTGAATTCAAGACAAGTATGAGAAAGCCTCTGCCTTATGGATTGAAGGTCAGTTGAAAGGAGCCTTTGACTTAGTGAATCCAAGGTAAGCATGAAGAGACCTTTGGCCTAGTGAATCGAAGGGAACTTGTAGAGGCCTTTACCTTTTGAATCGAAGGGAACTTGTAGTGGCCTTTGCCTTGTGAATTGAATGGAACTTATAGAGGACTTTGGCCTTGTGAAACTTGGACCAAGACTTGCTTAAAGGGGAACCAACGCGCAATCGAAGCTGATGGGCCAATGCTTGGTCGAAGGGTTTTGGATGCCTAATCGAAGCTCGTGAGACAAATATCGCTCAAAGGCTTTTAAAAGCCCAATCGAAGCTCCTTTCCCAGATTCCAATTGAAGACCCTTTTGTTCACCTGCCAATCGAAGGATGTTGTTGACATGCCAATTGAAGGGCACCATTCAGATTTCAATTAAAGGACAATGTTGACATGCCAATCGAAAGACACTTGACCATCATTCAAAAAATTTCATTTTCTTTAGGCAAGTGTTTGTAACCACTCGTGCAAGAGAAAACCTTGGAGAACATGAGAGGGAAAATTTTGGGGTACAACAGCTGCCCCTGTTCAATCTTCTTAAACCTGAGGATTTAGATTGACTTATCTGCCTTTCGTGATCTAAAGATGGAAGAGGATGGAACACTAGAGTGCCCAAAAATTTGCACTCGCATGAAGTAACACTGATGGTTGATGGTGGCGGGAATGGGCTTACAGATGCCATTTAGAGAAGATGATTGAGATTCGTTGGAGATGGGCTTATAAAGATGTCATCCAATGTAGATGTTGATTTCCTAAGTGGTCCCTTTGTGGGTAATAGAGTCTAGGAGCTTCAGTTGTCCAAGACTCTATTGAGGAATTATCTCTGTACTAGAGAGATGGGAGTTTATTGTTTTCAGGTTGAAATCCAGGCTTCACAGTAACTTGCTGGGGATAATGGAGTTCACCATTATCTGAAAATGTAATAAAAAGAGCCTGTGTAGGGCTGTTCCAGGATGAGTCCGTGTTAGTCCGCATCCGGAGATATATGAGAAGGAGCCTGTGTGGGGCTGTTTCAGGATGAGTCTGGGTAAGACTTCATCTGGATGATGAGAAGGAACCCGTGTAAGATTGCTTCGGGATGAGTCCGTGTTAGACTGCATCAGGATGATGAGAAGGAACCCATGTAAGATTGCTTCGGGATGGTTATGTAGATAGCTTTCCTAGCTTGTTACAGATATTAATCCATAATCGGTCATCCACATATATTTCTCCTAGCTTGTTACAGGTGTTAATCCGGAACTTGAAAATTATCGGTCGCTAAGATAGTTGTCCTGGTTTGTTACATGTATTAATCTCTGACCTGGGAAAGAAAGATAGTTTTCCTAGCTTGTTACAGGTATTAATCTTCAATCTCCTTACGTAGATAGTTTTCCTGGCTTGTTACAGGTATTAATCCACAGTCGATCGTCCACAGATAGTTCTCCTGGCTTGTTACAGGTGTTAATCTAGAACTTGAAAATTGTCGATCACTGAGATAGTTGTCCTGGCTTGTTACAGGTATTAATCTATGACCTGAGAAAGAAATATATTTTTCCTAGCTTGTTACAGGTATTAATCTTCAATCTCCTTACGTAGATAGTTTTCCTGGCTTATTATAGGTATTAACCTATTGTCGGTCGTTCACAGATACTTATCCTGACTTGTTACAGGTATTAATATGGAACTTGTTTTTGTTGGTCGTTGAGATAGTTGTCCTGGCTTGTTACAGGTATTAATCTCTGACCTGAGAAAGAAAGATAGTTTTCCTGGCTTGTTATAGGTATTATTCTTCAATCTCCTCATGTAGATAGTTTTCTTGGCTTGTTACAGGTATTAACCTATAGATCGTTCACAGATAGTTGTCCTGGCTTGTTACAGGTATTAATCTGGAACTTGTTTTTGTTGGTCATTGAGATAGTTGTCTTGGCTTGTTACAGGTATTAATCTCTAACCTGAGAAAGAAAGATAGTTTTACTGGCTTATTACAAGTATTAATCTTCAATCTCCTCATGTAGATAGTTTTCCTGGCTTGTTACAGGTATTAACCTACAGTCGGTCATTCAAAGATAGTTGTCCTGGCTTGTTACAGGTATTAATCTGGAACTTATTTTTATTGGTCGTTGAGATAGTTTCCCCGTCCGGTTTCGGGAATTAATCTATGGTCTGCTGTATTTGTTGGTAAACCCGTCTTGTTTCGGGAGTTTATACCACTTAGTCGTGTAGATAGTTTCCCTGTCTGGTTTCGGGCATTAATCTTTGACATGTTGTATAGGTTGACAGTGTTTGTCTTTCTGCAAACTAAGCCTGGAAAGGTAAACTCAGTTTCGTGCGATGTCATGATGTATGAATTGCATGATGCTCTCAAAATAAATAAGATTGTGATATACACATTTATGCTGCATATGCTATGATGTTTGTAGAAATGATGTGTGAATGCAATGTATGAACGTGTCAGTTGTTCTATTGTTATATCGTTAAATTAGGGAAAATAAATCCCTGATTGTAGCTGGTGATGAAGAAATGTAGGTCTTCATTTTTTGTTTGAAGTTGAATGTTGGGAGATAGATCTTTCGTTGTTAGAGAAATAAACTTTGTTGGGGAAGGAAACTCTGTGAACCGCTTGGTGATTGTCAGAGTGAATCTATGTCATGATTGTATCTGAGAATGTATTGAATAAGTGTCAAGATGACATCCATGTATAGATCATACTTAAACCATTTCTAGAGGAGAATCTATAATAAGTGTTAGGATGTCATTCGTCTCTGGATCGTACCTAAACTGTCGCTAGAAGAGAGTATGGGATAAGTGTCAGGATAACATCCATCTCTGGATCGTACCTGAATCATTTCTATAGGAGAATCTGGAATAAGTATCAGGATGACATTCATCTCTGGATCGTACCTGAACCGGAGGGGAGAATCTACTTTATTTAAAATGTTTCTGCTGGGGATTCTTGATTTGTTATTTTGCAAAGAAATATGTTGGGGAATCCTGAGAAGCTTGGCGACTTCACTGGGGAATTCTTAGATGTTCGAGCAGTAATTAGAGATTCTTGCTCTGCCGAGGGTATGAGAACACCTGACATCATTAGGCTGCATGCTGAGAATATGGGGGTGACCTTGTAGCAGGATTCCCCTGCCTTTGTACCTGCTGGAGAAAATATCTGCCGGGGATTTTGTAGACGGTTTAATTGTTATCCCAACATCTGAAGTCCTTGGTGAATGTTGATCATGGTAATAAACCTTCTACTGATAGACAAGTGACAAGATGACGGGACATAGTCATACGCTTTAATCCCTAACTTTTTCCTGGACTGTCCTTTCAGATTTGAAGTCCATCGGGATACCCTTTTTTGACCAAGCTGCCTTTTCAGGTTTTCGAATTGCCGGGTGTACAGATTTTTCATATGTATATCCCTAATTTTTCCCCGAACCCTTTTGGTTCTCTAAGATGCCCTTATTTTTGCCTAGGCCAGTCAACCTAGCGGGTCTTTGTTCATGTGTAGTATTTTCCGACTATGTCCATGTCCACCGGGTATGGAGAATTGTCACTAACTATAGTAGTAAGTGTTGCCACACTGCCAGAAGATGTTTGTTTGATCGTACAGGATTCGTTGCTGGAATTCATGTCGAATTCCCCAAGTGATTCAGATGGAGATATGCCCCTGGCTATTTGGCATTTTTGAGAGATTCCTTGAACCTTGACTTGACTTCCCCAGATCAGCTAGACACCATGCTATGCCCCTTGATTATTAAAGGCCTATCATTGGAATGTCTTTCTATCTGAGGTGATTTTTTTCCACTTAGAGGATTTCTATTCATCGAATATCTGTCATGTGAATTTCTCTGTTGTTTGAACAAATAGTCATATGCAAACAATGGTATGCAAAGCTTATGTCTGTCTTGAAGTTTGAAAATTCATATTTTTTAGTAAAACAAACAAATTTTGTAAGAGTGTGATATCAACTCAGGATTTATAGCGAACCTTACATGAGTCAGGATACCTTTTGTAACAGTATTCTTTTGAACTAACTCATGCTTTAACTAGGACTTTTAAGGTTTATAACGTGGCCGTGTTCACGGTTTAAGAAACAAAGGGATAAAGACTCAAATTTTATTTGTACCCAACCTGTTCTTCGTGATGTTCTTCAGTCCTAAACTCAGTTAATTGTGCGTTTAGATTCGGATTGAGTCTGGCATCTTGTCCTTGAAGTTCTGGTGATGGTTAGGATACTGAAAGTTTATTTTGAAGAGACCGTCATTTTTGTAATATTCTTTTTGTCGAGGATTTTTAGTAACCTCTTTTTTTTTTGTTTTAGTTATCCCTACTTTTTCCTGAACTGGTTCTTTTGTGATTACAGTCAGCGGGATGCCCCAATTTTTCTTAAGTCTCCTTCATAGGTTTTGACTTAGAGGGCTTTTATTTTGAGAGATAATAATTGTCGACTTTAATGATTATACGAAACCATAACCATCTTCTGATTTGAAAGGACGTCTTTGATGCCATTCATTATGTATGAAGTGGAAGATTGTGACTGAATGAGCATCTGAATTAACTGAGAAAACTACCCTGCCCCAGGTTATGATTAAGGGTTTTAATTTGTGTGAAAAGAAAAACTCCTACTTCTTAGGCTCAAAGGGGTTGACTAGTGATTATCTTCCTTATAACTCCACTGTTTAGGATTTGAAACAACAATTGTACATCGTCAGCGGGGTCTATTCAAAAGCACAATGTATGAGATTATGGTATCATTTTTGTCATCCTCCCTCTAAAGGCTTAGAGCTTTTAATTGATAGTTGAATATCACAAGAGGGAAGTAAAAACGCAGTTTGAAATATAGTGAATACGAATGAATTGATTCAAGACAAACATATGCAATGCATTGATAAAATAACAAAGTTTGACATGAATAAATGTTCTAACAATCAAAAGAAAATTACAACTTGAAAATTCTAATGAATAAAAACCTCTTTGTCTGAATTTGTCACTTCAAATGGTGTGCCTTTGAGGGATGGAAAAAGAATTCAGCTTGACCATAAACTCCAGTAATCCTTCATCGATCAAGTCTTGAATCTTATTTCTCAACGTCCAACAACTATTAGTGTCATGTCCAGGACTGTTGGAGTGGTACGCACACCTTGCATTTGGATTGTACATTGGGGAAGCAGTGTTGGGATTCTTATGGGGATCCTTCAACGTGATAAGCTTGGTATCTAACACGCATTGCAATGCTTGAGCCAATGACAAGTTGATTTCGGTAAAGCGTCTTTTAGATGTATTCCGCTTATGCTGATTACCCTGTCGTTGTTGGCGAGGTTGTGACGTAGAAGCAATTTGGAAAGTTCTACTCTCCACCAAGCCAACTTCTTGTCTCAATAGAGGCTGATTAATGACTTGATCCCCGATTTCGACTGTTTACTTCATACGGTTGCATCCGTCTTGATGAAGCTTGCTGATAAGGGATTTGAACTCTTCTTGTCCCCGAGATAGGATTTGGATAAGAGCCATCTGCCCCAGCATTTGGATTCTCATTGCTTCTATCTCAGCTTGTAGTTGTTCCAATTTGTCATCCTTGTTGTTGTCAGGACGTTTCTTGGTCAGATTCCCATTGAGGAGTGCTTTCAACTCTTCTTGCCCCTTAGTTAGGTTGAGGAACATTTCCATGAACTGAGCCTCTTGAGTTTGGAGATCTCTTTTGTTTTGTTTGAAAGCCATTTTCCTTGCTGAAATAAACAACGAGAACATGAGAGACCTGTACTAGAAGACCTGTTATGTAATGATATGCATGATGTGTAAATGTTTTCAAGGATCTCGAGGGGTAAACATAAGAAGATGTTAGGAGTTGACTGCAGCTTTGATTGAAGAACTTGATATTGTTGAATGTCCTTCTGCGAGAATCAAGCTCACCATATCGAGTGGGTCATAGCCTCTGACTTAAGTTATCATGTTTTGATCTTTTGATGGCATTGTCTAGAGGAAAATAAATCCCCTTGCCCCTTGCTAGACGTCTGGTTCATCATAACCTGCACCACAGGCCCTTGAGATCCTTGAAATGGTTAAGGAAATGCTATGGTATGATGCTATGATGTGTATGCTATGTGTCAAGAAAAAATGTAAGGTGATGAAGACAAGTATGTCTTGCTAGAAAACTAGTTTATTGGATAATGTATACAAACAAGGTCCTGCAAGGAATATAAACAAAAGCCCTGCAGTGAGTTCAAGTTGTTAGGCAATGAAAGAAAAAAGTCACACAAGTAGCCTTAGGTTTCGGCTTGCATGGATTCCACAGGTAAGTACCCTCTTGAAGTTTAGTTGGCCTAACCGGTCCTATCAATACTAACCGGGTTCTAGGGAATCTCAATATCACTGATCTTTCTTCAATGAGCATTATTTCAGTGCAAGCCTCTTTATTGGCGACCAAAATATCACAGAAGTCAGATCTTAATGAGTGTAGTATCGAGTATCAACCAACTTCGGACTGCACCAAAGTTGGCTATCTCACTACTTCCTAATGGACAAGTTGCTTCAATTAAAGGTTCTAAGGTCAGTTGATGCTTCATGACACCACACAACAACCCCTATTCTCCTTGACTACTCAGGGGCTACCGGTACCAACAAATGTGTCAAACCAACGTAGCTATCATTTCAACCGTGTTGGTATACCCTGCACAGTCCCCACGATCTATTGCTACTTACCTAAAAGGTGCCCCAAATCCGGGTGTAGGATCTTTTAGTAACAACCCAAACAAGCCCTCAAACATAAAGCATACAAAACACATAATGTAAATCAAACAAATAATGAACTAAGCTCTAAGGTAACCCCACTTTTTATAAATTTCCCCAACAGAGTCACTAGTTCTGTGATACGGTGGCAAAACCGACAGTTTATACTGGTTTTGAATTTGTGCTTGCAAATGTTGCGGTAAGAAAGAGTCGCCACCGACTTTTCTTTTATCAGAATTAAGGAAAGGGTGAAAAGAACAGAAAAATACCTTTTCGAGAATTTTCTGAGTAAGGGGGGTAGATTATGGAAAGGGAAGGTGTTAGCACCTTTTCCATCCGTAGTTTTCTACGGGCTCTTAGATGCTTAGCTAATTTTTAAAATATCTTGTGCTTTGAAAAAAAGGTAGTTTTGAAAATGCCTTAGTGCGGAGATTTGCTTCATGATAACTCTTGTATCAGTCCTCACGAGGGTTGATAAAGAAAATGTCTTTGAAAGTTGTTTTGAAAGGTTTTTGTGTAAGTGTAAAAAGTTTGTTTTGAGCATAGCATCTAAGAATTATCTAATTATACTTGAAAAGGTTCATTCTTTTCCTCTTATCCTTTAGACAACACTATCCTACTATTAGTGAGTAGGTAACCCTATCGTCGGATGTATGAGGGACATTCGAAGGGACGTACAGTCATAAAGGAAACATGTAAAGACGCTTTAGAAATTTTGTTCAAGGGACGATATCATTTTACCGAAAGGCAACTGTAGGGTCATCGAGGGACTATGATCTTTTGATTACGGGTCTTTGCTAAAGCGTCCCCGTTTCGAGGGACATGAATGTTTTTCCGAAGGCAACCGAAGTGGGGTACCCTAGAGGTGCGCATGTGCAAGTAATTCAATTATGTTCATTTATCTTTGTTATTAGGTTCGCTAACGTTTGATTTCAATCTTTCCATACAAGCCTAATTATTAGCAGTTAATATTTTGCAGAAATTTAAAGTGCGGGAATCGTAAATCCTACGTTATTACAATGCTTCGGGGATGGGGTATTTACATGTCCAAAACTGGGGGAAAAGAAAATAAAGAAAGCGATAAAGCCCTAGTTAATTATCTATTACATCCCATCAGCAGGTACAAAAATATGAAAAATAATAGAAAGAAAATATTGAACGTCCAGGATTTAAAATGATGTCTAAGCCCTAAAAAAGTTCTAAGGGAAAGAAATTTCTTTTTGCTTGTTTTTTATTCTTTTAAAAAAATAGTTAAACTAAAATTAAATGAGAAAAAACTAAATATAATCTTAATTAATTAAATAGAATAAAAATGGTTGTTAATTAAAATTAATTCTAATAAAAACTAATTCTACTATTTTTTGTGTTTTTAGTTAAGAAAATATTTGAATGAAATAACTTAAGTCTAATTGATTTTACATTAATTAAAACAAGTAAAAAATAATTAAATTAATTAATTTACAAAATTAAAATTAATTTAATAAAACCTAAGTCTATTATTTTTTATTTTAAGAAAGATGTTAAAGTAATTAAATTAATTAGTTAATAATTTTAATTACAAAAAAAAAAAACTAGACCTAATTTTTGTGATTTTGTTTTAATGTTAATAAAAAGGAAGCAAGAAATAAAAGAAAGAAATAAAACCAAAAACAAGACAATGAATAGAGGTCCTTCGATCAGGGAAGGAACTGTCTTCTTCGATCCAGAGAAGGAATTGTCTCCTTCGATACAGGGTAGGAGTTGTCTTCTTCGATCCAGGGAAGGAATCTGTCTTCTTCGATCCAGGGAAGGAAGTTGTTCCTTTAAATCTGGGGGAGGAATAGATTTTCGATCTAGGCCTGGTGTCGAACCCAGGCTCTCCAAGCTCACACACGCATCCTTCACCACTGGGCCATCTGTTCAGTCATTAATACAAATAAAAAGAAAACAATATATTTGAAACATCATAAAATACTGAGGTGTTAAAACCATGGCATTGGTTTAGACTGCAGGTGTTTGTACAGAGAGATACAACCAAAATGTTGCAGGATTCCCTAACAATGGTGTTTCTTGATTCTTGCCTTACCCTGGTATGTTCTACATCAAAACAAATCTAAATAACAACATGAGTATGGATCTGTGCATCGAATCCATTTAAATTGCATGAACTGAAAGATTAGAGCATCAAAATTTTACCCTACTGGAGCAATGAGATCTGCTTATTTTAAGATGTTTTAAGCGTCAAGGAGGGTTGGTATGCACTCCTGGGATCCTCAAGATGATGATGGAACGCCTGGAACAGACTGAGTGTGGCTGGAATTGGCTGTTCGAATTTCACAACTTTGTTGGATTTTTGCCAATTTTCCGTGGCTCTCTAGGCAGTGTATATGTGTGTATGTGGTAGTATGTCCGTCTGCATATGAGATTGTTGGGTTTATCTAGGCAAATATTTAGGTCAACATTTGTGTACCAAATCTTTAGTCATCACGAGGGAGAGATTTGATTTGATTTTTTTCATGAAAACTTGTCATATTTGATCCAATCATGCATCTATGCCAGCTTTCTCTGAGTTTTTTTGGGCCTCCAACTTGATGGGAATTGAAATCCTAGGATGCCTTTTCTCTTTTAGGTGTCCATAAAAAGTGACTTTGGGGTTGGTCGAAGCTTTATTCTTCCTTTTTCGATTCCCCTCAATTTGGGCCAATCAAAATGTCAACTTATTGATATCCTTATCAAGAGACATCTTGTTCTGATATGCCAATCGAAGGATACCTTGTCTTTACTCTTCGATTGGCTATGACTTTCTCCTCATGGTTCCTTCGATTGGGCCCATCTATTTGCCTTAGCTGCTTGATTTTGGAAAACTCAAATAACCCAAACGAGAACTTCATTCTGGACAGTCGAAACCTCTTTTATCAACTTCCTTCGAATGCCATTGCACAGGAGTCTTGGGTCTGGCAACATGTAGGACTAAGACTCATCATAAGACAAATTTACTTTCAATGATTATGTATCTCCTTCGAATGGACCACCTATATGTCTTTCGAATGGACTTTTGGGAGTGCTCTTTCAAATAGTCCACCTGTATGCCTTGTGCCTTCTTTGAATGGGCCACCAATGTGTGTCCTTCGACTGGACCTTTGGAGTGCTTTTTCGAAGGGGTCATATTGTTTATCATAGTGCAGAAACTGTATTGAGGAGTCTTGGCCTTGTGCATTATAATCAAGCATAGAGGAAGTCTTTTCCTTATATATGGAAGGAAAGTTGAAAGGAGCCTTTGACTTTAGTGAATTCAAGACAAGTTTGAGGAAGCCTCTTCCTTGTGGATCGAAGGTCAGTTGAAAGGAGCCTTTGACTTAGTGAATCCAAGGCAAGCATGAAGAGACCTTTGGCCTAGTGAATCGAAGAGAACTTGTAGAGGCCTTTGCCTTGTGAATCAAAGGGAACTTGTAGAGGCCTTTGCCTTCTGAATTGAAGGGAACTTGTAGAGGCCTTTGGCCTTGTGAAACTTGAACCAAGACTTGCTCGAAGGGGAACTAACACACAATCGAAGTTGATGGGCCAATGCTTGTTAGAAGGGTTTTAGATGCCCAATCGAAGCTTGTGCGACAAATATCGCTCGAAGGGTTTTAAAAGCCCCGTCAAAGCTCCTTTTCCAGATTTCAATCGAAGACCCTTTTGTTCACCTGCCAATCGAAAGATATTATTGACATTATAATCGAAGGGCACTGTTCAGATGTCAATCGAAGGACACTGCTTTAATACGGTAGGAGAACTGACTTGGTGTTTTGCGTTTGATCGCAATTGTTATGGATAGCAAGAGTCGCCACCGACTTTTCTTTTATCCAAAAGGAAAGGTTGAAAAGAAAAGGAAAGACCTTTCAAGATTATTTCTTGAGTTCGGGGGGTAGGTTATGTAAAGGGAAGGTTTTAGCACCCTTTTCATCCGTAGTTATCTACGGGCTCTTAGTTGCTTGTTAGATCATTTGATTTTTGTTTGAATGTGGATTTGTGATGTGGGTTTTGAAAGTATTTTGAAAAGGAGTGTCTTTGTAATGGTTTTTGTCTCTATAAGAACGCGTACAAAGTGTTTTAACTTTTGAAAATGTTTCAAAGTGAAATTGTGGGTGTATAAAATGTTTTTTTATTATGAGCAAGCAACCAACCAGGAGCAACCCACCTACTCAAAAGGTCTTAAATGTTCTTTTCCTCCTCCTTTAGATGTTGTTATCTTATCATTTCTTTGGTAAGAAACCCCATCGTTGGATGTAAAGGGATAGGCGCAGGACGTTTTGTATTGTCATAGAACGAAACCTATGGGTCGTTTTAGTAATATCGTTTAGGGACTAGATCGTTTACCAAAGGCAACATTAAGGGTCATTGAGGGACTACGATATTTTATCGAGGGTCTTTGCTAAAACGCCCATATTCGAGGGACATGACTATTTCGGAGAGGCAACAAAGTGAGATTACCCTAAGGGTGCATGTGTGAATGGTGTGTTTGATTTATATGCATTTAGTCTTTGATTAGGGTTATCTATTTATTGATTTTATCTTGCCATACATCCTAATTACTAACAATATATGAAAGCAAATAAAATGAGGAAATTTAATCCTAAGCTATTACATCATTTCATGGACGGGGGGGGGGGGGGATTACAACCATATTGTACAATACAAGAAAAGGAAAAGATTTGTTTTGAAAATGGTTTTTTGTCTTAATAAATTAAAAGGAAACTAATTAGTTAATAAAAAGAAAATATTTTTATGCCCTTTTTTATATCAATAAAAATAATATTAATGTTGAAAATAGTAAGAATAAGAAAAAAAAATGAAAAAATAACGAAAACAGGATCAACACGTTGCTGAAATCAAAAACAAGGGGAACCAGAAGTTTGATGATGCGCGCTGAAGTTCTGAAAGAAACGTTAGAGGAAACCAGAAGTTCTGGGTTGTTGCACGCTGAAGTTCTGAAAGAAACGTTAGAAGAAACTAGAAGTTCTGGGTTGCTGTGCGCTAAAGTTCTCAGTGTTAAAACAGTGAGGAAAACCTAGAAGTTATGTGTGTTGTGTTACAACAGTGAAAAAAAACCTAGAAGTTATGTTCAATGTGTTACAACAGTGAGAAAAACCTAGAAGTTATATGATGTATTAAAATAGTGAGAAAAATCCAAGAAGTTCTGTGTTGTGTTAAAACAGTGAGAAAAATCCTAGAAGTTGTGTTGTGTTAAAATAGTGAGAAAAATCCTAGAAGTTTTGTGTTGTGTTAAAATAGTGTGAAAAAATCCTAGAAGTTTTGTGTGCTATGTTACAATAGTGAGCAAAACATCTAGAAGTTCTATTCCTAATTCTGAGCCTAGTTTTCTTCAAGAAGTTCTTATCCATAATTTTTCTACTTGGGCAATGATATATACAATCTCAACATTATGATATCTACATTTTTAATGATGTTCTGAATGAAAAAATTCAAAGTCAGGATGACTTAACTTGAATCTGAAGCGTGTGTTTGGGACTTGTATTGCTGCCTTCGAATGTTCTAGAGTTAGTAAGAAATGGAACAGAAATGTTGCGTTCTTTTTTTTAAAGGGAAGAACAAAGATATTGTTTTTGAGAATTTTGGGTTTAAGAATATTTGAATGTTTTTTTTCTCTTTTTTTTTTTGTATTTGATAACTCTCTTCTCCCAAAATCCATCCCCTTAGACGTGTGGTGGAACAACTTATTTATAGATGAGTTTGCTGTGATTTTGGGGGGGGGGGAAACAAATGGGATTTAAACCTTTTTAGCATACTGTTCCATTGCTTTTTAAATACAGCTTTTATATGCTAATTTGGTGCAAATATGGGGTTTGAGAAAGTGAAGGCGTGTACTGGATCAACAACAATTTGGAGTGTTGTGGCAGCTGGATGCAGTAATGTGTCATTGCAGTCCAGCAGACTGTTCAAAATGAGGTTTTGGGGCTTGGTGATGTTCTGATCGAAGAGTGGAAAGACCAGAGTGAGATTCGAAGGGTGATGTTCTGATCGAAGAATAGAACATAGTCTCCATGTGTTGAAGAATGAGATTTGAAGAGTCATGTTTTGATCGAAGAACACAGTTTCCATATGTTCTGATCGAAGAGTCATGTTCTGAATCTTTTTTTTTTGCAAATTCTGATTGCACTTGCGTGAAAACTGGCCCAGATGTTCTGAAATTATCATATTCTCTTAACACTTAGAAAATTTTCTAAGTGTTTAGAAATTTGATTTTTTCCAAGTAATTTCTGACTTTTGATTTCTTGATGAACCAATTTCCCGTCTTGATGAAATATGATTGTTGAAACTTGATTTTGATCCAAAAGTCAAAGTTTGACTTTTCAGTGTGCTTTTGACCATTTTGCCCTTGTGAATGACTTTCTTGGAAAATTGTAATCCTAGACTTGAAACTTGATAGAAGCAAACCTGAGGGTCCGGGATGATCCTTTGAGAAATGTGAGGGCATATTTTGGGGTACAACAACTGTTGACATGCCAATCGAAAGACACTTGACCATCATTAAAAAATTCTCATTTTCTTTAGGCAAGTGTTTGTGACCACCCGTGTAATAGAAAACCTTGGGGAACATGAGAGGAAAATTTTTGGGGTACAATAGGAAGGAAGAGCTGAAAGCACTCATCACCAAAGAGAGAAAGAAGAAGACTAAGAAACCAACTGGTATCCTCAATATGGGAAGAACACTCAGAGGGCCGGTTAAGCGAGCTCTAGATTTTGAGGTCTCATCAAATAAAGATGATAACCAAGAGGAAGATGATAAAAGTGTGTAACCTGAAGAAAAATAACAATCAGGGTTTTGAGGAAGAGGAAGCAAACTATTCAGATGAACAGTATCCTCCTGCTGATGAAAAATACAAACAGCTGGAAGATCGTCTCAATGCTATGGAGATCCAGAAAGTGTCTAGGTTGGATTTTGAAGATATGGGTTTAATCTCGGGAGTTGTTATTCCTCATAAATTTAAGGTTCCCACTTTTGTAAAGTATGACGGTGTTTCTTGTCCTAAGCTTCATTTGAGGTCTTATGTTCGGAAGATTCAACCACACACTGCCGACATGAAGTTATGGGTGCACTTCTTTCAAGAGAGCCTATCTAGAACACAATTGGAATGGTTCTATCAACTGGAAGGAACCAATATACGTACTCGAGAAGATATGTATGCTTCTTTTTACAAACAATACCAATACAATACTGATCTTGCACCAACCCGTGTGCAATTACAGAGTATGACCATGGGCTCGAACGAAGGCTTTAAGGAGTATGCCCAGAAATGGAGAGATCTAGCAGGAAGAGTTCAACCTCCTCTATCTGATAGGGAGTTGGTTGACATGTTTATGGGAACTTTGACTTGTCCTTTCTTCAATCATCTAATTGGAAGCTCTCCAGTCGAGTTCACCGAGTTGATATTAACTAGGGAACATGTTGAAGGTGGAATCAAAAGTGGAAAAATTCAGGTGGCTGCGTCTTCAAGTATTGTAAAGAAGACATTTAACGGTAAGAAAGAAGCTAATTCTATGTATGGCCAGAAGGGTCGTAGTAGAGGTGATTATAACCAATCTGTGGGGCAGTGCTAATCTCTAATACTGCGCATGTGCAATAACATCAACAAGGGAATCAACATAGGTCGGACGAACCCAGGAGACAGTTTACTAAGATCAACATGCCATTGTCTTAGCCATTACAACACATATTGAAAATAGAGCTGATTACATTGAGAGATCCTCCTCAAAACCCCAACACCTCCTCTCCTTGGTACAATCCTAATGTAAGATGTGCCTATCATTCCAATAGTCCCGGACATGACACAAACAGCTGTTGGGCTTTGAAAAGTAAATTTCAAGACATGATTGACTCCAAAGAGATTGGATTTAATCCTCCAAAAACCCCCGATGTGATTATTGTACCTATGCCTAATTACGAAAAGTGTTAATGTTATTGATGATGTTTCTTATGTTTCTCTCATAAGTGACTTGACTACTCCCCTCCTGATTATTAAGAAGAATCTGTTGCAGGCCATTTTATTTCCAGGTTGCATTGGAAGGTGCTACAGTTACGCAACCCAACCCAATGGCTGCAAACTGCTGAAAGAAGGTATTCGGCATCTGATGGATAACCATATAATTCTAGTTGAGAAGACTCCTTCTATGGAGAATCTGTTTCAAGACTTGGAGTTTGAAGAGGTATCTATAATTTTTAGAACTCCTGTAAGAATCACTTCAAGGGTCCTGTGAAGATTACTTCCAAACCTAGAGTTTCTCCTCTGATCTTTACCGCACTAGGGCCAATTCCATATTCCTTTGACAAGGCTATCCCCTGGAATTATGGAGTTGATGTTTACTACCATGGTGTTAAGCAAGAACCATTGGTTGTCAAAAGTGAAGATACTGAAGTTACTAATCCTAATGTTGACAATATCGTTGGGACCAGTAAAGTTACTAGAAGTGGAAGAGTTTTCTCTCCAGAAATGTCTCCAAAGACTGTTGCTACACCAGTTCGTGTTACTGCTACCGAGTCAACTACGGAGACTCGGGGCAAAGAACATATGACTGAGTCTACCCAGACTGGGGCACCTAAAGAAGTTACCACTGAAGATGCCTCCAAGCAAGAGATGAAGGAGGTACTAAAGATTATCCGAAAAAGTGACTACAAGATTTTTGAACAGCTGGGGAAGACTCCCTCCAAGATTTCTATGTTATCTCTATTATTGTGTTCTGAAGCCCATGCTCAGGCTTTGGTGAAATTATTGAAATCTACGCATGTACTGCAAGAAATCTCTGCTGATCAATTTGAAAATTATGTTGCTAGCCAGAAGACTGATAATGGGCTAGGTTTTTCTGATGCTGATTTGACTCCTGGAGGAAGGAATCACAACAAAGCCTTGTATGTCTCTATTGAATGCAGGCGAATTCATTGAGACTCCCTTCCAGACCTTTGAAGTTATTCCTCGAATAACTACTATTATAAAAATGTTTATGCTATTCCTAAGGTTACCAGGGTTCCACCCAAAATGGCTTCTCTGAAAGACGCTAAAGCTGTGGTAGAAGAAGGTGGTTGCACTACTTGGTGTCAGCTTCCTGACATTCCTTACAAGTCTGATAAATTTGATTTGGGTTTCACTGCAGAGGCTTAGAGGGTTGTTCTTTGTGCTTGTGCTGGAAGACCACCATTCCGTGTCAGCAACAATGGAGTCAATGAGGTAGAAGATGCTAATAGTTACTATGACCTAGACAATTGGATTTTCCCTACCACAGGCAACGGGCTCAGCAACTAGAAGACTGACGATGTTATCTCAATCTCCTTTAGTCAGGAGTAAATTTTATTTTCTGTTTTCTTGCTTTCAAGTTTTGGTTATGTAATTTTTAAATAATAAATTTAAGCCTTGTGCCTTACCCGGGGCACAACGGTCCATTTGTTAGGGTCGTCATATCTCATTCGCATTTTTCATTTAATAAATCATTGGATGTTTGCATTCAAATTTTGCACTCTTTGTCTTTCTTTTACTTTATTGCTTTAAAAATAGCTATGTGTTCTTACACACACCCACACAACAAATTGCAAATCCATATCCACCCTGGATCCCATTGATAACAGTTTTGCTATTGCCAACTATGACTTTGAAAATCTGATCTACCAAGTCGAGGACGAAGGTGAGGAAGATTGTGAAGTACCTAGAGAGTTTGCTAGGCTGTTAATGCAGGAAGAAAGAGCCACACAACTGCATGAAGAGTCAGTCGAGATTGTGAACTTTGGTACTGAAGAGAACAAGAAAGAAGTCAAGATAGGTGCCAACCTAGAAGACAGTGTCAAAAAGAGATTAATCCAGATGTTGCATGACTATGTTGAGATCTTTGCTTGGTCGTACAAAGACATGCCAGGGCTTGAGATTGATATTGTGGTTCTTTGTCTACCGATGAAAGAAGGTTGTTCTCCAATAAAACAAAAAGTTTGTCGTATGTGTCCCGAGATGTCGGAGAAGATCAAAGTTGAGGTTATGAAGCAATTCAACACGGGTTTCTTAGTTGTTACTTCATATCCTCAGTGGGTTGCAAATGTGTTTCTTGTACCTAAGAATGATGGAAAAGTGCATATGTGTGTAAACTACAGGGATCTGAATAGGGTAAGCCCCAGAGATTACTTTTTGCTTCCGCATATTGATGTTCTGGTTGACAACACCGCTCAGCATAAAGTATTTTCCTTCATGGATGGTTTTTCTGGTTATAATCAAATCAAGATGGCACCTGAAGACATGGAGGGGACTACTTTTGTCACACAATGAGACACTTTTTGTTACAAAGTTATGCCTTTTGGTTTGAAGAACGCTGATGCAACATATCAGCATGCTATGGTAGCTTTGTTCCATGACATGGTCCATCATGAGATAGAGGTTTACATTGATGACATGATAGACAGGTCCCAGACTGAAGAAGAACATCTTGACCATCTACACAATCCATTTAAGAGATTGAAGAAGCGTGCATCATGGGTATCAAAGCTGCTATAGATATGAGAATCAAATTCTTAAATGTGTACGGGGACTCAGCCCTAGTGATCAGTCAGATTAAGGGAGAATGGGATACGAAGCATCCAAATCGCATTCCTTATCGAGAGCATGTGCTGACATTAATTCCATACTTCAAAGAAATCACTTTTGAACATATTCCACGAGAAGAGAATCAGTTGGCGTACGCATTAGCTACCATGTCGTCCATGTTCAAAGTCAGATGGGACAATGAAGCTCCTCGAATTACTATTGAAAGACTAGATGAACCGGCACATTGCTACAAAATTGATACTGATGAAGCAGAAGAGAAGCCTTGGTTTCATGAAGTGAAAAGATATCTCGAGACTCAAGAGTATCCTGAAGGAGCATCTATTAATAATAAGAAATTTCTCTGGAGGTTCTCCTCCAAGTTCTTTCTGAGTAATGGAATCATGTACAAGCGCACCACGATTCGACTTTGCTTCATTATGTAGACAAGAATGAAGCTGAGAAAATTATGGAGGATATGCATGAAGGAATCTTTTCTACTCACTCCAGTGGGTATACAATGGCTAAAAAGATTCTGAGAGCGGATTATTATTGGTCGACCATGGAAACGGGTTTCCATCGTCATTCCAGAACTTGTCACAAATGCTAGATTTATGCTGACAAAGTACACGTGCTTCCAGTTCCTTTGAATGTCTTGACTGCTCCTTGGTTATTTTCAATGTGGGGCATAGATATGATTGGAGAGATTAAGCCTACCGCTTCTAATGGACATCATTTCATCCTAGTCGCTATTGATTATTTCACGAAGTGGGTTGAAACAATCTCGTTTGCCTCTGTTACTAAGAATGTTGTCGCCCGGTTCATTAAGCATAACCTCATATGTCGGTATGGCATCCCTGAAAGGATTATCACAAACAATGGTACTAATATTAACAATACTATGATCACAGAACTTTGCACGCAGTTTAAGATTAAGCCCCACAATTCTTCTCTGTGTCGACCAAAGATGAATGGCATAGTGGAAGCCGCCAACAAGAATATCAAGAAGACTTTGCAGAAGATGACGGTGACGTACAAAGATTGGTATGAGATGTTACCATTTGCTCTTCATGGTTATCGCGCTTCGTTACGCACATCAACCGGGGAAACCTCATTCTCAATAGTCTATGATATAGAGGTTGTCTTACCTGTCGAAGTCCAGATTCCTTCCCTAAGGATTATGAAAGGCGCAGGTTTAGATGAAGACGAGTGGATTCAGACTAGGCTGGACCAAATAACTTTGAATAACGAGAAAAGCCTTGCGGCTGTTTGTTATGGTCAGATGTATCAGAAACACATGATCAAAGCCTTTAATAAGAAAATCAAACATCGGGTATATCAGGCTGGTGATTTGGTAATAAAGCATATTATCCTACCACATGGTGATCCCAGGGGAAAATGGACTTCCATGTACGAAGGGCCATTTGTGGTCAAAAAGATATTTTATGGTGGTGCTATGATGCTGACTACCATGGATGGTGAAGATCTTCCGCACCCTGTGAATGCGGTCATAGTCAAAAGATACTACGCATAAAAGAGACCCACTAGGTTGACGGGCCTAGGCAAAAATAAGGGCATCCCAGCGAACCAAAAGGCGGAAAGTCGAAAACCTGAAAAGGCGGCTTGGGCAAAAAAGCGTATCTCGGTGGACTGAAAACCCGAAAGGGCGGTCCAGGAAAAAGTTAGGGATTAAAGCGTACGACTATGTCTCGTTGGATCACCTATCTACATACAACAAGCTTTGTTACCAACGTCAAGTTCGAAAGATACATATCAATTCAGTAAACTTCTTCCGACAGCGAGGGATGAGATGCTTGATGACATAGGGGCAATATCAGAGTTGAAACTCGAAGGGATTGTTTCCATATAGTTGTTTTTCTCTGTTTTTCTTTGTATTGTGTTTTTTTACGATGATTTCCTCTTACTAGAATCTCTATCTCTTTGTACAAAACTTCCTATTTATAGGTAAACTCTCAATACAAATATGTTTCAGAATTCAAATTGTTTTACTTTCTCTGTTTTGTTGGCCAAAACGTCCAATTACTAAATTGAATGAACACGTGCATTTGAAAATGATTACTGTTAATGAATATATGCATACACATAGGAATAAGCATTTACTAAAGACTCTAGGAATTGGGATAAGGTTTCAGTTATCCCCAAACCCCCACAGAACAATTTCCATGGAGCTATCTCTACAGAGCTACCTTCACAAGCTCATCCCCGACAAAGATATATTCCCCAGTAAGTCTAATATGCCCTCATACGGGAATTGGGGCATATTCCAGCAGCTCATCCCAATCAGAGATTATCTCCTCAACACAGTCTAGAAAAATTTAATTCTCTAGTGGAGTTTTTTCTTCAACACCATAATATAGCCAGTAGAATTCTCTTCGCCAACAGGGTTTATTTCCCCAACGGAGTTTATTTCTCCGATTATTGCAAATCCCCGGAAAAATCCTCTTCTCCAGCAAAGTGTAATCAAGATTGCTATCCCAAGGAGAGTTTCCACGATATCAGAAACTTAGTCAGACGACACATCATGGGATTATCCATCTCTTTTATCCCCAGTCAGGGTATATAAAAATCAAATACTTCAAAAGAACAATGAACGATAATTTTTCCTAGAATTCTTCAATCCCCAAATAGAAGTCGAACATCCCTAGCGGAGTATCCTCAAACAGAAAGCAGGAAACCCAAGAGAAGACGTTCTAGACAAGATTGAAAAATCATATTCTTCTTCTCCAGCAACAGCCGGGGATTTATTTTCCCCAGCCAAAGGTGTTACACTGAGCTACTGATACGTTCCAGCGACATCTTACATCCATACATCATTTATATAATATCATAGCATATGTATACGAAACGAATATAACACTCTCATTTATGTTGATAACATCATTACGCAATTCATTACATACATCATGACATTTCATGAAACTAACTTTATTTTCTTTCAGGTTATTTCATGAACAGATAAATATTGTAAACAACTTATCATCCTTCAGATATAACTAATCGACGATTCATTCTGATAATCTTCTGGATATAGTCAGGCTTAGAATCATTTTGATACATATTCAAGATACAGCTCAGATACGATCGAGACATAGATCCATTTTGATACTCATTTCAGTACATATTCCAGATACAGTTCAGATACGATCAAGACGTAGATCCATTCTGATATTCGTTCCGGTATATATTTAGATACATCCAGGCGTAGGCTTATTCTAATACAAATCTCAGATACAGTCAGGTGAAGACTCATTCTGATATCCTCTTATAGATACAACCAGGCGTAGACTCATTCTAACAAAGATCTCGGATACAATCGGACAAAGACTCATTTGATCCTCTTATAGATACAGTGAAGACATAGACTCATTCTATAATATCATTCATATACACTTAAAATATAAGATTCATTCTGATACTTTCCAGCATATCTAATAGATATAGTCGGACAGAGACTCATTCTAGTATACTTCTCAAATACAGTCGAACATAGACTCATTCTGATACTCCCATCAACAGTTACGTTGGATGGAATCTATAAGTCCATATCCAACGACACTCTATCACCTCTCTGAAGGGCATTTTTAAGCCCATTCAAGCAATATTATCAACCCACAGTTTTACTTCGTGCATATGCGAGTGCAAATTTCTGGGCACTTAGGTGTTCAATTCTCTTCCACTTTCAGATCACGAATGGAGGACATGCCAATCTAACTCTTCAGGTCTAAGAAGATTGAACAGTGGCCTCTGTTGTACCCCAAAATTTTCCCTCCAATTTTCTTCAAAATACCTCCTCATGCTTCTATAGTTTCAATTGCTGAAGGATTGATCAGACAAACTCTCCTCCTAAGTAGTTGACCTATAACTAGGGTTTTGATTTTCTCAAAGAAAATTGGACTTATAATTCCTCAAGTGGGTTTCATGGGTCCTCATATGTCTCAAAGTATCCTCATGACAAATTTCAAGCGTTACATCACAATTTTGCTCAGTCAATTGCTCAGATGACTGAAAATCAACTGTATTGGACAAAAAGTCAATTGTTGTTAACATACAGTCAAACTTCAATATTTTTGGTCAACATAAAAATTTTGAAGTAACATTCATCATTTGATCAAGGGTTGGTCATGATTCATCTAGAAAACTCTCAATTCATCAAAAGTCAAAAGCTACCAAATTAGGGTTTTCTTACGGAGAAGTCAACTAAACTTTGACCAAGCATAACTTTAACATGCTTCATCATATTTTTCTCAACCAAAGCTTATTTTGAAGGAATTTCAATTCTCTACAACTTTGCCTCTCTAAGCTCAAGTCTAAAAAATTCTTCATTTGAGAGATATGGTCCAAAATATTATAGGTCATTTCAAAAGTCAACAAAAAGACATTTTTTGTCAAGGCAACTTACATCAAGATAAAGTCTTCAAATAAAAAAGTGATCATTATAGTGATTGTAGAGGACATCTTGATCTTTCCAAAAAATCTAGGATCGTCTTCATATGATAAAAATTGAGAGATTTATGATTGGTGCAAGTTGGGAAATTTTGAGAAAATGCATGAAACCCAAATTGATCAAACTTGAGTTTTTGGGCTAATGGGCTTATGTTTCAAGGTCCACATGAGTTTTAGACCTCATAGTGATCCTTTGAATCCATTCATACACCTCTTAGATTTTTATTCTACTTTTATTTATTTATTTAAAATTAAAAATAAATTAAATAAATAAGAGGCTTTCATGCAAAGGTCCAAGCCCACACTTGTTTGACCTAATTCACACTCTATATATCTCCTTCATTCAGACAAGAGAAATCACACAAACCAGAAACAACCGGCTGACCAATCATCTGAAAAAATATCAATAAAGTCGCCATCAAATGTATTTTATCCCAATAGGAAGGGAAATGTAGTCATCGAGTAAACCTTAGAAGGGTGCAATCACGATCAAATGACCGAGAGATCGGGTAAGGGAGTCTGTTACGCGAAGGGAAGGTACTAACACCCCACACGCCCATAGTACTCTATGGTATCCACTCTTGTTTTCTATCTTATGGGTGTGTTCAAATCCAAACTTAATAACTAAAAGAAAATGAAAAGAAGGAATGCATGCAAAAAGAAAAGAGAAAATGATGTACAGAAAAATAAAGTTGTGCTCGTTCGGGTCCTACCCTGATGCCTACGTATCCATTTTAAGGAATCAGAGCAGTTGTAGTTCGGCTCACATGTTTCGGTTTGTTTTGTGTTTTTTAATTGAACAATGTTAGGTTCGAATTAATCCAACGTGGATCGACCTTTGGAGACTCATGACTTATAGCGGAAGGGAACTGACATGTTATTAGAAAAGAAATGTTGATTGATAGAAAGAATGGTGTTGGTTTGTCTTTTTTACTTGGAGAAAGGATTTGAAAGTTTTAAGTGTTTTATGATTTGAAAATAAAAATAAAAGAAAGGTTTTTGTTCTATTATGCAAAGGATGCAAAAGAAAAGAAAATATTTAAGGGAGACTAACCTAAATCTATCCCTAATGTTATCACACAAATGATTGACCCTAAAGTTGAGTTTTGAAGGGGAAACTCTAACCTATGTTGACAAGCATGGATGAAAATCCTAATGTCTATCTCAAATCATCATCTATAGACGAATCAAGAAGTCCTAAAGGAGCATAGAAAAGGTCTATGACCTAAAACTATTTCTATCTCAAATCATCATCTATAGTTGAGACTAGAGCTCCTAAGGGAACATGCCAAGGGTATATCATTTCAAAACATGCACATAAAGACGAAATCAAGCAAGCAAGCAAACAAGCTCAATAGAGCATAAACAATATGTCATGAGCAGCACATGCTAACTTAAGTCAAATGCCTAACCATGATATAGACGATCAAGGTAGGTATAAAATAAGGTAGGTATGCTTTAGCCAAGGGGTCATATCAACCTAGGAAAACAAGTGGGGAGAGGATAGAAGAAAATAGCACGGAGCATTAATGTCGACCAACGCGAGCTCAAGAAAAAACGTGGGGGGTTGATCACAAATCCCTTTTCCACTTGACAACTCGATAACCATGATCTGCATAACTCCGAAGCATCGACGTACAACGTGAGCTAAGGATGACACAGACTAGAATGTGCAGGAGTCGATTGCGGACCCTCCCCGTTTTCCTGCTTTTGAGGACTTTTTTTCTGTAATATAATGCAGGCATAAATGTAAACACATGTGCGGAATACCTACTTTAAAGGTAGGATTTTAAACAAGCACAAGTAGCACACAATGGCATATAATGCAAAATTTCCCTAAGCGGGTCTTTAAATAAACCGGAGGGGTTCCTGACATGATCAGCAATAGAAATCCCCGTCATACATCTCTAGTCCTAATTCTCATGGAAAGGAAAGTAGTCAAGCGCGAAAATAGTAAAAAGGAAGAGATGAAATACCAAACGAATAACAATCTGTATCAAGCAAGCAAAAATAAGAAACCCGGAAAACTTCGAGCAAGCTAGCATCAAAAAAGAAATTCAATGAGAATATGCGTCGAGGAATCAATAAGCAAGATCAGAATGTGTAGCGGACACATCCGTATCACAAAGTGTCTGCACAAAATACAATTATACAAGATATGGGACACAAAACAATGACATGCGTGTCTAACGCAAAAATCGGACCACAAATCAAAAGTCCAAACAAGTTTTCCGATCAAATAATCGAGTAATAATTACATGATAGGAAACCATCCAAATGTACCTTGCACAATCAAAACACATGTTAAAAATAACAAGGAAAATTAAAGTATAAAAGAGTAGAAGGAAATTTAGATCAAACAATAGCCAAAGCAAAGCCAAAGAAGCAAAAAGCGAAAAAAATTTGGAAAAGATACGTCAACCGCAACAGGGCATGAGTCGACTCATGCCTAGAATTTTCTTAGTTTTCATCGACCAGAGGGTCGGCGCAACACTTCCCGCAGGTGACAAGAATGTTTGTGTCGACCGGAACAGGGCTTGAGCTGACTCATGCCTGGGTTTTTTCTTAGTTTGCATCGACCGGAGGTTCGGCGCAACACTTCCCGTGTGTGGTCCAAACTGTTTGCGTCGACTCAAAAAGGATATGCGTCGACTCAACTGCAGTCTTATTCAATTGAAACTTTGAAGCAACATAAATTTTGCATCAAGTGTCCGTTTCGCGCATGGTTTGAATCGTTGGAAAGCTTGAAAATCATAGAATATCCACGACACAAAACGGAAACCAAAACAACAAAAATTATACGACAAATTCTCCTATCTTAGCACGATCGACATGTTAATTCATGATCTGATTTCATGAGTTTCGACGCATTTTTATATGATCAAAAACCAAATTCACATCAATTATGTTATGACTATAGCACAAGAAAATTTATACACAACCAAAAATCAATTGAATTACGCGGTAAGATCAAGGTACAATGGCTCAAGCATTTTATCAAACACATAATCTTTGAAATTCAACTCATGATCTTTTCACAATTAGAGATCCAAATTAGACCATACATAATCAATCAAGAATCATCAATTAAGCTTGAAACAACTTCAAAATTTTATTTTCTCAAATAAGCACTTTCATGAAAATAAATTAATTGAATAAGCACTTATTTAATCATCCAATTCCGGATTTTCACATCATGATTCAAGATCAATTCACATTTTCATAATCGAAATCACTTCCACAATTCAAATTAGATCAAAGTTCAATTTATTGATCCACAAATATGCTTATTTAAGAATCACTTATTTGAAAAGTGCTTAAATCAATAAAAGCTTACCGTAGAACTGAAGAGGAAGCTTAGGTATAGAGATCTCAACAATCAGATTCGAGATCGAAGAAGAATTGAGCCTCTTTGACTTTTGGATCTTGAAAAAGTTGTTGGTGTTCTTGATGAAAATGAGAGAAAGTTGCTCTTTGATCCTTGAGCAAGATGAGAGAAAGTTTTTGAGTGTTTTTGAGAATTGGTCAATTATGAGAGTCCTCTTGAAAATTGGAGTGAATAACCATATATAATGTGCCTTTTTTTTAATGAATGAGCCTCCAATAAACACAAGCAAATGTGCAAATTTTCAGTTCATCAGAGTCCGACACCTTAAGGTCAAATTCCCAGGTCCCTTGGCGCGACTTTTGAAGTTAAAATGTGAAACTAAAATGTAGCCAACGTCGAGAACAACATTGTGTCCGAAGATGGGCTCAATCGGATAAACGATGATTTAGTTATGATTTTTCAAAGTTTCGCCCAGATGAAAATATTTCTCGGTTCAGGATTTTCAATGCGTTGCGCGCGTTTTAACCAAAAACGAAGACCTTCAGGATACCGTTCTAATTAGAAAGCTAAAAGCAATACTAAGCCAACTCAATTTATGAACCAATTCCACATGAACCATCTCAATACGATAAGAATCGTCCGAGTTATGATTTTCTGAAGATGAAGCAGTTGGACATTTGTCACAATTTTCCTTTGCGAACATATTTGATGAATTCATATATTCGAAGATTTTCTGAGTAGAATTGGCTTCCGACCAAAAGAGAAAAAAATGTAGTGGGCATCAATAAGGAACTTTGGCCACCGGAATAGGCTCAAAACAATGAACGATCTTCGAGTTATGAATTTTCTAAAATGCGAAAATTGCACCTTCAACACACTTTTCCACAATATTTTCACTTGTACACCTTTAGAAAATCCACTTATTCGGAGGCTCTCCATGAGGAATTGGCTCTTGGTCCGAACATACTAAATGGAGTATATATCGACACGATTCATTTGAATAAGAAAACCAACTTGAGATGATGAATCAAATCGGAGTTATGAATTTTTGAATATTCGCAAGACAATGAATCGACAGTCGATTACAATTACGCATTGTCTCAAATTCACTGAAACGTCCAATTTCTTTTCAACTCTAAGCGCACTAATACGCCTAGAAACCAGAGAAATGATGACTTGCTTTCTTGTTGATCAGATAGCCTTGATCCTATGAAATGCATGTATGCAATATGATAATGCAATATAAGCCAATTAGGATCGCAATGAAGAGGGTATATTTTGGGGTGCAACAACTACCCATATTCAATCTTCTTTAACTAGAGAGCGATATTGGCAGAAGCCTTTTGAGCAATCAAGGTAAAAGAGGATTAATACTTAATAGAACCGTGAAAATTTCACTTTGAAGCCATTTAGGCATTAATATATTTTTGATTTTCTGTATCTTCAATTTTTGCTTGCTTTTTGATTGTAGTAGTTATCTGACTAAATCTCTTGGATGTCGGGTCAAGGTTAGACATACACAAGATAGAGACCGACCGAAGAAGTCTCTAACAAAGGGATGCCAATTGAAGGCAAACATACTGGGGACACAAATACACATTGACTCTAAATAGAATGCCGATCAAAGGCGGACTTACAAAGAAAAGAGACCAGCCGAAGGGGACTCCTAGCAAATGATATCAGTCAAAGGTGGATTTAAAGGGGAAAGAACGCCGATCAAGGGCAAACTTACAATGAAAAGAGACTAGCCGAAGGGGACTCTTAACAAATGATACTAGCCTAAGATAGATTTAAAGGGGAAAGAACACCGATCAAGGGCGAACTTTCAATAAAAAGAGACCAGCCGAAGGGGACTCTTAACAAATGATACCAGCCGAAGGTGGATTTAAAGGGGAAAGAACACCGATCAAGGGAGAACTTACAATGAAAAGAGACCAGCCGAAGGGGACTCTTAACAAAAGGTACCAGCCGAAGGTGGATTTTAAGGGTAAAGAAACCAGCCGAAGGGGATTCTTTAACAAGGAATACAATGTCGAAGGTAGATTCCTAAGAAAAGAACGCCGGTGAAAGGAGAACTTGAAAATGAAAAGATACCAGCCGAAGGGGACTCTTAGCAAAAGGTATGAGCTGAAGGTGGATTTAAAGAATTTCAGCCGAAGGTGGACTTCAAGATAAAAACCAGCCGAAGGGGAATCTTCATCAAGGAATACTATGCTGAAGGTAGATTCCTAAGAAAAGAACACTGATCAAAGGAGAACCTGCAAATGAAAAGAGACCAACCGAAGGTGACTCTTAACAGAGAAGGTTAGCTAAGCTAATGAATGGAGAACTCGACTAACGTGGATAAATCAAACATAAGGAACTGACTAAGCAGGACCTTCAGAGAGCACCGGTCGAAGGTAAACTCTACAAGAGAAAGAGACCGGTCAAAGTAGACTCTAACAAGGATTTCCAAAACACATTGGGCTTTTAATAGGTTGCAAATACGCATCATCTACAAAATACCTCAGGCCAAAGGCGGGGTGTAATTCTTCAAGAGTGACAATTATCTAAATTACCACACACCAATTATGGATACTCAAATACTTGAGAAGAAAGAAAGGCTATACACCGACTCTTACTCGCACTCTAACAGCAAAGAAAACACGGGAAAAATAACCAAGGGAAAGATAAAACCACGACTTACTGGGGAAATTGAGAAATACCAAAGACCCGACTGGTGGTGAATCAAAACAAACTCTGTCGGGGAAACATAATAGAACCACCCTAGGCTTGCTCTGGAGATAATTCAAATCTGAGTGTATAACAATTTAGTCACCACAAGTGAACATAATTGGCTTATACTCATGCATGTTTGAATTTTTTTAGCGTAATGCTCCATACAATAGAAATGCTATGCATTTTGGTAGATGCAATATAATGATGCATGTTTATCCATGCGCTGGGGAAAGCACGTTAATAATCGGCTGCTGAGAAGATAATGAATTTCTGAACTATTGTTCTTGCGCATCTGATCCTCTATAGAGAAAAGAAAAACTAAACATCAATGGGAAAATGATATTCGAAACCATCAACCTCGAAAGATTGATAACATTGAGGAAGTAACTTCCTGGGAAGAATACTGCAAAAATAAATTGCAGTTCATAGAAAATCTTGAATTCTGATTAGGCTCCCACCTTCTTGGGGAGCAAATTCTTTATCTTCTGTTAGAAAGAAGAGAGCTTCGTTGGGGATGGAAAATTTCTTGCGTAAAATTTCTTGACGAAGATAGCTTCTACTGGGGAGTGTGGAAATTCTTAAATAAAAAGAATTCTACTCAGACCACACTGGGGATAACATCGTCGGGGGGTAAAAAGTCTTCACTAGGGGAAGAAACAAATATCCTAGGACAAAAACTCCACTAGGAATATCTCAACAAAACCTTCTATCAACAAGGATGAAAGAGTTGTGACTAGCGCCCCCATGTACACCACTCTAGGGAAAGAAAGTTTTCTTCATTAGGGAAAGAAAGCTCGCTCCACTAGGGAATAATAGATAAGTCACTCTGGCAGGTCCTCGAAATTCGACTTCGACCAGGGATGAAGACTGCCTCTTACACTAGGGAGCCGAAAACTTTAGGTGGTAACATCAACGATACCCATTGCACTGGGTGTAGCCCTCTCTATAAAATTTAAGCCGACAAGAAGTTATGTATTGGGGAGCAGAAATCATTTCATTTAGGATGATGGTCGTCCTCATGAGGATAACAAACTAGAATCTCCCGTAGGAAAACATGAATCTCTTTAAGAACTCGGATATAGGTAAGCCACATTGGAGAGAGAGGGAGTGCATCCCTCACTGAGTAAGGGAATACATACTTCATGGGGAGGATGAGTGCAAACCTTATTGGGGAAGCTGTAGAATGTCGACTTCAAGGGAAGTATACCAAAAATCTCTAATTGGTGAATAAAACGATTCTTCCGAGAAAACCTGGAAAGAAACAGGCTGCACTGAGAAGGAGGAATATTCGGGCGAGAGTACGCATTTACTAGGGAAAATACTGCAAAAATAAATTGCAGTTCATAGGAAATTTTGAACTCCGATCGAACCCCCAACCTCCTGGAGAAAAGATACAACATTTCTTTCCAATGGTAAAGAGAATCTTGCTGGAAAATGGGATCTTCTGATGTGAATCCTCAATAAAAGTGACTTTGAATGGGGGATCACAGAAATTCTTGAATAAAATAATTCTAGCGTGGCCACACGTGGAATATCACCGTCGAGGGTAACAATCTTCACTTAAAGAAGAGAAGGGCGCCTTTGAACCATAAGCTTTGAGGTTAAGAACTCCACCAAGGAAATATTTCAGTAATACTCTATCATTGTGGATAAAAGAACCCTAAATGGCACTCGTCTATGCATGACGCTCCAGAAAAATAAGAGACTTGCTCCACTAGGTATAACAGACATGTTAATCAAACATATTTTTAAGAACCTGACTTTGGAAAACTTCCCTGGGGAGAAAAGATATAAACTTCATGGAGATGATGAACGCCAACCTCACTAGAGAGATAAACGCCAATCACGGAGATACAGGGGTATTAAATTCAAGAGGACATAACAAAGGTATCCAGTCCATAGAAGAAATCCTTCCCAGATTCTTCAAAAAGACTAGACTGCACTGAAGAAGAAGATTATACAAGACCTTGTTGAAATGTTCTTCTTTAAAGATCAGCCCTCTGAAAGGGACAAACTCTTAAACAGACTCTTATCATGAGTGTTGACTTCAGTGGGGATTACACATGGGTGTACTTTCACTGTAGATAGGGAATTTTGTTTGGGCGAGAGTACGCCTTAGTGGGGAATAATGATTTTGTCTTAAGTAGAGGTGAGCATTCACTGGGGAAATTGGGTCTTATTCTATAGAAATCCTCATGTCGGTCGCATATAGACCATTCTTGATTCATCTGTTGGTATGCTTCTTGTCATAAGAGACCAACAACACTTGCAAAAAGAGAAATTGTGGCAATATGCCCCACGTATGGAATGGAAACCTTCACTGAATAATAAACACTTTGAACTATCAACCACTGAGTAAGAACCACGATGTAAGATTACCATTTCACCATGTTAACTCCGAGGAGAAATGCCACTGGCAAATGGACTTTGGAGAATCTGCTGCAAAAATAAATTGAATTCCATTGAAAAGAACTCATCTTGACTTCAAACAGCTCCTGGATTTCTTTGGAGAAGGATTATTCTCCTCTTTCCGAGAAATGAGGATGCTTTGTTGGGGAATAAAGATCTCTGAAGAGAAACCCCTTGGTAGACAGACCTTTGTCAAGTAGCGAAAGACCCAACATCTGGGGAAATTAGTCCTCCTAGGAAAACTCATTTCCATTATGAACCATGTATGGGTAACAACCTCACAAGCTCTTTGTGTTCTTGCTTGTATCCTGCAGAGGATAACTATCCACACTTCAATTGGAGGTAATGATCCTGACTTTTGTCGAAAAAAGCCAACAACCCAAACTTAGGTCTCTGATTTTCAACGGAGGGAAACTAGTACATGGATTTAAATATCTAATGAGTCGGGGATAATGGTCTTGACTTCCCTACATGCTTTTCAAATTTACGAGTTGTTTAGTGTAATGCCCGTTAAATTAATTATGGATTAATGGTTGAGAATGTTGTTGAAATTGTCGAAGTTGCGAAATGTCGAGAAATGTTAATTTAAGTTGCTAAGTTGTTATTTGGTTGATTAATATTAACAATAATATTAATAATAACATTAGAATGGTTATTAGATTTATTGTTGGGCTTAATTATATGGTCGTATGTAGTAAAAGTGGAGTATGAATGTTAGGCCCAATAATAATATTAATAATTATAAAGTTAAGCTAATTATAAGGAATTAGGTTATTGAATAAGTTTTGAAGTATTTTGTGGTGAACGTGAGAAGTGGCAGAATTGCAGAAAAGAGGAAAAGAGGCAAAAGTTGGAAACTTTGACAAGGCTAGGTTCGATCGAAGAATTATAGGACGATCTCCAATCCAATGTAAGGGTGGGGTTCTTGCTCTATAATTGGGTATATGATAAATGATATGGGGGGTTGGTTATATGAAATTATCGTGTGTGATTCTGTGTGAAAAGTTGTTGTTTTGTTGCTACTGCAATGCTGTGTTTCCTGATAAAGTTGCAGAAATTCAATTGATGACTCTGTTGTTGGAGAATTATTCTATGTTGATGATGGTGTGATTGTGGTATTATTATAATTATATGTTGCGTTGGTTGGATTAAAATACTACAAATCAAAGGAATTATGGAGGAACACAAAAAAACTGCGTTGAAAAAGGTGTGACGGACGCCACGGCAAGCCTGTGCCGAGCGGCATAGTAACAGGAAGGGCCCTGCCGATCGGCATGGATGGTGGCAAGGTGGGTGTCGACCGTCACCAGGGTATGAAGGGGCACGCTGCAATTAGTCCTTAAATTGATTTAATTAGTGCTTCAATTGATTTATTTAGTTATTAGGCGCTACTGTAGCAGACTCACACATATATACCCATTTGATAACATTAGTAGGTAGTTAGTAAGTATTAATATATTAATGAGTAACAAAGTTCATAAATTTAGCTGAAAGATAGTAATTAGCAGACAATGTAACGAAGATTGTTGATAGTAGTAAAAGCTATGAAATTAGTAGCAAGTTTATTAAATTAGCAGAGTAATGAAATAATAGGAATAATGTGAACTAGAAGTAGCAGTGTGGGTTTGGTAATAATAATACCGAGTAGAAATGCTAGTAATTTTTAGAAGAGGATTATTTAGCCAAATATAGTTGAATTGTCAGGATAATTATGCGGAATGTTTGTAAAATATTACGGTTGAGACGGTGGATTGTATAAGTTGTTGTAAGGTAGAGACTAAGATGTGAATTAGTAACAGAAGGTTATTAGTAATAAAATAACAGTGGAGAATTAATTAATTAACAGGATTTAGTCGATTTGTCTGAATAACTATACGGAACAATTGTTGTATATTTTAGTCGATACAGTGTGTTGAATACCTTACTGAAGAAATATGAATTTAAGGTGGTATCGAATTGTTAAGCTTATGGCCAATGTTGTTTTCTGGTTGATGTTGTTGTCGAATTACTACTGTTGATATGTTATTGTTATTGTGATGTACTAAATTATAGGCTTATGCCAATGTTGCGCTAATTGTTATTGTTGAAATATCAACTTGTAGGCCTATGGCCAGTGTTAAAATATTGCTAAGTTGTAGGCGTATGGCCAGTGTTGAATTATGGTTAAGTTGTTGTGAATTCTTGTTGGTAATGCGAAGTTGCGGGGAATTTTAAATGATGATGAATCACCTCTATTTACTTGTAATAATGGTGATGTGGGCTTATGCCTTGTGATGGATGATGATTGTTGTGAGTATGTGATTGTGCATGCATTGAGTCACATATATTTGCATACTTTGTGATGGCCTGGATTGGCAAACTGCAAAGAAGGCTTATGCCTTGTTGATGCCTCTATTTATTGGCAAGTTTTTAAGATGGGAGTTCTGCTCCGTTTTTAAGATGGGAGTTCTGCTCCATTTTTAAGATGGGAGTTCTGCTCCAATGGTACCACATGCATGTGCATTGTAATTGAGTCATGTTTGATGTTTCATCTTGAGTTATGGTGATGATATATTTGTTGTTGCTTTATGTTGTTGACTGGTTGTGACAAATATTATCTAAAAGCTGTGAATTAGTCGTTATGTCGTGTTGATGTTTTGTTGTGATTAAAGTTGTTTGTAAGTTGTGAAGTGGTGATTTTATATGATCTGATCTAATATATTATTTATCATACGTTCTATTATAGTGTTCGATATCTCACCCCTTCTATTTGAATGTTCCCCTCTATTGGTAACATACAGGTAATCAAGAAGAATAGTCGTTACCTTCTTCAGTTTGAGTCGGTGTTGTCGCTCTGATACGTAGCACTCGGGGGAATGAACGCTTGATGTTTGGTTGTTGATATTTATTTCAGTCGCTGAATTTTTAAGTTGATTACATGAAATAATTATTGTCTTGAGGTTGTTTTAGTAGAATAAAAGATGTTAAGTGAATTGAAGTTGAGTATGTAGATTCCGCTGTTTATCAATAAAAAGTTATTTGATTTTGAAGAATAAATCAGGTTGTTATCAGTTCATCCGAGTTAAGTGTTATGTATCTGTTTGTATGAAATTAAATGAAGTTTGATTTTAAGTTGTAAATGTAGCATCCTATTTATGTTGAACTCTGATTTTTAATATTATTCGCTGGGTAGAAATGGGGTGTTACATTTAGCCTGCGCACAGACTTAATCTGATCAACCCTTAAAGAGGAGAAAATTACCCTGCATAATTCCTTGCCCCAGTCTATAGGGCCTTTGAAGAAAATTACTTCGAGGGGACTTCATGAGATTTGTACCATAAAGATAACCTGCCTCAATATTATGAACTTTGGAACACATCTCCTGGCTAACCAAAGCTGGAGATGGTCTCAACCATGGTTAAGTGAATGCCCCTGCATCTTCAAATTCTAAAGAGATTCTCCTCTAATAAATGCATTCTTAGAGAGATTTGTTAAATATCAACATAGCTGCCCCAGTTTGACTGTACTTTGAGGGATCGCATCCCGACTTGAATGCCCCAAATTGGATAAACCCTTACTCAACAGAGTATTCAACATGCTTGCCACTATTCAATAGAGTCTCAACAAACCATTTACTTTACCTCATGCTCACGGAGGGATGAGAAACTTGAGGATTTTGAAGACAACACAACCTTAGGGTGGGTGGATTATGTCTTGAAAGTAGGCTTCCCCACAACCATACTTCTCAACTTGAGCTGCCTCGTTTTCGAGCAAATACTTGAAGCAATGTGTCCCTTGGGACCAACTGAAAGTAATGCACCAAGAATTTTTCCCTAGATTAAGATCATCTTCAAGAATTTTGCGCCTTGACACATCCATGAAGTAATTTACCCCTCGAGATAATCAAACTTTCATCTGATGCTCATTATGCGATCTTGCTTGATGTTTAAGCACTTATTTATATGTAAAGAATGTTTATTCTAAGAGTTATAATCCTAATGCAAAGCTCATGTTTGTCTTGAAGTTTAAAAACTTTTATTGAAAAGATTAATCATCAAAAAAATTTGGGCGAAAGAAAATAAAAAGATGGTGTGATACCAACTCAAAAGTTTTAGCAAGCCTCATAGGAGTCAGATTATCGTATTCTCATTACGGTGTGCTTTCGAATTAACCCATGCTTCATTTAGGGATTTTAAGGGTTGTAATGTGACCTGTTTCACGGGTTTAGAATAAAAGGATTTAAGGTTCAAAATTTTGGGTGCCCACTCATTCTCTGTGATGTTCTCCATTTCTACATTCAGTTAACTCGATACGAGCACTCATCTCTCAAGAAGAGTTTACAATTATTGAGGAATCAAACAAGGTTTTCTTTTCCGGACATGGTAGTCACTCACCTCTTTCATTTTTGGTGTCTGATCACACACCTTAGTTCCTTGCTGAGGATTTTTATTTAGTAATCCCTTCTTGCTTTTCGCGCTTTTTTCTTTCCCTAAATTTGTCCCGGGCAAATTCTTTTTGAATTTGACTTTGAAGTCCAGCGGGATGCCCTAACTTTTTCCTAAGCGACTTGTTTTCCAAATTTCTACTTAGCGGGGCTTTTTGTCTCTTTCTTTTCTATTTTCAATCATTCTTGTTTCTTGAACATGTCGTGCAACTTCGCGTCATTTTCTATTTGTTGGAAGTGATTGTGACTGCCTCAGTCATTGGTAGGTGAGGGATAATCATTGTGGTATCATCATTCGTTGACCTCCTGATGTGCGAGAGATAACCATTAGAATATCGTTTTCTTTGATGCACACTGCTCATATGCGAAGATTGACCATTGCGGTCTTGACGTTCCTCAACCTTTTGATGGATAACCATTGTTGTATCCTTAGATGCGCACTCTTGATGAGTTTTGAATGCTCGATCGGATTAACTGAAATCTACCCTGCCCCGGGTTAAATGTGAGTATTTTCCCTGAACAAAAAAGAAACTCCTACTTCAAGGCTCAAAGGGGTTAACGAGGGTTTCACTCCCTTATATCTCCGGTGTTTAGGAATTTAAAACAATGCATGTACATTGTCAGCAGGGTCTTATTCAAAAGCACACCGTTTGAAAATTTTGGTAAATTACTCATCATGCTCCCTCTAGAGGTATTTTGTTTTATTTAACAAGAGTTAAGTATCAAAAAGCAAAGAAAAACATTAATGAGTGAATACGAATAGATTAATTCAAGACAAACATATTCAACGCATTATGATTAATATTAAAAAATAAGCAAGTTTTGCATACAAGAGAGTACTGAACCAGACAAGAAAGATTACAAATGAGAATGCAAGTGTAATTTGAAACTGCGATACTGAGGAGACTAATCTCCGTATGGACTTGTTGCTTCAGGCAATGATCTGGAAGACTTGTCATTCACTGAGTCAAAGGAGCCTTCAAATCTGTCTGGCCGGCTCAAAATTGATATCGTTTGCGTCAAGTAGGTCTTGCACATTTTCTTTCAAAGCCCTGCAGTCTTCAACGAAATGGCCTACTGCCCCAGCGTGGTAATCACATTGCACATTAGGATTGAAATCCATAGGATAAGGAGGAATGATAGGCTTCAGTAGCTTGGGTTCCACCAAGGAAAGCTTGAGAAACTGAGGGAATAAATGGCCATAAGTCATGGGAAAACGTAGAACACCCTCATTGGCTTCCTATCCCTTTGCTTACCTTGTTGCATACGTCTCTGTTGATAGGTTTACTGCTGAGGAGCATACCAAACTAGATGAACATGAGGAACATTCTAATTTTGATTAACCAACTGATTTCCATAACTTGTAAATGACTACCGGTAAGAACTTTTTGGGAGTATAGGTTATGGATAATGTGATTCAGATCGTGAGATTGAACTTTGAAGAGGAGAAGGCGTAGCCCTAATCTCCGTAGCAGTTGGCATTGGATTGAATTGCATGCTCAGACTTTTGGGAGTGAATAAAATTGTCCCTGCGTCAAGCATATCCTGGACTTGGTGCTTAAAAGCTATGCAATCTTCAGTATCATGACCAGGTGCCACAGAGTGGAATTCACACCTGGAACGATTGCCAAAGCCATGCGGGAGCTTTTCGTACATAGTGAGTATTCGGAGTTCAACCAAATGAAATTCTAGCAGGCGAGGAAGAAATTATGCATACAACATTGGAATAGGATCAAATTATCGTTCAAGATGTTTTGGCCTCTGCTGATGGACTTTTCCCTTTGGGTCTTCTTGGGAAATGACAACTGGTTGCAAATGGGAAGATCCTGGAACACAAGGCGGTGGAGGAGATACTCCCTTACTTAAAAGAGTCCCCAGATTATGGGGAGGAATGGTAGCTCCTATTATAGCAGGCATAGAACCGTCTTATTTCTTCAACATTGTCCCAAACATTTCCATAACCAAACTCAATTGAGCCTTCAATTGAGTGTTCTCTTCTCTCAGGAGTTCTTGTCTACGGACCAAATCCTGCATGTCTAGCATAAAAAATCCCATCTGTTCTTTCATTTCGTCCAATTCCCCACAAAGTTATTCCATAACTTGAATCTGATCACGAAGCGGCGAGAAGTCAAGATTTGCAGTTCTAAAAAGAAAATACTGAGTCTGAATAAGGACTCCCCATTTTGAGTTCCTTCTGAGTACCTGCTATGGATGCATGAAGATGCATGAGGTGAGTGAGCAAATGCAATGCCATATTTAAACATATTTTTTATGCATACAATCCTTAACATTTCTTTTTTTGTGTAAAATAAACATGCTATGATGCAAGGTGCAACAACATAGGCTCAAAAGTTCAACATAGCAACTGTACAATCCTCTGGATAATTACTGTATAAATCTGCTAAATAATTCAGATATCACCTGATCGAAGGTTTGGCACCACTTCAAGAATACAATGGAACCAAGTACCATGAATAACCGTTTTATAATCTCTAAATATGTTGAACACACCAGGATCAAAGGTCCATAATATAACCAAAGAACTAGGTCACCAACCGAACAATACGGTCACCATCAGAACATAGTCACCATCTGTACCTGTAAAGATCATATTCCCGCCCCACTTACGGGTAAATACTAAGTCTGGGTAAAGCCAATGGTAACTCAAAATCACGGGTTCGCTTGAGAGTACTATCATCGTACACCTACGTTATAATGATAGCACCTCATTAAAACCTTATATGAGCATGGACGACACATCCGTCTGGGGTAATCTACATCCCTTATCCATCGTGTTCCACTCTATTCCTAGTTTTCCTAGATAGTGCACTCTGGCCTAGGTATTGAGCCTTTTACTTCATATTAATACCCACCCAACAAAGAAACACAGAAACCAACACATCAATAGTATAGCAGATAAAATGCATGAAAAAATATGCATAGACAAACATGTACAAATGAATAAACTGAAAGAATAAAAATAAACATCCAAGGAAAAGAAAACAAGAGCTAGGATCGACTCCGGGATGAACGAACATTTGGTCAATCTGTCCCTAGTGAAGTCGCCAGCTGAAATAACCGACTGACCAATCATCTGAAAAAAATATCAATGAAGTCACCATCGAACGTCTTTTATCCCAATAGGAAGGGAAATGTAGACATCGAGTAAACCTGAGAAGGGTGGACATACGATCAAATGACCAAGAGATCGGGTAAGGGAGTCGGTTACACGAAGGGAAGATATTATCACCCCACGCACTCGTAGTACTCTACGGTATCCACTTTTGTTTTCTATCTTATGGGTGTGTTCCAATCTAAACTTAATAGCTAAAATAAAATGCAAAGAATGAATGCATGCAAAAAGAAAAGAGAAAATAATGTAGGGAAAATAAAGTTATGCTCGTTCGGGCCCTACCCCAATGCATATGTATCCCTTTTAAGGAATCAGAGCAGCCGTAGTTCGGCTCACATGTTTCAGTTTGTTTTGTGTTTTTTAATTGAACAATGTTAGGTTCGAATCAATCCATTGTGGCTCGACCTTTGGAGAATCACGACCTGTAGTAGAAGGGAACTAACATGTTATTAGAAAAGAAATGCCGATTGGAAAAAAGAAAGGTGTTGGTTTGTCTTTTTTACCTTGAGAAAGGATTTAAAAGTTTTAAGTGTTTTATGATTTGAAAAGAAAAAGAAAAGAAAGTTTTTGTTTTATTATGCAAAGGATGAAAAAGAAAAGAAAACATCTAAGGGAGACTAACCTAAATTTATCCCTAATGTTATCACACAAATGATTGACCCTAAAATTGAGTTTTGAAGGGGAAACTCTAACCTATGTTGACATGCATGGATAACAATCCTAATGTCTATCTCAAATTATCATTTATAGACGAATCAAGAAGTCCTAAAGGAGCATAGCAAGGGTCTATCACCTAAAACTATGTCTATCTTGAATCATCATCCATAGTTGAGACGAGAGCTCCTAAGGGAACATGCCGAGGGTATATCATTTCAAAACATGCATACAAAGAGGAAATCAAGCAAGCAAGACAACAAGATCAAGAGAGAACACAAAATATGTCATGAGCAGCACATGCTAACTCAAGTCAAATGCCTAACCATGATATAGGCGATCAAGGTAGGTATAAAATCAGGTATGTATGCTTTAGCCAAGGGGTCATATCAATCGAGGAAAACAAGTGAGAAGAGGATACAAGAAAATAGCACGGGGCATCAATGTCGACCAACGCGGGCTCAAGACAAAATCTGGGGGATTGATCACATATCCCTTTTCCACTTGACGACTCGATAACCATGATCTGCACAACTCTGAAGCATCAATATACAACGTGAGCTAAGGATGACACAAACTAGAATGTGCGTCGACCAAAGGGTCGGCGAAATAATTCCCGTGTGTGGTCCAAACTGTTTGCGTCGACTAAAAAAGGCTACGCGTCAACTCAACTGCAGTCTTGTTCAATTAAAACTTTGAAGCAACATAACTTTTGCATCGAGTGTCTGTTTCGCGCATGGTTTGAATCGTTGGAAAGCTTGAAAATCATAGAATATCCACGGCACGAAACAGAAACCAAAACAACAAAAATTATATGACAAATTATCCGATCTTAGCATGATCGACATGTGAATTCATGAGTCTCGACGCAATTTTATCAGATCAAAAACCAAATTCACGTCAATTATGCTATGACCATAGCACAAGGAAATTTATACACAACCAAAAATCAATTGAATCACGTTGTAAGATCAAGGCACAATGGCTCAAGCGTTTTGTCAAACACATAATGTCCAAAATTCAACTCATGATCTTTGCACAATTAGAGATCCAAATTAGACCATACATAATCAATCAAGAATCATAAATTAAGCTTGAAACAACTTCAACATTTTCTTTTCTCAAATAAGCACTTTCATGAAGATTAATTAATTGAATAAGCACTTATTTAATCATCCAATTCTGGATTTGCACATCATGATTCAAGATCAATTCACATTTTCATAATCGAAATCACTTACACAATTCAAATTAGATTAAATTTCAATTTATTGATCCACAAAAGTGCTTATTTAAGAATCACTTATTTGAAAAGTTCATAAATCAAGAAAAGCTTACCCTAGAATTGAAGAGGAAGCTTAGGTATAGAGATTGCAACAATCGGATTCGAGATTGGAGATGAATGGAGCTTCTTTGACTTTTGGATCTTGAAAAAGTTGTTGGAAAAGTTATTGGAAAAGTTGTTGGTGTTCTTGAGGAAAATGATAGAAAGTTTCTCTTTCATCCTTGAGTAAGATGAGAGAAAGTTTTTGAGTGTTTTTGAGAATTGGTCAATTATGAGAGTCCTCTTGAAAATTGGAGTGTATAAGAATATATAGTGTGCCCTATTTTTTGAATGAATGAGCCTCCATGTTGTACCCCAAAATTTTCCTTCACATTTATCAAATATTTTCTCACAAGATCTCCTTTGGTTCAAGACTGTACAAGGATTGATCAACTCAAGACACCTCCTTAAGCACTGATGACTGAAATTAGGGTTTGAGATTGCACAAGGGTAATTGAACTTTTAATTCCTAATTACTTTCATGGATAATTATGGACCTCCAAGATTTATCATGTCAAGTTTCAAGTCTTGGATCACATTTTTGCCCAGTCAATTGAGCAGTTGACCTAAAAATCAATTGTATTGGGGAAAAAGTCAACTATGACCAATTTACAGTCAAAATTCATAATTTTTTATCCATGTCAACATTTTGAGCTCCCATATGTCATTTGATCAAGTTTGGATCACAATTCCACAAGAAATTTGATCAAATCATCAAAAGGGCAAAATGGTCAAAATTAAGGTTTTGATTGAGAAAGGGAAATTTCTGATTTTTGACCTAACAAATGGTTAATTGGTTTGAGGCATGATCTAAAGAGTTCAATTGCAACATTTTTACCTAATGGCATGACTCAAAACATTGCTCAAGATCAATTGATTGATAGTTGATTTTCAGTCAACTGATCAAAAGTCAACTGTATACTAAAAAGTCAAACTTTGACTTTTTGGTCAAAATCAAGTGTCAAAGATCACAATTCATCAAAAAATGTAAAAATATGAAACTTGTTCATCAATAAATCAAAAAGTCAAGATTTCATTTTGAAAAGTCAAAGTTTCCAAACTTAGAAATTTTTCTAAGTGTTGAAAACTTCATATTTTTTCACAACTTTGAGCCAAATTATCACCATGAGGCAAGATGATTCAAATGAAACTTTAAACATGAAAGTTGTAGATATTCATGAGATATAAAACATTAATTTATACAACTTCTCCTATAAATGCATGGATTTCAAGTTATGATTTTATGAATACATGTTCATGAAACTAAACACTTAGTGAAAATTTTGCCCTAGTTTAGGCATGATTTTGACCTAACTTCATGACAATTTTTCATATAGTTTTAAGGGGAATTTTCAAAATTGATTCAAATAGGGGTTGTATATCACATTACAAGATTTATAAAATGTCCAAGAACTCCTTGAGATCATGTTTTGAGCAAGGAGAATCGAAGGCATGAAGTTGGCATTTCATTCTTGAATTATAGGTCATTTTCATGATGAACAAGAATGCAATTTCAATGCTAGGCTGCATAATCTTTCTTTGCAGGCCTTCTAACTTGTGTATATATCCATCATTAGTGGATTACACAAACTTTTGAGCTATAATCCAAGTGGTTTAACCTTTATCCAATTCACATTGCCATTTTGGGAAGAAAGTTAAGAATACCATTCTTGAAAAGCAAGCTTTATGCACAAAGTCAATTCTTGAGCCTCTAACTTGTTCCCTCGGATCACACTCCATCTACAAAGTTAGAAGAAAGTGTGTTTAAAGCATAACCACTCTATCTTAGCAAGTACACAAGACTTTGAAACTTGTATTTCTCAAAAATCACATGTTATGCTTAAACTTGTGATTTTGAATTCTGATCAATAACAAGCTTCCAAACTTGTTGCTTATAAATAGAGGCACTATTTGTGAGCTAGAGGACGGGCTTAAGAACCCTGAAACACACCAAAAATCCCTCAAGCCATAATTTGCACAAGAAACTCCATTGATGCACAGTTCTGGCCTTAAACTTATATTTCTCATTTCCCTCGTACGTTTTCCCTCCTAATCAATCACAAAGCTTCTAAACATCAGATACAACTCATCCCTAACCCTGTTTCATAACTGTAACTCCATCTTCATCAACCTCCATAACCAAAAACAGAGCTATGCAAGTTGACTTATCCAAACTATTCCAGCCATCTATTGCTCAAGCTAATCATTGCATTAGCTTCCTGGGAACTTGAGGAAGCTAACCTGATCATTGCAGCACCTTGAATCAAGCTCATTTGCATTTCACGATTTTTAGTTTTGAGGTATTTTTCTTGAACTTCTATCTCATTACTTAGGCATTGTTAGGCTTGCATTTGTGAAGATAAAATGTAGACATCATTGTCCTGAAACTGTACATATCCATAGATTTCACTTATATTGATTGAGCTTAGAGAATTTTAGGTTTGAATCTCTGAAAATATTTAGGTCAGAATTTGGTATTTTTAGAAATTCTAATTCTTCTTTGATTTATAGCTCATGATATTTATATGGTTTCATTCGTATGGAAAAATGGAGTAACTTTCATGTTTGTATCTTTTATTTTCATTGCGAAATGAGCAAGTTACAGGAGCTATGGCTGGAGGTTGAAGATGAAGTTCATTTATGGAACTTGTTTTGTGTTATGTACTTATTGTTTCAGTTATATCAACGGATGTATAGCCACCCCAATGGTAAGGCGGCACGCGTTTCATGCTTAGGGTGTGGGTTCAAACCCCAGCGCTACCACTTTTCTCATTTTTCCCCACATTTTTCTCTCTTTTGTCACAAGCTTGCAGCGCCTGGGCCTCACTTGTTGGGCCTTCATGTTTTACTTCACAATACCCCCTTTTTCTCAATAACAACGCAACCCATTTGTTTCTTTTTTTCTGACTTCAAAAGATGTTAATGGGCCAGACCATAAACTTTTTTACACACATACACTCAAAATCTGTTTTACACCCCTGACTTCATTTTCATATTTTATTTCATATTTTATTTTTTATTTATTTTTATTATTATTAATATTAATATTAATATTATTTTTATTAATAAAAATCCCACAAACATTTTTATTTATTATTTAGGTAATAATATATTGATATTTTATTTCCTTTAAGACTAAAAAGACAAAATATTTTCTTATACAGATTTAATTTATTTTCTTAAATAAAATAATAATTAGAATTAAGTTTAGTTTATTTTCTAAATTAATTAAAATTAATTTAGAAACTTAGGATTTTTAATTAATTAATTTTTTCATACTAGTTTAATTTAATTAAAACCCTTTCACAAAAAACTTCATAAAAAAACCTAAAAAATATTATTTTAATTAACTTAGTTTAATTTTCTTACTTTTAAGTTAATTAATTTTTTTCTAGTTAATTAGGTTAAAACAAAAACCTTTTCTAAACAAAAATCCAAACAAATTCATTATTTTTTCCATTTATCATTTTATACTTTAATTTTAAATTCTTGTACATTATTCAAATGATGTAATAGTGTAGAATATTTACTTTCCACAATTTAATGCTTTATATACAAATACTAGTAATTAGGGTTTGTATGGCAAGAATAAAATTAACAAATAGCAAACCCTAATCAAGACAAATCAATCATATAAACCAATACACTTGCACACTTACACCCTTAGGGTAAATCCACTTTGTTGCCTTACCAAAATAGCCATGTTATGCATGTGGGATGTCTTAGCAAAAACAAATCAAAAATACAAGATCATAGTCCCTCGATGACGCTATCAAATGTTGCCTTTCAAAAATGATCTTAGTCCCTAAAGGAAATGCTAAGATATCTTACAACATTGCTAATCATGGTTATACGATGACCCACACCCGTCCCTTTTACATCCAAAGATAGAGTTACTTACCAAATCAATTGTAAGATAACAATGTCAAAGGAAAGATGAAATAAACATGAAAGACTTTTGAGTACGTAGATTGTTCCTAGTTGCTTGCTCAATTTCAAAACCAAAAACATCCTTGCTACTTTTCAAAACAAACACCAACATTTTCAAAACAACTTTCAAACTTGAAAACATTTTCAAAGGATCAACACTTTGTATACATTCTTACGAACGAGAATTATTACAAAGTTTGCCTAAACGATGGCGCCTTTTTCAAAAATACTTTCAAAAACCACACAAAGCACATTTTCAAACTAAAGCAAGTGATCTAGCAAGTAACTAAGATCCCATAGATAACTATGGATGAAAAGGGTGCTAATACCTTCCCTTTTCATAATCTACCCCCCAAACTCAAGAACACATCTCAAAGGTATTTCCTGTTCTTTTCAGCCTTTCCTTTTGGATAAAAGAAAAGTCAGTGGCGACTCTTGCTAAACCGCAACATTTAGATAAAATGCATAATGACCAAGTTCGTTCTCCTATCACGTTACAGAACTGGCGACTCTGCTGGGGAAATTTTAAAAGTGGTGTTACCATAGGGCTAGATCATATTTACTTGCTTTCATTGTTTGACTTGTATGCTTTACATTATGGTTCTTTGTTTGGGTTTGAATCCTTTACCCGGATTTGGGATACCTTATAGGTAAGTAGCAATACATTGTGGAAATTGTGAGGGGTACACCGACATGGTCTAAGCAATAGCTATGTTAGTGTGACATATTTGTGGGTACTGGTAGCCTTGGGTAGTCAAGGAGAATACGGGGCCACTGAGTGATGTCATGAAGCACTAACTAACTTCTAGAACCTTTACTTGACCAACTTGACCATTAGGACGTAGTGAGATGACCGACTTTGGTGCAGTCCGAAGTTCGTAGATACTTGATACTACACTCATTAAGGATTGGTTTTTTGGGATTTTTCGGTTGCTATTAAAGAGGCTTGCGCTGAAACAGTTCCCGAGAAAACAAACCAGTGATATTGAGCTCCCTTAGAACCCGATTACTATTGCTAGGACAGGTTTGAGCCAACTAAACCTCAAGAGGGTACTTACCTATGAGACTCCATGCAAGCCTAAACCTAAGGACTTATTTGTTTTGTTTGTATATATCTACTTGTACATAACATCATAAACATCATAACTTCATACTCATACTCACTAACCATTTCAAGGATTTTGGGATTTATCTTTGTTCTGTTTTGTAGGACATGGATTCTATTCGCAGGAAAACCATTCAAGTCAATCTTGTAAGGATCCCTCCTCAACTTAAAGAGTTAGCATCAAGGGTTCCTGAAAAATCTCCATTTACCGAAAGACATGGTCACCTCCTAAACTTGGTGACCTCTAACACTGATGAGGACATGATGAAGGTGCTCTTCCAATTCTTTGATCCTCTACACCATTGCTTCACATTTCCTGATTATCAACTTGTGCCGACTTTGGAAGAATTCTCCCAACTCTCAAGGATTCCCGTTCTCAATCAACTACCTTTTAACGGTACAGAAAGAGATCCAAAATCATAAGAGATTGCTCAAGCCCTACACTTGCAACCATCTGATGTCACAACTAATTGGGAAATAAGGAGTGGTGTCAAAGGTTTCTTAGCCAAGTTCTGGTTTGAGAAAGCTCAAAGTTGTTAGAACTCCTTGGACTTGCAATATTTTAAGGAAATTATGGCTCTCCTCATCTATGGGATGGTTTTGTTTCCAAATCTTGACCAACTCATAGATGTAAACATCGTCAAAATCTTCATGTCTCACAACCCGGTGCCTACTTTGTTAGGAGACATCCTACATTATCTTCACACTCGCACTATGAGGAAAAGAGGTATTCTTATGTGTTGTACTCCTCTCTTGGAAAGATGGTTTATTTCACATCTTCCCCAATATGTATTGAAGTACGAGCAAGGTTCAAGGTGGTCACATAGGTTGATGACACTCAGACATTCAAACATTCATTGGTGTTCCCGATCTTTGGAGAATGTTACCATCATCGACCATTGTGGAGAATTCTCTAATGTCCCCTTACTTAGAATTAGAGGAGGCATCACCTACAACCCCTGCTTAGCCTTAAGACAGTTTGGTTAAGCCCGAAGGGATGGCCCACATGAGATGCTTGTTCAAGGGTTTGTATTTGACTACGAGAATGACGATCAAGGTCATCGCCAGAGGTTTATCTGAGCTTGGAGGATGTTGAACAAGGTAGATAGCAAGACATTGGGGCATAAGAATTCGATCCCTCTTGAGCCTTATCTCAAATGGGTACGAGCTCGTGCTCAAAGTCTTATGATGCCTTACCCCTGCATTCTCCCGGGTATCAAAGATCCTGTTATGGAAGGAGATGTCCCATACACTATCTAGCATCTTGACATACCCACCTCTCTCAAAGACTTGCAAAGGGATTGGATATAGCTTAAGGGGGAGCAAGAAACTTTCGAGGCCCAATTATACGCCAGCGAGAAGAAGGTTCTGGAACTCACCAAGAAGCTTCATGAGGAGTGGAGTCTGAACAACTACATCGCACCAAAGAGGATGCATTCAACTTTTTTATCTTAGAGTTTTTGTATTTCTTTGTAAGCCCAAAAAGGCATGATGTACTCAAACTTTAATTTATTAATATAACGTGTGTTCCTTTTTGGTTTAAAGCAAATTTAAATTTATAATTTCCTTGAAATCATTGCATATGCATCTTCATTCATCATAACATAAGCAGGTTTCTTACAACAGGTCTCCTCATCTTTCTACTATTTATTTCAGTAAGATGGTTCTTGAGTAGACAGTAAAAGACCTCCAGGTGCAGAATGCTCAGTTTCAAAAAATGTTCTTGACTCTAGCCAAAGGACAAGAGGATTTGAAAACTTTGTTGATCGAAGAAAAGAAGAAGAAAGCAAAGAAATCAATCGGTGTTTTGAATCTAGGGAGAAGGTTCCCAGGGCCAGCCAGACGGGCCCTAAATTACGCAACATCATCAGGTGAAATGGATAATTAAGAAGGGAAAAACAATGAAGTGATTGCCCATCCAAAATCTGAAGAGGAAGAAGAAGATGATTACGCTGAAGAGAAGTATCCTCCGGCTGATGACAAATACAAAGATCTGGAAGAGCACCTAAGCGCAATGGAAATTTAGAAAGTTCCCGGGATGGAATTTGAAGAGTTGGGTTTGGTGTCTGGGATTGTTATTCCACCAAAATTCAAGGCACCATTGTTTGATAAGTACGACGGGGTTTCGTGTCCCAAGATGCATCTTCGATCTTATGTGAGGAAGATACAACCTCACACTGCTGACAGAGATTTATGGGTCCACTTATTTCAGGATAGTCTATCCGGGACTCAGCTAGATTGGTTCTATCAACTAGAGAGGGCCAATATCCATAATTGGGGAAGACCTGGCCGCTTCTTTTTATAAACAGTATAAATACAATGTAGACCTTTCTCCCACCCGTACTCAACTTCAGAGTATGGCTATGGTTTCAAGCAAAGGTTTCAAAGACTACGCTCAGAAATGGAGAGACTTAGCAGGAAGAGTCCAGCCTCCCCTGTCTGAATGGGAGCTAGTAGACATGTTTCTGGGTACCCTGTCTGGTCCTTTCTTTAATCATCTAATTGGAAGCTCCTCAGTAAGCTTCACTGAATTAATCTTAATCGGGGAAAAAGTGGAAGCTGGGATTAAGAGTGGGAAGATCCAAAAGGACGCATCCTCCAGTACCGTGAGAAAACCATTTATTGGGAAGAAAGAAGTTGGTGCTATATACCCTCAAAGGAATCAGGACAGAATTGAACATTGTCCAACGAAGGGGCCGTCATGATCCCTAAGCCTGCACCTACTCAACAAAGGAGCAACCACCCTAGAACGGAAAGACCAGTAAGACAATTTACCTGGATAAATATGACGATGTCTCAAGTCCTGCCACATTTATTGAGATCTAATCTAGTAACTTTGAACGAAGCCCCGAAGAACCCCAACACCGCCTCTCCTCATTACAACCCTAATGCCCGCTGTGCTTACCATTCAGAAAGTCCAGGCCATGATATCAACAACTGCTGGGATTTGAAAAACAAGGTGCAAGACCTTCTCGAGGCAAAAGAAATTGAATTTGATGCTCCTGAGATCCCAAATGTTATCACCGCTCATATGCCCAAGAATGTCTGTGATGTTAACGCTGTTGAAGATGTTGTGTTTGTTACTGTTGTTGATGAACTTGTTACTCCTCTCCTAACTGTCAATAGGAACCTGTTGAAGGCCGGTGTATTTTCGGGTTATGGAAAAGGCTGCCACCTCTGTTTATCCCTACCAACCGGTTGTCATTTACTTAAAGCAGGTATCCAACGCCTAATGGATGACAAAGAGATTTTTTTTGAAAAGACTCCCGTTCCCACCATTTCTTACAAAGATGTTTCAATAGTAACCATTTCCGCCAATCCTTACAGGGTCTCCACCGAAAGACCCGTTAGGATTACATCTGTTCCTAAGGTGACTCCACTGATAATTACTATGCCAGGACCGATCCTATACTCCTCAGATAAAACTGCCCATGGAACTATGGGGGTGACGTTTACTATCACGATGTCAAGCAGGATTGGCTGGCTGATGAAGGCTCAATTTTTGAGAAGGTTGACCCCGACATCGGCAACATTAAGGGAACCGGCAAAATAACCCAAAGTGGAACAGTATTCTCCCTAGAGATTTCTCCTCCAAAAACTGTTATCGGTCCTGTGATCATCCCTGCTTTTGTTCTTGTTGACACTACTACTACAATCCCTACAATTACCCCTACTGACACCCCTATCACTGAGTCGACCGAGACTCAGGGCAAAGGCATATTGGTTGAGCCTGTCCGGATGAAGGCGCAATTAGTATCTATCCCGGAAGCCTCCAAAAAGGAGATGGAAGAAATTCTGAAAATTATAAAGAGAAGCGACTACAACGTAGTCGAACAGCTAGGGAAAACTCCGTCAAAGATTTCTATGCTAGCTTTATTGTTGTGCTCCGAGGCTCATGCGAAGGCCTTGGTGAAATTTCTTAAAACTGCCCATGTGCCACAGGAAACCTCTGCTGACCAATTCCAAGACTGTGTGTCCAGTTTGACCGCTGACAACGGTTTAGGCTTTTCTGATGCTGACCTGACACCTAGAGGGAGGAAACACAACGAGGCATTGCATGTCTCTGTCGAATGCAGGGGCACAACTTTGGCCCATGTCCTGGTTGATACTGGTTCATCTTTGAATGTGCTGCCTAAGAAAGCTTTGGATAGACTAGATTGTGAAGGTCTGACCTTAAAACCCAACAACATAGTGGTAAGGGCCTTCGACAGTTTGAAAAGAATGGTGCATGGGGAGGTGGACATCTCCATAAAAGTTATAACTCAAACATTTGATTCAACTTTCTACGTGATGGACATTCGCCCTTCCTATTCCTGTTTATTGGGCTGACCTTGGATTCATGACGCTGGTGCCGTCACCTTTACATTACATCAGATGCTGAAATACCCAACCAAGGGAAAAATCATTACTGTCCATGGAGAGGGGGAATATATGGTCAGTCACTTGAACTCCTTCAGATACGTAGAAATGGATGGTGAATTCATCAAAACTCAGTGTCAACATTTCGAGGAAGTCCCACAAACAGTGGTAGCAACCAAGATTGTTTCCTAAGCCCCAAATATTACCAGACCCCCGCTAAAGATATCTTACCTGAAAGATGCCAAGGCAATGGTCGAAGAAGGTGGGTGTACTATTTTGGGCCAACTCCTGGATATCCCTTACAAATCTGACAAATTTGGTTTGGATTTCACTTCAGGAGACCAGAAAGATGTTCGTCATGCTCGTGTTGGGGTACCACCTTTGCAGATCAGTAACCATGGAGTCAACGTAGTGGAGGATAGTGATGATAGTTGTAACCTGGAAGAATGGATTTTCCCAACTATCAATGGAGGACTCAGCAACTGTGAAGCTAAAGATTTTATCCCAATTACTTTTATCCAACAGTAATTGTCTTTAAATTTTTGTCGGACTTGTAATAGTTAAACAATTCAGACTTTTTAAAACTGTGTGTCTTACCCGAGGTACAACGGTCCATTTGTAAGGGTTGTTACTTCATTTTCATATGTCATCAATGAATCATGGATGTTTTTGCATGCAAACTTTGTGCTCTTTGTCTTTCTTTTTCTACACTTTTATTTCTTTCAATAGTTATGCTCTTACACACACATTCACATATCAAAATGCAGATCTACATCCACTCAGGATCCTATTGTAACGATTCTGCTATGGCTTTTAGTGACTTTGAAAATCTAATCTACCAAGCCGAAGAAGAAGGTGAGGAAGATTGTGAAGGGCCAGGGGAACTAGCCAGGTTACTACAACAGGAAGAAAGGACCATACAGCCCCACGAAGAACCAGTTGACACAATTAACTTAGGTATCGAAGAGGACAAGAAAGAAGTCAAGGTGGGTGCCAATCTGGAATCCAGTGTCAAGAAGCGCTTAATTCAGTTACTACATAACTATGTTGAGGTCTTTGCCTGGTCGTACAAAGACATGCCAGGACTTGATGTTGATATCGTGGTCCATCGTCTACCGACAAAAGAAGACTGCCCTCAGGTAAAACAGAAAGTCCGTCGCATGCGGCCAGACATGTCAGAGAAGATCAAGACTGAAGTCATGAAACAGTTCAACGTCGGATTCTTAGCCGTCACCTCTTATCCACAATGGGTCGCCAATGTTGTTCCAGTGTCTAAAAAGGACGAAAAAGTATGCATGTGTGTGGATTACCGAGATTTGAATAGGGCAAGCCCTAAGGATGATTTCCCACTTCCCCATATCGATATTTTGGTTGACAATATCGCACAACATAAAGTGTTCTCATTTATGGATGGTTTCTCAGGCTATAATCAAATCAAAATAGCACCTGAGGACATGGAGAAAACAACCTTCGGCACACAGTGGGGCACTTTCTGTTACAAGGTTATGCCATTCGGGTTGAAGAACGTTGGGGCAACTTATCAGTGCGCCATGATAGCTTTATTTCATGACATGATCCATCACGAAATAGTGGTCTACATGGATGACATGATAGCCAGATCTCAAACTGAAGAGGAACATCTTGATCATTTGCAAAAATTGTTTGAAAGGCTAAAGAAATACAAGCTAAGGTTGAACCCGAATAAATGCACATTTGTGGTGAGGTCCGGTAAACTCTTAGGCTTCATTGTCAGCGGTAAAGGTATCGAAGTGGACCCTGCCAAGGTGAAAGCAATACAAGAAATGTCTGCTCCTCGCACCAAGAAGGAAGTCGAAGGATTCTTAGGATGGCTTAACTACATCGCCAGATTCATTTCTCACCTAACCGCTACTTGTGAACCAATCTTCAAATTACTGAAGAAAGATCAAGTAGTCAAATGGAATGATGAGTGCCAAGATACCTTCGACAAGATCAAAGAGTACCTACAAGAGCCTCATGTTTCCAGTCGAGGGAAGACCTTTAATCATGTATCTAATTGTCTTGGAAAATTCCACGGGGTGTGTGATGGGGCAGCATGACGAGTCTGGCCGAAAAGAGCATGCTATTTATTACCTGAGCAAAAAGTTTACCAACTGTGAAACAAGATATTCACTGCTCGAGAAAACTTGTTGCGCTCTGGCATGGGTTGCTCGCCAGCTAAGATAGTATATGCTGACCCATACTACCCTATTGATATCCAAGATGGATCCAATTAAATACATATTCAAGAAGCATGCCCTCTCTGGGAGAATAGAAATATGGAAGATGATTCTGACTGAATACGACATTCAGTACACTACCCAAAAAGCAATAAAGGGCAGTGTACTAGCCAATCACCTTGCTCATCAGGCTATGGATGACTATCAGTCCATGAATTTTGAATTCCCAGATGAAGACATCATGATGGTAAACAACTGTGAAGAACTCAGACCATACGACGGACCTGAACAAGGATCCCGATGGACCTTGGTTTTTGACGGAGCCTCCAACGCACTCGAAAATGGCATAGGTGTTGTAATCATATCCCCTGAAGGATGTCATACTCCCTTCACTACAAGACTTTTCTTCAACTATACCAATAACATGGCAGAATACGAAGCGTGTATTTTTGGTCTCAAAGCTGCCATAGATTTGGCAATCAAATCCTTAAGTGTATTTGGAGATTCAGCCTTAGTCATCAGTCAGATCAAAGGAGAATGGGACACGAAACACCCTAACCTCATCCCCTACAAAGAACACGTGTTAACATTAATCCCATATTTCGAGGAAATTACCTTTGAGCATTTTCCATGAGAGGAAAATCAACTAGTGGACGCGCTAGCCACTATGTAATCCATGTTTAAACTCAAGTGGGGTAACGAGGCTCCCCGGATCCCCATTGAGCAGATGGACGAACCATCTTACTGTCACGAGATCGATACTGAAGAGATAGTGGATAAGCCTTGGTTCCATGAAGTTAAGAGGTATCTCGAGGCTCAAGAGTATCTGGAAGGAGCTTCAGTCAATGATAAGAAGTTCTTAAGGAGATTCTCTGCTAAATTCTTCCTCAACAATGGCATTCTCTACAAGCGCAACCACGACTCTGTTTTGCTTCATTGTATAGACAAGGCTGAGGAAGAAAAGATCATGGATGATCTACATGAAGGCACTTTTGGCACCCACTCTAGTGGGCACACGATGGATAAAAAGATCCTACGGGCAGGCTACTATTAGTCTACCAAGGAAGCATATTGCTATCAGCATTCAGGAACCTGTCATAAGTGTCAGATCTATGCTGACAAAGTACATGTGCCTCCAGTTCCTCTAAACATCCTGACTGCTCCCTGGACATTCGCGATGTGGGGCATCGATATGATTGGAGAAGTCAAACCTACAACTTCTAATGGACACCGCTTCATCTTGGATGCCATTGACTATTTCACGAAGTCGGTTGAGGCGGCTTCTTTCGCTTTTGTTACCAAGAATGTTGTGGCCCGTTTCATCAAACAGAATCTCATCTGTCGGTACGACATCCCAGAGAGAATCATCATAGACAATGATATGAATCTCAACAATACTATCATCACTGCACTATGCGCGTAATTCAAGATCCAGCACCATAATTCTTCTCCTTACCGGCCAAAGATGAATGGCACTGTCGAAGCCGCAAATAAAAACATCAAAAAGATCATACAAAAAATGACAGTAACCTACAAAGATTGGCATGAGATACTACCATTCTCTCTCCATGGTTACCGTACCACGACACGCACGTCAACGGGGGTAACTCCTTTCTACTTGGTATACGGCATGGAAGTTGTTCTACCATTTGAAGTACAAATACGTTCTCTAAGAATCATAAAGGATGTTGGGCTGAATGAAGAGGATTGGATCCAAACTCGACTTGACCAGTTGAACCTAATTGATGAGAAGAGGCTTACGGCTGTCTGTCACGGCCAGATGTACCAAAAATGTATGATCAAGGCTTTTAAAAAAAAGGTCAGACATCAGGTATATCAGGTTGGTGACTTGGTAATCAAACGTATCATATTTCCACAAGGTAATCTCAGGGGAAAATGGATTCCTACATACGAGGGACCATTTGTGATCAAAAGCATATTCTCTGGTGGAGCAATGATCCTAACCACTATGGATGGCAACGACCTTCCACACCTTGTGAGCGCGGACATAGTCAAAAGATACTATGCATAAGAGACCCGCTTGGTTGATACACCTAGGCAAAACAAGGGCATCCTGGTGAACCAAAAAAAGGTTTGGGAAAAAATTAGGGATAAAACACACACAAAATTGTACACCCGACAAGCTGAAAACCTGAAAGGGCGGTTTGGGCAAAAAAGGATATCCCGGTGGACTGAAAACCCGAAAGGGAGGTCCAGGAAAAAGTTAGGGATTTCAAGCCTATGACTATGTCCCGTTGGATCACCTTACAGACGACCTCTAGCATCGACTGACAAATTCAAATAGTTCTAATCAATTCAATCAACTTTGGACAAGGCAGCAAGTGGACAGGACGCTCAGAGACACGAAGGCTATAGCAGAATGGGAACCCCATGGGATTATTTCACATAGCTATATTTTCTTTGTATAAATTTTCACTTTCTACGACAATATTTTCTTACTAGAATGTACAATAATACTTATTCAAGTTAATACAAAGATATCCCTTTGAAAGTACAAAACTATCTGTTTTTTCTTTTTCGTGTTTTGTTTGCAAAAACGTCCAATGATTATTTTTGAACATATGCATTTGAACATGACTATTGTTTACAAATTAAAAAAAGGGGGGGGAACAGAAAATAGAAAGACAATCACTAATGGCTTTAAGAAATAGGATAATATCTTTAGACTATTCCATAAAGTCCCCCGCAGATACTTTTCCAACAAGAGCGGAAAATGGGACATCCCACTACAGGATCTCCAACATATATCCAATACGCATCTTAATGATATCAAGCTCTCCCACATCCCATACATAACAAAACTTCCAGTTACCACTCCTAAGATTCCCCAGTGAAAGTCGCCCAGTTTCTCAGGATTCCCCAGCAGGATTTCACGAGGTCCAAAAACAATACACGACGTTTCCCTTACATAACAGAGTTTATTTCTATAACAAATGGAAACTCATCAACACTTCAAAACATGAAGACTTGCACTCGTCATCCTCAACAATGCTCAAGGATTTATTTTCCCCGACTCCAGCAACACTGCGGAATAACAATTAACGTGTCCATACATTGCATCCATACATCATAACATTGACAACACAAATACATATGAAACAATCTCATTTATTTTGAGAACATAATTATACCATTCTTTTCATACATCATGACATTGCACGCAACTAACCTTTCATTTTTTCAGGAAAGATCAATCAACAGAAAATTATCGTCAAAATTTTCAACAAGTCAAATACAGATCAATTCCAAAGAAAGGACTGGTCAACAATCTACATAACATATATTTCTTTCAGACCCCTTCCGGTTCAGTTTAAATCTCTCAACGGTTTATTTTGATTCTTTCCCGCAGCCGTATTCTCTAGTTCAGATAAATCTCTCAATGATTTGTTCTAAATCTTCTCCAGATCCCTGCTGGTTCAGTTTAAATCTCTCAACGGTTTATTCTGATTCTTTCCCGCAGACGTCTTTTCTGGTTCAGATAAATCTCTCAATGATTTGTTCTGATTCTTCTCCAGATCCCTGCTTGTTCAGTTTAAATCTCTCAACGGTTTATTCTGATTCTTTCCCACAGACGTCTTCTCTGGTTCAGATAAATCCCTCAATGATTTATTTTGATTCTTCTCCAGATCCCTGCTGGTTCAGTTTTAAATCTCTCAACGGTTTATTCTGATTTTTTCCCACAGACGCTTTCTCTGGTTCAGATAAATCGCTCAAAGATTTACTCTGATTATTTCCAATTAAAGAATATTCAAGATCTCTTTTGGTTTAATTTAAACCGCTCAATGGTTTATCATGATACTTTCCAAAGGAATACTTCGGGTTCAGATAAATCTCTCAATGATTTATTCTGATTCTTTCCCGCAGACGCTTTCTCTGGTTCAGATAAATCGCTCAAAGATTTACTCTGATTCTTTCCAGTTAAAGAATATTCAAGATCTCTTTTGGTTCAGTTTAAACCCCTCAATGATTTATCCTGATACTTTCCAAAGGAACACTTCTGGTTCAGATAAATCGCTCCAAGATTTATTCTGATTCTTCCCAGTCAAACAACATACAAGACTTCTTCTGGTTCAGATAAGTCGCTCCAAAGATTTATTTTGATTCTTTTCCAGTCAAAATCAAATTTCAGACTTAGTCCATTCTCTGTCAACAGTCACCCGTGGATGGAATATACAAGCCCATCTCCGGAAAATCTCTATCATTCCTCCAAATGGCATTTATAAGCCCATTCCCATTTCATCTTCAAGTTCAAATTTCTGGGCACTCTAGTGTCCAATCATCTTCCACCTTCAAGTCACGAATGGCGGATCCACCAATCTAACTCTTCAGGGTTAAGAAGATTGAACAGGGGCAGCTGTTGTACCCCAAAATTTTCCCTCTCGTTTATCAATTATTTTCTCACAAGATCTCCTTTGGTTCAAAACTGTACAAGGATTGATCAGCTCAAGACACCTCCTTAAGCATTGATGACTGAAATTAGGGTTTGAGATTGTACAAGGGTAATTGAACTTTTAATGCCTCATATGACTTTCAAGGATCATTATGGACCCTCAAGATTTCTCATGTCAAGTTTCAAGTCTTGGATCACATTTTTTCCCAGTCAATTGAGCAGTTGACCTAAAAAGCAACTGTATTGGGGGAAAAGTCAACTATGACCAATTTACAGTCAAACTTAATAATGTTTGATCCATATCAAGAATGTGAACTCCTATATGTCTTTTGATCAAGTTTGGATCATAATTCCTCAATAAATTTGATCAAATCATCAAAAGGGCAAAATGGTCAAAATTAGGGTTTTGATTGAGAAAGGGAAATTTCTGATTTTTGACCTAGCAAATGGTTAATTGGTTTGAGGCATGACCTCAATAGTTCAATTGCATCATTTTTACCTAATGGCATGACTCAAAAAATTTCTCAAGATCAATTAATTGATATTTGATTTTCAGTCAATTGATAAAAAGCCAATTGTACACTGAAAAGTCAAACTTTGACTTTTTGGTCAAAATCAAGTGTCAAAGATCACAATTCGTCAAAACATGTCAAAATATGAAATTTGTTTATCAAGAAATCAAAAAGTCAAGATTTCATTTTGAAAAGTCAAAGTTTCCAAACTTAGAAATTTTTCTAAGTGTTGAAAACTTCATATTTTTTAACAATTTTGAGCCAATTTTTCACCATGAGGCAAGATGATTCAAAAGAAACTTTCAACATGAAAGTTGTAGATCTAAAACATTACTTTACACAACTTATACTAGAAATTCATTGATTTCGAGTTATGATTTTATGAATACATGTTCATGAAACTAAACACTTAGTGAAAATTTTGCCCTAGTTTTGGCAGGATTTTAACCTAATTTTATGGCAATTTTTCACATAGTTCCAAGGGGAATTTTCGAAAGTGATTAAAAGAGGGGTTATAGAGCATATTAAAAGATTTCTAAAATGTCCAAGAACTCCTTGAGATAATGTTTGAGCAAGGAGAATCGAAGGCATGAAGTTGGCATTTCATTCTTGAATTATAGGTCATTTTCATGATGAACAAGAATGTAATTTCAATGTTAGGCCGCATAACCTTACTTTGCAGGCCTTCTAAATTGTGTATCTATCCATCATTAATGGATTTCACAAACGTTTGAGCTATAATCCAAGTGGTTTAGGCTTTATCCAATTCACCTAGCCATTTTGGGAAGAAAGTGAAGAATATCATTCTTGAAAAGCAAGCTTTATGCACAAAGTCAATTCTTGAGCCTCTAACTTGTTCCCTCTGATCACACTCCATCTGCAAAGTCATAAGCAAGTGTGCTTAAAGCATAATCACTCTATCTTAGCAAGTACACAAGACTTTGAAACTTGGATTTCTAAAAAATCACATGTTATGCTTAAACTTGTGATTTTGAATTCTAATCAACGACAAGCTTCCAAAATTGTTGCTTATAAATAGAGTCACTATTTGTAAGCTAGAGGACGAGCTTAAGCACACTGAAACACACCAAAAATTCATCAAGCCATAATTTGCACAAGAAACTCCATTGATGCATAGTTCTGACCTTAAACTTATATCTCTCATTTCCCTCGTGCGTTTTCCCTCCTAATCAATCACAAAGCTTTTAAACATCAATTACAACTCATCCCTGACCCTGTTTCATAACTCTAACCCCATCTTCATCAACCTCCATAACCAAAAACAAAGCTCTGCAAGTTGACTTCTCCAGACCATTTCAGCCATCCATTGCTCAAGCTAATCATTGTATTAGCTTCCTGGGAACTTGAGGAAGCTAACCTGATCATTGTAGCACCTTGAATCAAGCTCATTTGCATTTCACAATTTCCAGTTTTGAGGTATTTTTCTTGAACTTCTATCTCATTACTTAGGCATTGTTAGGATTGCATTTGTGAAGATAAAATGTAGACATCATTGTCCTGAAACTGTACATATCTATAAATTTCATTTATATTGATTGAGCTTAGAGAATTTTAGGTTTGAATCTCTGAAAATATTTAGGTAAGAATTTGGTACTTTTAGAAATTCTCATTCTTCTTTGATTTATAGCTCATGATATTTATATGGTTGGATTCGTATGGAAAATGGAGCAACTTTCATGTTTGCATCTTTTATTTTCATTGAGAAATGAGCAAGTTACAGGAGCTATGGCTGGAGGTTAAAGATGAAGTTCATTTCTGGAACTTGTTTTGTGTTATGTATTTATTGTTTCAGTTATATCAACGGATGTATAGCCACCCCAGTGGTAAGACAACGCGCATTTCATGCTTAGGGCGTCGGTTCAAGCCCCAGCGCTGCCACTTTTCTCATTTTTTCACATTTTTCTCTCTTTTGTCACAAGCTTGTAGCGCCTGGGCCTCAATTGTTGGGCCTTCCCGTTTTACTTCACAATACCCCCTTTTTCTCAATAACAACGCAACCCATTTGTTTCTTTTTTTTTCTGACTTCAAAAAATGTTAATGGGCCAGACCATAAACTTTTTTACACACATACACTCAAAATATATTTTACACCCCTGACTTCATTTTCACATTTTATTTCATATTTTATTTTTTTATTTATTTTTATTATTATTAATATTAATATTATTATTATTTTTATTAATAAAAATCCCACAAACATTTTTATTTATTATTTAGGTAATAATATATTTATATTTTATTTCCTTTAAGACTAAAAAGACAAAATATTTTCTTATACAAATTTAATTTATTTTCTTAAATAAAATAATAATTAGAATTGGGTTTTGTTTATTTTCTAAATTAATTAAAGTTAATTTAGAAACTTAGGATTTCCGATTAATTAATTTTTTCATACGAGTTTAATTTAATTAAAACCCTTTCACAAAAAACTTCATAAAAAAACCTAAAAAATATTCCTTTAATTAACTTAGTTTAATTTTTTACTTTTAAGTTGATTAATTTTTTTCTAGATAATTAGGTTAAAACAAAAACCTTTTCTAAACAAAAATCCAAACAAATTCATTATTTTTTCCATTTGTCATTTTATAATTTATTTTAATTCTTGTACATTATTCAATATGGTTGTAATAGTTAATTATATTTAAATTCTTGTAATCCACATTTGTAAAAATGTATACCCCATCCCCCAAATGATGTAATAGCATAGAATATTTACTTTCCGCAATTTATATACAAATGCTAGTAATTAGAGTTTGTATGACAAGAATAAAATCAACAAATAGCAAACCCTAATCAAGACAAATCAAGCATGTAAACCAATACACTTGCACACTTACACCCTTAGGGTAAATCCACTTTGTTGCCTTACTAAAATAGCCATGTTATGCATGTGGGATATCTTAGCAAAAACAAATCAAAAATACAAGATCATAGTCCCTCGATGACGCTATCAAATGTTGCCTTTCAAAAATGATCTTAGTCCCTAAAGAAAATGCTAAGATATCTTACAACATTGCTAATCATGGCTATACAATGACCCACGCCCGAACTCAAGAAAACATCTCAAAGGTATTTCCTGTTCTTTTCAGCCATTCGTTTTGGATAAAAGAAAAGTTAGTGGCAGCTCTTGCTAAACCGAAACATTTGTGATAAAATGCAAAACGACCAAGTCAATTCTCCCACTGTATTACACTCCAATAAACACAAGCAAATGTGCAAATTTTTTGTTCGTCAGAGTCCGACACCTTAAGGTCAAATTGGCAGGTCCCTCGACGCGACTTTCAAAGTTGAAATGTGAATCTAAAATGTATCCGACATCGAGAACAACATTGTGTCCGAAGATAGGCTCAATCGGATAAATGGTGATTTAGTTATGATTTTTCAAAGTTTCTCCCAGATGAAAATGTTTCTCGGTTCAGGATTTTCAATGTGTTGCGCGTGTTCTGGACCAAAAACAAAGGCCTTCGGGATACCTTTCAAATTGGAAAGATGAAATAAATATTTAGCCAACTCAATTTACGAACCAATGCCACCGGAACCAACTCAATAAGATAAGAATCCACGGAGTTATGATTTTCTGAAGATGAAGCAGTTGGACATTTGTCACAATTTTCTTGTGCGAAAATATTTGATGAATTCATATATTGAAGACTTTCTGAGTAGAATTGGCTTCCGGCCATGAGAGACAAAGATGTAGAGGACAACAAGATGGAATTTTGGCCACCAAAATAGGCTCAAAACGATGAACGGTCTTCGAGTTATGAATTTTCTAATATGCGAAAACTGCACCTTCAGCATACTTTCCCACAATATTTTCACTTGTACACCTTTAGAAAATCCACTTATTCAGAGGCTCTCCCTGAGGAAGTGGCTCTTAGCCCGAACATACGAAATGGAGTATATATCGAGAAAATTATTTTGAATAGGAAAACTATCTTGAGATGATGAACCAAATCAGATTTATGAATTTTGGAATATTCGCAAGACAATGAATCGACAGTCGATTACAATTACGCATTGTCTCAAATTCACTGAAACGTCCAATTTCTTTTCAACTCTAAGCGAACTGATACACCTAGACACCAGAGAAATGATGACTTACTTGCTTGTTGATTAGATAGCATTGATCCCATGAAATGCATGTATGCAATATGATAATGCAATTTAAGCCAATTAGGATCGCAATGAAGAGGGGAAATTTTGGGGTGCAACAGAACCCTTGCAAGAAGATCCCATTCCAAAATTTGAAAAGTTATCAAAAACTAGGGCAAATCAAAAACCCTAGTTACAACCTCTTTCCAATAAAGCCAATCATTCACATCCATTCCAGAAGTTGTGTAGGGTAAGAATAGACCCGTCTTGATGATCAAAAGGGCTTAAATAGCAAAACTATGCATCATCATTTCCATTATTACATGAACTTCATATTTTCGTTTTCTTTGTGCTTTGATCAAAACTAACCTTACTAATAAGTTCTTGAGATGTTAATGTGCAGGATTGAACCATCACATGGCTCCCATGACGATCGAATCACGTTTGGCCGTGTTTGAACTATTTCATACTATTTATGTCGTATCTCCTTGTACAAGGAGAATCAGCCAAAACCAATAGCACCGTTGAATTCGCAAGGCCTAAATTAGGGGGGGGGGGGTAGGGTACTAATGAGTCACTAAAGTTTTCTATTTTGTAGGTACAAGAAAAGGAGTCTCCATAGAAGGCGATCGGAGCTAGGGCTCTGGCACTTCTCCGCCCCAGTCCATTCAGTTTATTATATATTTATTTGCTTCCAGTTATGTACCGGATGAAACAACCACCCCAGTGGCAAGCACGCGCATGATAAGGCATTACTCTATCAGGGCGTGGGTTCGATCCCCACCTTTTGGTGTTTTCATATTTTTTCTAATTTTTATAGATCACCTGCAGCACGTCCCCATACATCAACTGTTCACCCTCAATTTCCAGCCCTCTGATTTAAATCCAACATTCCAAACCTGTAGACCCATGATGCACCCTCCTGGCTGATTGCACTGGATCAAGCAAACCCCACTCGCTTGGTGTTGTACCCCAAAATTTTCTCTCTCATTTATCAAGTAATCTCTCACAAGATCGCCTTTGGTTCAAGACTACACTAAGGTTGATCATCTCAAGACACCTCCTCAAGCACCGATGACTGAAAATTAGGGTTTGAGATTGCACAAGGACAAATGGACTTTTAATGCCCCGTATGACTTTCATGGATAATTTTGGACCCTCAAGATTTCTCATGTCAAGTTTCAAGTCTTGGATCACATTTATGCTCAATCAATTGATCAGTTGACTTAAAATCAGCTATATTAGGGAACAAGTCAACTCTGCTCAATTTTCAGTCAAACTTCATAATTTTTTATCCATATCAACATTATGAACTCATATATTTCATTTGATCAAGTTTGGATCACAATTCCTCAAGAAATTGGATCAGATCATCAAAAGGGCAAAATGGTCAAAATTAGGGTTTTGACTGAGAAGGTGCAATTTATGATTTTTGACCTAGCAAATGATTGATTGTTGAAACTTGATCTCAATGATTAAAATGCATCATTTTGACCTAATGGCATGGTTCAAAACATCGCTCAAGATCAATTGATTGACAGATGAATTTTCAGTCAACTGATCAAAAGTCAATTGAACACTGAAAAGTCAAACTTTGACTTTTTAGTCAAAATCAAGTGTCAAAGATCACAATTCATCAAAACATGTCAAAATATGAAACTTTTTCATCAAGAAATCAAAAAGTCAAGATTTCATTTTGAAAAGTAAAAATTTCTAAACTTAGAAATTTTTCTAAGTGTTTGAAAATTCATATTTTTCCACAACTTTGAGCCAAATTTTCACCATGATGAAAGATGATTCAAAGGAAACTTTCAAAATGAAAGTTGTAGATCTCAATGAGATCTAAAACATTGTAGAACACAACTTCTCCTATAAATGTATGGATTTCAAGTTATGATTTTATGAATTCATATTCATGAAACTTGGAAACTTAGTGAAATTTTGCCCTAGTTTAGGCAGGATTTTGACCTAACTTCATGACAAATTTTCACATAGTTCCAAGATGAATTTTAAAAAATGTCCAACATAGAGTTTGTAGATGATGTTACAAGATTTCCAAAATGTCTAATAACTCATTGAGATCATGTTTGAGCAAGGAGAATCAAAGGCAAGAATTTAGGGTTTCATTCTTGAATTATAAGTCATTTCTTGATAAACACATAATGCAATTCAATGTTAGGATGAATAATATTTCTTTGCAGGCCTTCTAACTTGTGTATCTATCCATCATTAATAGATTACACAAACTTTTGATCTATAATCCAAGTGGTTTAAGCTTTATCCAATTCACGTTGCCATTTTGGGAAGAAAGTGAAGAATACCATTCTTGAAAAGCAAGATTTATGCACAAAGTCAATTCTTGAGCCTCTAACTTGTTCCCTTTGATCACACTCCATCTACAAAGTCAGAAGCAAGTTTGTTTAAAGCATAAGCACTCTATCTTAGCAAGTACACAAGACTTTGAAACTTGGATTTCTCAAAAAATCACATGTTATGTACTTGTGATTTTGAATTTTGATCAACAACAAGCTTCCGAACTTGTTGCTTATAAATAGAGGCACTATTTGTGAGCTAAGACACAAGCTTGAACACCCTGAAACACTCCCAAACTCCCTCTAGCCATAAATTGCCTCAAAAACACCATTATTGTGCAAGTTCTGACTTTACATATCAAACTTCCATTTCCCTCGTGCATTTCTTGGCCTTTCACTTCCAAAAGCTCCTACACATCAAATACAAACCATCCCACACCTTGTTACACGACTGTAACATCATCTTTATCAACTTCCATAGCCAAAAATAGAGCATTGCAGTTAGACTTCTCCAGATCATTCCATCCACTCTCAACTCAAGCTAAGCATTGCATTAGCTTCCTAGAGACTCAAGGAAGCTAACCTGATCATTGCAGCACCTTGAATCAAGCTCAAACTCATTTTACGATTTCCAGTTTTGAGGTATTTTTCTTGAACTTCTATCTTCTCATTTATGCATTGTTATTCTTACATTTGTGAAGATAAAATGTAGACATCATTGCCCTGAAACTATACATGTCGTTAGATTTCATTTATGTTGCTTGAGTAGGGAGAATTTTGAGTTTGAACCTCTGAAAATATTTAGGTCAGAATTTGGTACTGTTAGAAATTCATGCTCATCTTTGAGAATTAGCTTAAGTTATTTACATATTCAGAATCATGACGATATTTCTAACAAGTTTGATGTTGGAAGTTTTGTGAATGGATGAGAAATGAATGAGTTACAGGTTCTCTGACTGGAGGTTGAAGATGAAGTTCATTCAGGACTTGATTTATGTTACATATTTATTGTTTTGTTTATATCAACGGATGTATAGTCATCCCAGTGGTAAAATGCGTGCCTGTTAACCTTTGGAATCTGGGTTCGAGACCCAGTGGTACCCTTTTGTGAATTTTTCCCATTTTCACTTCTTTTTGTTTCAGTTTGCAACGCTGGGCCTCCAACATTGGGCTTGGCTATTTTCTGCTTCTTCTAACCCAGTTTCATTTTTGCACCCCTGGCCCTTTATTTTCTTTATTATTTCATTTTACTTTTTCTTTATTTTATTTTCATTTTATTTTTTATCATTTTTATTATTATCATTATTATTATCATTATTATTTTTATTAATAAAAAATATAAAAAATTATTATTATTATTATTTTCACACTTATATATTTTATTTTGTTTATAAAGATAAAAGAACAAAAACATTTTCTTTAAATAAATTAATTTCCTTTATAATTAATATTTAGATAATTAGGTTTAATTATTATATTATTCTCTTGTAAATTAATTAATTTAGAACTTAGGTTTATTTTAATTGATTAATCTTCATTTTATTTTTATTAAATTAAAACCTTTTCATAAAAATCCCTAAAAATACTTTTTTTAATTTGATGTATTTTTTAATTAGTTTAAGTTAATTTTATGTAATTTTTATTAATCATTTTCTTAATTAGGATAAAACCCTTTCATAAAAAATCCAAACAAAAATAATTTCTTTTTCCATTTGCATTTGTACATTATTATATATTCAATTCTTGTACATTTATTCAATATGGTTGTAATAGATAATTAGGTTTAATTTTCTTGCAAAATCCCCATTTGTAAATTTGTATACCCACTCACCTAATGATGTAATAGCTTAGTATATTTACTTTCCGCAATTTATCGCTTTATATAAATGCTAGTAAATTAGGGTTTGTATGGAAAGATTAAAATCAACAAGTTAGCAAACCCTAATTGAAGATAAACAAGCATGTAAATAAACACACTTGCACACTTGCATCCTTAGGGTAATTCTACTTTGTTTCCTTACTAAAATGGTCATGTTATGCATGTGAGATATCTTAGCAAAAAGTAATAAAAATACAAGATCATAGTCCCTCGATGACGCTATCAATGTTTCCTTTCAAATATGATCTTAGTCCCTCAAATAAAATGCTAAGATATCTCACAACATTGCTATCATGGTTATACGATGACCCACACCCGTCCCTCTACATCCAAAGATAAGGCTTCTTACCAAATCAATGGTAAGATAGCAATATCAAAGGAAAGGAAGAAATTAACTAAGAGTTTTGAGTAGGTAGATTGTTCCTAGTTGCTTGCTCAATTTCAAATCAAACATCTTTGCCATTTTCAAAACAAACACCAACACTTTCAAAAGCACTTTTAAAACCCTTTTTGTAAAAGCTCAACACCTTGTATACATTCTTACGAATGAGAACTATTACAAAGTTTGCCTAAACGATGGCGCCTTTTCAAAATACTTTCAAAAACCACACAAAGCATATTTTCAAACAAAAGCAAGTGATCTAGCAAGAAACTAAGATCCCATAGATAACTATGGATGAAAAGGGTGCTAATACCTTCCCTTTTCATAATCTACCCCATGAATCAAGAAACAATCTCAAAGGTCTTTCCTGTTCTTTTCAGCCTTTCCTTTTAGATAAAAGAAAAGTCGGTGGCAACTCTTGCTAACCACAACATTTACAATCAAACGCAAAACACCCAAGTCAGTTCTCCCACATATCACAGAATTGGCGACTCTGTTGGGGAAAAGACTTAAAAGTGGGGTTACCTTAGGGCTATATCACCTTTATTTTCTTTCATTGTTTGATTTGTTTTCTTTACATTTTGGTTCCTTGTTTGGGCTTGTTCTAATCCTCTACCCAGATTTGGGATACCTTATAGGTAAGTAGCAATATGTTGTGGAAACTGTGCGGGGTATACCGACATGGTCTAAAAAATAGATATGTTAGTGTGACATATTTGTGGGTACCAGTAGCCCTTGAGTAGTTAAGGAGAATACGGGGCCGCTGAGTAATGTCATGAAGCACTAACTAACTTTTAGAACCTTTACTTGACCAACTTGGCCATTAGGACGTAGTGAGATAACCGGATTTGGTGCAGTCTGAAGTTGGTTGATACTCGATACTACACTCATTGAGGTTTGATTTTCGGGATATTTTGGTCGCCGTGAAAGAGGCTTGCACTGAAACAATGCCCGAGAAAACAGATCAGTGATATTGAGATCCCTTAAAACCTGGTTACTATTTCTAGAACAGGTTTGAGCCAACTAAACTTCAAGAGGATACTTACCTATGAGACTCCATGCAAGCCTAAATCTAAGGACTTGTTTGCCTTGTTTGTATATGCTTACTTGTACATGACATCATAAACATCATAACATCATACTCATTCTAACCATTTCAAGGATTATTGGTATTTATCTTTGTTCTGTTTTGTAGGACATGGCTTATATCCACAGGAATACTATCCAAATCAATATCGTAAGGATTCCTCCTCAACTCAGAGTTAGCATCAAGGGTTTTTGAGAATTCTCCATTCACCGAAAGACATGGTCGCCTCCTAAACTTGGTTACCTCCAACACTGATGAAGATATGATGAAGGTGCTCTTCCAATTCTTTTATCCTCTATACCATTGCTTCACTTTTCTCGATTATCAACTTGTGCCTACTCTAGAAGAATTCTCACAACTCTTGAGGATTCCCATTCTCAATCAACTACCCTTCAATGGTACGAAAAGAGATCCAAAACCTCAGGAGATTTCCCAAGCACTACACTTGCCACAATCTAATATCACAACTAATTGGGAAACAAGGAGTGGTGTCAAAGGTTTCTTAGCCAGGTTCTTGTTTGAGAAAGCTCAAGATTGTTGGAACTCTTTGGACTTACAAGATTTTGAATAAATCTTGGCCCTTCTCATATTTGGGATGGTTTTGTTTCCAAACCCTGACCAACTCATAGATGTAAACGTTGTCAAAATCTTCATGTCTCGTAACCCGGGGCCTACCTTATTGGGAGATATCCTACATTCTTTTCACTCTCGCACTATGAGGAAGAGAGGGATCCTCATGTGTTGCACTCCTCTCTTGGAAATATGGTTTATTTAGCATCTTTCCCGATCTATGTTGAAGAACGAGCAAGGTTCAAGATGGTCCCATAAGTTGATGACGCTCAGACATTCAGATGTTCATTGGTGTTCCCGATCTTTGGAGAATGTTACCATCATCGACTATTGTGGTGAATTCCCTAATGTCCCTTTACTTGGCATTAGAGGAGGTATCACTTACAACCCCTATTTAGCTTTACGATAGTTTAGTTACGCCCGAAGGGATGGCCCACATGAGATGCTCATCCAAGGAGTGGTATTCGTCTACGAGAGTGACGATCAAAGCTGCCGTCAGAGGTTTATCCGAGCTTGGAGGATGGTGAGCAAGGTGGATAGTAAGACATTGGGACACAAGAATTTCATTCCCCTCGATCCTTACCTTAAGTGGATACGAGCTTGTGCTCAGAAACTTGTGATGCCTTATCCCTCCATCTTACCAGTTATCACGGAACATGTGGTTGAAGGAGATGTTCCCTACACTGTCCTCTACCCCGACATTCCAACTTCTCTCGAAGACTTGCAAAAAGGATGGATTCAGCTAAAGGAAGAATGAGATACTTTCGAAGCTCAATTTTATGCTAGTGAGAAGAGGGCCTTGGAGCTTACGAAGAAGCTACAAGAAGAGCTTAATGTGAACGCCTACCTTGGACCGAAAAGGATGCGTTCAGTCTTTTTATCTTAGAAAGTTATTTTGTAAGCCCAAGAGGCATGTTGTAATCTTTTCAAGCTAATTAATAAAAATTGACGTTTGTTCATTCTTTTGTCTATGCAAATTTAAATTCCATAAATCCTTGAAATCATTTACATATACATCTTCCATGCATCATAACATTACAATTTTTTCACATAACAGGTTTCCTTATTATTCTGTTGTTTATTTCAACAAGATGGATCTAGAGAAAACTTTGAAGGATCTTCACGCACAAAAATCTCAATTCCAAGAGACACTACTAGCCCTAGCCAAGGGGCAAGATATAATGGCATTGCTGGAAGTTAAGAAGAAGCCCAAGAAGAGAGCCCTGGTCAACATGGGCAGAAGGTTCAAAGAGTCGGTTCATCAGATCCCGGTAGTGGAAGACTCATCTGGAGAGGACGAGAATCAGATTGGTGAGGTTAAGAGTACTCAGGGTGACTGTGTTAATGATCAAGCATCTGATGATGATTATTTTGACGAGCAATATCCACTCGCTGATATCAAGTATAAGCAGTTAGAAGACATATTGAAGGCCGTCGAGATCCAAGCCGTCCCCCGTTTAGATTTTGATGATTTGGGTTTGATCTCTGGGGTGGTTATTCCCCACAAATTCAAAATAACAGTCTTAGCAAAGTACGATGGAGTTTACTGTCCTAAACTTCATCTAAAATATTATGTGTGCAAGATACAGCCGCACATAACTGATAAGAAACTTTGGGTTCACTTTTTCCAAGAAAGCTTGGTCGGGCGCAATTAGAATGGTTCTATCAGTTAGATGGTTCCCGTATCAATACTTGGGAGGATTTAGCTACCGCCTTCTACCATCAGTACCAGTATAATGCCGACTTGGCGCCAACAAGAGTTCAGTTGCAAGATATGACAATGGGAAAGAATGAAGGATTCAAGGAATACGCACAAAAATGGAGAGACCTTTCTAGTAGGGTTCAACCACCTTTGACTGATAGGGAGCATATTGACATGTTTATGGGAACTTTATCTAGTCCATTCTTTAATCTATTGGTAGGCTGCTCCTCTTCTGGTCTCACCGAATTAATCTTAATCGGTGAAAGAGTTGAAAGCGGCATCAAAAGTGGAAAGATCTTTGTGGCATCTTCTTCCACTTCCAATCCTATAAAGAAACCTTTTGCTGCAAAGAAGGAAATAAATGTTGTGTACGGGGAAAGGGCCCGTACCAAGAAGAATGATCATCCATCTATTAATGTTGTCGAATCTCTAATCCAAATCCTACTCCAAGACTGTCTGCTAATCATCAACATTTTGAAACTCCGAGAAGACAATTCACGAGGCTAGGCATGTCACTGTCTCAAACCTTGCAAAGCTTACTCAAGGCTAATTTGGTGACATTACGCGATCCTCCTGCCAACCCTGATACCTCTTCACCAAAGTATAATCTGAACGCTAAATGTGCTTACCACTCAAGCATCACCGGGCATGAGACTGACCAATGTTGGGCCTTGAAGAATAAAATTCAGGATTTGATTAAGAACAAGACTATTGAGTTTGATCCTCCTCCAACTCCGAATGTAATCACGGCACCTATACCGAAGCATGACAAGGGTGTTAATGTTGTTAAAGATACAATTTTTGTTGCCTCTATTGAAGACTTGACTACTCCGCTGAATATCATCAAAGAGAATCTGTTGAAAGCCGTGATTTTCCCTGGCTGTATGAAAGATTGTGTTTGTTGTACCAAACAACTCAATGGATGTGAAGGGTTAAAGAAAGGCATTCAACGCCTGATGGATAGCCATGAAATTCTATTTGAGAAGACTCCTCTTGCCAAAAGATTGACTAATAAATGTGAAGACCTCTCCATTATCACCATCTCAAACAAACCTCTTAGGATCTCATCCAAAGGTCATATCAGGGTTTCAAATGAACCCGTTGTTACTCCCTTAATAATTACCAATCCCGGACTAATTCCCTACTCTTCAAACAAGGCAGTACCATGGAACTATGGTGCTGAGGTGTTTTATCATGGGATAAAACAAGACACTTGGATCGAAGAAGACAAAGCTGATGATGTCGGTAACATAACTGGCTCAAGTAAAGTAACCCAAACTGGAAGGATATTTTCACCTAATATCTCACCATTAGTTATTACAAATGAGACCATCTGCATTACTACTGCCAAGCCAAGCACTGATACAAGAGGGAAGGAGAAGGTTCTTGAGCCAGTCATGACTGACATACCCGTAAAGGACGTTGCTAATGGAGAACCTTCCTCTCATGAGATGGACGAGATCTTGAAGATAATAAAAAGGAGCCAATTCAAGATTGTGGAACAGTTGGGGCAAACCCCTTCTAAGATTTCAATGTTGTCATTGTTGCTCTGTTCCGATGCCCATGCTCGAAAATTAATCAAATTCCTGAAAAAGGCTCATGTCCCCCATGAGACAACAACGGACCAATTTGATAATTGTGTGGCTAGCTATACGGCTGATAATGGCTTGGGATTTTCAGATGCTGACCTAACACCGCTTGGGAAGAACCACAATAAAGCTCTACATGTTTATGTCGAGTGAAAAGGGACTACCTTAGCACATGTGCTGGTCGACACTGGTTCTTCTCTAAATGTACTACCCAAGGGGGCGTTCGACCGTCTAGACTGTGAAGGTTTAGTCTTGAAACCTATTGATATCATTGTAAGGGCCTTCGATGGATCAAAAAGGATTGTTCATGGAGAAGTAGATCTTCCAATCAAGGTGGGCTACCAAATTTTCAATTCCACCTTCTACATCATGGATATCCTTCCTGCTTATTCTTGTTTGTTGGGCCGCCCTTGGATCCATAAAGTTGGGGCAGTAACCTCAACTCTCCATCAGAAACTCAAATATCCAGTCAAGGGAATAATTGTCACCGTTTATAGAGAAGAAGAGTTTATGTTAAGTCACCTTAACTCTTTCAAGTACGTAGAGATGGATGGGGAATTCATAGAGACCTCGTGTCAAGCCTTTGAAGTTGTACCACTGATGCTTGCTTCTACCAAATGTTCCTCTGATGTATCCAAAGCTGTCAAGGTTGTACCAAAGATGGTTTCAGTCAAAGATGATCATGCTGCAATTGAAGGAGGAAATTGTGATACTTAGGGGCAACTCCTCGATATCCCATTTAAAGCGGACAAGTTTGGTTTGGGCTTCACCGTCAAAGCTCAGAAGGAAGTGAGGCGTGCTCGTGCATGAAATCCACCTCTCCGCATTGGAATCCATGAAGTCAACACTGTAGGTGACTCTAATGAAGAAGCTGCATTTGAAGATTGGGTGTATCCCACTACAACGGAGCTGAAGAGTTGACATACCAAGGACTTTGTTCCCATCTCCTTCATTGAGGAGTAATTTAATTGTTATTGCTTTTCCTTCAATTCAAGAACATTTTGTCTGTAATATTTAACAATGGATTTTAATCCATGTGCCTGGCCCGGGGCACTATGGTCCATTTGTCAAGGGTTTTATTTATGTTCATTTAATCATATGATCATTCAATACAAATCATTAGACTCTTTTGCATTCAAATATTTGTGTTCATTGTCTTTCTTTTCTTTCAAATACATTTTTCAAAATAGCCATGTATCTTACATGCACACACACACATACACTCTTGCAGATCCTCATCCACTCTGGATCTTATTGCCAATGACTCTACTATTACCGACTATGACTTTGAATCTATAATTAACCAAGCTGAAGACGAAGGTGAGGAAGATTGTGATATACCGGGAGAATTAGCCAGTTTTCTATTACAAGAGGAAAAAGCTATTCAGCTGCATGAAGATTTAATTGAAGTCATCAATCTGGGTACCGAGGCAGACAAGAAGGAAGTCAAGATTGGTGATAACTTAGAAAGCAGTGTCAAGAGCAGGTTGGTTCAAATGTTGCATGATTTTGTGGAAGTATTTGCTTGGTCGTATGAAGATATGCCAGGGTTGGATACCGACATCATAGTTCATCGTCTGCCGACAAAAGAAGATTGTCCTCCCGTCAAACAAAAGTTTCGCCACATGAGGCATGATATGTCTGAAAAGATCAAAGCTGAAGTGATGAAACAATTTGATGTTGGGTTCTTAGCTGTGACATCTTATCCCCAATGGGTTGCCAATATGGTTCCAGTGCCAAAGAAAGACGGAAAAGTTCGCATGTGCATAGACTATAGGGATCTGAATAGGGCAAGCCCCAAGGATGACTTCCCTCTACCATACATCGATGTCCTGGTCGATAATACTTCTCACAATAAAGTCTTCTCTTTCATGGACGGTTTCTCTGGCTATAATCAGATAAGGATGGCTCCCGAAGACATGGAGAAGACAACTTTCATTACATAATGGGGCACCTTTTGCTACAAGGTCATGCCGTTCGGAATGAAGAATGCAGGGGAAACATATCAAAGGGCTATGGTAGCTTTGTTTCATGATATTATCCATCATGGAATAGAGGTATATGTGGATGATATGATTGCTAGATCAAAAACTGAAGAGGAACATCTCGATCACCTGTACAAACTATTCGAGAGGCTGAAAAAGTACAAGTTGAAGTTAAACCCTAACAAGTGCACATTTGGAGTACGATCTAGAAAGCTTCTAGGTTTTGTTGTCAGTAATTAAGGAATTGAAGTTGATCCTTCCAAAGTAAAGACCATCCAAGAAATTCCAGTCCCACACTCTGAAAAAGAAGTTATAGGATTCTTGGGTCGTCTCAATTACACCGCCCGCTTCATATCTCGCTTGACTGCTACTTGTGAACCAATCTTCAAACTCTTGAAGAAAGATCAAGTAGTCAGATGGAATGGTGAATTCCAAGCTTCCTTTGACAAAATCAAATAATATCTGCAAGAGCCTCCTATTCTAATGCCTCAAGTTGAAGGGATACCCTTGATCATGTACTTGACAGTACTAGAGAACTTTATGGGGTGTGTTTTGGGCCAACATGATAAGTCTGGCCGAAAAGAGCATGTTATTTATTACCTGAGAAAAAATTTTACCGACTATGAAACCAGATATTCACTGCTCGAGAAACCTTGCTACGCTCTGGCATGGGCTGCTCGCTGGCTAAGGCAATATATTTTGACTGGGAAAGGGAAATTTCTGATTTTTAACCTAGCAAATGATCAATTGGTTTAAGGCATGATCTCAAAAGTCCAATTGCATCATTTTGACCTAATGACATGATTCAAAACATCACAATTACATTGGATTGACAGATGAATTTTGCAGTCAACTGATCAAAAATCAACTGTATACTGAAAAGTCAAACTTTGACTTTTTGGTCAAATTCAAGTGCCAAGGATCATAATCCATCAAAACATGTCAAAATGTGAAACTTATTCATCAAGAAATCAAAAAGTCAAGATTTTCATAACTTTGATCCAAATTTTCACCATGATGCAAGATGATTCAAGAGAAACTTCCAACATGAAAGTTGTATATCTCCATGAAATCTACAACATTGATTCACACAACTTCTCCTAAAACTGCTTGGATCTCAAGTTATAATTTTGTGAATACATTCTCATGAACTAAAAAAGACTTAGTGAAATTTTGCCCTAGTTAGGCAGATTCTTTACCTAACTTCATGGAAATGTTTCACATAGTTCCAAGGGGAATCTTCAAAAGCAATTCAAATATGAGTTGTAGATCACATTGCAAGCTTTCCAAAATGTCCAAGAACTCCTTGAGATCATTATTTAGTAGGGATAATCGAAGAGATGAAGTTAGGGTTCAATTCTTGTTTTTCAAGCCATGTTCATGATGAACATTGGATCCAATCTTCAAGCATGATGTACACATCTCACTTTGCAGGCTTCTAACTTGACTTTCACTCCATAATTAAGTTTTTTCACAGCTTTTGGAAGCTTTAATCCAAGCATTCAATGCATTGTACAAGTATAATTCCATTTTGGGAAGAAAGGCAACATTGTCATTTTAGAAAAGCAAGCTTTATGCAAAGTCAGCTTGCATTGAGCCTTGAATTTGCTCTTTCTACACAAACACACTCTACACAATCAGAACAAGTGTGTTTAAAGGTTTCAGCCACCCTACAAGCCTTGTACCTTGCCTTGGAACAATGCTTGTCAATGTTGCTTCAAAAACAAGGCAAAATCCATAACATGTGATCTCTTGTTTTCTGATCATTTCAAAACCTCTAACCCTTTGCTTATATTTAGGGAGACTATTTGCCACATAGGACACATTTTTTACAAGCCCTAAAACACCCTCAATCCTTCATAAGTCAGAACTGGCCAAAACTCCATTTTTTCAGTTTTAAACACCCATCTCCATTTCCACTCGTGCGTTTCCACTTTTAACCATCCAAACACTTCACATACATCATATAGAACTCATCTTAACACATGTTACACTTCTGTAACTTCATCTTCATCATCCACCATTTTCAAAAATCTCCATTACAGTTGAACTTGAGTAGAGAGTTCCAGCTAGTTTCAGAACAAAGTAAGGCTTGCAACACACTCAGGGAGGCCCAGGCAAGCTAAACAGATCCTCAGGCCCTCTCAAAAATTACTCAAACTCCATTCACGACTCCAGCTGCAAGAGGTAAATTTTCAAACTTCTATCTCTTCATACAAGCATCATTTGATCCTGATTTGTGAAAACAAAATGTAGATATCTTTGCTCTAAAGCTGGCCATGTTCATAGTTCCCATTTATATTGACTGTGTATAGAGAATTTTGGATTTGAAATTTATGAGAAAATTAGGTTTCAATTTAGGGCCAGCAAAATTATAGATTTTATCTTTGACTTTTAGCTTACATAAGTTATATGGTTGAATTCGTGGGAAGAAACACCACAACTTTCATGTTTGAACTTTCCATTTTTGTGGAAAGATAAGGAAGATACAGTTGGTCTGGCTAGGCGCGAGGTTGAAGATCAAGTTGCCTTCAGAAAGCAGTTTCTAATATATATTTATGCTTTAATTATATGACCGAATGAAACAGCCACCCCAGTGGCAAGCGCGCGCGTACTAATTCATGTGTTACCTAAAGGGCGAGGGTTCGAACCAATGTGAACCCCCCTTTTATATTTTTTTCATTTTTCTGATTTCCTAACATCTTTTTTGCAGGCGTTGGGCCCTTTGGGCCTGACATTTTTTTATTTTTGCTAGCATACTTCCCTGCCTACTTTTGGCACCCACTGGCCCATTTATTTTTATTCACTTATTTATTTTATTTTTCCTTTTAAATATATTTTATAAAATACCAAAAAATCATAAAAAGTATAAAAATAATAGATTTATATTTTGACATAATTTAAATATTTTTCCACATAAAAAATTATTTTATTCATTATACTTTATTTACTTTTATTAATTTCCTTGTAAATTAAATTAAAAATAGATCTTTATGCTTATTTAAATACATTTATTTTAATATAAAAAAGACCAAAAATATTTCATAAATACTATTTTCATGACAAAAATATTAAAAAAAAATACTTTTTTTCTTTAAACTTATTTTCTTTTAATCAACTAAAACAGATTTAGGGTTTTATTCAAATATAATTTCTTAATTTATTTATTTTCTTAATTAACTTAAGTTAATTTAATTTAATTATCTTTTTTCTCTAATTAGGTTTAGGTTAAAACCTCTTTCATATAAAAAATCCAAACACAAAAATCATTTCTTTCAATTTGTATTTGTACTTTATATATTTCTTCAATTATTTGTACAATATTCAATTTGGTTGTAATAGATTAATTAGGTTTATATTATTTCAATCCCCATTCATAAATTGTATACCCCTCTCCCACAAGTGTTGTAATAGCGTAGTAATTTTAAATTTCGCAATTTATCGCTTTTACATAATATGCTAGTAATTAGGGTTTGTATGGAAAGAATAAAATCAATCAAGTAGAAAACCCTAATTCAAGACAAAATCAAGCATGAAAATAACACACTTGCACAAAAGCACCCATAGGGTTATTCCACTTGGTTGCCTTATACAAAATGGCCATATTACGCATGTAAGGTATCTTAGCAAAAACAAACAAATACAAAATCATAGTCCCTCGATGACACTATCTAAAGTTACCTTACAAATGATCTTAGTCCCTAAAAAAAAAGAATGCTAAGATACCTTGCAACATTGCTAATCATGGTTATACGATGACCCACGCCCGTCCCGTTTACATCCAAAGATAGGGTTGCTTACCAAATCAATGTTAAGACAACAATGTCAAAGGAAGAGAAAATGAACAAGAAAGACATTTGAGTAGGTAGAATGCTCCTAAATACTTCTTCCATTTCAAAACAAACATCCTTGCTATTTTCAAAACAAACACCTACACATTCCAAAACATCTTACAAAACTTGAAAACATTTTCAAAAAGATCAACATCTTTGTATACATTCTTACGAACGAGAATCATTACAAAGATTGCCTAAACAATGACCTCTTTACATAATACTTTCAAAAACCACACAAAGCATAATTTCAAACAAAAGGAGGTGATCTAGCAAGTAACTAAGAGCCCATGGAAAACCATGGATGAAAAGGGTGCTAATACCTTCCCTTTTCATAATCTACCCCCCGAACTCAAGAAACAATCTCAAAGGTCTTTCCTGTGCTTTTTCACCTTTCCTTTTGGATAAAAGAATAGTCGGTGGTGACTCTTGCTAAACCACAACATTTGCGATCAATTGCAAAACCTTCAAGTCAGTTCTCCCACTGTATCACAGAACTGGCGACTCTGCTGGGGAAAATTCTAAAAGTGGGGTTACCTTAGGGCTAGATCATATTTACTTTCTTTCTTTGTTTTGACTTGTATGCTTTACATTTTGGTTCTTTGTTTGGGCTTAAATCATCTACCCGGATTTGGGATACGTTATAGGTAAGTAGAAATACGTTGTGGAAACTGTGCGGGGTATACCGACATGGTCTAAGCAATAGCTACGTTAGTTCGACATATTTGTGGGTACCGGTAGCCTTTGAGTTAATCAAAGAGAATACGGGGCCGCTGAGTGATGTCATGAAGCACTAATGAACTTTTAGAACCTTTACTTGACCAACTTGGCCTTTAGGATGTAGTGAGATGACCGGCTTTGGTGCAATCCGAAGTTGGTAGATACTCGATACTACACTCATTGAGGTTTGGTTTCTTGGGATATTTCGGTCTCCATTAAAGAGGCTTGAGCTGAAACAATAACCAAGGAAACAATCCAGTGATATTGAGCTCCTTAGAACCCGGTTACTACTGCAAGGATAGGTTTAAGCCAACTAAACTTCAAGAGGGTACTTACCTATAAAACTCCATGCAAGCCTAAGCTAAGGATTTGTTTTCTCTGTTTGTATATGCATATTTGTACATAACATCATGAACATCATATACATCCACTAACCATTTCAAGGATTTTGGGATTCATCTTTGTTCTTGTTTTGTAGGATATGGATTCACTTCGCAGGAAAACTATTCAAGTCAACCTTGTGAGAATCCCTCCAAACCTTAAGGAGCTAGCTTCAAGGATTCCTGAAAACTCTCCATTCACCGAGAGACATGGTCGTCTACTTAACTTGGTCACCTCCAACACAGATGAGGACATGATGAAGGTGCTTTTTCAGTTCTTTGATCCTGTGCACCATTGCTTTACATTTCCCGACTATCAACTTGTGCCAACTTTGGAAGCATTCTCCCAACTCTTGAGGATTCCCATTCTCAATCAACTACCTTTCAACAATATGGAAAGATACCCAAAGCCAGAAGAGATTGCTCAAGTTCTACACTTGCACTCATCTGATGTCATAACTCATTGGGAAAAAAGGAGTGGTGTCAAAGGCTTCCTAGCAAAGTTCCTGTTTGAGAAAGCCCAAAGTTGTTGGAATTCCTTGGACTTGCAAGCCTTTGAGGAAATTGTGGCTTTCCTCATCTACGGGATGGTTTTGTTCCCAAATCCTGACCAACTCATAGATGTGAACGCCGTCAAAATCTTCATATCCCGCAACCCGATGCCTACATTTCTAGGAGATATCCTACAATCTTTTCACACTCGCACAATGAGGAAAATAGGTGTTCTTATGTGTTTCACTCCTCTCTTGGCAAGATGGTTTATTTCTCATCTTCCCCAACCTATCTTAAAGAATGAGCAAGGTTCAAGGTGGTCACAAAGGTTGATGACGCTCAAACATTCAGACATTCATTGGTGCTCCCGATCCAAAGAGAATGTTATCATTGTCGACCATTGTGGAGAATTCCCTAATGTCCCTTTGCTTGGAATTAGGGGAGGAATCACCTACAACCCCTGTTTAGCCTTAAGACAGTTTGGTTGTGCCCGAAGGGATGGCCCGCATGAGATGCTGATTCAAGGTTTGGTATTTGACTACGACAACGACAATCGAGGTCTTCACCAGGGATTTATCCGAGCTTGGAGGATGTTGAACAAGGTAGATAGCAAGACATTGGGGCATAAGAATTCCATCCTTCTTGAGCCTTATCTCAAATGGGTACGAGCTCGTTCTCAAAGTCTTATGATGCCTTACCCCTGCAATCTCCTAGGTATCAAAGAGCCTGTTATGGAAGGAGATGTCCCATACACTATCCTACATCCTGACATGCCCGCATCCCTTGAATACCTACAAAGGGATTGGATACAACTCAAAGGAGAGCGAGATACTTTCGAATCCCAATTCTACGCAAGCGAGAAGAAGGTTTTGGAACTCACTAGGCTACTTCATGACGAGCAGACTCTGAATGCCTACATTGCACCAAAGAGGATGCATACTACCTTTTTATCTCAGAGCTTTTGTATTATTTTGCCCAAGAGGCATTAATATATTCAAGCTTTAACTTATTAATATAACGTGTGTTTCCTTGTTTGTCTAAAATGAATTTGTATCTTAAAATCCTTGAAAATATTGCATATGCATATACCATTCATCATAACATAAGCAGGTCTTTTGCAACAAGTCTCCTCATTTGTCTACTGTTCATTTCAGTAATATGGATCTGGAGCAAACAATGAAGGATATCCAAGCTCAGAATACACAGTTTCAATAGTTGCTATTGACCCTCACCAAGGGACAAGAAGAGTTAAAGACTTTGTTGGATGAAGAAAGGAAAAAGAAGACAAAGAAAGTAAACAGAGTCCTGAACATGGGAAGAAGATTTCATGAGCAAACAAGAAGGATCTTAAACTTTGCAACAACATCCGGAGAAAAAGACAATCAGGAGGGGAAAGGAAAGTAAACGGTTGTCCCGTCAGAATCCGAAGAGGAAGAGGAAGAAGAAGACTACTCTGAAGAATAATACCCTCCAGTTGATGACAGGTATAGACATCTCGAAGAGTGGTTGAGTGCGATGGAAATCCAAAAAGTGCCAGGCTTGGACTTTGAGGAATTGGGATTAGTGTAGGGGATTATGATTCCTCCAAAATTCAAAGCACTTATATTCGCCAAATATGACGGAGTTTCATGCCCCTAGAATGCATCTTCTGTCATATGTGAGGAAAATCCAACCCCATACTGCTGATAAATACTTATGGGTGCACTTCTTCCAAGACAGTCTATCTGGAACTCAACTTGACTGGTTTTACCAACTAGAAAGAGCCAACGTTCATAATTGGGAAGATCTTGATGCAGTTTTCTACAAGCAATACCAATACAATGTTGATCTTGCGCCTACTCGTAATCAACTCCAGAGTATGGCCATGGTTTCCAATGAAGGTTTCAAGGACTACGCGCAAAAATGGAGAGACTTGGCTGGAAGAGTTCAACCCCCTCTATCTGAGAGAGAGTTGGTAGACATGTTCTTGGGCACCTTGTTTGGTCCTTTCTTCAACCGTATAATTGGAAGTTCGTCTGTAGGCTTTACTGAACTAATATTGACCGGTGAGAGGGTAGAAGCTGGTATAAAGAGTGGAAAGATTCAGAAAGATACATCTTCTTCTACAGCTGTAAGGAAGCCTTTCATCAGAAAGAAAGAGGTGGCTGCTGTATATCCGCAAAGAAGCCAAGATAGGGCCGAACACCGACCAATGGTGGGCCCTGTTATAATTCCGAAGCCTACGTCTGATCAACAAAGAAATAATCAACCAAGGAATGAAAGGCCGGTCAGGCAGTTCACCAGAATCAACATGACCCTGTATCAAGTATTACCGCATCTACTAAAATCAAATTTGGTGACCTTGAAAGAAGCTCCGATAAACCCCAATACAACATCTCCTCATTATCATCCCAATGCCTGTTGCGCATATCACTGTGAAAGTCCTGGTCATGATACTAATAACTGTTGGGTCTTAAAGAAAAAAATACAAGACCTCATTGAAGAAAAAGAGATAGAATTCGATGCGCCCGAGAAGCCAAACGTCATTTCTGCCCCTATGCCCAGACATAGCCATAATACAAATTCCATTGAAGAAGGATCATTTGTTACTTCAGTTGATGAACTTATGACCCCACTTCTGACTGTTAAAATAAACTTGTTGAATCCCGGTGTGTTCCCGGGATGTGATAAAGTTTTCCATTTCTGTTTATCCTCACCAACTAGCTGTCCTTTGTTGAAAGCATGCGTTCAGTGCCTAATAGATGACAAAGAGATTTTATTCGAGAAGACTCCTGTTCCACCTATCCCTTTTGAAGATGTCTCTATTATTACCATTTTCGCCAATTCTTCTAGGGTCTCCACCAAAAGACCCGTTAGAATTACATCAGTTCTGAAAGCAACTCCTTTAATAATCACAATGCCTGGACCAGTCCCATATGCGTCAGACAAAACCGTGCCATGGTATTATGGAGGGGATGTGTACTACCATGGTATCAAGCAAGAATGGCCGACCACCGAAGAGTTAAGTTCTGAGAAATTGGAATCCGACATAATTAATATTGCAGGGACTAGTAAGATTACCCAAAGCGTAGGATCTTCTCTCCAGAAATTTCTCCCCCAAAGGCTGTTTCTGGACCCGTAATCATCCCTGTGGTTGTTCCAAAGGTTACTCCCACACCCATAATCATCTCTGCAAGTGCTCCTATTGACAAAGCCATTACAACCCCTGTTATCATTTCTACTGACACTCCTGCTACCGAGTTAACCGAGACTCGAGGAAAAAGTATTTTGATTGAACCTGTCTGGACGAAGGCTCAGTCATTGACTATCCCTGAGACCTCCAAGAAAGAAATGGAAGAAATCCTAAAAATTATAAGGAGAAGCGACTACGATGTAGTTGAACAACTGGGGAAAACTCCCTCTAAAATCTCTATGCTGGCATTACTACTATGTTCTGAGGCGTATGCAAAAGCCTTGGTAAAGTTCTTAAAAACCGCCCATATACCCCAAGAGACATCTGCGATCAGTTTCAAGACTGCGTAGCCAGCCTAACTGCGGACAATGGTTTAGGTTTTTCAGATGCTGATCTGACTCCAAGGGGAAGGAAGCATAATGAGGCATTGCATGTCTAAGTGGAATGTAGGGGCACAACTCTGGCTCATGTTTTGGTGGACACTAGCTCATCTCTGAATGTATTACACAAAAAAGCTCTTGATAGACTTGACTGCGAGGGACTGGCATTAAAGCCAAGCAACATAGTAGTAAGGGCTTTTGACGGCTCGAAAAGGATGGTGCATGGGGAAGTGGATATCCCCATAAAGGTTGGAACCCAAACTTTCAATTCAACTTTTTATGTAACGGACATCCGCCCTTCATACTCCTTCTTGCTAGGCCGACCATGGATCCACAATGTTGGCGCTGTTACTTCTACGTTGTACCAAATGCTGAAGTATCCAGTTCAAGGGAAGATTATCACCGTTCATGGAGAGTAAGAGTACATGATCAGCCATCTCAATTCCTTCAGATATATGGAATTAGATGGTGAATTTATTGAAACTCCGTTTCAACACTTTGAAGAGGTCCCGCAAGATGTGGCAGTGACCAAGGTTGCGTCTCAGATTCCCAAGATTACAAGGCCTCCACTCGGGATATCATCGCTGAAGGACGCCAAAGCAGTGGTAGAAGAAGGAGGGTGCACTATCTGGGGATAACTCCTAGATATCCCATATAAGTCAGACAAGTTTGGCCTAGGCTTCACTTCAAGTGCTCAAAAGGTTGTACTTCGTGCACGTGCAGGAGGACCACCCTTGAAGATCAGCAACCGTGAAGTCAACACGGTAGAGGATGGTGAAGATGGTTGCAACCTGGAGGATTGGATCTTCCCAACTGTCAATGGATGGCTCAGCAATTGGGAGGCTAGAGACTTTGTCCCGATCACTTTTATCCCACAGTAATTTGTATTTACATTTTGTTGGACCTGTAATATTGAAACAATTTACACTCTTAAAACTTTGTGTCTTACCCGAGGCACAATGGTCCATTTGTAAGGGTTATTATCTCATTTTCATATGACATCAATGAATCATGGACATTTTCGCAATACAAACTTTTGTGCTCATTGTTTTTATTTTACATTTTATTTTCTTTCAAAGATAGCTATACCCTTACACACACCCACACTCACAATGCAGGTATACATCCATTTGGGATCCCATGGGTAATGATATTGTTATGGCCTTTTGACAGACTACTACAACAAGAAGAAAGAACCATTCAGCCTCACGAGGAACCCGTGGATACAATAAACCTAGGTACCAAAGAAGACAAAAAGAAGGTCAAAATGGGTGCCAATCTGGAACCTAGGGTCAAGGAGCCTCTAATTCAGTTGTTACACGATTATGTTGAAGTCTTTACCTGGTCATATGAAGAAATGTCGGGACTTGATGCAGACATTGTGGTACATCGTTTTCCTACATGAGAAGATTGTCCGCCAGTAAAGCAAAAGGTTCGCCGCATGAGACCTGATATGTCAGAAAATATTAAAGCAGAAGTCATAAAGCAATTCAACGCTGGATTCTTGGCTTTCACCTCTTACCCTCAATGGGTTGCCAATATTGTTCCCATACCTAAAAAAGACGGCAAAGTGCGAATGTGTGTGGACTACAGAGATTTGAATAGGGCAAGTCCTAAGGATGATTTTCCACTCCCCCACATTGATATTCTAGTTGACAATATGGTACAACACAGTGTTTTCCTTCATGGACGGATTCTCAGGTTATAACCAAATAAAATTGGTGCCTGAGGACATGGAGAAAACAACATTTGTCACACAGTGGGGCACATTCTGCTACAAGGTTATGCCATTGGGATGTAGTATGTCCGTCACAGGCGCCGAAGTTATTCCCGAGGTGAGGATGTTCTTGGCTTTCGTCGATCTTGGGTGCCGAGGAGAGCATAATCTTTCTAGATAGTATGTGATCATTATGGTTGACCATGATTGATGAATGACGAGGATCTTTGGTTTTCGAATTCAGGGGAACAGAAAACGAGAAAGATAGTTTCCCATAATCGGCACCACTGATCTTACTGGTTGATCAGAACCTGCAATGTGGTCGGATGATGATCTTTGACGGGCTGGAAAGTTGAGGAGAAAAGGGGGGCTTGTACCTGAAAGGTACTCCGACGATCAAGTAAGTTTAGGAGCAAATAGATACAAGTAAAGTATTATGGTTTCAGAGATGAACATGTCGCTTTCATAGTCTAAAACCACATCTTGGATGAGCGCGTCATGTGGACCATCTCTTCATGCGTACCCAAACTGTCGTAGAGCTAAGCAAGGGTTATAAGTGATGCCTCCCCTAATTCCAAGCAGAGGAACATTAGGGAATTCCCTAAAACAATCGATGATAGTAATGTCCTCCAAGGATCGAGAACACTAGTGGATATCTAAATTCTTCAGTGACATCATCCTATTGGACCACCTCAAACCTTGCTCATTCTTCATAACGGATCGGGGAATATGCAAAACAAACCATTTAGCCAACAAAGGAGTACAACAGATGAGGGTTCCTCTTCTCTTCATGGTGTGAGCGTGGAGAGAATGCAAGATATCTCCCAACAAAGTAGGCACCAGATTATGAGATAAAAATATTTTGACAGCATTCACATCTATAAGTTGGTCAGGATTTGGAAATAGTACCAACCCATAGATGAGAAGAGCCAAAATTTCTTCGAAAGCTTGTAAATCCAGGTAATTCCAACAGTCTTGAGCTTTTTCCAGTAAGAACTTGGCTAAGAACCCTTTGACACCACTTCTTGTTTCCCAATTAGCCATGACGTCAGATTATTGCAAGTGTAAAGCTCGGGAAACCTCTTCAGGGCTTGGGTCTCTTTCGGTATCGTTGAAAGGTAGTTGATCAAAGATAGGAATTCCCAAGAGCTGAGAGAACTCTTCCATAGTGGGTACAAGCTGGTAATGGGGGAAGGTAAAGCAATAGTGCAAAGGGTCAAAGAACTGGAAAAGCACCTTCATCATATCTTCATCAAAGCTCGAGGTAACCAAGTTGAGAAGTCGTCCATGTCTTTTGGTGGACGGATAATTCTCAGGGACCCTTGACGCTAAATACTTGAGCTGAAAAGGTACTCGTACAAGGTTGACTTGGATTGTGTTCCTGCGAGTGGGAGTCATATCCTATAAAGAAGAACAAAGATGAATCTCAAAATCCTTGAAATGGTTAGTCTAAAATGCTATGGTATGATGTCATAATGTCATGTACAAGCATATGCACAAGTTAAATCAAACAAATCCTTAGGTTTAGGCTTGCACGATGTTTTATAAGTAAGTACCCTCTTGAAGTTTGGTTGGCTCAACCTGTCATAGTAATAGTAATCGGATTCTAAGGGATCTCAATATCATTGATTTGTCTTCTCGGGCATTGTTTCAGCACAAGCCTCTTTCACAGCGACCGAAATATCCCAAAAATCCAAACCTCAATGAGTGTAGTATCGAGTATCTACCAACTTCGGACTGCACCAAATCTGGTCATCTTACTACATCCTAATGGCCAAGTTGGTCAAGTAAAGGTTCTAAAAGTTAGTTAGTGCTTCATGACATCACTCAGCGTCCCCATATTCTCCTTGACTACTCAAGGGCTACCGGTACCCACAAATATGTAACACTAACATAGCTATTGCTTAGACCATGTCGGTATACCCCGCACAGTTTCCACAATGTATTATTACTTACCTATAAGGTATCCCAAATCTGGGTAGAGGATTTAAGCCCAAATAAAGAAGCAAAATGTAAAGCATAAAAGTCAAACAAAGAAAGCAAGTAAAGGTGAGCTAGCCCTAAGGTAACCAACTTTTAAGTTTCTCCCCAGCAGGGTCGCCAGTTCCTTGATACAGTGGGAGAACTGACTTGGTTGTTTTGCGTTTGATCACAATTGTGCGGATAGCAAGAGTCGCCACCGACTTTTATTTTATCTAAAAGGAAAGGCTGAAAAGAACAGGAAATACCTTTAGAGATGTTTTCTTGAGTTCGGGGGGTAGGTTATGAAAAGGGAAGGTATTAGCACCCCTTTCATCCGTAGTTATCTACGGGCTCTTAGTTGCTTGCTAGATCACTTGCTTTTGTTTGAAAATGTTCTTGTGGTGTGGGTTTTGAAAGTATTTTAAAAACGTCTTTGTAATGGTTCTCGTCTCTATAAGAACGCGTACAAAAAACTTTGTCTTTTTAAAATGTTGAAAGTGTTGGTGTAAAAAAATGTTTTGTTGTGAGCAAGCGAGCAACTAGGAGCATCCTACCTACTCAAAAGGTCTTAAATGTTTTTTCCTCCTCCTTTATATGTGGCTATCTTACCATTGATTTGGTGAGAATCCCCATCGTTGGATGTGAAGGGACAGGCGCGAGTCAATCGTACAGTCATAGAAGGCAACTTGTGAGACGCTTTAGCAATTTTTGTAAGGGACTAGATCATTTTACTGAAGGCAACATCGAGGGACATCGAGGGACTACGATCTTTTTTATCGAAGGGTCTTTTCTTAAAGCGTCCCATATTCGAGGGACATTTGAGTTGTGTACTTATTCATTATACTAATGATTTTATTAGAATAAAAAGGAAAATGTTAGCGGATATTGGGCCCGCAGCCCAATGGGCTGACCCGGATGGAAGAGGAAAAAGAAGGGTTTTGAAAACCCTAGTAAAGAGAAGAGGTGTCGTATTTGCTGTTGTTGGGAAGGGAAAATAACATAATTAAATATTTTTATTGTTGAAGACGAAACTCTCTCTCTCCAAAACTTTTCATCTCTTCCTCTGTTCGTTCAAATATTCTCAATGGTTTTCTCTTTGCAAAACACTAACAACAAAGGGAAAAAACATAGAACTTTCAATTTCTCTACTCCCATAGCTTCAATCTTGTTTTTCAGTTTCAAAAACATCATCCATATTAGATTGTTGGGTGAGGATTGTTGAAGGGTTGAGAAGGATTTTAATGTATTTGTTGGTTTTGTGATGATGGTTGTTATCGTCGGTTGGAGATAAAAAACGTGTGGGATGGAGCGGCTGAGAAGGTGTATCAGTATGGGTATTTGAATGAAGGTGAAGATGTATTGGTTTGAGCGAAGAATGGAGGGAGGAGGCGTTTGTTGATTAGTTTCAAGACGGGACCATCGGTGGTGTTTGAAGGGTCGAGACATAGGAGGCATGTTTTTTCTTTATTTACTGTATTATTTTGTGTGTGTTTTTATATTAATTTTGAGGGGTACAGTTTCATTGTTTTGTGAAGGTTAGTTTGTGAGGTTTTGAGTATGCAGAAGTTGGTTGCAGATGAAGTTGAGGTGGGGTATTTGTGGTGAATTTTTGTGTAGTGGATTTTTGGCGTTTGAGGGATTTGAGCAGAGTTTTAGCAAGGTTTTCAGTGTACTCTCCTCTCCTCCCCACTTTTCATGTTTTGAGAATATTACAAAATGGTGTAGAAAAATAAGGACGATAATACAACAAACATCTCAGTATGAAAATTTACAAAAGTGAAAACAGATTGAAGAAGGCAACAACATATAGATTAAAGATAAAAGTATAACAAAACTTGGATTCAAAAAGGTACTAGATCGGAGCCCCTCCAATGAGTTCTTCAAGCATATGTATGGTGAGGACTTGCTATTGTTTCTACTTGTTTTTCTCTTTCTTGGTTTATGCTAATGCTTATGTATTATGCTGAGAGGTTTGGAACAAATGGAAATTTTTTTGTATTATGTTGAACAGGAGTTAGAGGTCCATTTTTTGTGTGAGATCCTTTGAGAGTTTTATGTGTGAATGATGTAGAGGTTAAGGGTGGGGGGGGGGGGGGGAATTAATGAGTTTTTGAACAATTTTGGCTACTGTTTTATTGCTTTCTGGTGTAGATTTTGTTTTGCTGATTTTTGTGTAATACTTGACTGTTTGTAGACAGGTTTGGACAGCAGTGGAGCAGGTTTTTAGCGGGTTTTTTGGAATGTTACAAGCTGCTATTTTTGGGCTGCTGTTTTGGACCTAAGATAATACAAAAATTGGCTTGTTATGCATTGAAACAAGGTTGGAAAAATGGGCTGCTTTGCTATTTTCTTGTACGGGCTTATAGGGCTGTAATGTGATATTTGTGGGCCTTTAAACTCTTTTGCATTGCTGAAAATTTTGCTAATCACACACTTCTTTTCTTTTTCACTAGTTGATGAAGAAAACATGAAGATTGGAAGATGGAGCTTTGATAATGAAGGCGTGGAGAATTTGAGAGACGTTGAAGATGAAGTCTTTAGGCATAGAAACTTGAAGAATTTCTTTTGTGATTGTAGCTTGAAACTTTATTGAATATAATTTGGGCATTGACTTGCATGATTTGTAAATGAAACAATAGTTACTTGTAGCTTTTGAAATTGTATATTTTTTATGTGTCTTGCAAATTGATTGAGAACATTTGAATGATGTCGAACTTTTGTCAATTTGAAATCAATAGACTTGAATTTGGAGTTTTGAACTTTGAATCATGAAGTGAATTATAAATTTTGATTTCACTTTGACTATTATGAACATGATCTCTTGATTTTGAATCTTGAGAGTGATCTTTGGATAAAAGACTTGAAAAATTGATGGACATCTTAATTCCCAAGTAGCATCTGGAATTAGTTCTTTTTTACATCTTGAATCCAAAATAAATCCCACAAATGAATCGTAGAAAATTTTGACGAAACTTGTAGTTCCTTGCTAACTTGAATTGAAATCCAAAACCATTGTTCAAATTACTTTCTCCAAGATCTTGGATCAATTTTCAACACAGAGACTTATATTATAGGCAATATCTTATCCAAACTCAACATGAATCTATGAACTCGACATCTTGTTCCAAGGGCGATTTCAATACCGTAGTCCTGAGAAAACAATCATGGCATGAATCAAAAGAGCATTCAAAAATCAAGAAAATGACCTATGACGATTCAACAACTTTCAAGGTCTTCTAAACATAATTTTCCTTCGATTCTTGAAGCGAACTTGTTGACGACATCGCTTATGACCATGTGCAAAATAATCGTCTCAAAATCTTGAAAATTGAGGAAATTACGATTCTTGGAAGTTAGGCAACAGTTATTTGAGATTAGGTCAAAAATCCAAAAAGTGGCCTCTAAAGTATTCGAATTTTTGATGATCTTTTTCACATAATCGGCTCTTGACTTGTGAAGAGAAGTTGGAGATGATGTCAAAGAGAGTCATACGCAAAAAGAATTGTTCAAAAATATTGACTAATGAAGAAGTTACAATCATTTGAACTTGATCTCACAAAGGTCGACTTTTGGGTCAATGGAGTCATTTTCAGTCATTTGAACCATTGACTGAGCAAACATGCAATGCGAGGTTTGAAACTTGGCACGAACATCCTTGAGGAGACATGAAGATCTATGAAGACCATTTGAAACCTTGGAGACTCAATTTTCTTTGGGAAATAACAAACCCTAATTGTTGACTTACTGCCTAGGAAGAGAATCTGTCTGATCAACTTTTGAGCCAAATTGAGTATTCGAGAAACCCTAGGATAGTATCTTGCATGAAAAATGGGAGGGAAAATTTTGGGGTACAACAGCTTCCCCTATTCAATCTTCTTAAGCTTGAAAAGTGAGATCGGCATGTTTGTCGTTCGTAGCTTGAAAGTGGAAGATGATTGAACACTAGAGTGCCTATAAATTTGCACTCGGTGATGTGTTGGTTGATTGTGTAGGGAGTGGGCTTAAAGATGCCATTTAGAGAAATGACGGGGAGTTGTCTAAGATGGGCTTATAGATGCCATCCAAAGGTGATTGTTAACAGAAATTGGACTAAGTCTGAACTTGACTTCAACTGGAAAAGAATCAGAATAAACCTTTGGTCGATTTAAACTGAAACTAGCAGAAGTCTTGAATGTTGTTTGACTGGAAAGAATCAAAGTAAATCTTGGAGTGATTTATCTGAACCAGAGAAAATTTCTATTTGGAAATTATCAGGATAAACCGTTGAGAGGATTAAACTAAACCAAAAGAGGTCTTGGGTATTCTTTAACTGGAGAGAATCAGAATAGATCTTTGAGAGATTTATCTGAACCAGAGAAAGTGACTACTAGGAAAGAATCAGGATAAATCATTGAGAGATTTAAGCTGAACCAGCAGGGGTCTGGAGAAGAATCAGAATAAATCTTGAAGCAGCTTATCAGATCCAGAGAAGATGTCTGTGGGAAAGAATCAGAATAAATCATTGAGAGATTTAAACTGAACCAGCAAGGGTCTGGAGAAGAATCAGAATAAATCTTGAAGCAACTTATCTGAATCAGAGAAGATTTCTGCGAAAAGAATCAGAATAAGCCGTTGAGAAATTTAAACTAAACCAGCGGGGGTCTGGGGAAGAATCAGAATAATTCTTGAAGCGACTTATCTGAACCAGAAAAGATGTCTGCAAGAAAGAATTAGAATAAACCATTGAGAGATTTAAACTGAACCAACAGGGGTATGAAGAAGAATCAGAATAAATCTTGAAGTGACTTATCTGAACTAGAGAAGATATCTGCGAGGAAGAATCATAATAAACTGTTGAGAGATTTAAACTGAACCAGTAGGGGTATGGAGAAGAATCAGAATAAATCTTGAAGCGACTTATCTGAACCAAAGAAGATATCAGCGGGGAAGAATCAAAATAAACCATTGAGATATTTAAACTGAACCAGTAAAGGTCTGAAGGAAATATTTGTTATGTAGATGGTCAACCAGTCCTTTCTCGGGAATTGATATGTAATTGATTTGTCTACAAATAGTTGTCCTTTCGGAAATTTATTGATGATAATTTCCTGTTGATTGATCTTTCCTGAAAAGGTGAAGAGTTAGTTGTATGTTATTCCATGATGTATGAAATGCATGGCATGAGATTGCGCTATATTCATTTGTGTTGTCAATGCTATGACGTATGAATGCAATGTATGAACATATTAATTATTCTGTTGTAGTGTTGTTGGACTCGGGGAAAATAAATCCTCGAGTGCTGCTGGGGACGAGGAGTGTAAGTCTTCATATTTTGAAGTTGAAGTGTTGATTTATGAGTTTTCATTATTAGATAAATAAACTTTGTCGGGGAAGGGAAATGTCGTGCATTGCTCGTGGACTTCGTGAAATCCTACTGGGGAATCCTGAGAAGCTAGGGAATCTTTAGAGCGGTAACTGGAAGTTTTGCTCCGTCGGGGATATGAGAGCATTAGATATCATTAGGCTGCATACTGGAGATACGTTAGTGATCCTGTAGTAGGATGCCCTTGCTTCCGCTCCTGCTGGAGAAAGTACATGTGGGGATTTTATGGAATGGTCTATAGATATTATCCTATTTCTTAAAGCCATTAGTAATCGTCTTTCTGTTTTCTGTTCCCCCCTCTTTGCGCTCATTTGTAAATAGTAATCACGTTCAAATGCATATTTTCAAAAATAATCATTGGACGTTTTTGCAAAAAACTCAGGAAAATAAAATAAAAATTGATAGTTTTGCACTTTTAAAGGAATATATTTGTATTAACTTGAATAAGTATTTTTGTACAAAGGGACGAACATCCTAATAAGAGAATGTCATCGTAGAAAATGAAAACTTATACAAAGAAAATACAGCTATGTGAAATAATCACATGGGGTTCCCACTCTGCTATATCCTTCATGTCTCTGAGCGTCTCATCCATTTGCTGCTTTGTCCGAAGCTGATTGGATTGATTAGAACCGTTTGAGTTTGTCAGTCGATACTGAAGGTTGTCTATAAGGTGATCCAACGGGACATAGTCATATGCTTTAAATCCCTAACTTTTTCCTGGACCGCCCTTTCGGGTTTTCAGTCCACCAGGATACCCTTTTTTGCCCAAACCGCCCTTTCAGGTTTTCAGCTTGCCGGGTGTACGGATTTTTTGTATTTTATCCCTAAGTTTTGCCTGAACCCTTTTTGTTTATCGGGATACCCTAATTTTTGTCTAGGTCAGTCGACCTAGTGGGTCTTTATTCATGCATAGTATCTTTTAACTATGTCCGCGTTTACAGGGTGCGGAAGGTCGTCGCCATCCATAGTGGTTAAGATCATTGCTCCACTAGAGAATATGTTTTTGATCACAAATGGTCCTTCATATGTAGGAGTCCATTTTCCCCTGGGATCACCTTGTGGTAATATGATACACTTGATTACCAAGTCACCAACTCGATATACCTGACGTCTGACCTTCTTGTTAAAAGCTTTGATCATACGTTTTTGGTACATTTGACCATGGAAGACAGCTGTAAGCCTCTTCTCATCAATCAAGTTTAGTTGGTCAAGTCGAGTTTGAATCCATTCATCTTTGTTCAACCCCACATCTTTTATGATTCTCAGAGAAGGTATTTGGACTTCAATTTGTAGGATAACTTCCATGTCGTATACCAAAGAGAAAGGAGTTTCCCCTGTTGATGTGTGCACCGTGGTACGGTAACCATGAAGAGAAAATGGTAACATCTCATGCCAGTCCTTGTAGGTCACTGTCAATTTTTGTATGATATTATTGACGTTTTTATTAGTGACTTCTACAACGCCATTCATCTTCGGCCGGTAAGGAGAAGAGTTATGATGATGTATCTTGAATTGTGCGCATAGTGCAGTAATCATAGTATTGTTGAGATGGATACCATTACCTATGATGATTCTCTCCGGGATACCGTACCGACAGATAAGGTTTTGTTTGATGAATCAGGCCACAACATTCTTGGTAACAGAAGCGAATGAAGCTTCCTCGACCCACTTCGTGAAGTAATTAATGGCAACACAGATGAAGCGGTGTCCATTAGAAGTTGTGGGTTTGATCTCTCCAATCATGTCAATGCCCCACATTGCGAAGGTCCAAGGAGCAGTCTGGACGTTTAGAGGAACCAGAGGAACGTGTACTTTGTCAGCATAGATCTGGCACTTGTGACAAGTTCGTGAGTGTTGATAACAATCCGCTTCCATGGTGAACCAGTAGTATCTTGTCCGTTGGATCTTTTTAGCCATCGTGTGTCCACTAGAATGGGTGCCAAAAGTGCCTTCATGTAGATCATCCATGATCTTGTCTTCCTCACACTTGTTTATGCACCGAAGCAAATTAGAGTCATGGTTGCGCTTATAGAGGATTCTGTTACCGAGGAAGAATTTAGCAGAAAACCTTCTCAGGAACTTCTTGTCATTGACTAAAGCTCCCTTCAGATACTCTTGGGCCTCGATATACCTCTTAATTTCATGGAACCAAGGTGTTGTACCCCAAAATTTTACCTCTCATTTATCAAGTATTTTCTCAAAAAATCTCCTTTGGTTCAAGACTGCTCAAGGATTGATCAACTCAAGACACCTCCTTAAGCACTGATGACTGAAATTAAGGTTTGAGATTGCACAAGGATAATTGAACTTTTAATTCCTCATATGACTTTCATGGATCATTATGGACCCTCAAGATTTCTCATGTCAAGTTTCAAGTCTTGGATCACATTTTTTCTCACTCAATTGATCAGTTAACATAAAAATCAACTGTATTGGGGAAAAAGTCAATTATGGCCAATTTACAGTCAAACTTCATAATTTTTTATCCATGTCAACATTGTGAACTCATATATGTCATTTGATCAAGTTTGTACCATAATTCCTCAATAAATTTGATCAGATCATCAAAAGGGCAAAATGGTCAAAATTAGGGTTTTGTTTGGGAAAGGGTAATTTCTGATTTTTGACCTAGAAAATGGTTATTTGGTTTGAGACATGATCTCAAGGTTTCAAATTCATAATTTTGACCTAATGGTATAACTTAAAACTTCCCTCAAGATCAATTGATTGATAGTTGATTTTCAGTCAACTGATCAAAAGTCAATTGTATACTGAAAAGTCAAACTTTGATTTTTTGGTCAAAATCAAGTGTCAAAGATCACAATTCATCAAAACATGTCAAAATATAAAACTTGTTCATCAAGAAATCAAAAAAGTCAAGATTTTATTTGGAAAAGTCAAAGTTTCCAAACTTAGAAATTTTTCTAAGTGTTGAAAACTTCATATTTTTTCACAAATTTGAGCCAATTTTTCACCATGATGCAAGATGATTCAAAGGAAGATTTCAACATGAAAGTTGTATATCTAAATGAGATCTAAAACATTTCCTCACATAACTTCCCATATAAATTCATGGATTTTAAGTTATGATTTTGTGAATACATGTTCATGAAACTTAGAAACTTAGTGAAATTTTGCCCTAGTTTAGGCAGGATTTTGACCTAACTTCATGGAATTTTTTCACATAGTTCCAATGGGAATTTTCAAAATTGATTAAAAGAGGGGATGTAGAGCACATTACAATCTTTCTAAAATGTCCAAGAACTCCTTGAGATCATGTTTGAGCAAGGAGAATTGAAGGCATGAATTTGGAATTTCATTCTTGAATTATAGGTCATTTTCATGATGAACAAGAATTCAAATCCATGCTAGGTTGCACAATCTTTGCTTTGCAGGCCTCAAACTTTCTTGGCACTCCATAATTAATGTTTTGTACATCTGTTAGAGGCTTCAACTCAAGCATTCAATGTATTTCCCGTGCTTATTTCCATTTTGGGAAGAAAGTGCACATTGCCATTTTGGAAAAGTAGCTTTATGCATAAAATCAGTTCTTGAGATTTGAAATTGTTTTCTTCTGATCACACACCACCTATAAACCAAAAGAAACTTGTCTAAAGTCTCAAAACAAATCAGCCCATGCTTGTACTTTGTCTTGAAACTACATTTTCACTTTTCTTCCAAAACAAGCAAAATCCAAAAAACTTGTACTAGTGTGATTCTGACCCTCTCAAGTACTAGAACTTTTTCCTTACTTATGCACAAGTTGTTTGCATCAAAACACACGAGTTCAAGCACCCTCAAAACCTTCCAAGCACCTTGCTGCACAAAATTTCCCAAACATGACAGTTTTGAGCAAAAACTCACCATCTTCATTTCCACTCGTGCGTTTTGAAAACTAATCATCCAAACACCTTCCATAAATCATATAAAAGTAATCAAGACCCTTATTTCCTAACTGTAACTCCTCTATCACCATCCACCATTTTCAAAACTGAAGCTTGCAATTTGACTTGATTTGGGAGTTTCAGCCATCCTCAAAGCAAAGTAGGAGTTGGAATACACTCAAGGAGGTCCGGGCCAGCTAGACAGATCTTTGGAAAACCTCAAAGCTTGCTCAAACTCCATACACGAATCCAGCTGCAAGAGGTAAGTTTTCAAACTTCTATCTTTTCATACAAGCATCATTTGATTCTGATTTGTGAAGATAAAATGTAGATACCATTGCCACGAAGTTGTATATATCCATAGTTTGCATTTACATGGCCTGAGCTTAGAGAATTTTAGAGTTGAAGTTTCTGAAATTTTTAGGTTTTAATTTAGGGCCAGAAAAATTCTCACTCATCTTTGACTTTTAGCTTTAGTTAATTATATGGTTGGATTCGTGGGAAGAAGTGTCACAACTTTCATGTTTGTACTTTCCATTTTTGTAGAGATATGAAGAAGTTACAAGTACTCTGGATGGGCGTGAGGTTGAAGATGAAGTTCAGGCCATGGACTTGATTTGTAATATATATTTATGATTTGATATAAATGAACAGATATATAGTTACCCCAATGGTAAGGCAGCACGCTGATAACCAAGAGGGTGTGAGTTCAACACCTAGCGCGCTGCCTTTTGCTTATTTTTATCACATTTTTCTTTTCCTTTTGTTTGCAGCGCCTGGGCCCTATAGCATTGGGCCTTCATTTTTTGCTTGCTAACCCCTGACTTACTTCAGCACCCCCTGGCCCAATTTCATTATTATTTTCTTTTTTTATTTTATTCTTTTTTCCTTTATTATTATTATTATTAATAATATTTTTATTGTTATTAATAAAGAATCCAAAAATATTTATTTATTTATTTTGCACTCACTTATATTTTATTTTTCATTATAAAAACATTAAAAAGAACAAAAACAATTTTCTTAATCAATTAATTTCTCTTTCTTGATTAATATTTAGATAATTAGGTTTAATTATTATATTATATTATTTTCTTGTAAATTAAAATTAATTTAGAACTTAGATTTATTTTAATTAAATTTCCTATTATTTCAATTATTTAAAACCTTTTCATAAAAAACCCTAGAAAACCATTTTTAACTTATTTTTCTTTGTTAATCAATTTAGGTTTTAGTTTTCGTTAATTTCCAATAATTATTTTCTTAATTAGGTTAAGATCAAAACCTTCTATAAAACCAAATAAAAATCATTTCTTTTTCCATTTTGCATTCTTGCATTTTTATCTTCATTTTTGTACAATATTCAATATGGTTGTAATAATTATTTAGATTTAATTTTCTTGCAATTTACCCATTTATAAATTTGTACACCCCCTCCCCTAATGATGTAATAGCTTAGTATTTTTATTTTCCATAATTTAATGTTGTATATACAAATGCTAATAATTAGGGTTTGTATGGGAAGATAAAATCAATGCTTAGCAAACCCTAATTCAAAGACAAAATAAGCATGAAATACAATACACTTGCATACTTTGCACCCTTAGGGTAAATCCACTTGTTGCCTTATGAAAATGGCCATATTATGCATGTGAGATATCTTAGCAAAAGCGATCAAAAAATATAAGATCATAGTCCCTCGATGACGCTATCAAAGCTGCCTTTCAAAAATGATCTTAGTCCCTTAAGAAAATGCTAAGATATCTTACAACATTGCTAATCATGGCTATATGATGACCCGTGCCCGTCCCTTTCTACATCCAAAGATAAGGCTACTTACCAATCTATGGTAAAATAACAATGTCAAGGGAAAGAGGAAATAAACAAGAAATACTTTTGAGTAGGTAGAATGTTCCTAGTTGCTTGCTCATTTTCAAACCAAAAACATCCTTGCTATTTTCAAAAACAAACACCAACACTTTCAAAACATCTTTTAAACTTGAAACATTTTTGAAAGATCAACACTTTGTATACATTCTTACGAACGAGAATCATTACAAAGTTTTCCTAAACGATGGCCCCATTTCAAAATACTTTCAAAAACCATACATAGCACACTTTCAAACAAAAGCAAGTGATCTAGCAAGCAACTAAGATCCCGTAGGTAACTACGGATAAAAATGGTGCTAATACCTTCCCTTTTCATAATCTACCCCCTGAACTCAAGAAAATATCTCAAAGGTCTTTCCTGTTCTTTTCAACCTTTCCTTTTGGATAAAAGAAAAGTCGGTGGTGACTCTTGCTAACCACAACATTTGTGATCAAACGTAAAACAACCAAGTCAGTTCTCCCACCGCATTACAGAACTGGCGACTCTGCTGGGGAAAATTTTAAAAGTGGTGTTACCTTAGGGCTAGATCACATTTACTTTCTTTCATTGTTTGATTTGCTTGCTTTACATTTTGGTTCTTTGTTTAGGGTTTAAATCCTCTACCCGGATTTGGGATACCTTATAGGTAAGTAGAAATACGTTGTGGAAACTGTGCGGTGTATACCGACATGGCCTAAGCAATAGCTACATTAGTGTGACGTATTTGTGGGTACCCGTAGCCCTTGAGTAGTCAAGGAGAATACGGGGCCGCTGAGTGATGTCATGAAGCACTAAATAACTTCTAGAACTTTTACTTGACCAACTTGGCCATTAGGACGTAGTGAGATGACCGACTTTGGTGCAGTCCGAAGTTGCAAGATACTCGATACTACACTCATTAAGGTTTGGTTTTTTGGGATATTTCGGTCACCATTAAAGAGGCTTGCGCTGAAACAATGCCCGAGATGATAAAACATTGATATTTAGCTCCCTTAGAACCTGGTTACTATCGCTAGGACAGGTTTGAGCCAACTAAACTTCAAGAGGGTACTTACCTGTGAGACTCCATGCAAGCCTAAACCTATGGACTTTTTTGTTTATATATTTACTTGTACATAACATCATAAACATCATAACATCATACTCATACTCACTAACAATTTCAAGGATCTTGGGGATTTATCTTTGTTCTGTTTTGTAGGACATGGATTCTATTCGCAGGAAAACCATTCAAGTCAATCTCGTAAGGATCCCTCCTCAACTTAAAGAGTTAGTGTGATACGATGGGAGAACTGACTTGGTATGTTTTGCATTTTATCGCAAATGTTGTGGTTAGAAAGAGTCACCGCCGACTTTTCTTTTATCCAAAAGGAAAGGTGAAAAAGCACAGGAAAGACCTTTGAGATGTTTTCTTGAGTTCGGGGGTAGATTATGAAAAGGGAAGGTATTAGCGCCCTTTTCATCCATGGTTTTCCATGGGCTCTTAGTTACTTTCTAGATCACTTGCTTTTGTTTGAAAATGTGCTTTGTGTGGTTTTTTGAAAGTATTTTGAAAAGGCTCCATCGTTTAGGCAAACTCTGTAATGATTCTCGTTCGTAAGAATGTATACAAAGTGTTGATCTTTTGAAAATGTTTTCAAGTTTGAAAGGTGTTTTGAAAGTGTTGGTGTTTGTTTTTGAAAATAGCAAGGATGTTTTGTTTTGAAAGAGAGCAAGTAACTAGGAACATTATACCTACTCAAAAGTCTTTCATGTTTATTTCCTCTTTTCTTTGATATTGTTATCTTACCATTGATTTGGTAAGTAACCCTATCTTTGGATGTAAACGGGACGGGCGTGGGTCATCATATAACCATGATTAGAAATGTTGCAAGGTATCTTAGCATTTTTCTTTTGGGACTAAGATCATTTTGAAAGACAACTTTTGATAGCGTCATCGTGGGACTATGATCTTGTATTTTTGCTTATCTTTGCTAAGATACCTCACATGCGTAATATGGTCATTTTTGTAAGGCAACCAAGTGGATTTACCCTAGGGGTGCTTGTGTGCAAGTGTATTTATTTTTCATGCTTGATTTGTCTTTGATTAGGGTTTGCTAATTGATTGGTTTTAGTCTTTTCATATAAACCCTAATTACTAGCATTTATATAAAGCGATAAATTATGAAAAATAAAATTACTACGCTATTACATCATTAGGGGAGGGGGTGTACAAATTTACAAATGGGGATTGCGAGAAAATTAAACCTAATTATCTATTACAATCATATTGAATATTATACAAAATTGAAAATAAAATGCAAGAATGTAAATGAAAAAAGAAATGATTTTTGTTGTTTTTTATGAAAGGGGTTTTGTCTTGACCTAATTAAAGAAAATGATTAATTAAAATCAAATAAAATTAACTAAAACTAATTATGAAAAGAAATTAATTTCAAAAGATCTTTTAGGTTTTTTTATGAAAAGGTTTTAAATTAATGAAAATAAAATGAAGATTAATTAATTAAAATAACCTACGTTCTAAATTAAATTTAACTAGAAAATAAAATAATATACTAATTTATCCTAAGTCTAAAAATTAATTATTTTAGAAAAAAAGAAATTAATTTGTTTTAAGAACATATTTTTTAGTCTTTTTATTTTACGGAGAAAATAAGATACATAAGTATAAATAATAAATATAAATAAATTTGGATTTTTTTTTATGATTTATGAAAATAATAGTAATAATAATAATAATAATATTAATAATAGTAATAATAATAATAATAATAATAATAATAATAATAATAATAATAATAATAATAATAATAATAATAATAATAATAATAATAATAATAATAATAATGAAGAAAAATAAAATAAAAATAAAAATATAAAGAAAAGTCAGGGGGGTTAGAAAATGAAACAGGGAGCAAAATAAGCAAATAAAGATTAGGCCCAACAAAAGGGAAACCCAGCGCTTCAAAAATCCAAAAACTGTAAAAATGTGAAAAAGAAAAAAAACGCAAAAGGCAGCGCTGGGTCTTGAACTCGTGACCTTGAGGTTACCAGCGCGTTGCCTTACCATTGGGTGGATGTACATCCGTTAATATAACTGAAACGATAAATATATAATACAAAATGCACCCTGATTACACTTCATCTTCAACCTCCAGCCAAAGGACCTGTATCTTCTTCATCTCTCAACAAAAATGAAATGTTCAAACATGAAAGTCGTGGCATTTCTTTCCATGAATCCAACCATGTAAATAACTTAAGCTAACAGTCAAAGATGGACGAGAATTTTTCTGGCCCTAATTCAAAACCTAAAAATTTCAGAAAACTTCAACTCTAAAATTCTCTAAGCTCAGACCAGATAAATGCAAACTATGGATATGTGCAGCTTCATGGTAATGGTATCTACATTTTATCTTTATAAATGCAAGTCTAACAATGTCTAAATATGAAGATAGAAGTTCAAGAAAAATACCTCAAAATTGGAAATTGTGAAATGGATTTGAGCTTGTTTTAGGCAGTGGTGATGATCAAGTTAGCTTCCTTGGACCTCTAGGAAGCTAATGCAATGGCTGGCTTGAGTTGAGGGTGGCTGGAATGGCCTGGAGAAGTCTAACTGCAATGCTCTGTTTTTGGCTATGGAAGTTGATGAAGATGATGTTACAGTCTGCAAACAGGGACATGGATGGTTTGTATTTGATATGAGGAAGCTTTTGAAACTAAAAGGCCAAGAAATGCCCGAGTGGTTTTGAAGATTGAAGTTCAAAGTCAGATATGACACAAAAATTGAGGTTTTGTGCAATCTGGGTTTTCAGGGAATTTTGGAGTGCTTTCAATCGTGTGTTAGCTTGCAAATAACTTGTATAGTTATATGAAAGAGGTTTCAACACTTGAGGTGGTCTGAAACACAAGACATAGATTTATGGCTATGTTACTTGATTTTGAAGAAAAGTGAAAACATAGTTTCAAGGCATAGTACAAGCATGGCCTAAGTTTATGGGAGGCTCTAGACATGTTGTTTTTTCCTTTGACATTGCTTGTGATCATAAGGAACAAGTGTAAAGCTCTATGCATTGACTTTGTGATTAAAGCTTCTTTACAAGAATGGAATGGTTACTTTATTCCAAAAATGGAAATGCAACTTTGATAATGATTCAAATGCTTGGAAATGGATCCATATGTTGTGTAAACATTTAATTATGGAGTGACAAACAACTTTGAGGCCTGCAAAGTGAAGATTATGCAGCATAGGCTTGGATTTGAATTCTTGTTCATAATGAAATGGCTTGTAATTCAAGTTTGAAAACCCTAACTTCATCTCTTCGATTCTCCTTGCTCAAAAATGATCTCAAGGAGTTCTTGGACATTTTGGAAAGCTTTAAATGTGCTCTAAAAATCCTATTTGTATCACTTTTGAAAATTCCCCTTGGAACTATATGAAAAAGAGCCATGAAGTTAGGCCAAAATCCTGACCAAAACTAGGGCAAAATTTCATTAAGTGTTCAATTTCATGACCATGACTTTATGAATTAATAACTTGAGATCCAAGCATTTCTAGAAGAATTTGTGTAAAGCAATGTTGTATATATCATGGATATATACAACTTTCATGTTGAAAGTTTCTTTTGAATCCTCTTGCATCTTGGTGAAAAATTGGCTCAAAGTTATGAAAAAACATGAAGTTTTAAACACTTAGAAAAATTTCCCAAGTTAGAAAACTTTGACTTTTCAAAATGAAATATTAACTTTTTGATTTCTTGAAGAATAATTTTCATATTTTGACATGTTTTGATGAATTGTGATCTTTGACATTGGATCTTGACCAAAAAGTCAAAGTTTGACTTTTCAGTGTATAATTGACTTTTGATCAGCTGACTGAAAATTCACTATCAATCCAATTGATCTTGAGCAATGTTTTAGGTCATGCCATTAGGTCAAAATTATGCAATTTAACTCTTGATATAATGCTTCAAACCAATTAATTGGTCATTTTCTAGGTCAAAAATCAGAAATTGGCCCTTCTCAGTCAAAACCCTAATTTTGACCATTTTGCCCTTTTGATGATTTGATCAAATTTCTTGAGGAATTTTGGTCCAAACTTGATCAAATGATAAATATGAGTTTATAATGTTGATGTGGATCAAAAATTATGAATTTTGACTGTAAATTGGTCATAGTTTACTTTTTCCCCAATACAGCTGATTTTTAGGTCAACTGCTCAATTGACTGAGCAAAAGTGTGATCCAAGGCTTGAAACTTGACATGAGTAATCTTGGGGGTCTATAATGATCCATGAAAGTCATATGAATCATTGAAAGTTCAATTATCCTTGTGCAATCTTAAACCCTAATTTTGGTCATCAGTGCTTAAGGAGGTGTCTTGAGTTGATCATCCCTAGTGCAGTCTTGAACTAAGAGAGATCTTTGTGAGAAAATATTTGATAAATGAGAGGGAAAATTTTAGGGTACAACATCTTCCCCTGTTCAATCTTCTTAAACCTGAAGAGTTAGATTGGCGGATCCGCCATTCGTGACTTGAAGTTGAAAGATGATTGAACACTAGAGTGCCCAGAAATTTGCACTCGAAGATGGATGGTGAATGGGCTTATAGATGCCATTTGGAGGAATGTTGGTAAACACTGGAAGAAGTATCAGCACAAGTCTCTTGTTTATTTATACTAAAACTTGATGTTCTACCTGTGAGAAAAAGAGTTAGTAAAATGCAGATGCCTGCATGATGTTCACCAGATGTGGTACTATGTTAAATGCATATAGTATGTACATGCTATGATGTATGAATGTGAGATGTATGTTTTTGTCCGGGAAAATAAATCCCTGACTGCTTGCTGAAGAAATTCTGGGGGGTTGAATCCCTGATTGCTGTTGGGGATGAAGAATATGCATATCTTCAAACTTGTTGAAAGGATGCTTTCATTGGAGAATATCTCTTGAATGTCAGTTGTTATCTGGTCGGATCCAGGCTTCACAATCTGCTGAGGATGAAGTAGTCAACTGCTATCTGGTCGGATCCATGCTTCACGGTAACTTACTGGGGGAAGAGACGAATTAACTGTTATCTGGTCGGATTCCAGGCTTTGCAGAAAATTTTCTTGAAATTGAATAGTTATCTGGTCGGATTCAGGCTTCACAACAAACTTGCTGGGGATACGGAAGTTAACTGTTATAAGGTCCAATCCAGGCTTCATAGTAACTTGAAGTGGTAACTATTATCTGGTCGGGTCCAGGTTTCATGGTTTTTGGAAAGTTGTACTATTATCTGGTCGAGTCTAGACTTCATAGTGTCTCTCTGGGGATCATAGTTAGTTGTTATCTGGTCGGACTCCAGGTTTCATAATAAAATGTTTGAAAAACTGTTATCTGATCGGGTCTAGGCTTTGCAGATTTCTGAGGTTGATGAGGTCAATTGCTATCTGGTCGGGTCCAAGTTTCACTATAAACTGCTTGGGGATTTAGTTATTATCTGGTCAGTTTACAGGTTTCATAATGAATCTCTGAGGGTAATTACTATCTGGTCGGATCCAGGATTCACAACAACTTGCTTGAAAAGATGAAATTGAAAACTGATATCTGGTCGGATCTAGGTTTCACAGTAATTTGTTGGGGCAGAGGTAAACTCTACTGGGGAAAAGAAGTTAAACCTTGGTCGGATTGAGTCCAGGTTCTTCTATATCTTTGAAGAGTTAGACTATTATCTGGTCAGATCTAGGTTTCATAGCATCTTGCAATTGAGACCACTGTTATCTGGTTGGGTCCTGGTTTCAGATACTCAAATTGTTATCTGGTCGGGTCAAGGTTTCACTAATTTACCAGGGATAGTGGAAAACTCTAACGGAGAAGAGGAGTTTTGCTAATGATTTTGTAGGAATTAAATTGCTATCTGGTCGGGCCCAGGCTTCGGAAATTGAAGAAGTCAAACTATTATCTGGTCGGGTCCAGGTTTCAGTAATAACTTGAAAATTATGCTAATATCTGGTCGGGTCCAGGCTTCATAGTATCTTTTTGGAAATAGTAAAGGCTTTGCTGACGACTTTACTGGGGATCAGGGGTTGTGGCATTATGATTTGCAATAATCTGAGAGGAAAAATCAAACTGGAGAGTGTAGACTTAGTCGGGTAGGACAAACTTAGCTTAGGGATGATACACTCAGCTGGGGAGGATATACACATCTGGGGAATAACGGGCTCAGCTGGGGAGGATGGACTATGCCAGGGGAATACAGACTCGATTGGGGAGGATGTACTCGGCTGGGGAATTTTGTGGTTCCTCAATTGTTGTTGGGGAAATAAAACCTGTTGGGGAAATAACCCTATTAGGGAAATAAAACCTGTTAGGGAAGTGGGTTTCTTTTAGGACGAGATCCACGAGGCTTAAACTTGTAAAAATCGACTTAGCTGGAGAGAGAGCTACCAAGAGATTGAGACTCTGGTCGGGGATTATCCTATGCAAAGAGACTTTATGGGCAACTCCATTGGGGAAAGGTTTATTATAGCCGTCCTTGTGGGGATAATGATAATGAGATAACTCTGTGGGGATATTTCATATACATTAAAGAGATGCTTGTTGTTGGTTAGCAGGACACATGTGCCAAATAGTTTTAATTATGTTCATATGCATATGTTCATTCAATTTTAGTCATTGGACAAATTTGCATTCAAAACAAAGACAGAAATTTTGCACTTCAAAGTATATTTGTATTGATATTTTGCCCATGAATAGGCGTATTTGTACAGAGAGACGGAGATCTTAGTAAGAGGAAATTGTTGAAAGGAAAATAAAATTGAGAATGAAAACAAATAGCCATGTGAAATGATCTTATTGCCTTCCAACTCTACTATTGCCCCAATGTATTAGAATATCCCTTGTCGTTGATAGAAGTTGATTGGATTGATCTTGGACCGTTTGAACTTGGACCTTGGTGATAAAATTGACTGTGTTGATTCCACGGGACATAGTAATACGCTTTTAATCCTTAACTTTTGCCTGGACCTCCCTTTCAGGTTTTCAGCCCACCAGAATACCCTTTTTTCCCAAGTCGCCCTTTCAGGTTTTCAACTTGTCGGGTGTACAATCTTTTACATATATCCTTAATTTTTTCCCAAACCTTTTGGTTTGCCGGGATGCCCTTATTTTGCCTAGGTGTGTCAACCTAGCGGATCTCTTATGCGTAGTATTTTTTAACTATGCTCGCGTTTATAGGATGTGGGAAGTCTTCACCATCCATGGTAGTCAGCATCATGGAACCGCCAGAGAAAACTCTCTTGACAACAAATGGCCCTTCATAGGTGGGAGTCCATTTGCCTCTAGGGTCGCCTTGTGGTAGAATGATATGTTTTATCACCAAGTCACCAACTTGATATACTCGAGGATGATCTTTTTGTTGAAAGTCTTGATCATCCGTTTTTGGTACGTCTGACCATGGAAAACAGTAGCTAACCATTTTTCATCAATCGAGTTCAGCTGATCCAATCTCGTTTGAATCCACTCGTCTTCGCCTAGGCCTGCCTCATTCATGATCCACAGCGAGGGAGTCTGAACTTCCACTGGCAAAACAGCTTCCATGCCATAGACTAGAGAAAATGGAGTTGCCCCAGTTGATGTTCTAGCTGAAGTGCGGTAGCCATGTAGAGAAAACGGCAACATCTCATGCCAATCCTTATAGGTTACCAACATTTTCTGCACAATCTTCTTGATATTTTTGTTGGCCGCTTCGACTGCGCCATTCATTTTCGGTCTATGCGGAGAAGAATTGTGATGCTTGATCTTAAACTGAGTGCAAAGCTCAGTGATCATAGCATTGTTCAGGTTAGTCCCATTGTCGATGATGATCCTTTTGGGGATGCCATAACGGCAGATGAGGCTGTGTTTGATGAATCTGGCTACCACATTCTTGGTGACTGAGGCAAATGAGGCGGCTTCGACCCATTGGGTAAAATAGTCGATAGCAAAAAGAATGAAGCGATGTCCGTTGGAAGCAGTGGGCTTGATCTCTCCAATCATGTCAATGCCCCACATTAAAAATGGCCACAGAGCGGTCATGCCATTCAGAGGGATAGGAGGCACATGGACCTTGTCAGTGTAGATTTGGCATTTGTGACAAGTTCTTGAATGTTGATGGCAATCAGTCTCCATCATTGACCAATAGTAACCAGCTCTTAAGATTTTCTTAGCCATCGTATGTCCACTTGAGTGAGTACTGAAGAGACCATTATGCATGTCTTCCATGATCTCCTCTGCCTCCTTCTTGTCCACACATCGGAGTAGAGTTGAATCATGGTTGCGCTTGTACAATATCCAGTTACTTAGGAAGAATTTGGCTGCAAATCTTTGCAATAACTTTTTGTCATTGATAGATGCCCCCTCTGGATACTCTTATGCTTCAAGGTATCTCATCACCTCATGGTACCATGGATTTTCCGCATCGGTGTCAAGCTCATATCAATGCGCAGGTTCATCGAATCTTTCAATTGTTATCATAGGGGCTTCGTTGTCCCATCTGACCTTGAACATTGAAGACATGGTTGCCAAAGCGTCATCCAGCTGGTTTTCTTCCCTAGGGAAGTGCTCAAAAGTGACCTCTTCGAAGTAAGGAATTAGGGATAGCATAAGTTCCTTGTAAGGGATAAGATTAGGGTGTTTAGTGTCCCAATCTCATTTTACTTTGCTGATCACTAGGGAGGAATCCCCGAACACATCCAAATGCTTGATCCTTAAGTCAATAGCAGCTTTCAAACCTAAGATGCATGCTTCGTACTCGGCCATATTTTTTGTGCAATCGAAGCATAGTCTAGCAGTGAAAGGAGTGTAGAACTCTTTAGGAGAGATAATCACAGCACCAAATCTGTTACCTAAGGCGTTGGAAGCCCCATCGAATAACATAGTCCATCGGGATCCTTGTTCAGGTCCGTCATATGGTCCAGGTTTTGCACAGTCGGTTACCAGCATAATGTTCTCATCGGGGAAGTAGAAGTTCATTGACTGATAATCATCCACAGCTTAATGGGCCAAATGATCTGCTAGTACACTTCCTTTGATGGCCTTTTGAGTCGTGTATTGAATGTCATACTCAGTCAAGATCATTTTCCATCTGGCTATCAGTCCGGAAAGGGCAGGTTTCTCGAAGATGTACTTGATTGGGTCCATCTTAGAAATCAACATAGTGGTATGAGTCAACATATACTGTCTCAGCCGGTCAGAAGCCCATGCCAGAGCGCAACAAGTTTTCTCGAGCAGTGAATATCTGGTTTCACAGTCGGTAAACTTTTTTCTCAGGTAATAAATAGCATGCTCTTTTCGGTCAGACTCATCATGTTGGTCCAAAACACACCCCATAGAGTTCTCTAATACTGTCAAGTACATGATCAAGGGCCTTCCTTCAATTGGAGGCATGAGAATAGGAGGTTCTTGTAGGTATTCTTTGATTTTGTCAAAGGCAATTTGGCATTCATCATTCCATCTGACTACATGATCTTTCTTCAAGAGTTTGAAGATTGGCTCACAAGTAGCAGTCAAGTGTGATATGAAGCGAGCAGTATAATTAAGATGACCTAAGAATCCTCTGACTTCTTTTTCAGAATGAGGGACTGGCATTTCTTGGATGGCCTTTACCTTGGCAGGATCAACTTCAATTCCTTTATTGCTGATGACAAAACCTAGAAGCTTTCCAGATCATACTCCAAATGTGCACTTGTTAGGGTTTAACCTCAGCATGTACTTCTTCATCCTCTCGAATAATTTGTATAGGTGATCGAGATGTTCTTCTTCGGTTTGCAATATGGAAATCATATTATCCACATATACCTTTATCTCATGATGAATCATGTCATGAAATAAAGCTACCATAGCCCTTTGATATCTTGCCCCTGCGTTCTTTAATCCGAACGGCATGACCTTGAAGCAGAAGGTGCCCCATTGCATAACGAAAGTAGTCTTCTCCATGTCTTCGGGAGCCATCCTTATTTGATTATAGACTGAGAAGCCATCCATGGAAGAGAAGACTTTATGCTGAGCAATATTATCAACTAAGACGTCAATGTGTGGTAGAGGGAAGTCATCCTTTGGGCTTTCCCTATTCAGATCCCTATAGTCTACGCACATGCGAACTTCTCCGTTCTTTTTCGGCACTGGTACCACATTGGCAACCCATTGAGGATAGGATGTCACATCTAGGAACCCTGCATCAAATTGTTTCATCACTTCAGCTTTGATCTTTTCATACATATCAGGCCTCATGCGATGAACCTTTTTGTTTAACAGGAGGGCGGTCCTCTCTTATCGGTAGATGATGAACTACGATGTCGGTTTCCAACCCAGGCATATCTTCATAAGACCAAGCAAATACTTCCACATAATCATGCAACATCTGAACCAACCTGCTCTTGACACCACTTTCCAAGTTAGCGTCAATCTTGATTTCCTTCTTATCTGACTCAGTACCCAGGTTGATAACTTCAATTGACTCTTCGTGCGGCTGAATAGCTTTTTCCTCTTGTAATAAAAGTATGGCTAGTTCTCCCGGTATGTCACAATCTTCCTCGCCTTCATCTTCGGCTTAGTTGATAGGACATTCAAAGTTATAGTCGGCAATAGTAGAGTCATTGGCAATAGGATCCAGAGTGGATGTGGACCTGCAAGAGAGTGTGTGTGTGTGTGTGTGCATGTAAGATACATGGCTATTTTTAAAAAAATGTATTTGCAAGAAAGGAAAGACAATAAACACAAAAATTTGAATGCAAAAGAGTCCAATGTACTGAATGATCATATGATTAGATGAACATAAATAAAACCCTTGACAAATGGACCAAAGTGCCCCGGGCCAGGAAAATGGCAGAAAAGTCATTGTTAAAATATTATAGACAACATGTTCTTGAATTAAAAGAAAAGCAATAACAAGTAGATTACTCCTCAATGAAAGAGATGGGCACAAAGTCCTTTGTATGCCAATTCTTCAGCTCCATTGTAGTTGGATACACCCACTCTTCAAACGCAGTTCCTTCTTCAGAATCACCCACAGAGTTGACTTCATGGCTTCTAATGTAGAGAGGTAGCTTTCCAGCACGAGCACGCATCACTTCCTTTTGAACTTTAACGGTGAAGCCCCAACCAAACTTGTCCGCTTAAATTGGATATCGAGGAGTTGCCCCCAAGTATCGTAGTTTCCTTCTTTAATTGTTTCACGGACGTCTTTGACTGAAACCATCTTTGGCATGGCCTTAACAGCTTTAGACTCATCAGAAGAACATTTGGTAGCGGCAATCATCGGTGGTGAGACCTCAAAGGCTTGACACGGGGTCTCAATGAATTCTCCATCCATCTCTACGTACTTGAAAGAGTTAAGATGGCTTATCATAAACTCCTCTTCTCCACAGACGGTGACTATTCTTCCCTTGACTGGATATTTAAGTTTCTGGTGGAGGGTTGAGGTTACTGCCCCAGCTTTATGGATCCACGGGTGACCTAACATAGAAGAATAGGCAGGATGAATATCCATATATAGAATGTGGAGTTGAAGATTTGGGATCCCACTTTGATTGGAAGATCTACCTCTCCATGAAAAGTCCTCTTTGATCCGTCAAATTCCCTTACAATGATATCGCTTGGCTTCAAGGCTAAACCTTCACAGTCTAGACGGTCTAATGCCCCCTTGGGTAATACATTCAGAGAAGAACCAATGTCGACTAGCACATGTGCTAAGGTAGTCCCTTTACACTCGACAGAAACATGTAAAGCTTTATTGTGATTCTTCCAGAGAGGTGTTAAGTCAGCATATGAAAACCCTAAGCCATTATCAGCTGTCAGGCTAGACACGCAATTCTCAAATTGGTATATTGTTGTCTCATGGGGGACATGATCCTTTTTCAGGAACTTAATTATGTTCGAGCATGGGCATCAGAGCAAAGCAGCAATGACAACATTTAAATCTTAGAAGGGTTTTCCCCAACTGTTCTACAATCTTGAAGTCGCTTCTTTTTATGATATTCAAAATCTCGCCCATCTCGCGAGCAGAGGGTTCTTCATCAGCTACGTCCTTGGAGGGTACTTCAATTACATCAGGCTCAACAACCTTTTCCTTCCCTCTTGTATCTGTACTTGGCTTGGCAGCAGTAATGCGGATGGGATCCTTGTAACAACTGGTGGTGAGATATTGGGTGAAAATATTCTCCCAGTTCTAGTTACTTTACTTGAGCCCGCTATGTTATCAACATCGTTATCTTTTACTTCTTCGATCCATACGTCTTGTTTAATCCCATGATAGAATACTTCAGCACCATAATTCCATGGTACCTCCTTATTTGAAGAGTAGGGGATTGGTCTGGGATTGGTAATTATTAAGGGAGCAATAGTGTGTTCATTTGAAATCCTAATAGGACCTTTGGAGGTGATCCTAAGAGGCTTGTTTGAGATAGTAATAATGGAGAGGTCTTCACATTTGTTAATCAAACTCTTGACAAGTGGAGTCTTTTCAAATAGAATTTCATGGCTATCCATCAGGAATTATATGCCTTTCTTCAGCCCTTCACATCCATTGAGTTGTCTTGTACAACACATACAGTCTTTTTCACAGCCAGGGAAGATCCCAGCTTTCAACAAATTGTTCTTGATTACATTCAGCTGAGTAGTCAATTCTTTAACAGAGGCAACAAAAATTGTATCTTCAATGGCATTAACACTCTTGTCATGCTTCGGCATTGGAGCGGTAATTACATTCAGCGTTGGAGGAGGATCAAATTCAATAGTTTTGTTATCAATTAAATCCTGGATTTTGTTCTTTAAGACCCAGCACTGTTCAGTCTCGTGCCCGGGGCTATTTGAATGGTAAGCACATTTAGCATTCAGATTATACTTTGGTGACGAGGTGTCAGGGTTGGCGGGAGGATCGCATAATGTCACTAAATTACCCTTGGGAAAATGTTGAAGGGCTTGAGACAGTGACATGCCTAACCTCGTAAATTGTCTTCTTGGAGTTTCAAAACGTTGATGATTTGCAGATGGTCTTGGAGTAGGAGTTGGATTGGAGATTCAGACAACATTGATAGACGGGTGATCATTCTTCTTGGTATTGGCCCTTGCCCCATACACAGCATTGACTTCCTTCTTTGCAGCAAAAGGTTTCTTGATAGGATTGGGAGTGGAGGTAGATGCCACAGAGATCTTCCCACTTTTGATGCCACTTTCAACTCTTTCACCAGTTAAGATTAATTCGGTGAAACCAAAAGAAGAGCAACCAACCAACAGATTAAAGAAAGCACCAGATAAAGTTCCCATGAACATGTCGATGTGCTCCCTATCAGTCAAGGGAGGTTGGACCCTACTGGCAAGGTCTCTCCACTTTTGTGCATATTCCTTAAATCCTTCATTCTTCCCCATGGTCATATCTTGCAACTGAACCCTCGTTGGTGCCAAGTCGGCGTTGTACTGATACTGATTGTAGAAGGCAGTAGCTAAATCCTCCCAAGTATTGATACGAGAACCATCTAACTGATAAAACCATTCAAGTTGTGTTCCAGCCAAGCTCTCTTGGAAGAAGTGAACCCAGAGCTTCTTATCAGCAGTGTATGGTTGTATCTTGTGCACATAAGATTTCAAATGGAGTTTTGGACAAGAAACCCCATCGTACTTTGCAAAGATTGGTATTTTGAATTTGTGGGGAATGACTACCCCTGAGATCAAACCCAAATCATCAAAATCTAAACCGGGGACGGCTTGGATTTCAATAGCTTTCAATTTGTCTTCTAACTTCTTGTATTTGATATCAGCGGGTGGATATTGCTCGTTGAAATAATCATCATTGGATAGTTGATCATTGATATAGTTAGCCTGAGTAATCTTGACCTCACAAATTTGGTTCTCGTCTTCTTCAGATGAATCTCCTCCTACTGGGATTTGACGGACTGTCTCCTTTAACCTTCTACCCATGTTGAATAGAGCTTTCATCTTTGGCTTCTTCTTAACGGCCAGCAAAGCCATCATATCTTGCTGCCCCTTGGCTAGGGCTAGTAGAGTCTCCTGAAACTTAGAATTTTGGGTTTGGAGATCCTTCGCAGTTTGCTCTAGATCCATCTTGCTGAAATAAACAACAGAAAGATAAGGAAACTTGTTATGTGAAAACCTGTCATGTTATGATGCATGGAATATGTACATGCAAATGATTTCAAGGATTAATGAAATTTAAATTTGTATAGACAAAATAATGAACAAACGTTAATTTTCATTAGACAAAACAAGAAAGATTACATCATGACTCTTGGGCTTACAAAATAACTTTCTAAAATAAAAAGACCAGACGCATCCTCTTTGGCGTGAGATAAGCGTTCACACTCTGCTCTTCTTGTAGCTGCTTCGTGAGCTCCAAGACCCTCTTTTTACTAGAATAGAATTGAGCCTCATAAGTATCTCGTTCTTTCTTCATCTGGATCCAACCCTTTTGTAAGTCTACGAGAGAGGTAGGCATGTCGGGATGGAGGATAGTGTAGGGAACATCTCCTTCGACCACAAGCTCCACGATGACTGGTAAGATGGAGGGATAAGGTATCACAAGTTTCTGAGCACGAGCTCGTACCCATTTAAGGTAAGGCTCGAGGGGAATGAAATTATTATGTCCTAGTGTCTCGCTATCCACCTTGTTCAACATCCTCCAAACTCGGATAAACCTCTGACGGTAACCTTGATTTTCATCCTCGTAGTCGAATACCAATCCTTGGATAAGCATCTCATGGGGACCATCCCTCCGGGCATAACCAAACTGTCGTAGGTCTAAGCAGGGGTTGTAAGTGATACCTCCTCTAATTCCAAGCAAAGGGACATTAGGGAATTCTCCACAACGGTCGACGATAGTAACATTCTCCAAAGAGCGGGAACACCAATGAATATTTGAATGTTTGAGCATCATCAACCTATGTGACCACCTTGAACCTTGCTCGTTCTTCAATACGGATTGGGGAAGATGCGAAATAAACCATCTTGCCAAAAGAGGAGTACAACACAATAGGATACCTCTTTTCCTCATAGTATAGTGTGAAAGGAATGTAGGATGTCCCCTAGCAAGGTGGGCACCAGGTTACGAGACATGAAGACTTTGACGGCGTTCACATCTATGAGTTGATCAGGATTTGGAAACAAAACCATCCCATGGATGAGGAGAGTCACGATTTCCCCAAAGGCTTGCAAATCCAAAGAGTTCCAACAGTTTTGGGCTTTCTCAAACAAGAATTTTGCTAGGAAACCTTTGACACCACTCCTTGTTTCCCAATTAGTTGTGAGATCAGATGGTTGCAAGTGTAAGGCTTGAGAAATCTCTTCTGGCTTTGGATCTATTTCTGTACCGTTGAAAGGTAGCTGATTGAGAATGGGAATCCTCAAGAGTTTGGAGAATTCTTCCAAAGTCTGCACAAATTGATAATCGGGAAATGTGAAGCAATGGTGTAAAGGATCAAAGAACTGAAAGAGCACCTTCATCATGTCTTCATCAGTGTTGGAGGTAACCAAGTTTAGTAGGCGACCATGTCTTTCGGTAAATGGAGAATTTTCAGGAATCCTTGATGCTAACTCTTTGAGTTGATGAGGGATTCTTACGAGATTGACTTGAATGGTTTTCCTGCGAATAGAATCCATGTCCTACAAAACAGAACAAAGATAAATCCAAAAAATCCTTGAAATGGTTAGTGAGTATGAGTATGATGTCATGATGTTTATGATGTTATGTACAAGTATATATATACAAACAAAGCAAACAAGTTCTTAGGTTTAGGCTTGCATGGAGTCTCATAGGTAAGTACCCTCTTGGAGTTTAGTTGGCTCAAACCTATCCTAGTAATAGGAACCGGGTTCTAAGGAGAACAATATCACTGATTTGTTTCTTTGGGAATTGTTTCAGTGCAAGCCTTTTTAATGGCGACTGAAATATCTCAAAAAAACAAACCTCAATGAGTGTAGTATCGAGTATCTACCAACTTTGGACTGCACCAAATCCGGTCATCTCATTACGTCCTAATGGCCAAGTTGGTCAAGTAAAGGTTCTAAAAGTTCATTAGTGCTTCATGACATCACTCAGCGGCCTCGTATTCTCCTTGAATACTCAAGGGCTACTGGTACCCATAAATATGTCGCACTAACATAGCTATTTCTTAGACCGTGACGGTATACCCTGCACAGTTTCCACAACGTATTGCTACTTACCTATAAGGTATCCCAAATCTGGGTAGAGGATTCAAACTCAAACAAAGAACCATAATGTAAAGCATATAATGTCAAACAAAGAAAGCAAGTAAATATGATCTAACCCTAAGGTAACCCCACTTTTATACTAAATCCCCAGCAGAGTCGCCAGTTCTGTGATATAGTGGGAGGACTGACTTGGTATGTTTTGTATTTTATTGCAAATGTTACGGTTAGCAAGAGTCGCCACCGACTTTTCTTTTATCCAAAAGGAAAGGTGAAAAAGCACAGGAAAGACCTTTGAGATGTTTTCTTGAATTTTGGGGGTAGATTATGAAAAGGGAAGGTATTAGCACCCTTTTCATCCCTGGTTTTCCATGGGCTCTTAGTTACTTGCTAGATCACTTGATTTTGTTTGAAAATATGCTTTGTGTGGTTTTTTGAAAAGGCGCCATCGTTTAGGAAAACTTTGTAATGATTCTCGCTCGTAAGAATGTATACAAAGTGTTAATCTTTTGAAAATGTTTTCAAGTTTGAAAGGTGTTTTGAAAGTGTTGGTGTTTGTTATTGAAAATAGAAAGGATGTTTTGTTTTGAAAGTGAGCAAGTAACTAGGAACATTCTACCTACTCAAAAGTCGTTTATGTTTATTTACTCTTTTCTTTGATATTGTTATCTTACCATTGATTTGGTAAGTAACCCTATCTTTGGATGTAAATGGGACGGGCGTGGGTCATCGTATAACCATGATTAGCAATTTTGCAAGGTATCTTAGAATTTTTCTTTAGGGACTAAGATCATTTTGAAAGGCAACTTTTGATAGCATCATCGAGGGACTATGATCTTGTATTTTTGCTTGTCTTTGCTAAGATACCTCACATGCGTAATATGGTCATTTTTGTATGGCAACCAAGTGGATTTACCCTAGGGGTGCATGTGTGCAAGTGTATTGATTTTTCATGCTTGATTTGTCTTTGATTAGGGTTTGCTAATCGATTGGTTTTAGTCTTTCCATACAAACCCTAATTACTAACATTTATATAAAGCGATAAATTGCGAAAAGTAAACTTACTATGCTATTACATCATTAGGGGAGGGGGTGTACAAATTTACAAATGGGAATTGCGAGAAAATTAAACCTAATTATCTATTACAACCATATTGAATATTGTACAAAATTAAAAATAAAATGCAAGAATATAAATGGAAAAAGAAATGATTTTTGTTGTTTTTTATGAAAGGGGTTTTGTCTTGACCTAATTAAAGAAAATGATTAATTAAAATCAAATAAAATTAACTAAAACTAATTAAGAAAATAAATGAATTTGAAAAGGATTTTTATGTTTTTTTATGAAAAGGTTTTAAATTAATGAAAATAAAATGAAGATTAATTAATTAAAATAACCTAAGTTCTAAATTAATTTTAACTAGAAATAATATAATATACTAATTTATCCTAAGTCTAAAAATTAATTATTTAAGAAAAAAAGAAATTAATTTGTTTTAAGAAATGTTTTATAGTCTTTTTATTTTATGGAGAAAATAAGATACATAAGTATAAATAGTAAAAAGAAATAAATTTGGATTTTTTTTATGATTTATGAAAATAATAGTAATAAAAATAATAATAATAATAATAATGAAGAAGAAAAATAAAATAAAAATAAAAATATAAAGAAAAGTCAGGGGGGTTAGAAAATGAAATAGGGAGCAAAATAAGCAAAAAAAGATTAGGCCCAACAAAAGGGAAGCCCAGCGCTGCAAAAATCCAAAAACTGTTAAAATGTGAAAAAGAAAAAAAAAAGCAAAAGGCAGCGCTGGGTCTTGAACCCGTGACCTTGAGGTTACCAGCGCGTTGCCTTACCACTGGGGTAGTTGTATATCCGTTAATATAACTGAAACGATAAATATATAATACAAAATGCGCCCTGATTACACTTCATCTTTAACCTCCAGCCAAAGGACATGTATCTTCTTCATCTCTCAACAAAAATGAAAAGTTCAAACATGAAAGTCGTGGCATTTCTTCCCACGAATCCAACCATGTAAATAACTTAAGCTAACATTCAAAGATGAACAAAAAATTTTCTGGCCCTAATTAAAAACCTAAACATTTCAGAAAACTTCAACTCTAAAATTCTCTAAGCTCAGTCCATATAAATGCAAACTATGGATATGTACAGCTTCGTGGCAATGGTATCTACATTTTATCTTCACAAATACAAGCCTAACAATACCTAAATATGAAGATATAAGTTCAAGAAAATTAACTTAAAACTGGAAATCGTGAAATGGATTTGAGCTTGTTTCAGGCAGTGGTGATGATCAGGTTAGCTTCCTCGGACCTCTAGGAAGCTAATGCAATGGCTGGCTTGAGCTGAGGGTGGCTGGAATGGCCTGGAGAAGTCCAACTGCAATGCTTTGTTTTTGGCTATGGAAGTTGATAAAGATGATGTTACAGTCTGCAAACATGGACAAGGATGGTTTTTATTTGATATGAGGAAGATTTTGAAACTAAAAGGCCAAGAAATGCAAGAGTGGTTTTGAAGATTGAAGTTCAAAGTCAGAAATGACACAAAAAATGGAGGTTTTGTGCAATCTGAGTTTTCAGGGAATTTGGGAGTGTTTTCAATCGTGTGTTAGCTTGAAAATAACTTGTATAGTTATATGAAAGAGGTTTCATCACTTGAGGTGGTCAGAAACACAAGACATTGATTTATGGCTATGTTACTTGATTTTGAAGAAAAGTGAAAACATAGTTTCAAGGCATAATACAAGCATGGCCTGAGTTTATGGGAGTCTCTAGACATGTTGCTTTTGCCTTTGACATTGCTTGTGATTAGAAGGAACAAGTGCAAAGCTCTATGCATTAACTTTGTGATTAAAGCTTCTTTACAAGAATGGAATGGTTACTTTCTTCCAAAAATGGAAATGCAACTTGGATAATGATTCAAATGCTTGGAAAATGGCTCCATATGTTGTGTAAACATTTAATTATGGAGTGAAAAACAAGTTTGAGTCCTGCAAAGTGAATATTATGCAGCATAGGATTAGATTTGAATTCTTTTTCATCATGAAATGGCTTGTAATTCAAGTTTGAAAACCCTAACTTCATATCTTCGATTCTCCTTGCTCACAAATGATCTCAAGGAGTTATTGGAGATTTTGGAAAGCTTGCAATATGCTTTAAAACCACTATTTGAATCACTTTTGAAAATTCCTCTTGGAACTATATGAAAAAGTGCCATGAAGTTAGGCCAAAATCCTGACCAAAACTAGGGCAAAATTTCACTAAGTTTTCAATTTCATGACCATGAATTTATGAATTAATAACTTGAGTTCCAAGAATTTTTAGAAGAATTTGTGTAAAGCAATGTTGTAGATGTCATCGAGATCTACGACTTTCATGTTGAAAGTTTCTTTTGAATCCTATTGTATCATGGTGAAAAATTGGCTCAAAGTTATAAAAAACATGAAGTTTTAAACACTTAGAAAAATTTCGAAGTTAGAAAACTTTGACTTTTCAAAATTAAATCTTGACTTTTTTATTTCTTGATGAATAAGTTTCACATTTTGACATGTTTTGATGAATTGTGATCTATGACATTGGATTTTGACCAAAAAGTCAAAGTTTGACTTTTTAGTGTACAGTTGACTTTTGATCAGTTGACTGAAAATTCACTATCAATCCAATTGATCTTGAGCAATGTTTTAGGTCATGCCATTAGGTAAAAATGATGCAATTTAACTCTTGAGATCATGCTTCAAGCCAATTGGTCATTTTCTAGGTCAAAAATCAGAAATTGCCCCTTCTCAGTCAAAACCCTAATTTTGACCATTTTACCCTTTTGATGATTTGATCAAATTTCTTGAGGAATTATGGTCCAAACTTGATCAAATGATACATATGAGTTTATAATGTTTATGTGGATCAAAAATTATGAAGTTTGACTGTAAATTGGCCATAGTTGACTTTTTCCCCAATACAGCTGATTTTTAGGTCAACTGCTCAATTGACTGAGCAAAAGTGTGATCCAAGGCTTGAAACTTGACATGAGTAATCTTGGGGGTCCATAATAATCCATGAAAGTAATATGAATCATTGAAAGTACAATTATCCTTGTGCAATCTCAAACCCTAATTTTGGTCATCAATGCTTAAGGAGGTGTCTTGAGTTGATCATCCCTAGTGCAATCTTGAACTAAGAGAGATCTTTGTGAGAAAATATTTGATAAATGAGAGGGAAAATTTTGGGATACAAAAGTTAGAATCAAGGGTTCCTGAAAATTCTCCATTTATCAAAATACATGGTCGCCTCCTAAACTTGGTTACCTCCAACACTGATGAAGATATGATGAAGGTGCTCTTCCAATTCTTTGATCCTCTACACCATTGCTTCACATTTCGTGATTATCAACTTGTGCCAAATTTGGAATAATTCTCCCAACTCTTGAGGATTCCCATTCTCAATCAACTACCCTTCAACGGTACGGAAAGAGATCTAAAACCAGAAGAGATTGCTCAAGCCCTACACTTGCAACAATCTGATGTCACAACTAATTGGGAAACAAGGAGTGGTGTCAAAGGTTTCTTAGCCAAGTTCTTGTTTGAGAAATCTCAAGACTGTTGGAACTCCTTGGACTTGCAAGCTTTTGAGGAAATTGTGACTCTTCTCATCTATGGGATGGTTTTGTTTCCAAATCCTGACCAACTCATAGATGTAAACGCCGTCAATATCTTCATGTCTCGTAACCCAGTGCCTACTTTGCTAGGAGACATCCTACATTCTTTTCACTCTCGCACTATGAGGAAAAGTGGTATTCTCATGTGTTGTAATCCTCTCTTGGCAAGATGGTTTATTTCGCATCTTCCCCAATATGTATTGAAGAACGAGCAAGGTTCAAGGTGATCCCATAGGTTAATGACACTCAGACATTCAGATATTCATTGGTGTTCCCGATATATGAAGAATGTTACTATTGTCGACCGTTATGGAGAATTCCCTAATGTCCCACTACTTGGCATTAGAGGAGGTAACACTTACAACCCCTGCTCGGCCTTACGGCAGTTTGGTTACGCCCGAAGGGATGGTCCACATGAGATGCTTATTCAAAGGTTGGTATTTGACTACGAGAATGACGATAAAGGTGACCGCCAGTGGTTTATCCTAGCTTGGAGGATGTTGAACAAGGTAGATAGCAAGAAATTTGGGCACAAGAATTCCATCCCTCTTGAGCCTTATCTCAAATGGGTACGAGCCCGTGCTCAAAGTCTTATGATGCCTTACCCCTTCATTCTCCTGGTTATCATAGAGCATGTTGTGGAAGGAGATGTCCTATACACTATTCTTCATCCTAACATGCACACCTCTATCGAAGACTTGCAAAGGGATTGGATACAGCTTAAGGGGGAGCGAAACACTTTCGAGGCCCAATTCTACGCCAGCGAGAAGAAAGTTCTGGAACTCACCAAGAAGCTTCATGAGGAGTGGAGTCTAAACACCTACATCGCACCAAAGAGGACGCGTTCAACGTTTTTATCTTAGAGTTTTTGTATTTCTTTGTAAGCCCAAAGAGGCATGATGTACTCAAACTTTGATTTACTAATATAACGTGTGTTCCTTTTTTGTCTAAAGTAAATTGAAATCTCTAATTTCCTTGAAATCATTGCATATGCATCTTCATTCATCATAACACAAACAAGTTTCTTACCACAAGTCTCCTTATCTTTCTACTATTTATTTCAGTGAGATGGATCTTGAACAGACAATTAAAGATCTCCAGATGCAGAATGCTCAGTTTTAACAAATTTTCTTGACTTTGGCAAAAGGACAGGAGGATTTGAAAACTTTGTTGATCAAAGAAAAGAAGAAGAAAGTAAATAAATCAACCGGTGTTTTGAATCTGGGAAGAATGTTACCAGGGCCAGCCAGACGGACCCTAGACTTCGCAACATCATCAGGTGAAAAGGATAATCAAGAAGGGAAAAACAAGGAAGTGACTGACCTTCCAGAATCTGAAGAGGAAGAAGAGGGTGATTACTCTGAAGAGCAATATCCTCCAGCTGATGAGAAGTACAAACATCTGGAAGAGCGTCTAAGTGCAATAGAGATTCAGAAAGTGCCCGGGTTGGACTTTGAAGAGCTGGGTTTTGTGTCTAGGATTGTTATTCCACCAAATTTCAAGGCACCAGTATTTTCTAAGTACGACGGGGTTTCGTGTCCCAAGATGCACCTCCGATCTTATGTGAAGAAGATACAGCCTCACACTGCTGACAAAGATTTGTGGGTCCACTTCTTTCAGGATAGTCTATCCAGGACTTAGCTAGGTTGGTTCTAGCAACTAGAGAGGGCCAACATCCATAATTGGTAAGACCTGGCCGCTGCTTTTTATAAACAGTATCAGTACAATGCAGACTTTGCTCCCACCCGTACTCAACTCCAAAGTCTGGCTATTGGTTGGAGCGAGGGTTTCAAAGACTACACTCAGAAATGGAGGGACTTAGCAGGAAGCGTCCAGCCTCTCCTGTCTGAAAGGGAGCTAGTGGAAATTTTTATGGGTACCCTGTCTGGTCCTTTCTTTAATCATCTAATTGGAAGTTTCTTAGCCGGCTTCACTGAATTAATCTTGACCGGGGAGAGACTGGAAGCTGGGATTAAGAGTGGGAAGATCCAAAAGGACGCATCCTCCAGTACCGGGAGAAAACAATTCACTGGGAAGAAAGAGGTTGGTGTTGTGTACCCTTAAAGGAATCGGGACAGAACTGAACACCGTCCAATGGTAGGGGCTGTCATGATCCCTAAGCCTGCACCTACTCAACAAATGAACAACCAGCCTAGAACAGAAAGACTAGTAAGACAATTTACCCGAATAAATATGATGATATCTCAAGTCTTGCCACATTTGTTGAGATCTAATCTGGTAACCTTGCGGGAAGCTACGAAGAATCCCAACACTGCCTCTCCCCGTTACAACCCAAACGCCCATTGTGCTTACCATTCAGAAAGTCCAGGTCATGATACAAACGACTGTTGGGTTTTGAAAAACAAGGTGCAAGACCTTCTCGAGGAAAAAGAAATTGAATTTGGTGCACCTGAGATCCCAAATGTTATCACCACTCCTATGCCCAAGCACGGATGTAATGTTAACGTTGTTGAAGATGATGTGTTTGTTACCATTGTGGATGAACTTGTTACTCTGCTCCTGACCGTCAAGAGGAACCTATTGAAGGCCGGTTTATTTTCGGGATATGGCGAAGGCTGCCACCGTTGTTTATCCCTACTGTGATACGGTGGGAGAACTGACTTGGGATTTTGCGTTTGTGTTCGCAAATGTTTCGGTTTAGCAAGAGTCGCCACCAACTTTTTATTTTATCCTAAGGAAAGGTCAAAAAGCACAGGAAAGATCTTTGAGATGTTTTCTTGGGTTCGAGGAGTAGATTATAGAAAGGGAAGGTATTAGCACCCTTTCTATCCATGGTTATCCATGGGCTCTTAGTTACTTGCTTTAGATCACTTGCTTTGCTTTTCAATTGTTTGAAATGGTGCTTTGTGTGGTTTTGAAAGATGTTTTGAAAAGAGGCCATCATTGTGGCAATCTTTGTAATGATTCTTGTTTGAATGTATACAAAGGTGTTTTTGTATTTTGAAAAGTTTTCAATGTTTGAAAGTAGGGTTTTGAAATTGTGTTGTGAAGTGTGTTTTGAAGATAGCAAGGATGTTTTGCAAGCTTTGATCAAGTAACTAAGAGTTATCTGCCCTATTTTACTCAAAGATCTTTCTTATGTTTTTTTTAACCCTTTTAACAGTGTTGTTTCACCATTGTATTTGGTGAACAACCTTGTGTTAGGATGTTAAACGGGACAGATGCGGGTCATCATATAGACCATGATAGCAATAGTGTCAAGTATTTTTGGCAATTTTCTTGAGGGACTTGATCATTTTGTTTAGGCAACTCAGATAGCATCGTCGAGGGACTACGATCTTTTGTTTTGTTTTTGTTTTTCCAAAGTACTTGGCATGCTTATCATGGCCCATTTTTGAAGACAACAAGTGGATTGAAACCCTAGGGGTGGAAGTGTGCATTGTGGTTGTTTTTCATGCATTTTTGTCTTTGATTAGGTCAAGCTATTTGTTGGTTTTGATTTTGCATACAAACCCTAATTCTAATCATGGCATAATTGAAAGCTTAAAAGTGCGAGAATTTAAGTCCTAAGCTATTACAACATGATATAGGGAGGGGGGTACAAATTTGAATAGGGGATTATTTTGCAAGAAATATAAAACCCTAATTACTATTACATCCAAATTGAATTTACAAGGCATAATATTTAAATGTACAATATTTAAATAAAATAAATAAATACTAGGTAAAATGCATTATGCAAAAAAAGGTTTTTTTATGTATGTAAAGTATTTTCAATGGAAAGAAATGTAAAGAAATAAATAAAAAGTCAATTTTAATTATTTTTGTTTTTAGGGCAAAAACCCTAATTTCTTAAGAAAATAAATATAATGTATTTATTTATGTACAAAAATGTATTAATATGTATAAAAATAAAATATATCCAAAAAAAGGTATTTTTTAGTATAAATAATAATAAATATATATATATATATATATATATATATATATATATATATATATATATATATATATATATATATATATATATATATATATATATATATATATATATATATATATATATATATATATATATATATATATATATATATATATATATATATATATATATATATATATATATATATATATATATATATATATATATATATATATATATATATATATATATATATATATATATATATATATATATATATATATATATATATATATATATATATATATATATATATATATATATATATATATATTAAGTGTGTAAAAATAAAATAAATTATTTACAAAAATGTATATATTTCAAGAAAATATTTTCAAATGTGAATAAAAATAATAAATGAAAATAAAAGTATTTTTTTACATTATTTTTAAGTTTAAACAAAATAAATATAAAGTATTTAATCTATTAATGCTAGAAATTATTAAAATAAATACCAAATAAATATAAAAATTTATGAAAATATTTTTTAGGCATTTTTTATATTTGGAAATAAAATAATAAAGTCAGAAATAAAATTAAAATGCAAAAATGACAAATATACAAAGAAATGGGCCAGGGGATGTGAAACTGAAAAAGCAAGTGTTAGAAGCAAAACAAGCCAGCCCAACCCAATAACTTCATCTTCTTCCTCTGTTCAAACACAAAAAACGCGCCTTCTGTGTACAAACTGCTATCTCCTGATTCAGTGCTTTTTTGACAAAACTCAAAACATGAAACTTGTATAGCATCAAACAACGAATCTAACCATATAAAAAACTTAAGCTAACTCTCAAAGACCAGAGAGAATTTCTCTGGCCCTAATTTCTAACCTAGTTTTTTCATAAAGTTCATGGATGAAATTCTCCTAGCACGATTAATATAAATGAAAACTAAGCACATGTATGGTTTTAGGGCTATGAATACAACATCTTTCATTCACAAACCTAAGTCTAAATATTCCTAAATAGAGAGATAGAAGTTCATGAAATACCTGTTTCAGTTGAGTTCGAGCTGGACAATGTAGAAACTTTCAATGGTGCTTGAGGTTCTTTTGAGCTTGCCTGATGTCCACTGAACCTTTCCCAATGCTTAGTTTATTTTGAAGTGGCCTGAATCGTGCTACAGAACTCAACCTGCAAAGCTTCCAAACAAAAATGGCAATGTGTGTTAATGGAGTTACAGCAACTTGTGAATGGTCTGGATAGCTCAGGTATATTGATTGGAATGTGTTTGAAGTAGTTTTGGACAAAACGCACGAGGGGATTTGATGGTGGCTTGAAGTTTGCAAAACTGGCCCTGTTTTGCAAGAAAATGGAGATTTTGAGTATGAGGGTGCTTTAGGGGTGAAAGGCTCGTGCTTCTGGCTTGTGAGGATGTTACAAACTTGTTTGACAACCTTTCTTGAGTTGGTTTTATCAGATATGTGAGATACATCTTTTTGCCCGTTGACTTGTTTTGAAATCAAAGTTGGAAGTGAAGTGTGATAGGCCTGTACAGGCTATATCCAAGCATGCACCAACTTCTTGTACTATGTCTGAGATTGTGGAGCATATTTACTGCAAAGGAAGAAAGTCCAAGGCTCAAGACTAAGAAATTTGACATAAAGTGCTCTTTATGAAAATGGAAGTATGGCCTTTATGCTCAAAATGGAAAAATTCAATGTACAAAGCTCTCTTGATCAGAACAATGCCAATATCCAATGTATTTGCATTCAATTTTGGAGTGTAAATTGGTTTAGAGGCCTGTAATCATGTACTAAGCTAGTTTGGTCAGATTTGCAACTTGGTATGAACATGTTTTGGCCATGGTTACAAAGTGAGTTTTTGCCAACTTCAAGCATTCGATTCTCCCTAACCACAAAGGTGTTTGCGGAGTTCTTGGACAATTTGGAAAGCTTGCAACATGTAATATAATCCATATTTAAAATTCAACTTGAAACTCTAAGTGAAACTATGTGAAAAATGGCCAAGAAGATGGGTCAAAATCCTGCCTAAACTAGGGCAAAATTTCTCAAAGTTAAAAGTTTTAGGTACCCTTGTTCCAAAAATCATAACTTGAGATCCAAGATTCTTTTGAGAAAACTTTGTGAATAAAAGTTGTATACTTTGTGATGGACTACAAATTTCATGTTTTAAGTTTTGTTGAATCCATTTTCATCTTGGTTAAAAAATGGGACAAAGTTAGGAAAAAATAAGAACATTTCATAACTTAGAAAATTTCTAAGTTATGAAAATTTTACATTTTAAACCCTATTTTTTAATTTTGGGTTTCTTGATGAACAAGTTTCATAATTTGACATGTCTTGATGAAAAATGACCCTTGGCACTTGATTTTGACCAAAAAGTCAAAGTTTGACTTTTCAGTATACAGTTAAATTTTGATCAGTTGACTGAAAAATTCATCTGTCAATCCTATGCATTTGAGATCTTTTGAACTTGTTGGATGGGTCAAGACAGTGTCATTGAGTCCTTGAGTCCATGGTTGAGCTTGATTTTCCATTGGTTAGGTCAAACTGTCAAAAATTGCCTTTGTGCAATCAAAACCCTAAAAATGACCATTTTGCCCTTTTGGTGATCTGATCAAATTTCTTGTAGAATTGTGATCCAAACTTGATAAAATGGTTCATATGAGTTCATAATGTTGATGTGGGTCAAATTTCATGAGATTTGACTGTCAATTGGCCACCGTTGACTTTTTCCCCAATACAGCTGATTTCTAGGTCAACTGTCCAATTGACTAGGCAAAAATTTGAATCAAGGCTTGAAACTTGGTATGGACAAACTTGTGAGTCCAACATGAAGTATGAAAGTCACTTTGGGCATTGTGGGTCAAAACATCCCTGTGCAAACTCAAACCCTAATTTAGGTCAACAATGTAATGAGGTGTCTTGAGCAGAGCAAACCCTAGCCTAATCCTGAGTTCCAAGAGTCTTGTGATGAGAAATGTTGATGAAATGAGAGAGAAAATTTTGGGGTATAACAGTTTCCCCTGTTCAATCTTCTTGGACCTGAAGAGTTAGATTGGCAAGTTTTCCTTTCTCGACTCAAAGGTAAAAGAGGATTGGACACTAGAGTGCCCGTAAATTTGCACTCGTCAAAATATAGCTTAGGAAATGGGCTTACAGATGCCATTTGGAGATGGTAGAATCTTGCTGGAGATGGGCTTAAAGATGCCATCCAATAATGTTTGTTAAATTGAAATGTTGTAGGTCAGAAGAATGAGCATCAAAATGGTATCCGTGTCTGGAATGCATTTGAACTATATCTGGAGACTGAGTCTGTATGAGCAAAGGAACAGCGTCCATGTTTGGAGCGTATCCGAGCTGTAACTGTATTTGAACTTTGAATGAATATCAGAATGACTGCCATGTCTGGAGTGTATCTGTATTGTGAATGGGTAACAGAAACATTTGTGTATGGAGCAATTGTATGCTGGGATATGTTCTGAATGAGTGACAGAATGGCAACCGTGTCTGGAGCGTATCTGGATTGTATCTGAAGTTGAGATCCGTATGAGTAGCAGAATGACTTTCGTGTCTGGAGCGTATCTGAAACTGTAACTGGGATCTGAATAAGCGACAGAATGACTTTCGTGGCGACTGCACTGGGGAGAATCAAGTTGTTGGTGTAAGGGCCAGAATGGCATCCGTGTCTGAAGCGTATCTGAACTTGTAGTTGATAGTTGAATCTGAATGAGAGGTAGAATGGTTGTCGTGTCTGGAGCGTATCTAGTTTGTATCAGATTTCTGAAGTCTGAATGAGTAGTAGAATGACCGCCGTGTCTGGGGAGTATCTGTACTGTATCTTGACTTGAAATTTTGAATGAGTAATAGAATAACCGTCGTGTCTGGGGTGTATCCTCACTGTATCATAAAAATTGTTAACGATAGCCTTTTAATCTTTTCCTGAAAAGGGTAAAATGTTAGCTAAAACATAAAGTTATGTTGCATGATATGTATGATGCAATGAATTCTGTTTCATCAATGTTTATGATATATGAATGTAATGGTTATGCATGTAAGCTGAGTAGTTGTCTTGCTGAGGAGAATAAATTCTTGACTGCTGCTGGGGATTGAAAATCCTTTGGCTGCTGCCGGGGAAAGTAAATCCTGACCGATGTTGAGGACTCAAAAATCTTTGTTGAAGATGAGGAAACCTTGCTGACTGCTTGGGGATTAAAGATCTTTGTTTGTTTGAGAAGGAGAAATCCTGGGACCACTGCTGGAGATTGAAAATCCTTGGCGATTTGTGGGGATTCACAAGGGCTCCAATAACTTCTGCGGGGAATGAGGATCCTTCATGACTTTCCTGGGAAATAGGGAAAACTCTGAAAATCTCTACTGGGGAATTAAAACATGGGAGGCTTCTGCTTGGAGAAATGAGACCGAGAATCTTCGATCTGCTGGGAGATAACTCTGTGGGGAGAATGTTTACTCGGCCGGTGAAATCAGGAGCTTTGGGTTGTATGCCAAACTACTGAGGAAGCATCCCAGTTGGGGATAAGCTAAGAAGTTAACTGTTATTCGCTTGGTTCTCAGACTTTTAAGATAGCCTGCCGGGGAAATTGGGGGAAGTTGAACAGTTCCCACCGGGGGTTGGTGGTTGGAAATTTGACTTCGTTGGGGAAGAAGGTTTAGAATATTCTGGTTCCGCTGGGGATAAGTATTTCACGGTTTTCGGGCTCCACTGGGGATCGGGAGTTGAACTCTGATGGGAACTTTGAAACTTAACTCAGTTGGGGAATCAAGTGTAGAATGCACTGGCTCTGTTGGGGATCTTGAAGCTTAACTCTGCTGGGGACATGTACTCCAAATTTTAGCTTTGTTGAGGATCTGAACAAGGTATTGTAGAGGATTTCTTCTGGAATGGCACAAAGATATCTTCCTACACCTTCAACCTATCAGTAAATATCCTTTCTCGATTTCATTTTATTTGTAAGCAGTGATTATATTCAAATGCATATGCCTATTTAACAAAACATTGGACGTTTTCAAATAAAACATAAGTGTAAAAAGAAAAGAAAGGTAAGCAAATTTCTGCACTTTGAAATATCTTTGTATCAACTTTCATAAGTATCTTTGTACAAAGGAGACAGACATCCTAGTAAGAGAATTTTGTCGTGAAAATTGAAAAAATTTATACAAAAGAAAGATGGCTATGTGTAACAATTCCATGGGATTCCCATTCTGCTATAGCCTTCACAACTTTGAGTATCTTGTCCATTTGCTGCTTCATCCGTTGATGACTGGATTGATCAGAAGCTTGGAGCTTGTTGGTGAAGAGATTGTTCTTAAAGTGATCCTACGAGACATAGTCATACGCTTTAATTCCCTAACTTTTGCCTGGATCGCCCTTTCGGGTTTTCGATCCACCGGGAAACCCTTTTTTGCCCAAGTCGCCCTTTCGGGTTTTCAACTTGTCGGGTGTACAGATTTTTTTGTTTTATCCCTAATTTTTTCCTGAACCGCCCTTTCGGGTTTTCGATTCACCGGGATACCCATTTTTGCCCAAGTCGCCCTTGCGGATTTTCAACTTGTCGGGTCGTTTTATGCGTAGTATCTTTTGACCATGTCTGCATTCGCAGGGTGCGGCAAATCGTCGCCGTCCATGGTGGTCAAAATCATTTCCCCACCAGAAAAGATGCTCTTGATCACAAATGGTCCTTCGTAAGTAGGAGTCCACTTGCCCCTGGGATCACTTTGCGGCAAGATGATCCGCTTGATTACAAGATCTCCGACTTGGTATACTTGACGCCTGACTTTCTTGTTGAAAGCCTTGATCATCTGTTTTTGATACGTTTAACCATGACAAACAGCAGTAAGTCGCTTCTCGTCGATCAAGTTAAGTTGATCAAGCCGGGTCTGAATCCAATCGTTTTCACTTAAACCGGCATCCTTCATAATCCTCAAGGAAGGAATCTGAACTTCCATAGGCAAAACAACTTCCATGCCATATACCAGAGAAAAGGGGGTTACCCCTGTTGAAGTACGTGCCGTGGTACGATATCCATGCAGAGCAAACGGTAACATCTCATGCCAGTCCTTGTAGGTGACTGTCATCTTTTGAATGATCTTCTTGATATTTTTGTCTGCGGCTTCAATAGCACCGTTCATCTTCGGCCGATAGGGAGATGAATTGTGATGATAAATCTTGAATTGTTCGCATAGAGCGGTGATCATGGTGTTGTTCAAATTTGTACCGTTGTCCGTGATAATCCTATCGGGGATACCATACCGACATATGAAGTTCTGCTTGATGAAGCGGGCAACCATATTATTTGTAACAGAGGCGTAGGAAGCTGCTTTGACCCACTTGGTGAAGTAGTCAATACCCACCAGGATGAAGCGATGTCCATTGGATGTCGTAGGCTTGATCTCTCCAATCATGTCAATGCCCCACATTGCGAATGGCCAAGGAGCTGTCAGAACGTTGAGAGGAACAGGAGGAATATGTACCTTGTCGGCATAGACTTGGAATTTGTGGCAGGTACGGGAATGTTGATGACAATCAGCTTCCATGGTAGACCAGTATTAGCCTGCCCTTAGAATCTTCTTAGCCATTGTATGTCCGCTCAAGTGGGTGCCAAATGTGCCACTATGTATCTCGGTCATGATCAACTCTGCTTTAACCTTGTCCACACAACAAAGTATAACACAATCATGGCTGCGCTTATACAGGATGCCATTTCTTAGGAAGAACTTGGCAGAAAATCTCCTTAGGAACTTTTTGTCATTGACTGAAGCTCCTTCAGGATATTCTCTAGTCTGGAGATACCTTTTGATTTCATGAAACCAGGGTTGTTCCACTACTTCTTCGGTTTTAATCTCATGACAGTGCACAGGTTCGTCCATTCGCTTGATGGTGATTTGGGGAGCCTCATTATCCCAGTTGAGTTTAAACATGGAAGACATTGTAGCCAGAGCATCGGCTAACTGATTTTCTTCTCGCGGGAAGTGTTCAAAGGTAATCTGCTCGAAATGAGGCAATAATGTCAGGACATGTTCTTTGTATGGGATAAGATTAGGATGTTTGGTGTCCCATTATCCTTTGACTTGACTGATAACCAAAGCCAAGTCCCCAAATACAACCAAAGATTTTATTCCCAAGTCTATAGCAGCCTTGAGACCAAAGATGCAAGCTTTATATTCAGCCATGTTGTTGGTACAACTGAAGCAAAGTCAGGTAGTGAAGGGTGTATGGCAACCTTCCGGAGAAATGAGTACCGCACCGATACCATTGCCAAGTGCGTTTGAAGCACCATCAAAGTACAGGGTCCATCGGGATCCTTGTTCAGGTCCATCATACGGTCTGTTACCTTTAGTGCTGTCCAATGTCATGATGTCCTCGTCAGGGAAGTCGAATCTCATAGATTGGTAATCTTCGATGGCTTGATGAGCTAGATGGTCAGCTAGTACACTCCCCTTTATAGCTTTTTGGGTAGTATACTGGATATCATACTCAGTCAGGATCATTTGCCATCTAGCGATTCTTCCAGATAAAGCAGGCTTCTTGAAGATATACTTAATCGGATCCATCTTGGAAATCAGCAAAGTGGTATGAGTCAACATATACTGCCTTAGCCGGCGAGTAGCCCATACCAAAGCGCAGCAAGTTTTCTCGAGTAGTGAGTAGCGAGTCTCACAGTCGGTAAACTTTTTGCTAAGGTAATAAATGGCATGCTCTTTTCGGCCAGACTCGTCATGTTGGCCCAGTACGCACCCCATTGAGTTATCCAAAACAGTCAGATACATGATTAACGGCCTTCCTTCGACGGGTGGCATCAGAATAGGAGGTTCCAATAAATACTCCTTGATCTTATCAAAAGTAACTTGACAATCATTCTTCCATTCAACTACCTGATCTTTCTTAAGCAGCTTGAAGATTGGCTCACAAGTAGATTTCAGGTGAGAGATGAACCTCGCAATATATTTTAAGCGTCCCAAGAATCCTCTAACCTCCTTTTTAGTGCGGGGGGCAGGCATTTCTTGTATAGCCTTCACTTTAGCTGGATCAACCTCAATGCCTTTGTTGCTGACAATAAATCCCAAAAGTTTACCAGACCTAACTCCAAAGGTGCACTTGCTTGGGTTCAATCTGAGCTTATACTCCTTCAACCTGGCAAACAACTTTTGCAAATGATCAAGGTGTTCTTCTTCTGTCTGTGATCGAGCTATCATGTCGTCTACGTAAACTTCGATCTCATGATGTATCATATCATGAAACAAAGCTACCATGGCGCGTTGATAGGTTGCCCCTGCATTCTTCAGTCCGAATGGCATCACTTTGTAGCAGAAGGTACCCCATTGCGTGACAAAAGTAGTTTTATCCATGTCCTCGGGGGCCATTTTGATCTGGTTGTATCCCGAGAATCCGCCCATGAAGGAAAAAACCTTGTGTTGAGATGTGTTGTCAACCAAGATGTCGATATGTGGCAGTGGAAAATCATCCTTGGGGCTAGCCCTGTTTAAATCCCGATAGTCCACACACATTCTAACTTTGCCGTCCTTCTTAGGCACGGGCACAATGTTAGCAACCCATTGTGGATAGGAAGTAACAGCCAGAAAGCCAGTGTTGAATTGCTTCATTACCTCCGCTTTGATCTTCTCAGACATGTCGGGCCTCATTCGGAGAACCTTTTGCTTGATCAGTGGACAGTCTTCTCTTGTAGGGAGACGGTGAACCACGATATCTGTGTCTAGTCCCGGCATGTCTTCATAAGACCAAGCAAAGATTTCAACATATTCGTTCAACAACTGCACTAAGCGCTCTTTGACACTTGGTTCCGGGTTGGCACCCACTTTTACCTCTTTCTTGTCTTCCTCTGTCCCCAAGTTGATGGTTTCTAGCAACTCTTCGTGAGGCAGAATAGCCCTCTCTTCTTGTTGCAAAAGTCTGGCTAACTCTCCCGGCACTTCACAGTCTTCGCCAACTTCGTACTCAGCATGATTGACCAAATCTTCAGAGTTACCGAAGGCTAAAGCAGAATAGTCACCCATGGAATCCGGAGTGGATGGGTACCTGCATTTGTGAGTGTGGGTGTGTGTAAGGGATAGCCATCCTTAGACAAAACAAAATGCAAAAGGAAAGAAAATGAACACAACAGTTTGTAGATGAAGACTTCCAATGATTCATTAAAACATGGCATATGATAATGAAGAAAATCAAGCCCTTACAAATGGACCTACATGCCCCGAGCAAGGCATGAGGTGAAAATAGTGTACGAATTGTTTAGTTATTACAGTCCAAAATAGGAAATTGTTCAAAGATAAAATTACTGGTTGATGAAGGTGATGGGAATAAAATCCTTTGCTTCCCAATTGCTTAAACCCCCTTTGACGGTTGGAAAGATCCAATCTGCGAAGTTGTCCTCTTCATCTTCATCTTCAACAGCATTAATCCCGTGATGGGTGATTTTGACGGGTGGTCCTCCAGCTTTGGAGCGACGTGTAGCCTTTTGTCCTGCAGCGGTAAAACCTAATCCAAACTTGTCCGTCTTATGGGGAAAATCAAGCAATTTCCCCCATACTGTACTCTTCCCTTCTTTAATTACAGCCTCTGCGTCCTTGAGAGATGCCATCCTAGATACATGCTTGGGAACGATAGGCACCTCAACCATTGTCTTCGCAACTGCTACCTCAGGAGAAACTTCCTCAAAATGTTGGAAAGGCGTTTCGATGAACTCGCCATCCAACTCCACATAGCGGAAGGAATTGAGATGACTTATTATGTACTCTTCCTCGCCGTGCACCATTATAATTTTACCCTTAACAGGATATTTCAACATTTGGTGCAAAGAGGAGGTAACTGCCCCAGCATAATGGATCCACGGTCTTCCTAACAAGCACGAATATGAAGGACGGATGTCCATCACATAAAAGGTGGAGTTAAAAACTTCTGTGCCTACTTTGATAGGAATGTCAAACTCTCTGTGAACCATTCTTTTGGACCCATCAAAGGCCCTAACGATGATGTTACTAGGTTTAAGGGTCAATCCTTCGCAGTCCAAACGGTCTAAGGCTTTCTTCGGCAGCACATTCAAGGAAGAACCAGTATCAACTAAGACATGGGCGAGGATGGTTACCCTGCATTCAACTGAGACATGTAGCGCGGCGTTGTGTTTCCTTCCTTTGGGAGTCAAGTCAGCATCGGAAAAGCCAAGGCCATTATCAGCAGTAAGAGTGGCCACACACTCTTGAAACTGGTCAGCCGAAGTTTCTTAGGGCACGTGTCCCGCCTTCAAAAATTTGATCAGGGTCTTAGCATGGGCCTCAGAGCAGAGTAGGAGAGCTAACATTGAAATTTTAGAAGGGGTCTGCCCTAGCTGTTCCACGACGTCGTAGTCACTCTTTCTGATTATTTTCAAGATTTCATCCATTTCTTTCTGGGTGGTTTCGGGGATAACCACAGCATGAGCCTTCGTCCTGACAGGCGCTTCTAGTATCCCTTTACCCTTGTCGGTAGTATCAACAGACGGTCTTACTTCAGGAGTATCCAATTCTTCAATTATCGGATCTTGCACAGATGACTTAACAGGTACAGAAGCTTTCGAGGGTCCGAAAACTGCTCGGGGGGGAGCAATCTCCAGAGAAAAGATCTGACCGCTGCAGGTTATCTTGCTTGTTCCTGCAATGTTCCCTATATCAGGGCTTTCCTCTTCAGAATTCTCTTGGACTGCTTCAATCTGTTTGATACCATGATAGAGGATTTCTCCTCCATAGTTCCATGGTATAGTTTTGCTAGATTGATACGGGACGGGCCCCGGCATGGTGATTTTTAATGGTACAAACTCGGGAACAGGTGTAATCTTGACAGGCCTTTTGTAAGCCTTGGGAAGATTGTCGAATATGGTTATAATTGCAATATCATTGGTTGGAGTAGCAAAAGTAGCAGGAGTAACAGGAGTGAAGGTATCAACAGGGGTCTTTTGGAAGAGTATCTCTTGGGTATCCATCAGGCATTGGACACCTGATTTCAACATTGGGCAGTCAGCTCGTATGTTTAAAAAAAAGTAGCAGTCTTTTCCGCAGCTTGGGAATATCCCGGCTCTCATTAAATTCTCTTTAATCACTGATAAGGGAGTCAAAAGGTTAGCAACATCGGTAACATGAAGGTCTTCCATAACGGCATGAACATTATGACTGTGCTTGGGCATTGGGGAAGAAATCACATTGGACTTCTCAGGAGCATCAAATTCTATTTCCTTGGCGTCAATCAGGTCTTGGATTTTGTTCTTAAGCATCCAACAATTATTGGTATCGTGCCTAACACTGTCAGAGTGGTAAGCACACTTCGCATTAGAGTGGTAGTATGGATAGGAGGTATTAGGGTTCTTTGGCGCTTCCTTCAAACTGGTCAGATTCAGCTTTAACAAATGAGGGAGTACTTGAGTTGGCGTCATGTTGATTCGGGTGAACTGCCGTTGTGGCCTTTCTACCCGTTGTTGATTAGGTCCCGACTGATTGCTGCGAGGTTGATCATTTGAAGAGTTTTGAATCATCACGGCCCCTACAGTTGGCCGGCGCTCGGTTCTTCTCTGATTTTTCTGAGAGTAAACATCAGAGGCTTCCTTCTTAGCTGGGAAGGTTTTCTTAACAACAGTGGACGTGGAGGTATCTTTCTGAATCTTACCACTTTTAATACCGGCCTCGACCCTTTCGCCGGTAAAAATTAGTTCAGTAAATCCCGCGGAGGAACTCCCGATTAAATGATTGAAGAAAGGGCCAGACAGGGTCCCTAAAAACATGTCAACCAGCTCTCTATTCGATAATGGTGGCTGCACCCTTCCAGCCATATCACGTCACTTCTGGGCATACTCTTTAAATCCTTCATTAGAAGCCATCCCTATACTTTGTAGCTGAGTACGAGTGGGCGCCAAATCAGCATTGTATTGGTATTGACGGTAAAAAGCAGCAGCTAAGTCTTCCTAGTTATGGACCTCTGATCTCTCGAGTTGATAGAACTAGTCCAATTGTGTACCTGACAAACTGTCTTGAAAAAAGTGTTCCCAGAGGTCTTTATCAGATGAGTGAGGTTGGATTTTTCTGACATACGATCTCAGATGTATCTTTGGGCAGGACAGACCGTCATACTTAGCAAATGTTGGTACTTTGAAATTGGGAGGAATGACGATCCCAGCAACCAACCCTAGTTCTTAAAAATCTAAACTAGGTACCCTTTGCAACTCCATGGCTGCCAATCTATCCTCAATATTCTTATATTTATCATCTGCCGGGGGATATTGTTGTTCGGAGTAGTCTCCGTCTTCTTCCTCTTCCTCCTCTTCAACTTCAGATTCAGAAGGTCCCGCATCTCCTTTTCCTTTACCAGCCCCTTCGTCAGACGTTGAGGGGAACTCGAGAACTTTCCTAGCATTGCTTTCAAACCTTCTTCCCATAGTGGCTACTCCGGGCCTTTTCTTCTTTTTCTCTTTATCTTTCCCCAACAGCGCTTTAAGATCCTCTTGACCCTTTGCTAAGGTCATGAGGAGTTTCTGGAATTGAGAATTCTATGCTTGCAGATCCTTAACCGTCTGCTCCAAATCCATCTTGCTGAAATAAACAACAGAAAGATAAGGAAACCTGGTGTGAAGACCTGTTTATGCATATGATGAATGATATGTTATTCATGTAATGCATTCAAGGATTCATAAATTCAAATTTGTTGCAAACAAAAAGGAACACACGTCATATTAAGAAGAAATTGTTAGTACATAAGTGCCCCATGGGCAAAATATTACAAAATTCTTAATGTAAAAAGACATTGCGCATCCTCTTTGGTGCGATGTAAGTGTTGAGAATTTCCTCCTCATGAAGTCGGCGGGTAAGCTCCAAAACCTTCTTCTCACTGGCATAGAAGCTGGCTTCAAAAGTATTTCGTTCTTCCTTGATTTGGATCCAACTCTTTTGCATTTCTTCCCATGATGTTGGCATGTCAGGATGTAGGATGGTGTATGGAACCTCTCCTTCCATAACAGGCTCTTTGATCAAGGGGAGAATGTGAGGATATGGCATCATAAGATTCTGGGCGTGGGTTCGTACCCACTTGAGATAAGGCTCAAGGGGGATGGAATTCTTGTGCCCCAGTGTCTTACTATCCACTTTGTTGGGCATCCTCCAAGCTCTGATGAACCTTTGTCGAAGTCCTTGCGCATCGTTGTCGAAGTCAAAAACTAGGTCAGGAATCAGCATGTCATGAGGGCCATCCCTCCGAGCATATCCAAACTGTCTTAGAGCTAAATAGGGGTTATAGGTAATGCCTCCCGTAATGCCAAGTAGAGGGACATTAGGAAATTCCCCACAACGATCAATGATGATGACATTTTCTCTGGACCAAGAACACCAATGTACATCAGAATGTGTGAGGGTCATCAACCGTTATGACCACCTTAAACCCTGCTCATTCTTCAAAACTGATTGTGGAAGGTGAGAAATAAACCACCTTGCTAGGAGAGGAGTACAGCACATGAGAACGCCTTTTTTCCTCATTGTTCGTGTGTAAAATATGTGTAGGATGTCCCCAAGTAATGTAGGTACAGGATTCCGGGATATGAAAATCTTGACAGCATTCACATCTATAAGTTGATCAGGGTTTGGGAATAGGACCAACCCATAGATAAGGAGTGTCACAATCTCTTCAAAGGCTTGTAGATCAAGAGAATTCCAGCGGTCTTGTGCCTTCTCAAACAGAAACTTTGCCAAGAAACCCTTGACACCACTTCTGGTTTCCCAATGTCCCTTGATATCAGATGGTTGCAAGTGTAATGCTTGAGCAACATCTTTAGGCTTTGGTTCTTTTTCCGTACCGTTGTAGGGTAGTTGATGAAGAATAGGAATTCTCAGGAGTTGAGAAAATTCCTCCAAAGTAGGTACTAATTGGTAATCAGGGAATGTGAAACAGTTGTGTAGGGGGTCAAAGAACTGGAAGAGAACTTTCACCATGTCTTCTTCAATGTTGGAGTTGACCAAGTTAAGAAGCCTACCATGTCTTTTGCTGAAGAGAGAATTCTCTGGAATCCTGGATGTAAGCTCCTTGAGTTGGGGAGGGATTCTCACAAGGTTGATTTGAATTGTTTTCGTGCGAAGAGATTCCATGACCTACAAAACAAGAACAAAGATGAAGATCCAAACCCTTGAAATGGTTAGTGGATGCATATGATGCTTTATGATGTTCATGATGTATGCACAAGCACGTGTACAAGCAAGTCACACAAAACCCTAGTTTCAGGCTTGCATGAGGTTTCATAGGTAAATACCCTCTTGAGTTTAGTTGGCTTAAACCTGTCCAATAAATAGTAACCGGGTTCTAAGGAGCTCAATATCACTGGATTGTTTTCTATGTTCATTGTTTTGATTTAGCCACTTAACTAGCGACCAAAATATTCCAAGAAAACAACCCTCAATGAGTGTAGTATCGAGTATCTACCAACTTCGGACTGCACCAAAGCCGGTCATCTCACTACCCCTAATAAAAGGCCAAGATGGTCAAGTAAGGTTCTAAGAGTTCATTAGTGCTTTATGACATCACTCAGCGGCCCCGTATTCTCTTTGATTGACTCAAAGGCTACCGGTACTCACAAAATTGTCACACTAATATAGCTATTGCTTCAACCATGTCGGTATACCCCGCACAGTTTCCACAACGTATTGCTATTTACCTATGAATGTTTCCCAAATCCGGGTAGAGGATTTCAAGCCCAAACAAGAGAACCAAATGTAAACAATCAAAAGCAAACAATATAATCATGCAAAGGGTGATCTAAGCCCTAAGGTTACTCCACTTTTAAAGTTTTCCCCAGCAGAGTCTCCGGTTCTGTGATACGGTGGGAGAACTGACTTGGGATTTTGCGTTTGTGTTCGTAAATGTTTCGGTTTAGCAAGAGTCGCCACCGACTTTTTATTTTATCCTAAGGAAAGGTCAAAAAGCATAGGAAAGACCTTTGAGATGTTTTCTTGGGTTCGGGGAGTAGATTATAGAAAGGGAAGGTATTAGCACCCTTTCTATCCATGGTTATCCATGGGCTCTTAGTTACTTACTTTAGATCACTTGCTTTGCTTTTCAATTGTTTGAAATGGTGCTTTGTGTGGTTTTGAAAGATGTTTTGAAAAGAGGTCATCGTTGTGGAAACCTTTGTAATGATTCTTGTTTGAATGTATACAAAGGTGTTTTTGTCTTTTGAAAAGTTTTCAATGTATGAAAGTAGGGTTTTGAAATTGTGTTGTGAAGTGTGTTTTGAAGATAGCAAGGATGTTTTGCAAGCTTTGATCAAGTAACTAAGAGTTATCTGCCCTATTTTACTCAAAGATCTTTCTTATGTTTTTTTTAACCCTTTTAACAGTTTTGTTTCACCATTGTATTTGGTGAACAACCTTGTGTTAGGATGTTAAACGGGACAGGCACGAGTTATCGTATAGACCATGATAGCAATAGTGTCAAGTATTTTTGGCAATTTTCTTGAGGGACTTGATCATTTTGTTTAGGCAACTCAGATAGCGTCGTCGAGGGACTATGATCTTTTGTTTTGTTTTTGTTTTGCCAAAGTACTTGACATGCTTATCATGGCCCATTTTTGAAGGAAACAAGTGGATTGAAACCCTAGGGGTGCAAGTGTGCATTGTGGTTATTTTTCATGCATTTTTGTCTTTGATGAGGTCAGGTTATTTGTTGGTTTTGATTTTGCATACAAACCCTAATTCTAATCATGGAATAATTGAAAGCTTAAAAGTGCGAGAATTTAAGTCCTAAGCTATTACAACATGATATAGGGGGGGGATTATTTTGAATAGGGGATTATTTTGCAAGAAATATAAAACCCTAATTACTATTACATCCAAATTGAATTTGCAAGGCATAATATTTAAATCTACAATATTTAAATAAAATAAATAAATACTAGGTAAAATGCATTATGCAAAAAAAGGTTTTTTTATGTATGTAAAGTATTTTCAATGAAAATAAATGTAAAGAAATAAATAAAAAGTCAATTTTAATTATTTTCTTTTAGGGCAAAAACCCTAATTTCTTAAGAAAATAAATATAATGTATTTATTTATGTACAAAAATGTATTAATATGTATAAAAATGAAATATATCCAAAAAAGATATTTTTTAGTATAAATAATAATAAAAAATAAAAATGTAATATTTTTGGTCTTTTTATTCTATATATATATATATATATATATATATATATATATATATATATATATATATATATATATATATATATATATATATATATATATATATATATATATATATATATATATATATATATATATATATATATATATATATATATATATATATATATATATATATATATATATATATATATATATATATATATATATATATATATATATATATATATATATATATATATATATATATATATATATATATATATATATATATATATATATATATATATATATATATATATATATATATATATATATATATATATATATATATATATATATATATATATATATATATATATATTAAGTGTGTAAAAATAAAATAAATTATTTACAAAAATGTATATATTTCAAGAAAATATTTTCAAATGTGAATAAAAATAATAAATGAAAATAAAAGTATTTTTTTACATTATTTTTAAGTTTATACAAAATAAATATAAAGTATTTAATGTATTAATGCTAGAAATAATTAAAATAAATACCAAATAAATATAAAAATTTATGAAAATATTTTTTAGGCATTTTTTATATTTGGAAATAAAATAATAAAGTCAGAAATAAAATTAAAATGCAAAAATGACAAATATACAAAGAAATGGGCCACGGGGGTGTGAAAATGAAAAAGCAAGTGTTAGAAGCAAAACAAGCCAGCCCAGCCCAATAACTTTATCTTCTTCCTCTGTTCAAACACAAAAATGCGCCTTCTGTGTACAAACTGTTATCTCCTGATTCAGTGCTTTTTTGACAAAACTCAAAACATGAAACTTGTAGAGCATCAAACAACGAATCTAACCATATAAAAAACTTAAGCTAACTCTCAAAGACCAGAGAGAATTTCTCTGGCCCTAATTTCTAACCTAGTTTTTTCAGAAAGTTCATGGATGAAATTCTCCTAGCACGATTAATATAAATGAAAACTAAGCACATGTATGGTTTCAGGGCTATGAATACAACATCTTTCATTCACAAACCTAAGTCTAACTATTCCTAAATAGAGAGATAGAAGTTCATGAATACCTGTTTAAGTTGAGTTCGAGCTGGACAATGTAGCAACTTTCAATGGTGCTTGAGGTTCTTTTGAGCTTGCCTGATGTCCACTGAACCTTTCCCAATGCTTAGTTTGTTTTGAAGTGGCATGAATCGTGCTACAGAACTCAACCTGCAAAGCTTCCAAAAAAATGGCAATGTGTGTTAATGGAGTTACAGCAACTTGTGAATGGTCTGGATAGCTCAGGTATATTGATTGGAATATGTTTGAAGTAGTTTTCGACAAAACGCACGAGGGGATTTGATGGTGGCTTGAAGTTTGCAGAACTGGCCCTGTTTTGCAAGAAAAATGGAGATTTTGAGTATGAGGGTGCTTTAGGGGTGAAAGGCTCGTGCTTCTGGATTGTGAGGATGTTACAAACTTGTTTGACAACCTTGCTTGAGTTGGTTTTATCAGATATGTGAGATACAAGCTTTTTGCCCTTTGACTTGTTTTGAAAGCAAAGTTGGAAGTGAAGTGTGATAGGCCTGTACAGGCTATCTCCAAGCATGCACCAACTTCTTGTACTATGTCTGAGATTGTGGAGCTTGTTTGCTGCTGTTGTAACCCAAAATTTGCCCTCCCATTTCTCATTGATTTCTCATCACAAAGCCTTTGCAGCTCAAGATCCAGTTAGGGTTTCATCTGCTCAAAGACTTCCCCTTGCACTGTTGACCCTAATTAGGGTTTGTGTTTGCACAAAGATGTTTTGACCCAAAATGCCTAAGATGAATTTCTTGCTTCATATTGGACTCCCAAGTTTATCCTCATCAAGTTTCAAGTCTTGATTCCAAGTTTTGCCCAGTCAATTGGACAGTTGACCTAGAAATCAACTGTATTGGGAAAAAAGTCAACTATGGCCAATTGACAGTCGAACCTCATAAAAATTGACCCACATCAACATTATGAACTCATATGAACCATTTTATCAAGTTTGGATCACAATTCCACAAGAAATTTGATCAGATCACCAAAAGGGCAAAATGGTCATTTTTAGGGTTTTGACTGCACAAAGGCAATTTTTGACTGTTTGACCTAGCCAATGGCAAACCAAGCTCACACATGGACTCAATGACCCTATGGAATTATCTTGACATGCTCAACAAACCCAAAGGATCCCAAGTACACAAGATTGACAGTTGAATTTCCCAGTCAATTGATCAATTTTGACTGTATACTGAAAAGTCAAACTTTGACTTTTTGGTCAAAATCAAGAGTCAAGATTCATTTTTCATCAAAACATGCCAAATCATGAAACTTGTTCACCAAGAAATCAAAAAATGCAAATTAGGGTTAGAAATGAGAATTTTTCATAACTTAGAATTTTTCTAAGTTATGAAAAACCCTAATTTTTTCCCAACTTTGCCCCACTTTCTCACCAAGATTCATCTGGATTCAAACAAAAGTCAAAACATGAAAGTTGTAGCTTGTTACATAATCTACAACTTTGATTCACAAAGTTTTCCCAAATGAGGCTTGTATCTCAAGTTACAATTTTTTGAATAAGGGCACTAAACCATTCTTAACTTAGTGAAATTTTAACCTATTTTGGCAAGGTTTTCTACCTAACTTCAAGTCCATTTTCCATACACTTCCACTTGGAATTTCAATTTTCATTTCAAAGATGGATTGTAGTACATATTCCAAGCTTTCCAAAATGTCCAAGAACTTCTCAAACAACCTCATAACTTAAGAGAATCGAATTTCACAATATGGCAAAAACTCACTTTTGAATTGGCTATTTTTCATGTTCATAATTTGTGCAAACTTCTCAAACCAGCATGCCCCTTGATTACAGGTCCTTAAACCATCCAACACTCAATAATTTAATGCATGTTCATTGTGCTAAGGCCTTGTTTCATGAGTTCAAGCATTGCCTAAAGGATTAATCCCAAATTGGAAAAAGCATTATATCCATTTTTGCAAAAGTTTCACTTTATGTCATGATGCAAATCCACAAGCACATATGAGATCTAATTGGCACAAGATTATGAGCAAGACACTCTGATCAAGGAGAGATTATGCAGCACATTAGGGGGCCTCTACTGACCTAGAACACAACTTGGGCATTTGTTGCTTAAAGTGTAAGTAACTTGGCATTTTGTAAGACAACTCTCATATCAGCTTACAAACACTTAAGCAAACTTGTAAAACACATCCAGGACATCCCAACCAAGATAGTACACGACCCTAACATCCCTCATACACTCCAAATCTCAGAATCACCTTCAAACTGCAAGAACAGGGAAGGGCCTGCAGTTTGAGTGCCATCTCTCACTCCTCTCAAGCTTTCTTGCCCAAACCAGTTCACACACCTTCCATACCATCTATGCAAGCTAACCAAAACCTAAAACACGACCTGTAATTCCTCTAACTGTTTCCACCATTTTCACTTTTCTAATTTGCAGGTGAAGTGCTCTAGCACGATTCAAAAGCTTTCAAGACAAAGTAAAGCTTGGAATAGCATCCCTGGACCTCAAGGAAACTATCCCAATCATCACCTTGCATTGAAAGCTTCTCCATTGCCAGATAGAACTTCAACTGAACAGGTAAGTTTTTGAATTCGTATCTCTCTTATTAGGCATTGTTAGCTTTAGGTTTGTGAAGAGAATATGTCACAATCATTGCCCTGAACATGCCCATATACTTAGATTTTATTTATATTGTGTATGTTGCAAGAATTTTGAGTCTGAACATGGAGGAAAATCTAGGTCAGGATTTGGGGGAGAAGAAATTATCTCTCATCTTAGAGAGTTAAGACAAGTTCTGCATATGGTTGGATTCGTCTCTTGATGCTGAACATTTTTTATGTTGTGAGTTTTCATTAACAAGCCAGGAATCAGGATGTTTGAATGGAGGAACAAGGCGCGCGTTTTTTGATATTTTCTGGCCAGAGGTTGAAGAAAGGTTATATGGGCTGGGCTTGCTTTGTATTTCCTTTTCACACCATACAATTGCTTCTGAACCCCCTGATCCCATTTGGTTTATTTTTAATGTTTTTTGACTTTTTCTTTTTTTAATTGACTCATTTATTTTTTTCTCATGATATTAAAAATATAAAAATATTTTTTCTCACCATTTTTGAATTTATTAGGTATTTATTTGATTTTTCTTTTAGTTTGTACATAAATAAATAAATACATATACTTTTTTATTTAAAATACTAAAATAGTGCAAATACATTTTTATACACTTTTATTTTGTTCTACTTTCTGAAAATATTTTATAGAAAAAAATACTTTTTTTTAAATATTAAATATTATTAATTAGTATATATAATACATATTTTGTAAATAATATAAATAAATACCTATACATTAGTATACTTAGAACAAAATACCAAAAATATACATATTTTATTTTATTAATATTTAACATTAAAAATACATTTTTCACAATTAGACTTCATTTTTATTTTATTCTTGTATGAAAATAATAAATATTGTATATATTGAATAAATAATGCATTTTATTTTATAAACTAGGGTTTTGACCTAAAAATGAAAATACTCCAAAGAATACCTTTATTTTTATTTTTGTGACATAAATAATATTTTTTTTCATACATATAAAAACTTTTTTGCATTCTTGCATATTTGTTTTATTTTTATTTAATTTATGCCTTTAATTATATTGTAAATATTCAAAGAAAATGATGTAATAGCTAGGTTTAATTTCCTTGTCTAAATAATCCCCATTTGAACATTTGTACCCCCCTCCCTATATTATTGTGTTGTAATAGTGTAGGAATTTTATTTTTTCGCATTTTAACGCTTTCTAAATATACCATGCTAGAATTAGGGTTTGTATGCGAATAAAACGAACAAAATAGTTTGACCTAATCTCAAGATAAACAAGCATGAAAATGGACAACACATCTCACACTTGCACCCCTAGGGTATTCCACTTTGTTGCCTTCAAATAATTGGGCCATATTGCATGTTAGGTTTCTTTGGGTAAAACAAATAATCAAACGATCATAGTCCCTCGATGACGCTTTCGAAAAGTTGCCTGAAATGATCAAGTCCCTTTCAAAGAGAAATTGCCCAAAGAGACTTAGCACTATTGCAATTATGGTCTAAACGATGACCCGCGCCCGTCCCTTTTACCTCCTAATGCAAGATTGTCCACCAAATACAATGGTGGAACAAAATTGTCAAAAGGTTTAAAACATAACAAGAATCTTTGAGAAAACTTTAGGGTAGATAACCCTTAGGTACTTGTCAATTTGCAAAGAAAACACTTGCCTAATTTTAAACCACACTTCACAAATACTTTCAAAACAAACTTTCAAAAAAACCTTGAAACATCTTTTCAAAAGACAAAACCCCTTTTGTAAAACATTCGAGTAAAGAATTGTTACAAGGGTAGCCTATACAAGGCATCTTTTCAAAATATTTTCAAAACCACACACAAAGCACCATTTCAAACAATTGAAAACCAAGGCAAGTTGATCTAAGCAAGTACCTAAGAGCCCATGGATAACCATGGATAGAAAGGGTGCTAATACCTTCCCTTTCTATAATCTACTCCCCGAACCCAAGAAAATATCTCAAAGGTTTTTGCTGTGCTTTTTAAACCTTTCCTTAGGATAAAATAAAAAGTCGGTGGCGACTCTTGCTCAACCGAAACATTTGCGAAAACAAACGCAAAACCCTAGTCAGTTCTCCCACCGTATCACAGCTGCAAAGGAAGAAAGTCCAAGGCTCAAGAAAAAGCAATTTGACATAAAGTGCTCTTTATGAAAATGGAAGTATGGCCTTTATGCTCAAAATGGAAAAATTCAATGTACAAAGCTCTCTTGATCAGAACAATGCCAATATCCAATGTATTTGCATTCAATTTTGGAGTGTAAATTGGTTTAGTGGCCTGTAATCATGTACTAAGCTAGTTTGGTCAGATTTGCAACTTGGTATGAACATGTTTTGGCCATGGTTACAAAGTGAGTTTTTGCCAACTTCAAGCATTCGATTCTCCCTAACCACAAAGGTGTTTGAGAAGTTCTTGGACAATTTGGAAAGCTTGAAACATGTACTATAATCCATATTTGAAATGAAACTTGAAACTCCAAGTGGAACTATGTGAAAAATGGCCAAGAAGATGGGTCAAAATCCTGCCTAAACTAGGGCAAAATTTCTCTAAGTTAAAAGTTTTAGGTACCCTTGTTCCAAAATTCATAACTTGAGATCCAAGATTCTTTTGAGAAAACTTTGTGAATCAAAGTTGTAGAATTTGTGATGGAATACAACTTTCATGTTGTAAGTTTTGTTTGAATCCATTTGCATCTTGGTGAAAAAATGGGACAAAGTTAGGAAAAAATAAGAACATTTCATAACTTAGAAAATTTCTAAGTTATGAAATTTTTCCATTTTAAACCCTAATTTGTATTTTTGGGGTTCTTGATGAACAAGTTTCATAATTTGACATGTCTTGATGAAAAATGACCCTTGGAACTTGATTTTGACCAAAAAGTCAAAGTTTGACTTTTCAGTATACAGTTAAATTTTGATCAGTTGACTGAAAAATTCATCTGTCAATCCTATGCATTTGAGATCTTTTGAACTTGTTGAATGGGTCAAGACAATGTCATTGAGTCCTTGAGTCCATGGTTGAGCTTGATTTTCCATTGGTTAGGTCAAACAGTCAAAAATTTCCTTTGTGCAGTCAAAACCCTAAAAATGACCATTTTTCCCTTTTGGTGATCTGATCAAATTTCTTGTAGAATTGTGATACAAACTTGATCAAATGGTTCATATGAGTTTATAATGTTGATGTGGGTCAAATTTCATGAGATTTGACTGTCAATTGGCCACCGTTGACTTTTTCCCCAGTACAATTGATTTCTAGGTCAACTGTCCAATTGACTGGGCAAAAATTTGAATCAAGGCTTGAAACTTGGTATGGACAAACTTGTGAGTCCAACATGAAGTATGAAAGTCACTTTGGGCATTGTGGGTCAAAACATCCCTGTGCAAACTCAAACCCTAATTTAGGTCAACAGTATAAGGAGGTGTCTTGAGCAGAGAAAACCCTAGCCTGATCCTGAGTTCTAAGAGTCTTGTGATGAGAACTGTTGATGAAATGAGAGGGATAATTTTGGGGTACAACACCTACCAATTGGTTATCATTTATTGAAAGCAGGTGTCCAACGTCTGATGGATGACAAAGAGGTTTTGTTTGAAAAGACTCCCGTTCCAACCATTGCTTACAAGGATGTTTCGATAGTAACCATTTCTGCCAATCCTTCCAGGGTCTCCACCAAAAGACCTGTTAGGATTACATATGTTCCGAAGGTGACTCTACTGATAATTACTATGCCAGGGCCAATCCCCTACTCCTCAGATAAAATTGTCCCATGGACCTATGGGGGTGACGTCTACTGTCACGGCATCAAGCAAGATTGGATGGCTGATGAAGACTCAATTTTTGAGAGGGTTGACCCCGACATCAGCAACATTGTGGGAACCGGCAAAATAACCAGAAGTGGAAGAGTGTTCTCCCCTGAGATTTCCACTCCGAAAACTGTTACTGATCCTGTAATTATCCCTGCTTTTATTCCTGTTGACACTACTACTACAATTCCTATGATTACTCCTATTGATACCCCTATCACCGAATCGACCGGGACTCGGGGAAAAGGCATTTTGGTTGAACCTGTCCGGATGAAGGCGCAATCAGTATCTATCCCAGAGGCCTCCAAGAAGGAGATGAAAGAAATTTTGAAAATTATAAAGAGAAGCGACTACAATATGGTCGAACAGCTAGGGAAGACCCCTTCAAAGATCTCTATGCTAGCTTTACTGTTGTGCTCCGAGGCTCATGCGAAGGCCTTGGTGAAATTTCTTAAAACTGCCCATGTTCCACAGGAAACCTCTGCTGACTAATTCAAAGACCATGTGGCCAGTTTGACCGCTGATAACGGTTTAGGCTTTTTTGATGCTGACCTAACATCTAGAGGGAGGAAACACAACGAGGCATTGCATGTCTCTGCCGAATGCATGGGCACTAATTTATCCCATGTCCTAGTTGATACTGGTTCATCTTTGAATGTGTTTCCTAAGAAAGCTCTGGATAGACTAGACTGTGAAGGTTTGACCTTAAAACCCAGCAACATAGTGGTAAGGGCCTTTGACGGTTCGAAGAGAATGGTGCACGGGGAGGTGGAAATCCCCATTAAAGTTGGAACTCAAACCTTTGATTCAACTTTCTATGTAATGCATATTCTCTCTTCATATTCCTGTTTATTGGGCCGACCTTGGATTCATGATGCTGGTGCCGTCACCTCTACATTACATCAGATGTTGGAATACCCAACCAAGGGAAAAATCATCACTGTCCATGGAGAGGAGGAATATATGGTCAGTCACATGAACTCCTTCAGATACATGGAAATGGATGGTGAATTCATCGAAACTATGTGTCAGTATTTCGAGGAAGTCCCACAAACAGTTGCCGCAACCAAGACTGGTTCCAAAATTCCGAAGATTACCAGACCTCCGCTGAAGATGTCTTCTCTGAAAGATGCCACGGCAGTAGTCGAAGAAGGTGGGTGCACTATTTGGGCCAACTCCCAGACATTCCCTACAAGTCTGACAAATTTTGTTTGGGTTTTACTTCAGGAGTCCAGAAAGTTGTTCGTCATGCTCGTTCCGGGGAACCACCTTTGCAGATCAGCAACCATGGAGTCAACACAGTGGAGGATAGTGATGACGGTTGTGACCTGGAAGACTGGATTTTCCCAACTATCAGCGGAGGACTCAACAATTGCGAAGCCAAAGAATGTGTCCCTATTACTTTTATCCAACAGTAATTGTCTTTAAATTTTTATCGGACTTGTAATAATTAAACAATTCAGACCTTTAAAACCTTGTGTATTACCCGAGGCACAATGGTCCATTTGTAAGGGTTGCTACTTCATTTTCATATGTCATCAATGAATCATGGACGTTTTTGCATGAAAATTTTGCGCTCTTTGTTTTTATTTTTCTACATGTTTATTTTCTCAATGATAGATATGCTCTTACACACACTCACATATCAAAATGAAGATCCACATCCTCCCAGGATCCCATGGGTAACTATTCTGCTATGGCCTATTGTGACTTTGAAAATCCGATCTACCAAGCCGAAGACGGAGGTGAGGAAGATTGTGATGTGCCAGAGGAATTATCCAGGTTACTACAACAGGAAGAAAGGACCATATAGACCCACTAAGAATTGGTTGACACAGTTAACTTAGGTACCGAGGAGGACAAGAAAGAAGTTAAGGTAGGTGCCAATCTGGAACCCAGTGTCAAAAAGCGCTTAACTTAGTTACTGCATGACTATGTTGAGGTCTTTTCTTGGTCATACAAAGACATTCTAGGACTTGATGCTGATATCGTGGTCCATCGTCTACCGACAAAAGAAGATTGCCCTCCGGTAAAACAGAAAGTTTGTCGCATGCGGCCAGACATGTCAAAGAGGATCAAGACTGAAGTCATGAAACAATTCAACACCAGATTCTTATTTGTCACCTCCTATCCACAATGGGTCGCCAATGTTGTTCCAGTACCTAAAAAGGACGATAAAGTACGCATGTGTGTGTATTACCGAGATTTGAATAGGGTAATCCCTAAGGATGATTTCCCGCTTCCCTATATCGATATTCTGGTTGACAATACAGCACAACATAAAGTGTTCTCATTTATGTATGGTTTCTCAGGCTATAACCAAATCAAAATGGCACCCTAGGACATGGAGAAAACGACCTTCGTCACACAGTGGGGCACGTTCTGTTACAAAGTTATGCCATTCGGGTTGAAAAATGTTGGGGCAACCTATCAGCGTGCCATGGTAGCTTTGTTTCACGATATGGTCCATCACGAAATAGAGGTTTACGTGGATGACATGATATCCAAATCTCAAACTGAAGAGGAACATCTTGACCATTTGTAGAACCTGTATGAAAGGCTAAAGAAATAAAAGCTAAGGTTGAACCCGAATAAATGCACATTTGGGGAGAGGTCTGGTAAACTCCTAGACTTCATTGTTAGCGGTAAAGGTATCAAAGTGGACCCTGCAAAGGTAAAATAAATACAAGAAATGCCTTCTCCTCGCACCAAGAAGTCAGAGGATTCTTAGGACGGCTAAACTACATCGCCAAATTCATTTCTCACCTAATCGCTACTTGTCAACCAATCTTCAAATTACTGAAGAAAGATCAAGTAGTTAAATGGAATGATGAATGCCAAGTGTGATACGGTGGGAGAACTGACTTGAGGTTTTCGTTTTGTGTTCGCAAATGTTTCGGTTTAGCAAGAGTCGCCATCGACTTTTTATTTTATCCAAAGGAAAGGTCAAAAAGCACAGGAAAGACCTTTGAGATGTTTTCTTAGGTTCGGGGAGTAGATTATGAAAAGGGAAGGTGCAAGCACCCTTTTCATCCATGGTTATCCATGGGCTCTTAGTTACTTGTTTAGATCACTTGCTTTTCTTTTCCAATTGTTTGAAATGGTGCTTTGTGTGTGGTTTTGAAAATGTTTTGAAAAGAGGCCATCGTTGTGGCAACCTTTGTAATTATTCTTGTTTGAATATAGACAAAGGTGTATTGTCTTTTGAAAAGATTTTAATGTTTGAAAATTTGTTTTGGGAAATTGTTTTGGAATTGTGTTGTGAGGTGTGTTTGAAAATAGCAAGGATGTTTTGCAAGTTTTGATCAAGTAACTAAGAGTTGTCTACCCTATTTTACTCAAAGGTATTTCCTACACATTTTTAACCCTTTTGACAGTGTTGTTTTACCATTGCATTTGGTAAACAACCTTGTATTAGGATGTTAAACGGGACAGGCGCGGGTCATCGTATTGACCATGATAGCAATTATGTTAAGTGTCTTTAGCAATTTTTTGAGGGACTAGATCATTTTGTTCAGGCAACCAAGATAGCCTCATCGAGGGACTATGATCTTTTGTTTTGTTTTTGTTTTGCCAAAGTACTCAACATGCTTAACATGGCCCATTTTTAAGGCAACAAGTGGATGTAACCCTAGGGGTGCAAGTGTGCATTATGTTGTCAATTTACATGCTTTTTGTCTTTGTATTAGTCAAGCTATTTTGTTTTATTTTTGGATTGTTGACATACAAACCCTAATCTCTAATCATGGCATAATTGAAAACGTAAATGCGTAAAATAAATCTACCACTATTACAACATGATTATGGGGAGGGGGATACAATTTTTGAATGGGGATTATTTGACAAGAAATTAAAACCCTAATTTTACTATTACATCCAAATTGAATAAATGGCATAAATAATAAATGAATAATATTTAAATAAACAAATTAAATAAATATACAAAATATTATGAATATGCAAAAATGTTTATGTTTATTTTTTATTTATGTAAAAATGTTTAGTGTATACATAAACAAGAAATAAAAAATTATATATATTTTTTATTAAGGGTAAAACCCTAATTTTCTTTTAAGAATGTAAATATATTAAATATACTATTTATATGTATAATAAAATAAAATAATGTATATACAAAAATAAAATATATTTAGAAAAATGTTATTTTTATATGTATAAATAATAAAATATACAATATACAATATTTCTAAAATGTTTATTTATTTTAATTAAAGAAAATAATAAGTATTTATTAATTAATAATTTTTCATGTTAGAAAAATAAAATAAAAATATAAAAATAAAATGTGAAAATTTATAAAAAATATTTTTTGGTATTTTTTTATGTTCAAAAATAATAAAATAAAATCAGAAATGAAAATAAAATGGAAAAATACAAAAATATGAAGAAATGGGCCAGGGGGTGAAATCAGTAAAAGGGGGGTGCCAATAGTGAGTCAGAACCAAGCCCAGCCCAACAAACTTCATCTTCAACCTCTGTCTCAAAATTGCGCGCGCCTGGCTTCAAACACGAACGACCTGCATACGTGCTCTAATGCAAAAAACCCATAACATCAACGTTGTAGCATTTTTTGAGACGAATCCAGCCATGTAAAGAACTTATTCTAACTCTCAAAGACCAGAGAGAATTTCTCTGGCCCTAAATCCTAACCTAATTTTTTAAAGAAGTTCATGGATCAAATTCTCTTAACACACTTAATTTAAATAAAAGCTGAGCATATATACAGCTTCATGGCTATGAATACTATATTTTTTATTCACAAACCTAAGCCTAATGATTCCTAAATAGAGAGATAGGAATTTGATAAAAACCTATTTCAGTTGATATCGTGTCTGACAATGTAGAGCTTTTCAATGAGGCCTAAGGTGTTTGGGAGCTTGCTTGAACTTCCTCTGACCTTCCCCAATGCCTAGCTTACCTTGAATGTACTTGAACAAACCTACAAAACTCAACCTGCACAAGCTGAAATCAAAAATAACAAACCTTGTAAAGGGAGTTACAGTCAGTGTTTAAGGGTTGGGATAGCTTGGATAGGTTATATGGAAGGTGTTTGAACCAGCTTGAGGTAAAACGCACGAGGAATTTGTGCTATGGAAATCAAACTGCAGGGAGTGCCTTGTTTTGCCAATGGAAGATGATTTTGTGCTATGGAAGATTTTAGGGCTCAAAGGCTCGTGTTTCTGGCTCAAAGGGATGTGAGAAACTTGTTTCAAATGCTTTCCAAAGTTGATTTTTACAGATGTTCAAGTTATGTTGTGTTTTACCAATTTCTTGTATATGAAGCAAAAGTGGACAAGTGATGCAAAGCAGGCCTGTACAGGCTATCTATCAGCTTGCACACTATGCTCTTGGCCCCTCAAGTTTGTGGATTTGATTTGCTGCACAAGATATGGTTCAATGCTCAAGGGATGTGGTTTGACATAAAGCAAGATTATGACAAAAATGGTAATGTACCTTTTACCATTTATGGATTAATCTTGTGTGCAATCCTCTAATGACCAAAACAAAGCCTTAGACCAATGGATTTGCATTTAATTATTGTGTATGGAATGGTTTTGATACCTGTAATCAAGTACAAAGCAAGCTGATTAGAGTTTGCAACTTGTATCACTATGAACATGCCATGGATAAAAAGTGAGTTTTTGCCAACTTCAAGCCTTCGATTCTCCCTAACCACAAATGATTTTGGGGAGTTCTTGGACCTTTTAGAAAGATTTTAACATGCTCTACATTCCATATTTGAAATGCATCTTGATATTCCAAGAGTAACTATGTGAAAAATGGTCATGAAGATGGGTCAAAATCCTGCCTAAACTAGGGCAAAATTTCACTAAGTTAAAAGTTTCATGGACCCTTGTTCCAAAAATCATAACTTGAAATCCAAGCTTCTTTTGAGAAAACTTTTTGAATCAAAGTTGTATACTTTGTGGAGGACTACAAATTTCATGTTGGAAGTTTTGTCTGAATCCAATTGCATCATGGTGAAAATGTTGGGCAAAGTTGGGAAAAATTAAGAAAATTTCATAACTTAGAAAAATTCTAAGTTATGAAATTTTTCAATCTTAAACCCTAATTTGCAAAATTAAGTTTCTTGATGAACAAGTTTCATGTTTTGACACCTATTGATGAAAAATTACCCTTGGCACTTGATTTTGACCACAAAGTCAAAGTTTGACTTTTCAGTGTACAGTCAAATTTTGATCAGTTGACTGAAAAATTCATCTGTCAATCCAATGCATTTGAGGTCTTTTGAACCTTGTGAATAGGTCAAGATGATGCCATTGAGTCCTTGAGTCTATGATTGAACCCAATTTTCCATTGGCTAGGTTAAAATTCAGAAATTGCCCTTATACAGTTAAAACCCTAAAAATGACCATTTTGCCCTTTTGATGATCTGATCAAATTTCTTGAGGAGTTGTGATCCAAACTTAATCAAATGATTCATATGAGTCTATAATGTTGATATGTATCAAAAATTATGAGGTTTGACTGTAAATTGGCCACAGTTGACTTTTTCCCCAATATAGCTGATTTTTAGGTCAACTGTCCAATTGACTGGGCAAAAATTTGATTCAAGGCTTGAAACTTGGTATGGAAAATCTTGTAGATCCAATATGAAGTATGAAAGTCACTTTGATCATCGAAAGTCCAAAAATCCTTGTGCAAACTCAAACCCTAATTTAGGTCATCAGTGCAAGGAGATGTCTTGAGCAGAGCAAAACCCTAATCCTGTTTGGAGTTCAAGGAGTCTTGTGAGGGGAAATCTTGATAAAATGAGAGGGAAAATTTTGGGGTACAACACCAAGCTGCCTTCGACAAGATCAACGAATACCTTTAAGAGCCTCTTGTTTTGATGCCGCCAGTCGAGGGAAGACCTTTGATCATGTATCTAATTGTCTTGGAAAATTCAATGGGGTGTGTGTTGGGGAAGCATGACGAGTCTGGTCGAAAAGAGCATGCAATATGCTACCTGAGAAAAAAGTTTATCGACTGTGAAACCATATATTCACTACTCGAGAAATCTCTTAAACATCGATGACATAGTGGCTAGCGCGTCCGCTAGTTGATTCAGAATGTTTTCTCGAGTAGTGAATATCTGGTTTCACAGTCGGTAAACTTTTTGATCAGGTAGTATATTTCATGCTCTTTTTGACCAAACTCGTCATGCTGCCCCAGCACACACCCCATTGAATTTTCCAAGATAATTAGATACATGATCAAAGGCCTTCCCTCGACTGGCTGCATAAAAACAGGAGGCTCTTGAAGGTACTCTTTGATCTTGTCGAAGGCAGCCTTGCAGTCGTCATTCCAATCCAACACTTGATCTTTCTTCAGTAATTTGAAGATTGGTTCACAAGTAGCGGTTAGGTAAGAAATGAATCTGGCGATGTAGTTTAGTCGTCCTAAGAAACCTCTGACTTCCTTCTCAGTGCGAGGAGCGGGCATTTCTTGTATTGCTTTTACCTTTGCAGGGTCCACTTCAATACTTTTACCGTTGACAATGAAGCCTAGAAGTTTACCGGACCTCACTCCAAATGTGCATTTATGTGGGTTCAACCTTAGTTTGTATTTCTTCAGTCTTTCAAACAGTTTCTGCAAATGATCAAGGTGTTTCTCTTCAGTTTAAGATCTGGCTATCATATCATCCACGTAGACCTCTATCTCGTGATGGATCATATCGTGAAATAGAGCTACCATGGCACTCTGATAAGTTGCCCCGGAATTCTTCAGCCCAAATGGCATAACTTTGTAACAGAACGTGCCCCACTGTGTCACGAAGGTCGTTTTCTCCATGTCCTCAGGTGCCATTATAATTTTATTGTACCCGGAAAAACCATCCATGAAGGAGAATACTTTAAGTTGTGAGGTGTTGTCAACTAGAATACCGATATGGGGAAGCGGGAAATCATCCTTAGGGCTTGCCCTATTCAAGTCTCTGTAATCCACACATATGCGTACTTTATCGTCCTTTTTAGGAGATGTAACAACATTGGCGACCCATTGTGAATAGGAGGTGATGGCTAAGAATACGGTGTTGAACTGCTTCATGACTTCAGTCTTGATCTTCTCTGACATTTCTGGCCGCATGCAATGGACTTTCTGTTTTACCGGAGGGCAGTCTTCTTTTGTCCGCAGACGATGGACCACGATATCAGCGTCGAGTCCTGGCATGTCTTTGTATGACCAGGAAAAGACCTCAACATAGTCATGAAGTAACTGAGTTAAGAGCTTCTTGACACTAGGTTCCATATTGGCACCTACCTTGACTTATTTCTTGTCCTCTTCATTACCTAAGTTAACTGTGTCAACCGACTCTTCATGGGGATGTACGGTCCTTTCTTCCTATTGTAGTAACCTTTCTAGTTCCCCTGGCACCTCACAATCTTCCTCACCTTCGTCTTCGGCTTGGTAGATCGGATTTTCAAAGTCACAATAGGCTGTAGCAGAATCGTTACCAACCTTTCTAGTTCCCCTGGCACCTCACAATCTTCCTCACCTTCGTCTTCGGCTTGGTAGATTGGATTTTCAAAGTCACAATAGGCCGTAGCAGAATCGTTACCCATGGGATCCTTAGTGGATGTGAATCTGCATTTTATATGTGAGTGTGTGTAAGAGCATAGCTATCTTTGAAAAAATAAAAATGTAGAAAAAGAAGAACAAAGAGCATAAAATTTGCATGCAAAAACGTCTATAATTTATTGATGACATATGAAAATAAAGTAACAACCCTCACAAATGGACCGTTGTGCCTCGGGTAAGACACGAGGTTTTAACGTCTAAATTGTTTAATTATTAAAAGTCGGACAATAATTTAAAGACAATTACTGTTGGATAAAAGTAATAGGGACAAATTCGTTGGCTTCCCAGTTGTTGAGTCATTCGCTGATAGTTGGAAAAATCCATTCTTCCAGGTCACAGCTATCATCATTATCTTCCACTGTGTTGACTCCATGGTTGCTGATCCGCAAAGGTGGTCCCCTGATAGGAGCACGGCGAACATCTTTTTGGGCTCCTGAAGTAAAACCCAAACCAAATTTGTCAGATTTGTAGGGGATATCCGGAAGTTGGCCCCAAATGGTACACCCACCTTCTTCGACTACTGCCTTGGCATCTTTAAGAGAAGCCATCTTCACTGGAGGTCTGGTAATCTTCGGGACTTTGGAAATAGTCTTGGTTGTTGCAACTATTTTTGGGACCTCCTCGAAATGCTGACACAGAGTTTCAATGAACTCACCATCAATTTCCACATACCTGAAGGAGTTCAGGTGACTGACTATATATTCCTCATCTCCATGGACAGTGATGATTTTTCCCTTGATTGGGTACTTCAACATCTGGTGTAATGTAGAGGTGATGGCACCAGCTCCATGAATCCAAGGTCGGCCCAATAAACAGGAAGAGGAAGGGCGGATATCCATCACATAGAAAGTTGAATCAAAGGTCTAAGTTCCAACTTTTATAGGGATGTCCACCTCCCTGTGCATCAGTCTCTTCGAACCACTGAAGGCCCTTACCACTATGTTGCTGGGTTTTAAGGTCAAACCTTCACAATCTAGTCTATCTAGAGCCTTCTTGGGAAGCACATTCAATGATGAACCATTATCTACCAGGACATGGGCCAAAGTAGTGCCCCTTCATTCGACAGAGACATACAACGCATCATTGTGTTTCCTCCCTCTAGTTGTCAGATCAGCATCAGAAAAGCGCAAACCATTATCAACTGTCAAACTAGCCACACAATCTTCGAATTGGTCAGCAGAGGTTTTCTGTGGCACATGGGCAGTTTTAAGAAATTTCACCAAAGCCTTCGCATGAGCTTCAAAGCATAACAGTAAAGCTAGCCTAGAAATATTTGAAGGGGTCTGCCCTAGCTGTTCGACTACATTGTAGTCGCTTCTCTTTATAATTTTCAAATTTTCTTCCATCTCCTTCTTGGAAGCCTCTAGGATATATACTGACTGCGCCTTCATCTGGACAGGCTAAACCAAAATGTATTTTCCCCGAGTCTCGGTCGACTCGGTGATAGGGGTGTCAACATGGGTAATCATAGGAATTGTAGTAGTAGTATCAGCAAGAACAAAAGAAGGAATGATCACAGGACTAGTAACAGCTTCCGAAGGAGAAATATCAGGGGAGAACACTCTTCCACTTCTGGTTATTTTGCTGGTTCCCACAATATTGCCAATGTCGGGGTCAACCTTCTCAAAAACCAGGTCTTCATCAGCCAGCCAATCTTGCTTAACTCCATGGTAGTAGACGTCACCCCCATAGTTCCATGGAACAGTATTGTATGAGGAGTATGGGATTGGCCCTGGCATAGTAATTATCAGTGGAGTCACCTTCAGAATAGATGTAATCTTAACGGGTCATATGGTGGAGACCCTGGGAGGATTGGCGGAAATGGTTATTATTGAAACATCCTTGTAAGAAATGGTTGGAACAGGAGTCTTTTCAAACAAAATCTCTTTGTCATCCATCAGGCGCTGGACACCTGCCTTCAATAAATGACAACCAATCGGTAGAGATAAACAGAGGTGGCAACCTTCGCCACAGCCCGGAAATAAACTGGCCTTCAATGAGTTCCTCTTGATGGTATGGAGAGGAGTAACAAGTTCATCAACAATAGTAACAAACACATCATCTTCAACAGCGTTAACACCACGGTCGTGCTTGGGCATAGGAGCAGTGATAACATTTGGGATCTCAGGGGCGTCAAATTCAATTTCCTCTGCCTCGATAAGGTCTTGCACCTTGTTTTTCAAAGCCCAACAGTCGTTTGTATCATGACCTGGACTTTCTGAATGGTAAGTACAACGAGCATTTGGGTTATAACGGGGAGAGGCAGTGTTGGGATTCTTCGAAGCTTCCCGCAAGGTTACCAAATTAGATTTCAACAAATGTGGCAAGACTTGAGACAACGTCATATTTATCTGGGTAAACTTTCTTACCGGCCTTTTCGTTCTAGACTGATTGTTCCTTTGTTGAGTAAGTGCAGGCTTAGAGATCATGACAGCCCCTACCGCTGGTCGGTGTTCAGTTCTGTCCTGATTCCTATGGTCATATGCAACAGTGACCTCCTTCTTTCCGGTAAATGGTTTCTTCATCGTGCTCGAGGATGCATCTCTTTGAATTTTGCCACTTTTTATACCCGTTCACCGGTCATGATTAATTCGGTAAACCCAGTCGAGGAGCTTCCTATCAGGTGTTTGAAGAATGGATCAGATATGGTGCCTAAGAACATATCTACCAATTCTCTGTCAAATAGAGGGGGTTGGATCCTTCCCCGAGATCCTGCCATTTTTGAGCATAGGTTTGAAAACCTTTACTTGTACCCATAGACATGCCTTGCAAATATGTCCGAGTTGGAGCTAAGTCAGCATTATACTGGTATTGCTTGTAAAAAGCGGCCGCCAAATCTTCCTAATTGCGGATGTTGGTCCCTTCCAACTGATAGAACCAATCCAACAGCGTCCCTGACAAGATTTCTTGGAAGAAATGCACCCATAGATTCCTATCCGCAGTATGGGGTTGAATTTTCCTGACGTATGATCTCAAATGACAAGAGACACTGTCATATTTAGAGAAAGTGGGGACCTTGAATTTTTGTGGGATGAGAACCCCTGAGACAAGTCCTAGCTCTTCAAAATCCAATTCGGGTACCTTCTGGATCTCCATAGCATTGAGGCGATTTTCCAATTGTTTGTATTTATTGTCAGCTGGAGGATACTGCTCTTCAGAGTAGTCAACCTCTTCTTCCTCTTCAGATTCTGGATGGTCAGTCACTTCCTTATTTTTCCGTTCTTGATTATCCCTTTCACTCGATGATGTTGCGAAGTCTAGATTCCATCTGGGTGGTCCTTTGAACCTTCTTCCCAGATTCAAAACACCGGTTGATTTCTTCGCTTTCTTCTTCTTTTCTTTGATCAGCAGAGTTTTCAACTCCTCTTGTCCTTTTTCCAGAGTCAAGAACATTTATTGAAACCGAGCGTTGTGCACCTGAAGATCTTTTACTGTCTGTTCAATATCCATCTCACTGAAATAAACAGAAGAAAGATAAGGAGATCTGTTGTAAGAAACTTGTTTGTGTTATGATGAATGAAGATGCATATGCAAATGATTTCAAGGAAATAAGAGATTTAAATTTGCTTTAGACAAAAAAGGAACACACGTTATATTAATAAATCCAAGTTTGAGTACATCATGCCTCTTTGGACTTACAATGAAAGAAATAAAATACAAAACTTCTAAGAAAAAAAAGTTGAACGTATCCTCTTTGGTGCGATGTAGGCGTTCAGACTCCGCTCTTCATGAAGCTGCTTGATGAGTTCCATAACTTTCTTCTCACTGGAGTAGAATTGGGCTTCGAAAGTGTCTTGTTCTTCCTTAAGCTTAATCCAATCCCTTTGTAATTCTTCGAGAGAGATGGGCATGTTAGGATGAAGGACAGTGTATGGGACATCTCCTTCAACAACAGGCCCTATGATAATTGGGATAATGGAGGGGTAAGGCATTGCGAGACTCTGAGCGCGAGCCCGTACCCACCTAAGGTAAGGCTCAAGGGGAATGGAATTCTTGTGCCCCATTATCCTACTGTCCACCTTGCTTACTATCCTCTAGGCTCGTATAAACCTCTGACGGTAGTCTTGATGGTCGCTTTCATAGTCGAACACCACACCTTGGATGAGCGCGTCATGTATACATGCTCTTCGTGCGTACCCAAACTGTCGCAGAGCTAAGAAAGCGTTATAAGTGATGCCTCCCCTAATGCCAAGCAGAGGAACATTAGGGAATTTCCTACAACGATCGATGATAGTAATGTCCTCCAAGGATCTAGAACACTAATGGATATCCGAATGCCTGAGTGACATCAGCCTATTGGACCAACTTAAACCTTGCTCATTCTTCACAATGGATCGGGGAAGATGCGAAACAAACCATTTAGCCAACAGAGGAGTACAACACATGAGGGTTCCTCTTCTCTTCATGGTGCGAGCGTGGAGAGAATTCAAGATATCTCCCAACAAAGTAGGCACCGGATTGTGAGATAAAAAGATTTTGGCAATATTCACATCTATAAGTTGGTCAGGATTTGGAAATAGTACCAACCCATAGATGAGAAGAGCTAAAATTTCTTCGAAAGCTTGTAAATCCAGGTTGTTCCAACAGTTTTGAGCTTTTTCTAGTAAGAACTTGGCTAAGAACCCTTTGGCACCACTTCTTGTTTCCCAATTAGCCGTGACGTCAGATTGTTGCAAGTGTAAAGCTCGGAAAACCTCTTCAGGGCTTGGGTCTCTTTTAGTACCGTTGAAAGGTAGTTGATCAAGGATAGAAATTCTTAGAGCTGAGAGAACTCTTCCATAGTTGGTACAAGATGGTAACCAGGGAAGGTAAAGCAATGGTGCAACGGAGAATTCTCAGGGACCCTTGACGCTAAATCCTTGAGATGAAAAGGTACTCGTACAAGGTTGACTTGGATTGTGTTCCTGTGAGTAGGAGTCATATCCTAAAAAACAAAACAAAGATGAATCTAAAAATCCTTGAAATGGTTAGTCTAAAATGCTATGGTATGATGTCATGATGTTATGTACAAGCATATGCACAAGTAAAATCAAACAAATCCTTAGGTTTATGCTTGCATGAGGTTTTATAGGTAAGTACCCTCTTGAAATTTGGTTGGCTAAACCTGTCCTAGTAATAGTAACCGGGTTCTAAGGGATATCAATATCACTGATTTGTCTTCTTGGCCATTGTTTCAGCACAAGCCTCTTTCATGACCACTGAAATATCCCAAAAACCCAAACCTCAATGAGTGTAGTATCGAGTATCTACCAACTTCGGGCTGCACCAAAGTCGGTCATCTCACTACGTCCTAATGACCAAGTTGGTCAAGTAAAGGTTCTAAAAGTTAGTTAGTGCTTCCTGACATCACTCAGCGGCCCTGTATTCTCCTTGACTACTCAAGGGCTACCGGTACCCACAAATATGTCACACTAACGTAGTTATTGCTTAGACCATGTCGGTATACCCCGCACAGTTTCCATAACATATTGCTACTTACCTATGTATCCCAAATCCGGGTAGAGGATTCAAGCCCAAACAAAGAACCAAAATGTAAAGCATACAAGTCAAACAAAGAAAGCAATTGAAGGTGATCTAGCCCTAAGGTAACCCCACTTTTAAGTTTCTCCCTAGCATAGTCACCAGTTCTATGATACGGTGGAAGAACTGACTTGGTTGTTTTGTGTTTGATCACAATTGTGTGGATACCAAGAGTCGCCACCGACTTTTCTCTTATCCAAAAGGAAAGGCTGAAAAGAACATGAAAGACCTTTATAGATGTTTTCTTGAGTTCGGGGTAGGTTATGTAAAGGGAATGTATTAGCACCCTTTTCATTCGTAGTTATCTACGGGCTCTTAGTTGCTTGCTAGATCACTTGCTTTTGTTTGAAAATGTGCTTGTGGTGTGGGTTTTGAAAGTATTTCGAAAACGTCTTTGTAATGGTTCTCGTCTCTATAAGAACGCGTATAAAAAGCTTTATCTTTTGAAAATGTTGAAAGTGTTGGTGTAAAAAAATGTTTTGTTGTGAGCAAGCAAGTAACTAGGAGCATCCTACCTACTCAAAAGGTCTTAAATATTCTTTTACTTCTCCTTTAGATGTGGCTATCTTGCCATTGATTTGGTAAGAAGCCCCATCGTTAGATATGAAGGGATGGGCGCGGGTCAACTATATAGTCATAGAAGGAAACTTGTGAGACGCTTTAGCAATTTTCGTAAGGGACTAGATCGTTTTACCGAAGGAAACATAGAGGGACATCGAGGGACTATGATCTTTTTTATCGAAGGGTCTTTGCTTAAAGCGTCCCATATTCGAGGGACATGACTGTGTTTCTGAGGCAACAAGCGAGGTTACCCTAGAGGTGTGCGTGTGAAAAGTGTGTTAGATTTAAGTTAATTTTGTCTTTGATTAGGGTTATCTAGCGGTTTATTTTATATATTGTCATGCATGCCTAATTACTATACAGTATAAGGAAAACAGTAAATTGCGAAAATTAAAATTATATGCTATTACAGAGCTTTCGAGAATGGGGGTACAAATTCACAAATGGGGATGGATCAATGCAATTAAAAGTCCAAATAGGAAATCAATACAACCAAATCGAATCGAGCAATTAATTGAAATTACAACAAATCTATGAAGTAAAAATTAATTAACAAAGTAAAAATATGGAAGTAAAATTCTTGGTATTTTGTTTGAAAAGTTTGGAAAGAAAAATAAAATTCTATTCTATTAATGAAAATAATTAACTAAGGAAATTAAATCAAATGTAGATTTTTTTTTTAGCTTTTAGTATTTTTTTTATTATGTAGAAACTAAATAAATTAATAAAATTTTAACTAAATGATAAAATGTAAATTAATAAAAGTTATTCACAAATTTTTCTAAATTAAATTTAGAACTAAGCTAATTAAGAAAATTATCTAACAAAACTACCTGATTTATTAAATTAGTAAAACAAATAAAGTCAAACTAATTATTAAAACAAAACAAAGTAGATGGGTGGTGTTAAATTGAATATGGGGTGTGAGGACAAACTGGGCTTGGGGTAAGGTCCAATTGTTCCATCCAATCCAAGAAAATGAAATAAAACAGAAAAAAAATAGAAAAAGGTCTCCCAGGGGTGTCGAACCCGGGACTCCATGTCTGTTAGTGATATGCTCTGCCATTTGGGTTGTGTACTTATTCATTATACTAATTATTTTATTAGAATAAAAGGGAAAGTGTTAGCGGATATTGGGCCAGCAGCCCAATGGGCTGACCCGGATGGAAGAGGAAAAAGAAGGGTTTTGAAAACCCTAGTAAAGAGAAGAGGCGCCGTATTTGCTGTTGTTGGGAAGGGAAAAACAGAATTAAATATTTTTATTGTTGAAGACGAAACTCTCTCTCTCCAAAACTTTTCATCTCTTCCTCTGTTCGTTCAAATATTCTTAATGGTTTTCTCTCTGCAAAACACTAACAACAAAGGGAAAAAATGTAGAACTTTCAATTTCTCTACTCTCATCGCTTCAATCTTGTTTTTCAGTTTCAAAAACATCATCCATATTACACAGTTGGGTGGGGGTTGTTGAAGGGTTGAGAAGGAGTTTAGTGTATTTGTTGGTTTTGTAATGATGGTGGTTATCGTTGGTTGGAGATGAAAAACGCGTGGGATGGAGCGGCTGAGGAGGTGTATCAGTATGGGTATTTGAATGAAGGTGAAGATGTATCGGTCTGAGAGGAGAATGGAGGGCGGAGGCGTTTGTTGATTAGGTTCAAGACGGGACCGTCGGTGGTGTTTGAAGGGTCGAGACAGAGGAGGTATGTTTTTTCTTTATTTACTGTATTATTTTCTGTGTGTGTTTTTATATTAATTTTGAGGGGTACAGTTTCAGTGTTTTGTGAAGGTTAGTTTGTGAGGTTTTGAGTATGCAGAAGTTGGTTGCAAATGAAGTTGAGGTGAGGTATTTGTGGTGAATTTTTGTGTAGTGGATTTTTGGTGTTCGAGGGATTTGAGCAGAGTTTTAGCAAGGTTTTCAGTGTACTCTCCTCTCCTCCCCACTTTTCACGTTTTGAGAATATTACAACATGGTGTAGAAAAATAAGGACGATAATACAACAAACATCTAAGTAGGAAAAGTTACAAAAGTGAAAACAGATTGAAGAAGGCAACAACATATAGATTGAAGAGAAAAGTATAGAAAAACTTGGATTCAGAAAGGTACTAGATCAGAGCCCCTCCAATGAGTTCTTCAAGCACAGGTATGGTGAGGACTTGCTATTGTTTCTACTTGTTCTTCTCTTTTTTGATTTATTCTAATGCTTATGTATTATGCTGAGAGGTTTGGAACAGATGGAAATTTTTTTGTATTCTGTTGAACAGGAATTGGAGGTCCATTTTTTGTGTGAGATCCTTTGAGAGTTTTATGTGTGAATGATGTAGAGGTTTAGGGGGGGAAATTAATGAGTTTTTGAACAATTTTGGCTACTGTTTTATTGCTTTCTGGTGCAGATTTTGTTTTGCTAATTTTTGTGTAATACTTGACTGTTTGTAGATATGTTTGGACAGTAGTGGAGTGGGTTTTTAGCAGGTTTTTTGGACTGTTACAAGCTGCTGTTTTTGGGCTGCTATTTTGGACTGAAGATACTACAAAAATTGGCTTGTTATGCATTGAAACAAGGCTGGAAAATGGGCTGCTTTGTTGTTTTCTTGTAATGGTTAATAGAGTTGTAATGTGATATTTATGGGCCTTTAAACTCTTTTGCATTGCTGAAAATTTTGCTAATTACGCACTTCTTTTCTTTTTCACTAGTTGATGAAGAAAACATGAATATTGGAAGATGGAGCTTTGATAATGAAGGCATGGAGAATTTGAGAGACCTTGAAGATGAAGTCTTTAGGCATAGAAACTTGAAGAATTTCTTTTCTGATTGTAGCTTGAAACTTTATTGAATATAATTTGGGAATTGACTTGCACGATTTGTAAATGAAACAATAGTTACTTGGAGCTTTTGAAATTGTATATTTTTGATGCGTCTTGCAAATTGAATGAGAACCTTTGAATGATGTCGAACTTTTGTCAATTCGAAATCAATAGACTTGAATTTGGAGTTTTAAACTTTGAATCATGAAGTGAAATATAGAATTTGATTTCACTTTGACTATTATGAACATGATCTCTTGATTTTGAATCTTGAGAGTGATCTTTGGATAAAAGACTTGAAAAATTCATGGACATCTTAATTCTCATGTAGCATGTGGAATTAGTTCTTTTGTACATCTTGAATCCAAAATAAATACCACGAATGAATCGTAGAAAATTTGGACAAAACTTGTAGTGCCTTGATAACTTGAATTGAAATCCAAAACCATTGTTCAAATTACTTTCACCAAGATCCTGGATCAATTTTCAACACGGGAACTTGTATTATAGGCAACATCTTATCCAAACTCAACATGAATCTCCGAACTCGACATCTTGTTCCAAGGGCGATTTCAACACCGTAGTCCTGAGAAAACAATTATGGCATGAATCAAAAATGCATTCAAAAATCAAGCAAATGACCTATGACGATTCAACAACTTTCAAGGTCTTCTAAACACAATTTTATTTCGATTCTTGAAGCGAGCTTGTTGACGACATCGCTTATGACCATGTGCAAAATAATCGTCTCAAAATCTTGAAAATTGAGGAAATTACAATTCTTGGAAGTTAGGCAACAATTACTTGAGATTAGGTCAAAAATTCAGAAAGCGGCCTCTAAAGTATTCGAATTTTTGATGATCTTTCGCACATAATCGGCTCTTGACTTGTAAAGAGAAGTTGGAGATGACGTCAAGGAGAGTCATATGCAAAAAGAAATGTTCAAAAATATCGATTAATGAAGAAGTTACAATCATTTGAAATTGATCTCGCAAAGGTCGACTTTTGGGTCAATGGAGTCATTTTCAGTCATTTGAACCATTGACTAGGCAAACTTGCAATGCGAGGTTTGAAACTTGGCACGAACATCCTTGAGGAGACCTGAAGATCTATGAAGACCATTTGAAACCTTGGAGACTCAATTTTATTTGGGAAATAACAAACCCTAATTGTTGACTTACTGCCTAGGAAGAGAATCTGTCTGATCAACTTTTGAGCCAAATTGAGTATTCGAGAAACCCTAGGATATTATCTTGCATGAAAAATGGGAGGGAAAATTTTGGGGTACAACAGAGAGTTTTGAGAGTTTTTGAAGATTCTTTCCACAGCCAAAATCTTCTTCAACGTTCTTATTCTTTCGTTTTCTTTTTCAGCACCTTTGATGTGCAAATGAACTCTCTATTTATAGAGAGAAAAATTTGAATGAGCAGCTTTTGTGAAGGAGTAAAATATAGTTTCTTTGAACGGCCAACATTCACTTGTGCCAACTTTTTATAATCCCAAGATAAAAGTACTTAAAATAAATCGTTGATATGGGTGGCTCCTAGTTTATAGGGGGCAAGTATGCAGAAGAGGCGGACGCAAGGCTCAAGAACTTTCTAAAAAGGTAGTGATGTCATCAAGAGCAAGTTGTCTTGGAGAAAAATTAAATATGGTGTGAGGCACAAGTTGGAGGCCTATGTAGCCTGACCTATGGATAACTTGACTCTTTGAATCGAATACTTCATATTTCCATAGCCTTCAACGAGTCTTATTAAAGTAGCATTCGTTTCCACCAGTTGTGTGTTCTTAGAATGGACCAACTATGTGTCCCCTGAATGGCCCTCTTCAGCTGAATATGCCATTGAGTTTTCTTGCTTTTGATCACTTAGGCCTTACCCTTCGACCAGACTCAAAAGTAAACAAAAACCAATTGTTTTCCAACCATAGAAAGTCCTTCGAATAGGCCACCAAGTTGTGTGTCATAATGAAGCGCTATGTGTGTTGAAAGGTCTACAGTTGGATTCGAAGGTGATTCAAAATAATCCTGAAGGTGGATTCGAAGGTGATATGAAGGTGATTCAAAACAATCCTGAAGGTGGATTCGAAGGAGACATGCAGGTGACAATGCTTTGTGCATGCTAACATGAGGAAAACCCATGCCTTGTGAATTAAAGAAAACACGTAAGGAGCCAATGGTGCAATCGAAACCAGCATGCAGGAGGTCCCTGTTGTTATACGGTGGGAGAACTGACTTGGGTGTTTTGTGTTTTATTGCAAATGTTGCAGTTAGCAAGAGTCACCACCGACTTTTCTTTTATCCAAAAGGAAAGGTTGAAAAGAACAAGAAAGCCTTTGAGATTATTTCTTGAGTTCGGGGGGTAGATTATGAAAAGGGAAGGTGTTAGAACCCTTTTCATCCATAGTTATCTATGGGCTCTTAGTTTCTTGCTAGATCACTTGCTTTTGTTTGAAAATGTGCTTTGTGTGGTTTTTGAAAGTATTTTGAAAATTCGCCTTCGTTTAGGAAAACTTTGTAATAGTTATCGTTTGTAAGAACGTATACAAAGTGTTGATCTTTTGAAAATGTTTCATGTTTGGAAAATGTTTTGAAATTATTTTTGAAAGTGTTGGCGCTTGTTTTGAAATTAAGAAAGTATGCTTGATTTGAAAATGAGCAAGCAACTAGGAACAATCTACCTACTCAAAAGTCTTAGTTATTTTCTTCCTTTCCTTTGATATTGCTATCTTACCAGTGATTTGGTAAGAAGCCTTATCTTTGGATGTAAATGGACGGGTGTGGGTCATCGTATAGTCATGATAGCAATGTTGTAAGATATCTTAGCATTTCTCTTTGAGGGACTAAGATCATTTTGAAAGGCAATATTTGATAGCGTCATCAAGGGACTATGATCTTATATTTTTTATTTGTTTTTGCTAAGACATCTCACATGCATAACATGGCCATTTTTATAAGGCAACAAAGTGGAATTACCATAAGGGTGTAAGTGTGCAAATATGTTTGATTTAAATGCATTGTTTATCTTGAATTAGATTTTTCTACTTGTTCATTTTAATCTTTCCATACAAACCCTAATTTACTAGCATTTATATAAAGCGATAAATTGCGGAAAGTAAAATTACTACGCTATTACATCATTAGGGGAGGGAGTATACAAATTTACAAATGAGGATTTTGCAAGAAAATTAAACCTAATTATCTATTACAACCATATTAAATAATATACAAGAATTGAATAAATAATAATGTATAAATGCAAATGGAAAAAGAAATGATTTTTGTTTGGTTTTTTATGAAAGGGTTTAGTTTTGACCTAATTAAGACAGATGATTAATTAAAAATAAGAAAAACTTAAACCTAAATTAATTAAGAAAGAAATTAAGTTAAAAAGGATTTTTATGTTTTTTTTTATGAAAAAGGTTTTAAACTAATAAAAATAAAATGAGAAAATTAATTAACTAAGGGAAACCTAAATTCTAAGTTAATTTTAATTAAGAAAATAAAATAATATAATAATTAAACCTAAGTCTAAATATTTTTTATTTAAGGAAAAAAATAATTTGTTTAAGAAAATGTTTTTGGTCTTTTTTTGTTTTATAAAGAAATTAAATGTAAATGAGCATTTTTTTTAATATGCAAATAAATAAATAAATAAAATATTTTTGGATTTTTTTATTATTAATAAAAATAATAATAATAATAATAATAATAATAATAATAATAATAATAATAATAATAATAATAATAATAATAATAATAATAATAATAAAGAAAATATGAAATGAAAATAAAATAAAAGAAGAAAATGAAATAATAAAGAAAAATAATGGATCAGGGGTGTAAAAAGTAAGGCAGGCTGAAAAGTTAGCAAAAATAAAAGGGAAGGCCAAATGTGGAGGCCCAGGCGCCTGGCTGCAAACAAAAAAGAAACAGAAAATATGAAAAAATAATAAAACGGACGTTGGGGCTCGAATCCATGTCCTAAAGGTGAAAGGTGCGCGCTTTAACCACTGGGGTGGTGATACATCTGTTGATTTAACTGAAATAATAAATACATAATACAAAACAAGTTCCAGAAATGAACTTCATCTTCAATTTCCAGCCATGGATCCTGTAACTTCACCATTTCTCAACAAAAATGAAAGGTGCAAACAGGAAAGTTGCTCCATTTTTCCATAAGAATCCAACCATATAAATATCATAAGCTATAAATCAAAGATGAATGAGAATTTCTAAAAGTACCAAATTCTGACCTAAATATTTCAGAAAGTTCAAACTCAAAATTCTCACTACTCAAGCAACATAAATGAAATTTATGGATATGTATAGTTTCAGCGCAATGATGTCTACATTTTATCTTCACAGATGCAAGCCTAACAATGCCTAACTGAGAAAAGAGAAGTTCAAGAAATATACCTCAAAACTGGAAATCTTGAAATGAGTTTGAGCTTGATTCAAGGTGTTGCAATGATCAGGTTAGTTTCCTCAAGTTCTTAGGAAGCTAATGCAATGATTCGCTTGAGCAATGGGTTGCTGGAATGGCTTGGAGAACTCAACCTACAATGCTCTGTTTTTGGTTATGGAGGTTATGGTAAATGGTGTTACAGTGATGAAACAGGGTCAGGGATAGGTTATATTTGATGTGTGGGAACTTTAGGAACCAAAAGGCCAAGAAACACACGAGGGAGATATGAGTTTGGAGTTCAAGGTCAGAAACTATGGAACAATGGAGTTTTTAGCAATTTCTGGTTTGAGTGAGTTTTGGAGTGTTTCAGGGTGTTAATGCTCGTATGTTAGCTCACAAATAGTGACTCTATTTATAAGTACCAAGTTTGGAGACTTGTTGTTGATCAGAATTCAAAAACAAATGCTTAAGTTCAACATGTGATTTTTGAGAAATCCAAGTTTCAAAGTATTGTGTACTTGCTAATGTAGAGTGCTTATGCTTTAGACAAGTTTGCTTATGACTTTGTAGATGGAGTGTGATCAGAGGGAACAAGTTAGAGGCTCAAGAATTGACTTTGTGCATAAAGCTTGCTTTTCAAGAATGGCATTCTTGACTTTCTTCCCAAAATGGCAATGTGAATTGGATAAAGCTTAAGCCACTTGGATTATAGCTCAAAAGTTTGTGTAATCCATTAATGATGGATAGATACACAAGTTAGAAGGCCTGAAAAGCAAAATTATGCAGCCTAACATTAACATTGAGTTATGTGTTCATCAAGAAATGACTTGTAATTCAAGAATGAAACCCTAACTTATTGCCTTTGATTCTCCTTGCTCAAATATGATCTCAATGAGTTCTTGGACATTTTGGAAATCTTGTAACATCCTATACAACCTCTATGTTGGACATTTTTGAAAATTCATCTTGGAACAATTTGAAAAATTTCCATGAAGTTAGGTCAAAATCCTGCCTAAACTAGGGCAAAGTTTCAATAAGTTTCCAAGTTTCATGAACATATCTTCACAAAATCATAACTTGAAATCCATAAATTTATAGAAGAAGTTGTGTTTTACAATGTTTTAGATCTAATTGATATCTACAACTTTCATGTTGGAAGTTTCCTTTGAATCATCTTGCATCATGGTGAAAATTTGGCTCAAAGTTATGAAAAAATATGAATTTTCCAACACTTAGAAAAATTTCTTAGTTTAGAAATTTTAACTTTTCAAAATGAAATATTGACTTTTTGATTTATTGATGAACAAGTTTCATATTTTTACATGTTTTGATGAATTGTGATCTTTGATACTTGATTTTGACCAAAAAGTCAAAGTTTGACTTTTCAATGTATAGTTAACTTTTCATCAGTTGACTGAAAATCAACTATCAATCAATTGATCTTGAGAGATGTTTTATGTAATGCCATTAGGTCAAAATGAATTATTTGAAACCTTTATATCATGCCTCAAACCAACAAGTCATTTTCTAGGTCAAAAATCAGAAATTGCTCCTTCCCAGTCAAAACCCTAATTTTGACCATTTTGCCCTTTTGATGATCTGATCAAATTTATTGAGGAATTATGATCCAAACTTGATCAAATGACATATATAAGTTCATAATGTTTATATGGATCAAAAACTATGAAGTTTGACTGTAAATTGGACACAGTTGACTTTTCCCCAATACAGTTGATTGTAGGTCAACTGATCAATTGACTGAGCAAAAATGTGATCCAAGACTTGAAACTTGACATGAGAAATCTTGAGGGTCCAAAATGATTCATGAAAGTAATATGGGGAATTAAAAGTCTATTTGTCCTTGTGCAATCTCAAACCCTAATTTTCAGTCATCAGTGCTTGAGGAGGTGTCTGGAGCTAATCAACCCTTGTGCAGTCTTGAACCAAAGAGATCTTGTAAGAGATTATTTGATAAATGAGAGGGAAAATTTTGGGGTAAAACATCTTCCCCTGTTCAATCTTCTTAAACTTGATGAGTTAGATTGGTGGATCCTCCATTCGTGACTTGAAGGTGGAAGATGATTGAACACTAGAGTGCCCAGAAATTTGCACTCGAAGATGTATTGTGAATGGGAATATAGATGCCATTTGGAGGGATGATGGTAAACACTAGAAGAAGTATCAGTATAAATATTTGGTCGATTTATGCTAACTCTTGAAGTTTTACCTGTGGAAAAATGTTAGTTAAATGCACATGTATGCATGATGTTTACCAGATGTGGTATTATGCTAAATGCAATTTGTATGTACATACTATGATGTATGAATTTGAGATGTGTGTTTGTCCGGGAAAATAAATCCCTGACTACTGCTGAGGAGTTCCTGGGAAGTTGAACCCCGGATTGCTATTGGGAATGAAGAATATACATATCTTCAAACTTTGTTGAAAGGAAGCTTCCGCTAGGGAATATCTCTTGTATGTCAGTTGTTATCTGGTCGGGTCCAGGCTTCACAACTTGCTGAGGATGAGGAAGTCAACTGCTATCTGGTCAGATCCAGGCTTCACGGTAACTTATTAGAGAAGAATAAATTAACTGTTATTTGGTCGGATTCCAGGCTTTGTAGAAAATTTCTTGAAATTAAATTGTTATCTGGTCGGATCCAGGCTTCACAACAACTTGTTGGGGATAAAGGAGTTAACTGTTATCTGATCAGATTCCAGGCTTTGTTGTATCTTGCTAAAAGGATGAAGTCGAACTGATATCTGGTCGGGTCTAGGCTCCATAGTTTTTGAAAAGTTATACTATTATCTGGCCGGGTCTAGGCTTTATAGTGTCTTGCTGGCATTGTAGCTAGTTGTTACCTGGTCGGGTCCAGGCTTTGAAATAAACTTGTCTGGAGAGATAGAGTTGAACTGATATTTGGTCGAGTCCAAGATTTACAGTAACTTGTTTGGAATTTAGTTGTTATCTGGTCGGATTCCAGGTTTCACAACAAACTTCTGAAGGGAAATGCTATCTGGTCGGATCTAGGCTTCACAATAACTTACTTGAAAAAATGAAGTTGAAAACTGATATCTGGTCGGATCTAGGCTTCACAGTAACTTGTTGGGGTAGAGGCAAACTCTACTTGGGGAAAAGAAGTTAAACCCTAGTTTGGTTGAGTCCAGGTTCTTCTATATCTTAAAGAGTTAAACTATTGTCTGGTCGGGTCTAGGTTTCATAGTTTTTTTTGAAAGGTGAACTATTATCTGGTCGGATCCAGTCTCCATAGTTAATTTGAAAGGTTACACTATTATCTGGTAGGGTCCAGGCTCTATAGTGACTTGAGAAGTTAACTATTATCGGGTCGGGTCCAGGCTTCATAGTAGTTTGAAATTTGTACTAATATCTGGCCGGGCCCAGCCTTCATAGTATCTTTTGGAGATAGTAAAGGTTTTGTTGACGACCTTACTGGGGATTAGGGGTTATGGCCCTATGATTTGTAATAGTCTGAAAGGCAAACTCAAGTTGGAGAGTGTAGACTCAATCGGGGAAGACAGACTCATATTGGGGAGGATATACTCAGCTTGGGGAGGATATACTCCGTTGGGGATAACAGATTCAGCTGGGGAAGATAGACTAATGCTGGGGGAATTTGAACTCGACTGGGGAGTTATGCTGATTGATGTATATTGTTTGTTGGGGAAATAAACCATGTTGATGAATATTTGATGAACTTCTGACGAGGTGAGTTCCTTGAGAAAGAGATCCATAAGGCTTCTACTTTTTAGGATCACCTTAGCTAGGGAGAGAGTTGCCAAGAGATTGAGACTCTGGTTGGAGATCAGTTTATGCAAAGAGACTTTGTGGGGATAATGTTAATGAAATAACTCTGTGGGGATATTCCGTATGCATTAAAGAGATGTTTATTGATATTTAGTAGAACACATGTGCCAAATGATTTCAGTTATGTTCATATGCAGATGTTCATTCAATTTTAGTCATTGAACAATTTTGCATTCAAAACAAAAACAGAAAGTTTGCACTTCAAAGTATATTTGTATTTATATTTTGCCCATGAATAGGCGTTTTTGTACAAAGAGACAGAGATCCTAGTAAGAGGAAATTGTCGAAAGGAAAACAAAGATTGAAAACAAAACAAATAGTCATGTGAAATGATCTCATTGCATTCCAACTCTACTATTTCCCCCAATGTCTTTGAATGTCCCTTGTCGTTGACAGAAGTTGATTGGATTGATCTTGGACCGTTTAAACTTGGACCTTGGTGATAAAGTTGATTGTGGTGTTTCCATGGGACATAGTCATACGCTTTCAATCCTTAACTTTTTCCTGGACCGCCCTTTTGGGTTTTCATCCCACCAGGATACCCATTTTTGCCCAAGTCGCCCTTTCGGGTTTTCAACTTGCCGGGTGTACAATCCTTTGCATATATCCCTAATTTTTGTCCAAACCTTTTGGTTTGTCGGGATGCCCTTATTTTTACCTAGGTGTGTCAATCTATCGGGTCTCTTATGTGTAGTATTTTTTAACTAAGTCCGCGTTTATAGGATGTGGGAAGTCTTCACCATCCATGGTAGTCAGCATCATGGCACCGCTAGAGAAAAATCGCTTGACAACAAATGGCCCTTCGTAGGTGGGAGTCCATTTGCCTCTGGGGTCGCATTGTGGCAGAATGATACGCTTTATCACCAAGTTGCCAGGTTGATATACTTGAGGCTTAATCTTTTTGTTGAAAGCCTTGCTCATACGTTTTTGTTACGTCTGACCATGACAAACAGCAGCCAGTCACTTTTCATCAATCAAGTTCAACTGATCCAATCTCGTCTGAATCCACTCGTCTTCTCCTAAGCCTGCCTCATTCATTATCCTTAGTGAGGGAATCTGAACATCTACTGGCAGGACAGCTTCCATGCCATAGACTAAGGAAAAGGGAGTTGCCCCAGTTGATGTTTTAGCTGAAGTGCGGTAGCCGTGAAGAGTAAACGGTAACATCTCATGCCAATCTTTATAGGTTACTACCATCTTCTGCATAATCTTCTTAATGTTTTTGTTGGCCACTTCGACTGCACCATTCATTTTAGGTCTATATGGAGAAGAATTGTGATGCTTGATCTTGAACTGAGTGCAAAGTTCAGTAATCATAGCATTGTTGAGGTTTGTCCCATTGTCGGTGATGATCCTTTCGGGATACCATAGAGGCAAATGAGGTTATGATTGATGAATCTGGCTACTACATTCTTTGTGACTGAGGCAAATGAGGCGGCTTCGACCCATTTGGTGAAATAGTCGATAGCGACAAGAATGAAGCGATGTCCGTTAGAAGCGGTGGGCTGGATTTCTCCAATCATGCCAATGCCCCACATTGCAAATGGCCACGGAGCGGTCATGATGTTTAAAGGGATAGGAGGCATGTGGAACTTGTCAGCATAGATTTGGCATTTGTGACAAGTCTTAGAGTGTTGATGGCAATCAGTCTCCATTATTGACCAATAGTAGCCAGCTCTTAGGATCTTCTTGGCCATCGTATGTCCGCTTGAGTGAGTGCCAAAGAGACCATCGTGCATGTCTTCCATAATTTCTCCTGCCTCCTTCCTTTCCATACATCGGAGTAGAGTAGAGTCGTTGTTGCGCTTGTATAATATTCTGTTACTTAGGAAGAATTTAGTTGAAAATCTTCGTAAGAACTTTCTGTCATTGATGGATGCTCCTTCTGCATACTCTTGTGCTTCGAGATATTTCTTCACCTCATGGTACCATGGCTTTTCTGTATCAGTGTCAAGCTCACAGCAGTGCGCAGGCTCATTGAATCTCTCAATTATAATCATAAGGGCTTCGTTGTCCCATCAGACCTTGAACATTGAAGACATGGTTGCCAAGGAGTCAGTCGACTGATTCTCTTCCCTAGGGAAGTGCTCAAAGGTGGTTTATTCGAAGTAAGGAATCAGGGATAGCACAAGTTCCTTGTAAGGGATGAGATTAGGGTGCTTAGTGTCCCAATCTCCTTTTACTTGGCTAATCACTAGAGAGGAATCCCCAAACATATTCAAATGCTTGATCCTCAAATTAATGGCAGCTTTCAAACCCAAAATGCACGCTTCGTACTCAACCATGTTGTTCGTGCAATCAAAGCATAGTCTGGAAGTGAAAGGAGTATGGCAACCTTCCGGGGAGACAATCACAACACACATTCTGTTACCCAAGGCATTAGAAGCCCCATCGAAGACCATAGTTCATCAGGATCCTTGTTCAGGTCCGTCATATGGTCCAGGTTTTGCACAGTCACCAGCATGATGTTCTCATCCGGGAAGTCAAATTTCATAGACTGATAATCATCAACAGCTTGGTGGGCCAAATGATCTGCTAGTATGCTTCCTTTGATAGCCATTTGTGTTATGTATTGAATTTCGTACTCAGTCAAAATCATTTGCCACCTGGCTATCCTTCCGGAGAGAGTAGGTTTCTCGAAGATGTACTTGATTGGGTCCATCTTAGAAATCAACAGAGTGGTATGAGTCAACATATACTGTCTTAGTCGGTGAGCAGTCCATGCCAGAGCGCAGCAAGTTTTCTTGAGCAGTGAATATCTGGTTTCACAGTCGGTAAACTTTTTTCTCAGGTAATAAATAGCATGCTCTTTTCGGCCAGACTCGTCATGTTGGCCCAAAACACACCCCATAGAATTCTCTAGTACTGTCAAGTACATGATCAAGGGTCTTCCTTCAACTGGAGGAATGATAATAGGAGGTTCTTGTAGATATTCTTTGATTTTTTCGAAGGCAGTTTGGCATTCATCATTCCATCTGACTACCTGTTCTTTCTTCAAGAGTTTGAAGATTGGCTCACAAGTAGCAGTCAAGTGAGATATGAAGCGGGCGATATAATTGAGATGACCCAAGAATCCTTTAACTTCCTTTTCAGAGTGGGGGACTGGAATTTCTTGTATGGACTTTAGCTTGGAAGGATCGACTTCAATTCCTTTATTGTTGACAATAAAACCTAGAAGCTTTCCAGATCGTACTCTGAATATGCACTTGTTAGGGTTTAACCTCAACTTGTACTTTTTCAGCCTTTCGAATAGCTTGTACAGGTGATCGAGATGTTCCTCTTCAGTTTAAGATCTGGCAATCATATCATCCAAATAGACCTCTATTTCATGATGAATCGTGTCATGAAACAAAGCTACCATAGCCCTTTGATATGTTTCCCTTGAATTCTTCAATCCGAACGACATGACCTTATAGAAAAAGGTGCCCCATTGCATAACGAAAGTGGTATTCTCCATGTCTTCGGGAACCACCCTTATTTGATTATAGTCGGAGAAGCCATCCATGAAAGAGAAGACTTTATGCTGAGAAGTGTTATCGACCAAGACGTCAATGTGTGGTAGAGGGAAGTCATCCTTGGGGCTTGCCCTATTCAGATCCCTATAATCTACGCACATGCGAACTTTTCTGTCTTTCTTTGGTACTGGCACGAAATTTGCAACCCATTGGGGATAGGATGTCACAGCTAGGAACCCTGCATCAAATTGTTTCATCACTTCATCTTTTATCTTCTCAGACATATCAAGCCTCATGCGACGAACCTTTTGTTTGACAGGAGGACAGTCTTCTTTTGTCGGTAGACGACGAACTACGATGTCTGTATCTAACCTTGGCATATCTTCATACGACCAAGAAAACACTTCCACATAATCATGCAACATCTGAACCAACCCACTCTTGACACTGCTTTCCAAGTTAGCACTAATATTGATTTCCTTCTTGTCCATCTCGATACCCAGATTGATGAATTCAACTGACTCTTCGTGCGGCTGAATAGCTTTTTCCTCTTGTAATAGAAGTCTGGCTAGTTCTCCCGGTATTTTACAATCTTCCTCTCCTTCGTCTTCGGCTTGGTTAATTGGACATTCGAAGTCATAGTCGGCAACAGTAGAGTCATTAGCAATAAGATCCAGAGTGGATAAGGACCTGCAAGAGTGTGTGTGTGCATGTAAGATACATGGCTATTTTGAAAAATGTATTTTAAAGAAAGACAATGAACACAAATATTTGAATGCAAAAGAGTCCAATGATTTATATTGAATGATCATATGATTAGATGAACATAAATAAAACCCTTGACAAATGGACCATAGTACCCTGGGCCAGGCACATGGCTTAAAAGTCATTGTTTAAATATTATAGATAAAATGTTCTTGAATTAATAAACAGCAATAAACAAGTAGATTATTCCTCGACGAAAGAGATGGGCACGAAGTCCTTTGCATGCCAATTCTTTAGCTCCATTGTAGTAGGATACACCAAATCTTCAAATGCAGCTTCTTCATTAGAATCACCTACAGTGTTGACTTCATTGACATCCTTGCCATGCTTCGGCATTGGCGCGATGATTACATTTGGAGTTGGGGGAGGATCAAATTCAATAGTCTTGTTATCGATCAAATCCTGAATTTTATTCTTTAAGGCCCAGCATTGGTCAGTCTCATGCCGAGGGCTACTTGAGTAGTAAGCACATTTGGCGTTCGGGTTGTACTTTGGTGAAGAGGTGTTTGGGTTGGCAGGAGGATCGCGCAATGTCACCAAATTAGCCTTGAGAAAGTGTTGTAAGGCTTTAGGCAGTGACATGCCTAACCTCGTGAGTTGTATTCTCGGAGTTTCAAAACTTTGATGATTGGAAGATGGTCTTTGAGTAGGAGTTAGATCGGAGATTCAGACAACATTAACAGACAGATGGTCATCCTTCTTGGTATGGGCCCTTTCCCTGTACACAGCATTGATTTCCTTCTTAGCAACAAAAGGTTTCTTTACATGATTGGAAGTGGAGGTAGATGCCATGGAAATCTTCCCACTTTTGATGTCGCTTTTAACTCTTTCACCTGTTAAGATTAGCTCGGTGAAACCGGAAGAAGAGCCCCCAACCAACAAGTTAAAGAATGGATCGGATAAAGTGCCCATAAACATGTCAATGTGCTCCCTATCAGTCAAAGGTGGTTGAACCCTACTGGCTAGGTCTCTCCACTTTTGTGCGTATTCCTTGAATCATTCATTCTTCCCCATGGTCATATCTTGCAACTGAACTCTTGTTGATGCCAAGTCGGTGTTATACTGGTACTGACGGTAGAAGGAGGTAGCTAAATATTCTCAAGTATTGATGAAGGAACCATCCAACTAGTAAAACCACTCTAGTTGCGTTCTTGTCAAGCTCTCTTGGAAAAAGTGAACCCAGAGTTTCTTATCAGCAGTGTGCGGCTGTGACTTGCGCACATAAGGTTTTAGGTGAAGTTTTGGACAAGAAACTACATCGTACTTTGCAAAGACTAGTATTTTGAGTTTTTGGTGAATGACATCCATAGAGATTAAACCCAATTATCAAAATCTAAACCAGGGACGGCTTGGATCTCGACGGCCTTCAATTTGTCTTCTAACTGCCTGTACTTGACATCGGCGGGTGGATAATGCTCGTCAAAATAATCATCATCAGACGCTTGATCATTAACACAATCATCCTTGGTATTATTAACCTTAACAATCTGATTCTCGTCCTCTTCAGATGAGTCTTCTACTACCGGGATCTGACGAACCGACTCTTTAAACCTTCTGCCCATGTTGACCATGGCTCTCTTCTTGGGTTTCTTCTTAACTGCCAACAATTCCATCATATCTTGTTTCCCCTTGGCTAGGGCCAGTAGAGTCTCTTGGAATTGAGAGTTTTGTGCCCGAAGATCCTTCATAGTTTTCTCTAGATCCATCTTGCTGAAATAAACAGCAGAAAGATAAGGAAACCTGCAATGTGAAAATCTATCATGTTATGATGCATGGAAGATGTATATGCAAATGATTTCAAATATTTATGGAATTTAAATTTGCATAGACAAAGGAATGAACAAACGTCATTTTTCATTAATTATCTCAAAAGATTACAACATGCCTCTTGGGTTTACAAAATAACTTTCTAAGATAAAAAGACCGAACTCATCCTCTTCGACACAAGGTAGGCATTCACACTTTGCTCTTTGTGTAGCTTATTTGTAAGCTCTAAGACTCTCTTCTCACTAGCATATAATTGAGCTTCGAAGGTATCTCGTTCCTCCTTTAGCTGAATCCAACCTTTTTGCAAGTCTTCAAGAGAGGTAGGCATGTCGGGATGGAGGACAGTGTAGGGAACATCTCCTTTAACCACAGGTTCCATGATGACTGGTAAGATGGAGGGATAAGGCATCACAAGTTTCTGAGCACGATCTCATACCCACCTAAGGTAAGGCTCAAGGGGAATGGAATTCTTGTGTCCCAGTGTATTGCTATCCATTTTGCTTACCATCCTCCAAGCTCGGATAAACCTCTGACGGTAGCTTTGATCGTCGCTCTCATATTCGAATACCACTCCTTGGATGAGCATCTCATGTGGGCCATCCCTTCGGGCATAACCAAATTGTCGTAAGGCTAAGAAAGGGTTGTAGGTGATACCTCCTCTAATGCCAAGTAAAGGGACATTAGGGAATTGACCACAACGTTCGATGATAATAACATTCTCAAAGGATCGGGAACACCAATGAACATCTGAATATCGGAGCGTCATCAGTCTATGGGACCACCTTAAACCTTGTTCGTTCTTCAATACAGATCGGGGAAGATAAGAAATAAACCATCTTGCCAAGAGAGGAGTGCAACACATGAGGATCCCTTTCTTCCTCATAGTGCGAGAATAAAAAGAATGAAGGATATCTCCTAACAAAGTAGGCACTGGATTGCGAGACATGAAGATTTTGGCAGCATTTACATCTATGAGTTGGTCAGGATTTGGAAACAAAACCATCCCATAGATAAAAAGGGCCAAGATTTCTTCAAAAGCTTGTAAGTCTAAAGAGTTCCAACAATCTTGGGCTTTCTCGAACAAGAACTTGGCTAAGAAACCTTTGACACCACTCATTGTTTTCCAATTAGTTGTGATATCAGATTGTTGCAAGTATAATGCTTGGGAAATCTCTTCAGGTTTTGGATCTCTTTTTGTACTGTTGAAGGGTAGTTAATTGAGAATGGGAATCCTCAATAGTTGTGAGAATTATCCTAGAGTAGGCACAAGTTGATAATCGGGAAAAATGAAGCAATGGTGTAGTGGATCAAAGAATTGGAAAAGCACCTTCATCATATCTTCATCAGTGTTGGAGGTAACCAAGCTTAGGAGGCGAACATGTCTTTCAGTGAATGGAGAATTCTCAGGAACCCTTGATGCTAACTCTTTGAGTTGAGGAGTAATTCTTATGAGATTGACTTGGATAGTATTCTTGCGGAGGGAAGCCATGTCCTACAAAATAGAACAAAGATAAATCCCAAAAAAACCTTGAAATGGTTAGTGAGAATGAGTATGATGTTATGATGTTTATGATGTTATGTACAAGTAAGTATATACAAACAAATCAAACAAGTTCTTAGGGTTAGGCTTGTATGGAGTCTCATAGGTAAGTGCCCTCTTGAAGTTTAGTTGGCCCAAAATTGTCCTACAAATGGTAACCGGGTTTTAAGGGATCTCAATATCACTGATCTGTCTTCTTGGGTATTGTTTCAGCGCAAGCCTCTTTCACGGCGACCGAAATATCACGAAAAGTCAAACCTCAATGAGTGTAGTATCGAGTATCAACCAACTTCGGACTGCACGAAAGTCGGTTATCTCACTAAGTCCTAATGGCCAAGTTGGTCAAGTAAAGGTTCTAAAAGTCAGTTAGTGCTTCATGACATCACACAGCGGCCTCGTATTCTCCTTGACTACTCAAGGGATACCGGTACCCACAAATATGTCACACTAACGTAGATATTGCTTAGACCATGTCGGTATACCCCACACAGTTTCCACAATGTATTTCTACTTACCTATAAGGTATCTCAAATCCGGGTAGAGGATTAGAATAAGCCCAAACAAGGAACCAAAATGTAAAGCAAACAAGTCAAACACTGAAAGCAAATAAAGGTGATATATCCCTAAGGTAACCCCACTTTTAAACTTCTCCCCAGAAGAGTCGCCAGTTATGTGATACGGTGGGAGAACTGACTTGGGTGTTTTGCATTTTATTGCAAATATTGCGGTTAGCAAGAGTCGCCACCGACTTTTCTTTTATCCAAAAAGGAAAGGCTAAAAAGAACAAGAAAGACCTTTGAGATTATTTCTTGAGTTCGGGGGGTAGATTATGAAAAGGGAAGGTGTTAGCACCTTTTTCATCCATAGTTATCTATGGGCTCTTAGTTTTTTTCCATATCACTTGCTTTTGTTTAAAAATGTGTTTTGTGTGGTTTTGAAAGTATTTTGAAAAGGCGCCTTCGTTTAGGCAAACTTTATAATAGTTCTCGTTCGTAAGAACATATACAAAGTGTTGATCTTTTGAAAATGTTTCATGTTTGGAAAATGTTTTGAAAGTGTTTTTGAAAGTGTTGGCGCTTGTTTTGAAAGTAAGCAAGGATGTTTGATTTGAAAATGAGCAAGCAACCAGTAACAATCTACCTGCTCAAAAGTCTTAGTTCATTTCTTCCTTTCCATTGATATTGCTATCTTACCATTTATTTGGTAAGAAGCCTTATCTTTGGATTTAAAGGGACAGGTATGGGTCATCGTATAGTCATGATAGCAATGTTGTAAGATATCTTAGCATTTCTCTTTGTGGGACTACGATCATTTTGAAAGGAAACGTTTGATAGCGTCATCGAGGGACTATGATCTTGTATTTTTTATTTGTTTTTCTAAGACATCTCACATGCATAACATGGCCATTTTTGTAAGACAACAAAGTTGAATTACCCTAAGGGTGTAAGTGTGCAAATGTGTTTGATTTACATGCATTGTTTATCTTGAATTAGGGTTTGCTACTTGTTTATTTTAATCTTTCCATACAAACCCTAATTTACTAGCATTTATATAAAGCGATAAATTGCGGAAAGTAAAATTACTACGCTATTACATCATTAGGGGAGGGGGTATACAAATTTACAAATGGGGATTTTGCAAGAAAATAAACCTAATTATCTATTACAACCATATTGAATAATATACAAGAATTGAATAAATAATGATGTATAAATGCAAATGGAAAAAGAAATGATTTTTGTTTGGTTTTTTATGAAAGGATTTAGTTTTGACCTCATTAAGAGAGATGATTAATTAAAAATAAACAAAACTTAAACCTAAATTTATTAAGAAAGAAATAAAGTTAAAAAGGATTTTTATGTTTTTTTAATGAAAAAGGTTTTAAATTAATAAAAATAATATGAGAAAATTAATTAATTAAGGGAAACCTAAATTCTAAGTTAATTTTAATTAAGAAAATAAAATAATATAATAATTAAACTTAAGTCTAAATATTTATTATTTAAGGAGAAAAGAAATTAATTTGTTTAAGAAAATGTTTTTGGTCTTTTTTTGTTTTATAAAGAAATAAAATGTAAATGAGCATTTTTTTAATATGCAAATAAATAAATAAAATATTTTTGGATTTTTTATTATTAATAAAAATAATAATAATAATAATAATAATAATAATAATAATAATAATAATAATAATAATAATAATAATAATAATAATAATAATAATAATAATAATAATAATAATAATAATAATATTAGTAAAGAAAATATGAAATGAAAATAAATAAAAGAAGAAAATGAAATAATGAAGAAAAATAATGGGACAGGGGTTTAAAAAATAAGGCAGGGTGAAAAGTTAGCAAAAATAAAAAGGAAGGCCCAATGTGGAGGCCCAAGCGCCTGGCTGCAAACAAAAAAGAAACAGAAAATATGAAAAAATAACAAAACGGACTTTGGGGCTCGAACTCAGGTCCTAAAGGTGAAAGGTGCACGCTTTAACCACTGGGGTGGTGATACATCCATTGATTTAACTGAAATAATAAATACATAATACAAAACAAGTTCCAGAAATGAACTTCATCTTCAACCTCCAGCCATGGATCCTATAACTTCACCATTATTCAACAAAAATGAAAGGTGCAAACATGAAAGTTGCTCCATTTTTCCATACGAATCCAATCATATAATTATCATAAGCTATAAATAAAAGATGAATGAGAATTTCTAAAAGTACCAAGTTCTGACCTAAGTATTTCTGAAAGTTCAAACTCAAAGTTCTTACTACTCAAGAAACATAAATGAAATCTATGGACATGTATAGTTTCAGGGCAATGATGTCTACATTTTATCTTCACAAATGCAAGCCTACCAATGCCTAAATGAGAAGATAGAAGTTCAAGAAATATAACTCAAAACTGGAAATCGTGAAATGAGTTTGAGCTTGATTCAAGGTGATGTAATGATCAGGTTAGCTTCCTCAAGTTCCCAGGAAGCTAATGCAATGATTAGCTTATGCAATGGATGGCTGGAATGGCTTGGAGAACTCAACCTGCAATGCTCTAATTTTAGTTATGGAGGTTATGGTAAATGGTGTTACAATGATGAAACAGGGTCAGGGATAGGTTATATTTGATGTGTGGGAGCTTTAGGAACCAAAAGGCCAAGAAACGCACGAGGGAAATATGAGTTTGAAGTTCAAGGTCAGAAAACTGTGCAACAATGGAGTTTTTGGGCAATTTCTAGTTTGAGTGAGTTTGGGAGTGTTTCAGGGTGTTAATGCTCGTATGTTAGCTCACAAATAGTGACTCTATTTATAAGCAACAAGTTTGGAGACTTGTTGTTGATCATAATTCAAAAACAAATGCTTAAGTTCAACATGTGATTTTTGAGAAATCCAAGTTTCAAAGTCTTGTGTACTTGCTAATATAGAGTGGTTATGTTTTAAACAAGTTTGCTTATGACTTTGTAGATGGAGTGTGATTAGAGGAAACGAGTTAGAGGCTAAAGAATTAACTTTGTGCATAAAGCTTGCTTTTCAAGAATGACATTCTTCACTTTCTTCCCAAAATGGCAATGTGAATTGGATAAAGCTTAAACCACTTGGATTATAGCTCAAGAGTTTATGTAATACATTAATGATGGATAGGTACATAAGTTAGAAGGCCTGTAAAGCAAGATTATGCATCATAACATTGAAATTGAGTTATGTGTTCATCAAGAAATGACTTGTAATTCAAGAATGAAACCCTAACTTCTTGCCTTCGATTCTCCTTGCTCAAGTATGAACTCTATGAGTTCTTTGACATTTTGGAAAGCTTTTAACATCCTATACAACATTTATGTTGGACATTTTTGAAAATTCATCTTGGAACTATGTGAAAAATTGCCATGAAGTTAAGTCAAAATCCTGCCTAAACTAGGGCAAAGTTTCCAAGTTTCATTAACATGTCTTCACAACATCATAACTTGAAATCCATGCATTTCTAGAAGAAGTTATGTTCTACAATGTTTTATATATCATTGAGATCTACAACTTTCATGTTGGAAGTTTCCTTTGAATCATCTTGAATCATGGTGAAAATTTGGCTCAAAGTTATGAAAAAATATGAATTTTCCAATACTTAGAAAAATTTCTAAGTTTAGAAATTTTGACTTTTCAAAATGAAATCTTGACTTTTTGATTTCTTGATGAACAAGTTTCTTATTTTGACATTTTTTAATGAATTGTGATCTTTGATACTTGATTTTGACCAAAAAGTCAAAGTTTGATTTTTCAGTGTATAGTTGACTTTCATCAGTTGATTGAAAATCAACTATCAATCAATTGATCTTGAGAGATGTTTTACGTCATGCCATTAGGTCAAAATGAAGTATTTGAAACCTTGAGATCATGCCTCAAACCAACAAGTCATTTGCTAGGTCAAAAATCAGAAATTGCTTCTTCCCAGTCAAAACCCTAATTTTGACCATTTTACCCTTTTGATGATCTGATCAAATTTCTAGAGGAATTGTGATCCAAACTTGATCAAATGACATATATGAGTTTATAATGTTGATATGGATCAAAAAATTATGAAGTTTGAGTGTAAATTGGCCACAATTGACTTTTTCCCCAATACAACTGATTTTAGGTCAACTGATCAATTAACTAAGCAAAAATGTGATCCAAGACTCAAAACTTGACATGAGCAATCTTGAGGGTCCAAAATAATCCATGAAAGTCATATGGGGCATTAAAAGTCCATTTTTACTTGTGCAATCTCAAACCCTAATTTTCAGTCATCAGTGCTTGAGGAGGTGTCTGGAGTTGATCAACCCTTGTGAATTCTTGAACCAAAGAGATCTTGTGAGAGATTATTTGATAAATGAGAGGGAAAATTTTGGGGTATAACACTTTCTTTGTGTCAATGGAAAACCTTTATAAGCCCATTTCCTTCTGAATCGAAAAAAGGTTTCAAAAGGTCATAAAGCCCAGTCGAAGCTAGCATGTAGAAGGCAATTGCTTGAATGAAGCTTGTGGACCAAAGGATGCATGAAGGGGTCCAGAGTTGGATTTGACGTATGTTGTTTTGAAAGGAAACCATACTCCAATTGAAGCTTTGTGAGAAGGTAATCCTTGCCCAATCGAAGCTTGCCTGCAGGAGGTCATTGCTCCCTGAATTGAAGCTCGCATGCAGGAGGCCACATGCTTTATCGAAGCTTATGGAAAGCTTGCTCGCAGGAAAGCCAAATGTTCAATAGAAGCGTGTGAATCAAGGCTCGCTCGAAAAAGCCAGAATGTTCAGTCGAAGGATGAATGAGTCGAAGCAAGCTTGCTTTTCTTCAATTTTGTCAAAAAATCATTTTTTATCTGTTTTGCCCTTTTTGTCTGTTTTATGCTTGTGCAAACTTTGAGCTTTTGAAAATCCTTGTGAGAAAATGCCTTGAGAAATGAGAGGGAAAATAGTGGGGTACAACACATCTCCTAGATCGAAAGGAAGCAGTTCCTTCCATCGAAACAGGCAACATCCCTCCTGGATCAAAAATCCCATCTTCCTCTGAATCGAAGGCAGCTTCCCTCTGGATCGAAAAAGCCCCCTTTCTCCCTGCAATCGAAGGATGCCCCTTTTTTTTTTTTACTTTTGTCTTCATTTCTTTATTGACCTTTTCTTTCATTTATTTTAGCATTAAAATCAAAATCACAAAAAACATTAGGCTAGTTGTTTTATTAATCAAGTTAAATTTTGTTAATTAATTAAAACTTTAACCTTTTCTTAATTAAAAATGAATTAGAATTTAGGTTTTAACTTAACTTTAATTATTTTCTTTTCATAATAATAAAAATAGACTAAAAAAGAAATTAGATTATTTTTCTTAATTTAATTTTATTATATAGACTTTAGGATAATTGACCATTTCAGTTAAATAAAAAACAACAAAAAAAGATTTTTCTTATTAGGTTTTTCTTAAACGAACTTTCAATCTTTCGCACGTTATTTATTTTTTCGCATTTTTATATTATTGTACATGTATCCTGGAATGTAATAATTAATAGGATTTTACTTGTACTCTTTATTTTTTCTGCACTCCCAAATTTTTGTACAGTGTAAATCCCCCTCCCCAAAGCCATGTAATTGTGTAGGTTTATACTTCTGCACTTTATATTATGTACATATTTACTGCTAGTAACTAGGCATGAATGGAAAGACTAATAACAAAAAATTAGCAAACCTAACTCAAAAGATAAATACCTGAACTAAACACACTTGCACATATGCACCGCTAGGGTACCCCACTTTGGTTGCCTTCGGAAATAAGGAAGTCATGTCCCTCGAAACAGGGACGCTTTAGCAAAGACCCATAAAATCAAAAGATCATAGTCCCTCGATGACCCTACAGTTGCCTCTCGGTAAATGATCTAGTCCCTAAACAAAATTGCTAAAGCGTCTCCACAAGTTGCCTTCGTGACTGTAACATCCCTTCGAATGTCCCTTATACACCCAACGATAGGGCTACCTACTCACTAATAGTAGGATAGCATTGTCTAAAGGATAGGAGGAAAAGAACTACCTTTTCGAGTATAAAAGTAGATAGTTGTTAGAAGTTTGCTCAAAAACATTATGCACTTACATAACTACTAATTTTCAAAAACATTTTCTTTTGTTAACACTCTTGAGGATTGATACAAGAGTTAAACGCAAAGCAAATCTCCGCACTAAGGCATTTCAAAACATTTCTCAAACATACAAAGCACAAAGTACTTTCAAAATGAGCAAACCTCTAAGAGCCCATAGATAACTACGGATGGAAAGGGTGCTAACACCTTCCCTTTTCATAATCTACCCCCTTACTCAAAATCTCGAAAAGGTCTTTTTCTGTTCTTTTCACCCTTTCCTTAATTTGGATAAAAGAAAAGTCGGTGGCGACTCTTGCTTACCGCAACATTTGCGAACACAAAATGCAAAACTAGTATATAACAGTCGGTTCTGCCACCGTATCACAGAACTGGCGACTCTGCTGGGGACTAATAAAAAGTGGGGTTACCTTATAGCTTATTTCATTTTAAAATTGCTTTCATTGTGTGTTTTTATGCTTTACTTTTGCAGGCTTGTTTGGATTATTACTATAGATCCTACACTCGGATCTGGGGCACCTTATTAGGTAAGTAGAAATAAATCATGGAAGTTGTACGGCGTAGACCGATATGGAAAAAGTGATAGCTACGTTTGCATGATGCTTTGGTTTGTACTAATGTTCCTTGAGTCAGTCAAGGATAACATTAGGCTTCCTTAGTGTAATTAAGCGCTAACTGACCTTTAGAACCTTTTATTGACTCATCCTAAGACATTAGAAAGTAGTGAGATGGTCGGCTTTGGTTCCAGCCGAAGATTGGTTGATACTCGATACTACACTCATTGAGACTAGACTTTTGGGATATTCTGGCCGCAATACTTTGGTGCTTGAGCTATAATAATGCCTAAAGGAAAGGTCAGTGATATGAGACTCCTTAGAACCCGGTTACTATTAATAGGACAAGTTGAGCCAACTAAAACTTCAAGAGAGTACTTACCTTTAAAACTCATGCAAGCCTTTAAACCTAAGGTATTTGTGTGACTTGTTTGTGTTTGATATACTTGTGATTTCAAAGCATAATCATAACATCATAAACATCATAACATGTCATGTACACTAACCATTTCAAGGGCATGTGGATTTATCTCTTATCTGTTTTGTAGGACATGGATTCAGCTCGCAGAAAAACCATCTGAATCCATTTTACAGAGATCCCTCCCAAACTCAAAGAATTGGTTTCAAAGGTTCCTGAGAGTTCATCATTCAACAAGAGATATGGTTACTTACTCAGTTTAGTTTCTACCAGTTTTTATGAGGGTTTGATGAGTGTCTTATTCCAGTTCTTTGACCCTAAGCACCACTTCTTCACATTTCCAGACTATCAGTTGGTGCCTACGTTGGAAGAATTCTCCAAAATACTCAGTTTGCCTATATTGGAGCAGATACCCTTTACCGGTTTAGAATAAGATCCAACTGCTGAAGATGTTGCCATAGCTTTGCATTTGAGACCATCTGACATTGAGTCCAATTGGGAAAGGAGGAGTTGAGTTAAGGGCCTCCGCACAAGTTTCCTGATGAAGAAAGCCCAGGTATTCCTAGACACTATGAGTTACCATTCCTTTGAAGATGTGTTAGCTCTTTTGATCTACGAGTTGGTTTTGTTCCCCAATTTATACTAGTTTGTAGATGTCAGTGCCATCAACATTTTCCTTGCTCACAATCAAGTTCCCACATTGCTCGGGGATATTCTGCACTCACTCCATACACGTACCATGAAAAAGCGAGGGACTCTTATATGTTGTATACCTCTACTCTATAGGTGGTTTATTTTGCACCTTCCCCAGTCAATAATGAAGAATGAATTAGCTTTAAGATGGAACCAGAGATTAATGTCTCTTTCCCACTCTGACATCTATTGGTGCCCTTGCTCCCAAGAAGACATCTCTTTTATTGATCGATGCGGAGAATTTCCCAATGTGCCACTCCTTGGCATTAAAGGAGGTATCACCTACAAACCCTCTTTAGCTTTACATCAGTTCGGCTACGCCCAGAGGGATGGTCCTCATGATATGCTCATTCAAGATATTGTGTTTGACTATTCAAATGATCTGCAAGGTTATCATCAGAAGTTCATCCACGCTTGGGGAATGGTTAAGAAGACTGATAACAGGACTCTAGGGCACAAGAACTCCATCCCTTTGGATCCATACCTCAAATGGGTGCAAACTCGTGCTCAAAATCTTATGATGTCGTACACTGCTATCCTACCAGTAATTTCAGAGCCTATTTTTCAAGGGGTCGAGTCTCGTATCATTCTTCATCCTGATATGCCAACAAACTTTGAAGAATTGCAAAAATCTTAGATACATCTCAAAGAAGAACGAGATACCTTTGAGTCCCAATTCTATGCCAGTGAGAAAAAGGTATTGGAACTGACAAAGCAGCTTCACGAAGAGAAGAATCTCAATGCCTACATTAGCACCAAAAGGAAGTGTCCTTGGGAGACTTAGAAATTTTTGAAGTTTCTTATTTGTTATTCCTTTGTAAACTTTGATTTTATTTAAGATTACTAATAAAAAGTCTTTGTTTATGTTTTGGTTAAAAGAGTTTAAATCCTATGAGGCCCTTCAAAACATTGCATACTGTACTACGGTGGGAGAACTGACTTGGGATGTTTTGCGTTTGATCACAATTGTTGCCGTTAGCAAGAGTCGCCACCAACTTTTATTTTATCCAAAAGGAAAGGTGGAAAAGAACAAGAAAGACCTTTGAGATTATTTCTTGAGTTCGGGGGGTAGATTATGAAAAGGGAAGGTTTTAGCACCCTTTTCATCCATAGTTATCTATGGGCTCCTAGTTGCTTGCTAGATCACTTTCTTTTTGTTTGAAAATGTTCTTTGTAGTGGTTTTAAAAGTATTTTTGAAAAGGCGCCTTCGTTTAGGAAAACTTTGTAATGGTTCTCGTTCGTAAGAACGTATATAAAGTGTTGGGCTTTTGAAAATATTTCATGTTTGGAAAGTGTTTGTTTGTTTTGAAAGTGAGCAAGGGTGTTTATTTTGAAAGTGAGCAAGGATGTTTGTTTTGAAAGTGAGCAAGCAACTAGGAACAATCTACCTACTCAAAGTTTTTTGTTCATTCCTTCCTTTCTTTTGATATTGCTATCTTACCATTGATTGGTAAGAAGCCTTATCTTTGGATGTAAAGGGACGGGTGTGGGTCATCGTATTGTCATGATAGCAATGTTGTAAGATATCTTAGCATTTCTCTTTGAGGGACTAAGATCATTTGAAAGGAAACATTTGTAGCGTTATCGAGGGACTATGATCTTGTATTTTTAATTGTTTTTGCTAAGATATCCCACATGCATAACATGACCATTTTTATAAAGCAACAAGTGGAATTACCCTAAGGGTGCATGTATGAATAGTGTTTGATTTGCATGCATTTAATCTTGGGTTAGGGTTATCTACTTGTTGATTTTTATCTTTCCATACAAACCCTAATTACTAGCATTTATATGAAAGCGATAAATTGCATAAAGTAAATTTACTACGATATTACATCATTAGGGGAGTGGGGTATACAAATTTACAAATGGGGATTGCAAGAAATTAAACCTAATTATCTATTACAACCATATTGAGTAATGTACAAGAATTGAAAAGAAAATAATATACAAGGATATAAATGAAAAAAGAAATGGATTTTTGTTTGGTTTTTTATGAAAAGGGTTTTAACCTAATTATCTAAAAGAAAATTATTAATTAAGATAAATAAAAGTAAGCCTAAAATAATTAATAAAAGAAATTAAATTAGAAAGCATTTTTTAGGGTTTTCTTAAGAAAAGGTTTTTAGTTTAATAAAAATAATATGGAAATTAATTAATTAAAAGAAACCTAAGTTCTAAGTTAATCAAAAAAGAAAATAACTAAACCTAAATCTAATTATTAATTTACTAAGAAAAAGAAATTAAGTTTGTTTAAGAATATATTTTTTTCTTTTTAGTTTTATAAAGAAAATAAAAATATAAGTATGTAAATAATGAAGAAAAATATATTTTTGGATTCTTTTATTAATAAAAATAATAATAATAATAATAATAATAATAATAATAATAATAATAATAATAATAATAATAATAATAATAATAATAAAAATAAAGAAAAATAAAATTAAAATATAAAAATAAAAGTCAGGGGGGTTTGAAATGGGATTTGGGAGTTTGTTAAAAAAACAGTTTTGTTTGAGTTTGGTCCATTAATATTTTTGTGATCAGAAAAATAAAAATAAAAAAAAGGCTGGACCTGTTTTGTAGATGGAAACAGGGGGTTAGCACAAGTAAAAAGGTGAAGGCCCAGTGAGAAATGGCCCAGGCGTGCTGACTTGTAACAAGGAGAAAGAAAAATGTTGAAGAAAAAAAAAGTGGCAGCGTTGGGGCTTGAACCCACGCCCTGAACATGAAACGCGTGTTGTCTTACCACTGGGGTGGCTATACATCCGTTAATATAACTGAAACAATAAATACATAATACAAAAAAAGTTCCAGAAATGAACTTCATTTTCAACCTCCAGCCATGGTTCATGTAACTCACTCATTTCTCATCCATTCACAAAACTTCCAACATCAAACTTGTTAGAAATTTCACCATGATTCTGAATATGTAAATTACTTAAGCTAATTCTCAAAGATGAATATGAATTTCTAAAATTATAAAAATTAAATCTTTACTTTTTTATTTCTTGAGGAACAAGTTTCATATTTTGATATGTTTTGATAAATTGTGATTTTTGACACTTGATTTTGACCAAAAAGTCAAAGTTTGACTTTACAGTGTATAGTTGACTTTTGATCAATTGATTGAAAATCAACTATCAATCAATTGATATTGAGCAATGTTTTGAGTCAAGCCATTAGGTAAAAATGATGCAATTGAACTCTTGAGATCATGCCTCAAACTAATTAACCATTTGCTAGGTCAAAAATCAGAAATTACCCTTTCTCAGTCAAAACCCTAATTTTGACCATTTTGACCTTTTGATGATTTGATCAAATTTCTTGAGGAATTATGGTCCAAACTTGATCAAATGATACATATGAGTTTATAATGTTGATATGGATAAAAAATATGAAGTTTAACTGTAAATTGGCCACAATTGACTTTTTCCCCCAATACAATGATTTTTAGGTCAACTACTCAATTGACTGAGCAAAAATGTGATCCAAGGCTTGAAACTTGACATGAGTAATCTTGGAGGTCCATAATGATCCATGAAAGTCATATGAGGCATTCAAAGTTCAATTATCCTTGTGCAATCTCAAACCCTAATTTCAGTCATATGTGTTTAAGGAGGTGTCTTGAGCTGATCAATCCTTGTGCAGTCTTGAACCAAAGGAGATCTTGTGAGAAAATATTTGGTAAATGAGAGGGAAAATTTTGGGGTACAACAGCTTCCCCTGTTCAATCTTCTTAAACCTAAAGAGTTATATTGGCGGATCCGCCATTCGTGACTTGAAGGTGGAAGATGATTGGACATTAGAGTGTCCAAAAATTTGCACTCGAAGATGAAATGGGAATGGGCTTATAGATGCCATTTAGAGGAATGGTGGAGATTTGTCGGAGATGGGCTTTTAGATGCCATCCAAAGGTGACTATTGGCAGAGAATGTACTAAATCTGAACTTGATTTCAAACTGGAAAAGAATTAGAATAAATCTTTGGAGTGATTTATCTGAACCAGGAGAAGTCTTGTATTTTGTTTGACTGGGAAGAATCAGAAAAAATCTTGGAGCGATTTATCTGAACTAGAAGTGTTCCTTTGGAAAGTATCAGGATAAACCATTGAGGGGTTTAAACTAAACCAAAATAGATCTTGAATGTTCTTTAACTGGAAAGAACCAGAGTAAATCTTTGTGCAATCTATTTGAACCATAGAAAGTGTCGGTGGGAAAGAATCAGGGTAAATCATTGAGAGATTTATCTGAACCGAGAGTGTTCCTTTAGAAAGTATCAGGATAAACCATTGAGGGTTTTAAACTGAACCAAAAGAGGTCTTGAATATTCTTTAACTAGAAAGAATCAGAGTAAATCTTTGTGCGATTTATCTGAACCAGAGAAAGCGTCTCCGGGAAAGAATCAGAATAAATCATTGAGAGATCTATCTAAACCGCAGGGATCTGGGGAAGAATCAAAACAAATCATTGAGAGATTTATCTGAACTAGAGAAGACAACTGCAGGAAAAGAATTAGAATAAACTGTTGAGATATTTAAACTGAACCAGCATGAGTCTGAAAGAAACATATGTTGTGTAGATGGTTGTCCATTCCTTTATTGGGAATTGATCTATAATTGACTTGTTGATAATTTGTTGATAATTTTCTGTTAATTGATATTTCCTGAAAAAGATGAAAGGTTAGTTGTATGCAATGTCATGGTGTATGAAATGCATGGTGTAATGATGCTCTCAAGATAAATGAGATTGTGTCGTATGTATTTGTACTGTCAATGTTATGACATATGGATGTAATGTATGGTCACATTAGTTTTTATGCCGCAGTGTTGCTTGGGAAGATAAATCCTCGAGTACCGCTGGGTACAAAGGTTGTAAGTATTCATATTTTGAAGTTGTTGATGAGTTGATGAGCTTCCATTTGTTAGAGAAATCAACTTTGTTGTGTAAAGGAAACACCGTGTATTGCTTGTGAAATCCTGTTGGGGAATCCTGAGAAATTGGGTGACTTTTACTGGGGAGCGATAACTGGAAGTTTTGTTCCGCCGGGGATGTGAGAGAGCTTGATATCATTAAGCTGCACACTGTGGGGGATTTTATGGAATAGTCTAAAGATATTATCCTATTTCTTAAAGCCATTAGTGATTGTCTTTCTATTTTCTGTTTCCTTTTTTTGTTCATTTGTAAACAGTAGTCATGTTCAAATGCATATGTTCAAAAATAAATCATTTGGACGTTTTCACAAACAAAACACGAAAAAACAAAAAAAAAACAGATAGTTTTGCACTTTCAAAGGGATATCTTTGTATTAACTTGAATAAGTATCTTTTGTACAATGAGACGAACATTCTAGTAAGAGAATGTCGTCATAAAAAATGAAAATTTGATACAAAGAAAAGATAGCTATGTGCAATAATCCCATGGGGTTCCCATTCTGCTATAGCCTTCGTGTCTCTGAGCGTCTTGTCCACTTTCTGCCTTGTCCGAAGTTGATTGGATTGATTAGAACCATTGAGTTTGTCAGTCGATGCTAAAGGTTGTCTGTAAGGTGATCCAACGGGACATAGTCATACACTTTAATTCCCTAACTTTTTCCTGGACCGCCCTTTCGGGTTTTCAGTTCACCAGGATACCCTTTTTTGCCCAAGCCGCCTTTTCAAGTTTTCAGCTTGCCGGGTGTACAGATTCTTTTTGTTTTATCCCTAATTTTTGCTCGAACCTTTGTGGTTCTCCGGGATGCCCTTGTTTTTCCTAGGTGTGTCAACCTAGCGGGTCTCTTATACATAGTATCTTTTGACTATGCTTGCGTTCACAGGGTGTGGGAGGTCGTCGCCGTCCATATTGGTTAAGATGATTGCTCTACCAGAGAATATGCTTTTGATCACAAACGGTCATTCGTATGTAGGAGTCCATTTTCCCCTGGGATCACCTTGTGGCAATATGATACGCTTGATTACTAAGTCACCAACCTGATATACCTGACGCCTGAATTTCTTGTTAAAAGCTTTGATCATGCATTTTTGGTACATCTGGCCGTGACAGACAACCGTAAGCCTCTTTTCATCAATTAAATTCAACTGGTCAAGTCGAGTTTGGATCCAATCGTCTTCATTCAGCCCTGCATCCTTTATGATTCTCAAAGAAGGTATTTGGACTTCAATTGGTAAGACATCTTCCATGTCGTATACCAAGGAGAAGGGAGTTTCCCCTATTGATGTGCGCGCCGTGGTACGGTAACCGTGGAGAGCGAATGGTAGCATCTCATGCCAGTCCTTATAGGTTACTGTCATTTTTTGTATGATCTTCTTGATGTTCTTATTTGCGGCTTCGACAGCGCCATTCATCTTTGGCCGGTGATGATTCTCTCTGGGATACCGTACCGACAGATGAGATTCTGTTTGATGAATTGGTCCACAACATTCTTGGTAACAGAAGCGAAAGAAGCTGCCTCAACCCACTTCGTGAAATAGTCAATGGCCACCAAGATGAAGCGGTGTCCATTAGAAGCTGTAGGTTTGATTTCTCCAATCATATCGATGCCCCACATCACGAATGGACAGGGAGCAGTCAGGACATTTAGAGGAACTGGAGGCACATGCACTTTGTCAGTGTAGATCTGACACTTGTGGCAGGTGTTGTACCCCAATTTTTGACCTAAGATCCCATTTTTATTTTTGCATTTTTTTAAGATAAGTCAAGGTCACGAAATACGGTCGGTTTTAACGTCTCACTTTCGAGCTTTGACTATGCGAAGATTGTCAAGTGTTTTGAACATTTTTAGCATATGTATCACTAATTTCTAATCGCATACAAAGGTGTATGTTCATGTTTTCTTTTGTGTCATGTTCAGAGACAGGTCTGAATCAAGAGCATTAGGTGTCGCGCCTCAATTAAGGTTTTGAGTCCCCCAAGCCAGAAGTACGGTTGATTGTGGATTCTCGAAGACTGATTCATCAAGGCACACTGTTGCACCCTTTATTTCGCCCCTAATTTTTCCAGTCGCACATTCATACCATATTTTGTCATTTGGTCACAATCATTAGTAAACATCTTCATTCATCACATTTTGCATCATTAGTCGTATTTAAGTTGACCAGGAAAAGTCAGTTTAAATCAAAGTTTGCATCGTCTTTCAGTGGTAAAATACCCGGCATTTCACATCATTCATTTTTACCTGTTTACTATTTTCTTGCATTGCTCCAAGTTGTTTATATGTCGATAATAAAAATATTTTGGTTTTATAGACAGACTGTTAAAAGCGATTCGATATTGTGCGAAAAAATAGCGATAAAAATATTTCAAGTTTTCACCTTTTACTGATCATTTTATGAATCAGTGTTTCGCGTAGATTATGACGGTATGCTCGATTTATTATTTTGATACAATTTGAAGTCTCATTTTTAACCGTAAACGTTTGTTCAGCCTGATATTTTTGTTCTCATTTTATTTCGATTTTGATCATTTTAATATTCTTTTTCATTTATCTTTGAGACGTGTAGTTTATTTTAATGTGTTCATTTCATTTTTTCGGATAGATTTTTGTCCATTTTTTTACCGTTTTTAGTCATCTTGGGTCTCTATTTTCTATATTCAAAAATAAATATAATTTGTTTTTTAAATTGAGTTAATTTTATACTTTTAGGTTTTTAAGTTATTTTTATCATTAAAGGGCTTTTCTGTCATAAAAAAATGTTTGTTACACTTTGCTTTGCTCTCATTGGTTGTAAGCAAGAGTTGCGGATCGATACAAAAAAATTCCCAACAATTCTCCCTTTAATTACCACCCAATCAGCAAGCGCAAACTACCTCCTCTCAACAAAAGCCACCCAGTTCAACACAATAACCACTCTACCGTTCCCTCTCTTCACCTCACCAAAAGTCAGCGCCTTCTTTTGTCTTTCTCTCTCAAACAGAACCACCAACCTCACATATTATTGCAGCCTTTGTCTCTTCCTATGGAACAAGATTGGGATCTCCATGCGGTGGTTAGAGGTTACTCCACCGTTACTTCCACCACCAACACACCAACCCCTTCTATTTCCTCCTCTCTTTTTCCCCTCCACCCCGAACCTTCTTGTACCTTCTCCTCTATATTTACCACCGAACAAAAACCTCAAACTTTCTCACTTTCCACACACCCTTTTGAACCAAGAACCTCCATTGAAGAGTTGCATGAACTTTGCAAGCCTTTCATTTCTAGATCAGACCCTATTTCTTTGCAAACTTCTCCTCTGTTTTCTTTATTCTCTTATTCCTCATTAAGCACCGTCCGGCTCCTGGTTCTCTCTACCAGAGTCCTCAACTCTATGCTAAGCTTCGACACGAAATGGATGCGGATAATTCTTCAGCCGATGCAATATCAACAATATGGAAGAGTCCATATAGAGGTAGTGAATGGAAACCATGCTTGCACAGATCTTCAGAAGGCCTTCCTGAATCAAATGGATACATTTATGTAGAGGCTAATGGTGGCTTAAATCAGCAAAGGACATCGATATGCAATGCTGTTGTTGTGGTTGGCTATCTTAATGCTACTCTTGTGATCCCAAATTTCCATTTTCATAGCATCTGGAAGGATCCTAGCAAGTTCAGCGACATTTATGATGAAGAATATTTTGGCAATATCTTGAAAAATGATGTACGGGTGGTTGAAAAGATTCCGGAGCACATGATGGAAAGATTTGGCAGCAACATGACAAATGTTTTCAATTTCAGGATCAAGGCATGGTCATCCATTCAGTATTACAGAGACGTGGTACTCCCAAAGTTACTTGAAGAACGGGTTATACGGATTTCACCTTTTGCAAATAGATTGTCATTTGATGCTCCTCCAGCTGTCCAGCGTCTCAGATGCTTAGCAAATTATGAGGCTTTACGATTTTCAAGTCCCATATTGTCCCTGAGTGAATCTTTGGTTGCAAGAATGAGGAAGCAAAGCATAATGAATGGCGGTAAATATGTCTCCATACATCTTAGTTTTGAAGAGGATATGGGTGCTTTCTCTTGTTGTGTTTTTGATGGTGGGAGACAGGAGAAAGATGACATGGTTGCAGCAAGAGAAAGAGGTTGGAAAGGGAAATTTACAAAACCTGGACGAGTTATACGTCCTGGAGCAATCAGGATCAATGGGAAGTGTCCCCTCACTCCATTAGAGGTTGGCCTTATGCTTAGGGGAATGGGTTTTACAAAGAACACCTCCATCTATTTGGCATCTGGAAAAATATATAATGCTGAGATGACAATGGCCCCTCTAAGGGAAATGTTTCCTAATTTGCATACTAAGGAGACTTTAGCATCCGAGGAGGAACTTGCCCCATTTAAGAATTATTCTTCCAGGATGGCTGCTATAGACTACACAGTTTGTCTTCATAACGAGGTGTTTGTCACAACACAGGGCGGTAACTTCCCTCATTTTCTACTGGGCCACCGGAGATACTTGTATGGTGGACACTCTAAGACAATCAAGCCTGATAAGCGGAAGTTGGCATTACTCTTTGACAGTACCAATATTGGATGGAGAAGTCTCAAGCGTCAATTGCTAAGCATGAGGTCACACAGCGACTCCAAAGGAATTGAGCTCAAAAGGCCTAGTGACTCCATATATAGCTTTCCATGTCCAGATTGCATCTCCACGTCGACACGGTTCGGTAATTTCTGATCTTATCTCAGTTGCATATAATTGTGATGCTATTTGTTTTTGCTTTGTTGTTAAGTTCCGAGGAAAAACAGTTTGTTGTTAGATTGGTAATCCACTGATAGTAGCTTGAAATGTGATTTTGAATTTATCCAGTTGAGTCAAAATTGCTATTAAACTATGATGAATTCTAAATTCAATGTCGCTTTAAGTATTGGATTATGCTGAATTTATTCTGTCGGATACCATTTCGTTTGTGTATGTTGAGTTATTATCATGTTTTGTTTGAATTCGATTGAAATTTGCACCGTGATGATTTGTTCTTGTTTTGATTTCAATTGAATTTGTGGCGAATAATATTCATGTTAGTTTCGATGAAGGTGACGATAATGCCGCATTTTATTTGCGTGTAAATCTAACCGAGAAACCATTAAAGACATCATGCTATTTCCTTTTGTTACAAACCATGTTTAAAATTGGAATTTTTGGGACATATTTTATAGAGTTGTTTCCCGGTTTTTCCAATTTGATCGATTATGGCTCAATTACATTTTGTTTTCCATGTTTTGAACATGTTTTGAGTAGCATGAATAGATGCTAATTGGTTTTTGAATACTCATAAATGGAATGAACATTTGATTTTCGCTTTGAGATTTTAAATCCATAAAGTTTTTAGTTGCTGTCCAACTTTTGATTTGCATGAATAATGTTTGATTTTTCATGGTTCGAATGGAATTATAGCATGAGTTTCTTTGGTTTTGTTTGTGAATTTAAATTGTTGATAATCATCATTTGTTTGGTTCATGCTTTGAATTCAATTTCTCATGTTGCAAAGTGAGCTTTGGATTTTTGTTTTCCGTTGTGTTTGAAATAGCGTTTGCTTTTGATACACTTGAAATAATGAACGCAATGCTGATTTTTGTGTTTACATTGAATAATGTCATGAATCCTTGATTTTTATTTGTGTAAATATTCATTTATTCATATGCAGCACACAATTTCATTTTTTTTACTTACTGACACATGTTTTAACCGTTGCAATTTCCTTCATTTTATACCCCTTATGCTACTAACGAGTTTGTTTACTGTGAAGGTTTCCGAGAACTGTTTCAAGTGTCCGTTCTCGCATAGCGCATGTATACTTTTTTTATTATTCCTTTTTTTACCTTACCATTTTGATTTAATATTTGGTACTGTAAATATATACTTGTACATAATATTTTGACTGTCTATTCACTTCACTTGTAAATAAATTCAGGTTTTGAAAATATTATTTTCATCGCATTGAGATTTTATTTTTAATTCCAACTAACTTCTGAAAATTGCGCGGACGCACATAAGTTTCCCGTGCTGTTAGTTTTGTCTGTATATTTCATGTGATGCAGGGAATCTTATACCGTGAGCTTTATTCAATATCTCGAGCCTTATCTGGTACCGTGAGCTTTATCCACGCGTTCCTCGTCTGTGATTTATTTTCACGTGTTGCACTATTTTTATTCGCTGCTTGGAGTAATATCTTACATCTGGTTTTGATGTTGTCGGCTTGTGATTTATTTTCACCTAAGGTTTGGTATACTCTTAGCTTATTTATCTGTCTGTGGTTTTAACTCCAAGGGAAACGTTCTAACTTTGTTGACTTCATGTCATCAAACACATGTTATACGATTAAGCGAATACCTTCCTTCATTTTTGTTTTACTATTTTGTTAATCTTAAGTTAATCTTTTCTAAAAGACTCAATTTTAAAACTCACCCCCTTTTAAGTTAAAACTTCGATACTAGGTCGTCGTATCTTCAAAATCTCGCCAACACCTATTTTTAGCCAAACGAACCATTTTAATCAAACAAATAATTTTAACCAAAAAACAGATATTTCAAAAGGTTCCTGTGGAGTACTGCAGATGCAGTGGGTGCTAATACCTTCCCATTGTATAACCAACCCCCGAACTCTCGATCTCTTTCAAAAAACGCATTGTATTTTTATTACTTTTAAGTATTATTTTACATTACATATTTTAGGGTTTTATTTCGCTCTTTTCCCTTTTCCCTTGGAAATAATAAAGCGCGGTGGCGACTCTTGCTTTTGTGAGTCAAGTTAATTAATAACTTGATCTCCGATTTTCACCGCTACAGAATTGGCGACTCTGCTGGGGAAAGATTGACCTCTTGCTGGTCCATCCCTAAGTGGGTTAAGCCTAATTTGTTTTATCTGTTTTATCATTATTTGATTGTTTGATTATATGTATATATTATGATTATTTGGGTGTTGATAATATTTACAAAGGACAAGTTCTATACCCGGACTAAGTTACACTTAGGAATAGGACGGGCGGTATAGTCATGTTAACTTTGAGGGAGTAATCCCGAAGAAGGAGGCATGAGATCCCCCACTCAGTGGAAGGCCCTTTTGAACGTAATATTTGTTTACCGAGTAATCGGGAAGACATTATTATTTTCGACCTGGGAGCCAGAGAAGCTGGGAACCGTAGAACCCTAACCCATCTTGGCCTTTTAGGTGTAGCGCGGAGATTATAACGGAGTAATCCGGAAGTAATTGTTACGCGATGCTACACTCGGATGAGTTTCTCTTGAGAATATTGCTGATTATTGAGTAATCAAGACGTTGGTAATATCCGAAGGAGGAATGTAGACTCCGGGAACTCTTAGAACCTTGTTCTACAGGTGTGATTAAACCATTAGTACATACCTTGGGGGTGTTCCTTACCTTGACTCCATGCTCGTGACGTTGAACCGTTCGACTTTATTTGTGACCTTGCTTGTGGTTGTTGCATAGCCATGCATTCATGCATCCATAAAACCCTTTTCACTTGACTTAAAAGGAATTTGGAGGTCTTTCTTTGTAAACATCACAAGTTTCGTCAAGCTCAATGGATCTTGGGTGTTGATAGGGCGAAAACCCTAATCCACCAAAATGGATGGTTGATCTTGATGATAACTTGATCAATGTTTGGAGCCAATTTAAAATTCATCTTCTATCTTCATACTTTGATGTTTACAACTTAATATCTTGAGTTCCTGGAAAATTAAATAAAAACTCTCTTTTGCATATCATACATCATTCTATATTTTTGTTTCACTTTTGAAAGTCATTTCCGAGTCTTATTTTTCCTTTGGTCTCACCAGTATAACACTCGCGCTAAGAAAACAATGGAGAATATCAAACAAGAGGTTTTTGAATTCCGTAGAGAGATGACTATTTTGAAAGCTGGTATGGATCACTCGACTGTTTTGGGTTGAAATTTTGGTTACCGCCCAAGTCAATCCTTCTAGGATGGAGGAAGCAATGATAAAAGTCTTCACTGAAACTCTAAAATCATTCTCTCATGAGAAGGTGATGGTTAATGCACCTAATGACTTTCCTGACAAGGTGAATGTGGGAGTGCGTCTAGAAGAAGATGTTGGGAAGTGATGTTCATATGAAGATGGTAGCTCAGCTAATGGTGTAAAGAAGTTTGATAATAACTTTTCCAAGAAGAGAACCGGAGGAAGAAATATTCATCGTCAAAATCATCATGTTCCTCCTATTCATCAACAAAATCAGCAAGTTCCTAATCAGAGGAAAACCTAGTTTGATCCAATTCCAATTACCTATACAGAGTTGTTCCCTATCCTGATGCGGAGGAATTTGGTTCAGACCGGACCTCCACCGAAGGTTCCTGAGAAAATACATTGGTACTACAAAGCTGATTTGGCTTGTACCTTTCATCAAGGTGCTCCTGGGCATGACTTGGAGGGTTGCTTTGCTTTGAAGATTGAGGTTCAGAAGTTGGTCAGAAGTGGTATCTTGTCATTCAAGGACGTTGGTTTTGAAGTTCAAATCAAGCATGTGCCGAAGAGTAAACACGATTGATGGTCACTTTGAGTTTTGAAGGATGTTTTCGGTAATTCAAGTCCAGATGGAAAGCCTTCCTAGATTATTAACTTATTCATGCTTTTTGTAATTTTTCTTGTTTATCAAAACATTGTTTGCATGTAAGAACTTGTTTGCATCTGAATGATTATCTTAATACAATGGGTATGTTTGTCTTGAAGAAATTCATTCGTTTCACTCATATTTGTTTTCAAATTTTAAATTTCTTTTTGCATTATGATACCAACTTGTTTCCCATTCTCTTACCTAGGTAGAGATTGAAGGGAGGATGATGATCTAAAGAACACAAAATCTCTGGTTGTTTGCTTTTGGATAAAATCTTGCTTATGATGTACAAGCATTGTTTCAAATCCCTAAACACTGGAGATATAAGGAAGATAATCCCTTGCTAACCCTTTTTGAGCCTTTGAAGCAGAAGTTTCTTTTCTATACGAAAAAACCTTGAATTTTAACCTGGGGCAGGGTAGTTTTTAGTTAATCTGACTGAGTGTTCAAAATTCATAAGGAAGATGTTTTTTGAAGAGAAACTACGAGGGCTATCATTCATGTATAATGAATCTAGAGGATGTGGAACCACAATGTTATCCCTCATTCATCAAGAAACGAGGCAATCACAATCCTCTCAACAAGCAAAGACAAGCTAATGTCACACATTTTATTCAAAAAGTCAAAAATCAAGAAAAAGAAAAAGCCTGCTAAGTCAAAAAACATGAAAACGTGTGACTTTGGCAAAATTAAGGCATCCCGCTGGACTATCAATTCAAAAGAATTAGTTCAGGCAAAAGTTAGGGAAAATAAAAATTGCAAAGAAAAGGACTGCAAAGAAAAGTCCTCAACAAAGAACAAATTGGTGACTACAAACACGAAGACATGAGGGTGGTTTCTACTCCGAAAGCCTCGTCGTTTCCTTAATCGTCACAAAATCCTTTTGAGAGATGAACGCTCATGTTGAATTAACTGAACATAGGATTGGAGAACATCATGAAGGGGGTGGGCACCGAATACTTTGAGCCTTAAATCCTTTTTTCTAAAACCATGAACCAGACCACATTACAACCTTCAAAAGTCCTAATTGAAGCAAGGTTATTTTGAAAGCATACTTCAATGAGATAGTGTTCCTGACTCCCATGAATGTTCTAAATAGTTATGTTGGTATCATATGTTTTTCCTATACAAAAATAAATGATGTTCTAACTCGCAAAATTTGTGTGATATCCTTTCAAAATCTTCAAGACTTACATAATTGTTGCATTAGAATTTTCATTCTCATAATAAAATTTTCTAACTGCAAAACATTTGTTTGATATCAAGGAAACTCACATATAAGCACCAGTGATGAGTCTATTCTTAAGGCCTGAAGCTCTGTTGAGTAATTGGCAGATCATTTCAAGAAAAATCATATCCAGGGGCATGTCACCTGAAGACCATAAACACGAACATGTTGCTTCTCCCACTTAATGCTTTCCCAACTTGTTTACTCTTTTGGGGCAAAATTTGAAGACTTTGTTGGGCCAACTACAGTTAATCCGGGGCAATCACGTCGAGATTCGATGAATCTCTCTAAGAGTTTGAAGACACCAGAGCATGATGAATGCCAGGTCTTTTGTAAAATCCTCTTGATATTATTTCTCCTCACCAACCATATAGCTTGAGGCATTTTAGAAGTGAAGTTATTCACAAGAATTGTCGTGCAACATGCAGCTTATCAGCAGTAAACTTGGGGCATCTAAAATTGGTCCCAGGGGCAATCTAGATTTGTCAAGGTATGTGATATGTATTGCACACATTATCAGAGGGTAGTGTTCCCAGTATCTCCAATTAAGCATGGCTTTTTTCCAGCTAAAACATTGTGTTGTTATCCTTTTAATGGATTGTTGACAATAGAAGACTGAACTTTGGGTTTTCTACCTGAAAATATCTTCCTCTCCAGAGATATTTAAGCCTTGTAAAAGGACCTTGCTCCAATGAGGGCCTGTGTTTTACCTCCAGTAATGTCCCCATCCTGTTGAGATTAGCCGAGTGTTGGGTTGTGCTATGATGTCTTATCATCTCCAGTTTATCTTGTCTATTTGTTTTGCCAGCACATACATGGCATTCATTTATTCATTCACACTTGCATCATGCATGCACATTTGTATTTGTTGATGTCTTCGGGTTCGTATACCTTGGTTATGTCAATTCAAATAGCATATTTGATCTTTCCAAATAGAGTGTCAACTTAAGCAGAAAGTGCGCCTCCTTTCTAATTCCCCACTGAGTTAACTCTCGTGGAAGAACCTTGCTTTAGCTTTCCTTTTCCATCTATGGATAGGATAAATCCCATTTGAGTTGTTTCCTCATTGGGTGGAGTCTTGTTTGACTATTTTCTCTCCAGTTTATTCCTGGATTGAGCTTTGTCTCTTGTGAATGATATCCTGTGGATCTCTCTAGGATGTGAAACCTAGATGGAGAGTGCATTTATTTTGCAACGTAAATACTTGGTCTCCTCAAGAAGGATTTATTCATGGTTCCCCATTGAAGATGAACTTTATTCCCCAGCAGTGTTATCACAACCTTCTTCTGGAATATCGACATGACAACAAGCGACTGACTCTCTATTTGAGCAGTTTGATTATTTCTGATTTCTCTACGACAAATGGCGGTTTCCTCATGAGCAGTTTGTCCATCCTCGATGAAATTATTGATCCTCACCTCCAGCAATATCTTCATGATATTTTATGGGTATCTTTGAGAAAACAGCAGGCGGCAGTCTCTTCATGGACAACTTGTATGTTATCAACACTTTTAAAAACATCAAGCGGCGGTCTCTTCATGAGCAACTTGTATGTTATTGATACCTTGGAAAAAACATCAAGCAGCGGTCTCTTCATGAGCAACTTGTATGTTATTGATACCTTGGAAAAAACATCAAGCGGCGGTCTCTTCATGAGCAACTTGTATGTTATTGATACCTTTGAAAAACAGCAAGCGGCGGTCTCTTCACGAGCAACTTGTGTGTCATTGATACCTTTGAAAAACATCAAGCGGCGGTCTCTTCATGAGCAACTTGTATGTTATTGATACCTTAGAGAAAACAGCAAGAGGCAGCCTCTTCATGAGCAACTTGTATGTTATTGTCACCTTTGAAAACAGCAAGTGGCGGTCTCTTCATGAGCAGCTTGTACGGAAAACAGAAAGTGGCAGACTCTTCATGAGCAGCTTGTGTGCTTTGATATTCTTTGAAGACAGCAAGTGGCAGCTTCTTTATGAGCAGCTTGTGGGTTTTTGGCAACAAGTGGCGGACTCTTCATGAGCAGCTTGTGTGTTTTAATATTCTTTGAAGATAGCAAATGGCAGTCTCTTCATGAGCAGCTTGTATGTTATTGACACCTTTGAAAGGAAGCAAGGGGCGGCCTCTTTATTATAGCAGCTTGTGTATCCCCAACAATAATGTCTACTCAGCAAATGGCATCCCTTTCGGAAAAGTCCCATGGGGAAGTTTGTTATTTTATCCTTTTCAAGCGATATATTGGTTAAAGAAGAAATGTGTAACCGTTCTTGGTAAAATTCAGAAATCAGAGATGTTTATCTCCAGCCACAGTGTTGATGTCAATCATTTTGTTTTCCAGCCACAGTGCTGATGTCAATCATTTTCCAGTCTCAGTACTGATATCCATCATTTCCTTTTCCAGCCACAGTATTGATGTAAATCATTACCTTTTCCAGTCTCAATACTGATGTCCATCATTTTGTTTTCCAGTCACAGTACTGATGTCAATCATATGCTTTTCCAGTCACAGTACTGTTGTAAATCATTACCTTTTCCAGTCCCAATACTAATGTAAATCGTTCAAGAGTCTCTCATTTGAAGTCTATGACTTTTTTTTCACAGTGGTGTTATAATTTGTTCCCCTGTGGGATTACTATAATGTGCTTGGTTTCTCCAGCATAGTCTGTCTCATATGGCGTCATTCCCCATAAAATTCAGAGCATTACATTCATATCATATCATGAACGTAATCGCGGTATCTTAAGGCCAAAAATTGTGTATTCTATATTTAAGTCCCTTCAATCTCGTCGAAATGAAGATCCCAATCTTCATATCTCCAGATAGAAGAAACTTAAATATGGGCAGCTGTTGTACCCCAATTTTTGACCTAAGATCCCATTTTTATTTTTGCATTTTTTAAGATAAGTCAAGGTCACGAAATACGGTCGGTTTTAACGTCTCACTTTCGAGCTTTGACTATGCGAAGATTGTCAAGTGTTTTGAACATTTTTAGCATATGTATCACTAATTTCTAATTGCATACAAAGGTGTATGTTCATGTTTTCTTTTGTGTCATGTGCAGAGACAGGTCTGAATCAAGAGCATCAGGTGTCGCGCCTCAATTAAGGTTTTGAGTCCCCCAAGCCAGAAGTACGGTTGATTGTGGATTCTCGAAGACTGATTCATCAAGGCACACTGTTGCACCCTTTATTTCGCCCCTAATTTTTCCAGTCGCACATTCATACCATATTTTGTCATTTGGTCACAATCATTAGTAAACATCTTCATTCATCACATTTTGCATCATTAGTCGTATTTAAGTTGACCAGGAAAAGTCAGTTTAAATCAAAGTTTGCATCGTCTTTCAGTTGTAAAATACCCGGCATTTCACATCATTCATTTTTACCTGTTTACTATTTTCTTGCATTGCTCCAAGTTGTTTATATGTCGATAATAAAAATATTTTGGTTTTATAGACAGACTGTTAAAAGCGATTCGATATTGTGCGAAAAAATAGCGAGAAAAATATTTCAAGTTTTCACCTTTTACTGATCATTTTATGAATCCGTGTTTCGGGTAGATTATGACGGTATGCTCGATTTATTATTTTGATACAATTTGAAGTCTCATTTTTAACCGTAAACGTTTGTTCAGCCTGATATTTTTGTTCTCATTTTATTTCGATTTTGATCATTTTAATATTCTTTTTCATTTATCTTTGAGACGTGTAGTTTATTTTAATGTGTTCATTTCATTTTTTCGGATATATTTTTGTCCATTTTTTTACCGTTTTTAGTCATCTTGGGTCTCTATTTTCTATATTCAAAAACAAATATAATTTGTTTTTTAAATTGAGTTAATTTTATACTTTTAGGTTTTTAAGTTATTTTTATCATTAAAGGGCTTTTCTGTCATAAAAAAATGTTTGTTACACTTTGCTTTGCTCTCATTGGTTGTAAGCAAGAGTTGCGGATCGATACAAAAAAATTCCCAACAATTCTCCCTTTAATTACCACCCAATCAGCAAGCGCAAACTCCCTCCTCTCAACAAAAGCCACCCAGTTCAACACAATAACCACTCTACCGTTCCCTCTCTTCACCTCACCAAAAGTCAGCGCCTTCTTTTGTCTTTCTCTCTCAAACAGAACCACCAACCTCACATATTATTGCAGCCTTTGTCTCTTCCTATGGAACAAGATTGGGATCTCCATGCGGTGGTTAGAGGTTACTCCACCGTCACTTCCACCACCAACACACCAACCCCTTCTATTTCCTCCTCTCTTTTTCCCCTCCACCCCGAACCTTCTTGTACCTTCTCCTCTATATTTACCACCGAACAAAAACCTCAAACTTTCTCACTTTCCACACACCCTTTTGAACCAAGAACCTCCATTGAAGAGTTGCATGAACTTTGCAAGCCTTTCATTTCTAGATCAAACCCTCTTTCTTTGCAAACTTCTCCTCTGTTTTCTTCATTCTCTTATTCCTCATTAAGCACCGTTCGGCTCCTGGTTCTCTCTACCGGAGTCCTCAACTCTATGCTAAGCTTCGACACGAAATGGATGCGGATAATTCTTCAGCCGATGCGATATCAACAATATGGAAGAGTCCATATAGAGGTGGTGAATGGAAACCATGCTTGCACAGATCTTCAGAAGGCCTTCCTGAATCAAATGGATACATTTATGTAGAGGCTAATGGTGGCTTAAATCAGCAAAGGACATCGATATGCAATGCTGTTGTTGTGGCTGGCTATCTTAATGCTACTCTTGTGATCCCAAATTTCCATTTTCATAGCATCTGGAAGGATCCTAGCAAGTTCAGCGACATTTATGATGAAGAATATTTTGGCAATATCTTGAAAAATGATGTACGGGTGGTTGAAAAGATTCTGGAGCACATGATGGAAAGATTTGGCAGCAACATGACAAATGTTTTCAATTTCAGGATCAAGGCATGGTCATCCATTCAGTATTACAGAGACGTGGTACTCCCAAAGTTACTTGAAGAACGGGTTATACGGATTTCACCTTTTGCAAATAGATTGTCATTTGATGCTCCTCCAGCTGTCCAGCGTCTCAGATGCTTAGCAAATTATGAGGCTTTACGATTTTCAAGTCCCATATTGTCCCTGAGTGAATCTTTGGTTGCAAGAATGAGGAAGCAAAGCATAGTGAATGGCGGTAAATATGTCTCCATACATCTTCGTTTTGAAGAGGATATGGTTGCTTTCTCTTGTTGTGTTTTTGATGGTGGGAGACAGGAGAAAGATGACATGGTTGCAGCAAGAGAAAGAGGTTGGAAAGAGAAATTTACAAAACCTGGACGAGTTATACGTCCTGGAGCAATCAGGATCAATGGGAAGTGTCCCCTCAGTCCATTAGAGGTTGTCCTTATGCTTAGGGGAATGGGTTTTACAAAGAACACCTCCATCTATTTGGCATCTGGAAAAATATATAATGTCGAGATAACAATGGCCCCTCTAAGGTAAATGTTTCCTAATTTGCATACTAAGGAGACTTTAGCATCCGAGGAGGAACTTGCCCCATTTAAGAATTATTCTTCCAGGATGGCTGCTATAGACTACACAGTTTGTCTTCATAGCGAGGTGTTTGTCACAACACAGGGCGGTAACTTCCCTTATTTTCAACTGGGCCACCGGAGATACTTGTATGGTGGACACTCTAAGACAATCAAGCCTGATAAGCGGAAGTTGGCATTACTCTTTGACAGTACCAATATTGGATGGAGAAGTCTCAAGCGTCAATTGCTAAGCATGAGGTCACACAGCGACTCCAAAGGAATTGAGCTCAAAAGGCCTAGTGACTCCATATATAGCTTTCCATGTCCAGATTGCATCTCCACGTCGACACGGTTCAGTAATTTCCGATCTTATCTCAGTTGCATATAATTGTGATGCTGTTTGTTTTTGCTTTGTTGTTAAGTTCCAAGGAAAAACAGTTTGTTGTTAGATTGGAAATCCACTGATAGTAGCTTGAAATGTGATTTTGAATTTATTCAGTTTAGTCAAAATTGCTATTAAACTATGAGGAATTCTAAATTCAATGTCGCTTTAAGTATTGGATTATGCTGAATTTATTCTGTCGGATACCATTTCGTTTGTGTATGTTGAGTTATTATCATGTTTTGTTTGAATTCGATTGAAATTTGCACCGTGATGATTTGTTCTTGTTTTGATTTCAATTGAATTTGTGGCGAATAATATTCATGTTAGTTTCGATGAAGGTGACGATAATTCCGCATTTTATTTGCGTGTAAATCTAACCGAGAAACCATTGAAGACATCATGCTATTTCCTTTTGTTACAAACCATGTTTAAAATTGGAATTTTTGGGACATATTTCATAGAGTTGCTGCCCGGTTTTTCCAATTTGATCGATTATGGCTCAATTACATTTTGTTTTCCATGTTTTGAACATGTTTTGAGTAGCATGAATAGATGCTAATTGGTTTTTGAATACTCATAAATGGAATGAACATTTGATTTTCGCTTTGAGATTTTAAATCCATAAAGTTTTTAGTTGCTGTCCAACTTTTGATTTGCATGAATAATGTTTGATTTTTCATGGTTCGAATGGAATTATAGCATGAGTTTCTTTGGTTTTGTTTGTGAATTTAAATTGTTGATAATCATCATTTGTTTGGTTCATGCTTTGAATTCAATTTCTCATGTTGCAAAGTGAGCTTTGGATTTTTGTTTTCCGTTGTGTTTGAAATAGCGTTTGCTTTTGATACACTTGAAATAATGAACGCAATGCTGATTTTTGTGTTTACATTGAATAATGTCATGAATCCTTGATTTTTATTTGTGTAAATATTCATTTATTCATATGCAGCACACAATTTCATTTTTTTTTACTTACTGACACATGTTTTAACCGTTGCAATTTCCTTCATTTTATACCGCTTATGCTACTAACGAGTTTGTTTACTGTGAAGGTTTCCGAGAACTGTTTCAAGTGTCCGTTCTCGCATAGCGCATGTATACTTTTTTTATTATTCCTTTTTTTACCTTACCATTTTGATTTAATATTTGGTACTGTAAATATATACTTGTACATAATATTTTGACTGTCTATTCACTTCACTTGTAAATAAATTCAGGTTTTGAAAATATTATTTTCATCGCATTGAGATTTTATTTTTAATTCCAACTAACTTCTGAAAATTGCGCGGACGCACATAAGTTTCCCGTGCTGTTAGTTTTGTCTGTATATTTCATGTGATGCAGGGAATCTTATACCGTGAGCTTTATTCAATATCTCGAGCCTTATCTGGTACCGTGAGCTTTATCCACGCGTTCCTCGTCTGTGATTTATTTTCACGTGTTGCACTATTTTTATTCGCTGCTTGGAGTAATATCTTACATCTGGTTTTGATGCTGTCGGCTTGTGATTTATTTTCACCTAAGGTTTGGTATACTCTTAGCTTATTTATCTGTCTGTGGTTTTAACTCCAAGGGAAACGTTCTAACTTTGTTGACTTCATGTCATCAAACACATGTTATACGATTAAGCGAATACCTTCCTTCATTTTTGTTTTACTATTTTGTTAATCTTAAGTTAATCTTTTCTAAAAGACTCAATTTTAAAACTCACCCCCTTTTAAGTTAAAACTTCGATACTAGGTCGTCGTATCTTCAAAATCTCGCCAACACCTATTTTTAGCCAAACGAACCATTTTAATCAAACAAACAATTTTAAACAAAAACCAGATATTTCAAAAGGTTCCTGTGAAGTACTGCAGATGCAGTGGGTGCTAATACCTTCCCATTGTATAACCAGCCCCCGAACTCTCGATCTCTTTCAAAAAACGCATTGTATTTTTATTACTTTTAAGTATTATTTTACATTACATATTTTAGGGTTTTATTTCACTCTTTTCCCTTTTCCCTTGGAAATAATAAAGCGCGGTGGCGACTCTTGCTTTTGTGAGTCAAGTTAATTAATAACTTGATCTCCGATTTTCACCGCTACAGCAGGTTCGTGAATGCTGATAGCAATCTGTTTCCATGGTAGACCAGTAATACCCTGCCCGTAGGATCTTCTTAGCCATCGTATGCCCACTGGAATGGGTGCAAAAAGTGTCTTCATGTAGATCAGCCATGATATTTTCTGCCTCAACCTTGTCTATGCAATGAAGCAAAACAAATTCATGGTTGCGTTTGTAGAGAATTCCATTACTGATGAAGAACTTAGAAGAGAATCTCCTTAAGAACTTCTTATCATTAACTGGAGCTCCTTCCGGATACTCTTGAGCCTCGAGGTACCTCTTGACTTCATGGAACCAAGGCTGGTCTACTACTTCTTCAGTATTGATCTCGTGACAGTAAGTTGGTTCATCCATTCGTTCAATGGTGATCTGGGGTGCCTCGTTATCCCATTTGAGTTTAAACATGGATGACATTATGGCTAGCGCGTCTGCTAGTTGATTTTCCTCTCGTGGAAAATGCTCAAAGGTAATTTCCTTGAAATGCGGGATTAATGTCAACACATGTTCTTTGTAGGGGATGAGGTTAGGGTGCTTCGTGTCCCATTCTCCTTTGATCTGACTGATGACCAAGGTTGAATCTCCAAATACACTTAAGGACTTGATTCCCAAATCTATGGTAGCTTTGAGACCAAAAATACACGCTTCGTATTCTACCATGTTATTTGTACAATTGAAGCAAAGTATCACAGTGAAGGGAGTATGACATACTTCAGGGGATATGATTACAACACCTATGCCATTGCCGAGTGCGTTGGATGCCCCATCAAAAACCAGGGTCCATCGGGATCCTTGTTCAGGTCCGTCATATGGTCTGAGTTCTTCATAGTTGTTTACCATCATGATGTCTTCATCTGGGAATTTGAATTTCATGGACTGGTAGTCATCTACAGCTTGATGAGCAAGGTGATCGGCTAGTACACTGCCCTTTATTGCTTTTTGGGTAGTGTGTTGAATGTCGTATTCTGTTAGGATCATCTGCCATCTTTCTATTCTCCAAGAGAGGGCTGGCTTCTCGAATATGTATTTTATTGGATCCATTTTGGATATCAGTAAGGTAGTATGGGTCAACATATACTGTCTTAGCTGGCAAGCAGCCCATGCCAGAGCGCAGCAAGTTTTCTCAAGCATTAAATATCTTGTTTCACAATCGGTAAACTTTTTTCTCAGGTAATAAATAGCATGCTCTTTTCGGCCAGACTCGTCATGCTGCCCAATACAAACCCCATTGAATTTTCCAAGACAGTTAGATACATGATCAAGGGTCTACTGGCAGCATCAAAATAGGAGGCTCTTGTAGGTACTCTTTGATCTTGTCGAAGGCAGCTTGGCATTCATCATTCCATTTGACTACTTGATCTTTCTTCAGTAATTTAAAGATTGGTTCACAAGTAGCTGTTAAGTGAGAAATGAATCTGGCAATGTAGTTTAGTCGTCCTAAGAATCCTCTGACTTCTTTCTCAGTATGAGGAACAGGAATTTCTTGTATTGCTTTCACCTTGGCTGGATCCACTTCGATACCTTTACCGCTGATTACGAAGCCTAGGAGTTTACCGGACCTCACCCCAAATGTGCATTTATTCGGGTTGAACCTCAACTTGTATTTCTTTATTCTCTCAAAAAGTTTCTGCAAATGGTTAAGATGTTCCTCTTCAGTTTGAGATATGGCTATCATGTCGTCCATATAGACCTATATTTCTTGATGTATCATGTCGTGAAATAAAGCTACCATGGCACGCTGATAGGTTGTCCCAGCGTTCTTCAAACCGAATGGCATAACCTTGTAACATAATGTTCCCCACTGTGTGACGAAAGTCGTTTTCTCCATGTCCTCAGGTGCCATTTTGATTTGATTGTAGCCTGAGAAACCATCCATAAATGAGAACACTTTATGCTGTGTGGTATTATCAACAAGAATGTCAATGTGGAGAAGTGGGAAATCATCCTTAGGGCTTACCCTATTCAAATATCGGTAGTCCACACACATTTGTACTTTGCCTTCCTTTTTAGGCAGTGGAAGAACATTGGAGACCCATTGTGGATAGGAGGTAACAGCTAAAAATCTGGCGTTGAACTGTTTCATGACTTCGGCCTTGATCTTCTCTGACATGTCTGGTCGCATGCGATGGACTTTCTATTTTACCAGAGGGCAGTCTTCTTTAGTCGGTAAATGATGGACCATGATATCAACATCAAGTCCTGGCATGTCTTCGTTTGACCAGGCAAAGACCTCAACATAATCATTTAGCAACTGAGTTAGACGCTTCTTAACACTAGGTTCCAGATTGGCACCCACCTTGGCTTCTTTCTTGTCCTCTTCGATACCTAGGTTAATTGTGTCCACTGGTTCTTCGTGGGGATGTATGGTCCTTTCTTCTTGTTGTAGTAACCTAGCTAGTTCCCCTGGCACTTCACAATCTTCCTCACCTTCGTCTTCGGCTTGGTAGATTAGATTTTCAAAGTCATAGAAGGCCATAGAAGAATCGTTACCCATGGGATCCCGAATGGATGTAGATCTGCATTTTGAATGTGAGTATGTGTAAGAGTATAGCTATCTTTTAAAGAAATAACAATTTAGAAAAAGAAAGACAAAGAGCACAAAGTTTGTATGCAAAAACTTCCATGATTCATTGATGACATATGAAAATGAGGTAACAACCCTTACAAATGGACTGTTGTGCCTCGGCTAAGACACAAGGTTTTAAAAGTCTGAATTGTTTAATTATTACAAGTCCGACAAAAATTTAAAGACAATTACTGTTGGATAAAAGTAATTGGGACAAAATATTTAGCTTTCCAGTTGTTGAGTCCTCCACTGATGGTCGGGAAAATCCAATCTTATAGGTCACAACTATCATCATCATCCTCCACTATGTTGACTCTGTGATTGCTGATCTTCAAAGGTGGTCCCCCGGCACGAGCATGACGTACAGCTTTTTGGGCTCCTGAAGTGAAACCTAAACCAAATTTATCAGATTTCTAAGGGATATCCGGGACTGGGCCCCAAATAGTACACCCACCTTCTTCGACCACTGCCCTAGCATCCTTCAGAGAAGACATCTTTAGCGGAAGTCTTGTAATCTTCGGGACTTAGGAAACAGTCTTGGTAGATGCCACTGTTTGTGGGACTTCCTCGAAGTGCTGAAATGGAGTTTCAATGAATTCACCATCCAATTCCACGTATCTGAAGGAGTTCAAGTGACTGACCATATATTCCTTTTCTCCATGGATAGTAATGATTTTCCCCTTGGTTGGGTATATCAGCATTTGATGTAATGTAGAAGTGACAGCACCAGCGTTGTGAATCCATGGTCAACCCAATAAACAGGAATAGGAAGGGTGAATGTCCATCACGTAAAAAGTTGAATCAAAGGTTTGAGTTCCAACTTCTATGGGGATGTCCACCTCCCCATGCACCATTCTCTTTGAACCGTCGAATGCCCTTACCACTATGTTGCTGGGTTTTAAGGTCAAACCTTCACAGTCGAGTCTATCAAGATCCTTCTTTGGAAGCACATTCAAAGATGAACCGGTATCAACCAAGACATGGGCCAAAGTTGCGCCGCTGCATTCGACAGATATATGCAATGCCTCGTTATGTTTCCTCCCTCTAGGTGTCAAGTCAGCATCAGAAAAACCTAAACCATTGTCAGTTGTTAAGCTGGCCACACAGTCTTGGAACTGATCAGTAGAGGTTTCTTGTGGCACATGGGCGTTTTTAAGAAATTTCACCAAGGCCTTCGCATGAGCCTCGGAGCACAACAGTAAAGCCAGCATGGAAATCTTTGACAGAGTCTTCCCTAGATGTTCGACTATGTTGTAGTCGCTTCTCTTTATAATTTTCAGAATTTCTTCCATCTCCTTTTGGGAGGCCTCTGGGATAGATACTGATTGCGCCTTCATCCGGACAGGCTCAACTAGAATGCCTTTGTCCCGAGTCTCAGTTGACTCAGTGGTAGGAGTGTCAGTAGGGGTAACCATAGGGATTATAGTAGTAGGAATAAAAGCAGGGATGATCACAGGACCGGTAACAGTTTTCGGAAGAGCAATCTCGGGAGAGAATACTCTTCCACTTCGGGTTATCTTGCTAGTTCCCGCAATGTTGCCGATGTCGGGGTCAGCCTTCTCAAAAATGGAGTCTTCATCAGTCAGCCAATCCTGTTTGACACCGTGATAGTAGACGTCGCCCCCATAGTTCCATGGGACAGTTTTATCTGATGAGTATGGGATCGGCCCTGGCATAGTAATTATCAGTGGAGCCACTTTAGGTTCTGATGTAATCCTAACAGGTCTTTTAGTGAAGACCCTGGAAGGATTGGCGGAAATGGTTACTATTGAAACATCATTGTAAGAAATGGTTGGAACGGGAGTCTTCTCAAACAAAATATATTTGTCATCCATTAGGCGCTGGACACCTTCTTTCAATAAATGGCAGCCAGTTGGTAGGGATAAACAGAGGTGGAAGACTTCGCCACAGCCCAAAAATAAATCGGTTTTCAACAGGTTCCTCTTGACAGTCAGGAGAGGAGTAACAAGCTCATCAACAACAGTAACAAACATATCATCTTCAACAGCGTTAACATCACATCCATGTTTGAGCATAGGAGCGGTGATAACATTTGGGATCTCAGGAGCATCAAATTCAATTTATTTTTCTTCGATAAGGTCCTGCACCTTGTTTTTCAAAGCCCAACAGTTATTGGTATCATGGTTTGGACTTTCTGAATGGTAAGCACAACGAGCATTAGGATGGTAATGAGGAGATACTGTGTTGGGATTCTTCGGGGCTTCCTTCAAGGTTACCAGATTAGATATCAACAATTGTGGCAGGACTTGAGATAGTGTCATATTAATCCGGGTAAACTATCTTACTGGTCTTTCTGTTCTAGGATGGTTTCTCCTTTGTTGAGTAGGTGCAGGCTTAGGGATCATGATAGCTCCTACCATTAGACGGCGTTCAGTTCTATCTTGATTCCTTTGAGGATACACAACACCAACTTCTTTCTTCCCGATAAATGGTTTTCTCACAGCACTGGAGGATGTGTCTTTTTGGATCTTTCCACTCTTAATCACAGCTTCCACTCTTTCCCTGGTCAAGATTAATTCAGTGAAGTATGTTGAGGAGCTTCCAATTAGATGATTGAAAAATGGACCAGACAAGGTCCCTAGAAATATATCCACTAGTTCCCTTTCAGACAGGGGAGGCTGGACTCTTCCTGTTAGGTCCCTCCATTTCTGAGCATAGTCTTTGAAACCTTCACTTGAAACCATAGCCATACTCTGGAGTTGAGTACGGGTGGGAGCAAGGTCTGCGTTGTATTGATATTGTTTATAAAAAGCAGCGGCAAGGTCTTCCCATTTATGAATATTGTCCCTTTCCAGTTGATAGAACCAATCTAGTTGAGTCCCGGATAGACTATCTTGAAAGAAGTGAACCCACAAATCTCTGTCAGCAGTATGAGGCTGTATCTTCCTCACATAAGATCGGAGGTGCACCTTTGGACACGAAACCCCATCGTACTTAGAAAATATTGGTGCTTTGAACTTTGGTGGAATAACAATCCCAGACACCAAACCCAGCTCTTCAAAGTCCAGCCTGGGCACTTTCTGAATCTCCATTGCACTTAGACGCTCTTCCATATGTTTGTATTTGTCGTCAGCCGGGGGATACTGCTCTTCAGAGTAGTCCTCTTCTTCTTCCTCTTCAGATTCTGGCTGGGAAGTCACTTCCTTTCCTTTCACTTCTTGATTATCCTTTTCACCAGATGACGTTGCAAAGTCTAGGGTCCGTCTAGCTGGCCCTGGGAACCTTCTTCCTAGATTCAGAACTCCGGTTGTTTTCTTTGCTTTCTTCTTCTTTTCTTCAATCATCAAAGTTTTCAAATCCTCTTGTCCTTTGGCTAGAGTCAAGAACATCTGTTGAAACAGAGTATTCTGCGCCTGAAGGTCTTTTACTGTCTGCTCGAGATCCATCTTACTAAAATAAACAGTAGAAAGATGAGGAGACTTGTTGTAAGAAACATTCTTATGTTATGATGAATTAAGATGTATATGCAATGATTTCAAGGAAATTAGAGATTTAAATTTTCTTTAGACCAAAAAGGAACACACATTATATTAATAAATTAAAGTTTGAGTACATCATGCCTTCTTTGGGCTTACAAAGAAATACAAAAAACTCTAAGATAAAAAAGTTGTACACATCCTCTTTGATGCAATGTAGGCGTTCAGACTCCACTCCTCATGAAGTTTCTTGGTGAGTGTTGCACCCCAAAATTTGCCCTCCCATATTCTTCAAGATTTGTCAAGATCAATCTCCAAATGGTTCAAAATCTCTCAAGGGTTGCACAGTCCAATTGCCTCCTAACACAGTCAAAATTAGGGTTTTGGTTCTTGCAAAGAAATTGAGGTTTTCAAGGGTCCAATCAAGTCCCATATGCCTATATACATTGTCAAGCATCCATATGTCAAGGTTCAAGACTCACAGCATCAAATTGCACAGTCAAAAGCCCTAATTGCTCCACAGTCAACTGCAGGGGCAAAATGGTCATTTGACAGTCAAAAGTCAAAATTTTTGGTCAACATCTTATTTTGAAGCCACGATCATCATTTGATCAATTCTTGATCATGATTCCACAAGCATGGCTCAAAAATCATCAAGGTGTCACAAGTTTCTATTTTTGGACAGTTGAAAAGTCAACTGCAATTTGACCAAGGCATAACTTTTTCATGGTTCATCAGAAAAATCCCATCAAATTCTCATTTTGAAGGGGATGACATTTCCTACAACTCATCTTCACATTCCAAGTCCAAGAAATGCTCTCACAAAAAGTTATCAATTTCAACATTATAGGTCATTTTCAAAAGTCAACAAAAAGGCACTTTAAGTCAAAGACCATAACTTGAGATTGGTAAATCAAAATGACATGGGACCAAAGTCATTGGTTAGAGGACTTCAAGACCTTTCCAAAATGTCCAAGAACATGTTCATAGCTTCAAAATTGAGCAAGATATGCATTGGAGAAGTTGGGAAATTCTTGGGAACTTTCAAAAGTCAACTTTGCCTAAAACACTTCATTTTTGCTAATGGGCCTCAAATTCTTTCTTGAATCTTTACCCAAAGCCTATGCACGACCCATTGGACTTAAAATAATTTATTTTCTTATTTTTAATTAATTAATTGAATTTATATTAATATTAATTCATTTAATTGGTTTTAATTATAGGAAAATCAAAAAGATATGTTTTTGGATCTTTTGTGAAGCAAATCAGATCAAGGCAAGCTGGCAAACTCGTTTATCAATCGAAAAAGGAAAATCATCCATAATTGGCAAGGTTTTCATTAAAAAAGATTGGAAATTATATGATGGAAAATCAAGGATTGAAAACATTATTGCAATGGATTTATGGGCTTAATCTTAACCTAATTCTGTTCTAATACAAATGCAAAGGACAACCCTAGTCCTAACGACGAAAAACTGCTGCTGAAAACACCATTGCCAAATTGAAAAAAAGTCAAGAATTTTGGAAACTGAATTCCCACTTGCAGGCCAATTCGAGCCTTTTTCTTGTTTCCAATATATTGCTGGACCTTCCAGGAAGCTATTGCCATTGAGAGCAAGCCTTAAAGCTCAAGAAAACGCTCTAACAAATTCACGGTTGATCACTTTTTTTTCAAAACTGTAAACTTCGATTCATGCATTTTTAATACATTTGGTTGATTGTTTTGTGTTCATAGCATTCAGGTGAAGCTTCTGGTATGATTTAATTTCGTTAATATGCCCTGAAACGCCAGTTGCCATGGGAGAGATTTAGGGTTTCCAAGCTTTTAGATTGGGGCTTTTCAGTATGAGTAAAATTAGAGACCATAATGCCCATGGCTGAAACCATCTGGATGAGACGATCAAGATGGAATCATCGCGCCTTTTTTATATTGCCCCTAACTCTATTCGCTATTTTTCACTTTTGTAGTTAGTGGGGGCTTAAAACCCCCGCTATCTTGTTTTATATTTTGCAGAAGAAAGAAGAAGACGAAGGGCGTGGAATCTCCTGGTTGGTGAATTCAAATTTGCGCGTGTTTTCCAGCATGGTTATTGCTTTTCATATAATATTTTTATTGGTCATTATGTTTACAAACGCGTTTGAATGGCGTAGTGGTTGGAGACATTGCTGGCAAGCGCTGGGACCTGGGTTCGATTCCCAGGTCCCCCATATAACTCTTTCTATTTTTTCACAAAGCATTCACATGCAGTGTTCATTCAAAGGTCCATCATGCACTCTCACGCTTAAGCCTGCCAAGTGGCCATGAGATCCATCCAGTGGCCAGGAGATGGAGTCTATGGTGTGTTCCAATCAACGCGCGTGCACACGACTCCTGAAAGTCAACCAGGCTTGGTCTTCAATGGGCCAGAATTTCTCACATAAACCTCCACTTTGGGCCATCTTACCCCCTGTGGTTTGCATATTTTATTTTACTTTCTTCTCTTTTAATTTCTTTTAACTGTTTTACTTATTTTAATTAATTCACCACAAATTAATTTTTTCCTAATAAAAATCAGGAAATCAAAATTGTGAATATATTTTAATTATTTATTAATTTCACCATTAACCTATTTTTGTAAATAAAAATTAATTGATTAGTTTAAATTAGGTTTTAATTTTAATCCTTTTTCTTAATAAATAAAAATTGCATAGAATTAGGTTTTGACTTTTTTTTATTATCATCTTTAATTAATTATTATTATTATTATTTATTAATTACTATTACTTTTGTAAATAACATGTAAATTAAATAATTTAGTTAATTAACCTAATTTTGATCTTTTTTCATCAATAAGTAAAATAAACTTAGAACTAGGGTTTCACTAACTTTAATTTTAATTCTTTCTTTCTTTATTTCCATAATAAACACAACAAACATAAAAAACACTTTCTTTTATTTAATTAAATAATTAGGTCTTAATTTAATTTAATTTCTCAAAAGGGTCCAAAACCCTCGGACGTCCCAATTTAATTCTTTCGCGCGCTATTTTCTTATTTGATTATTATGTAACTGTTCAAGGATGTAACAGTAATTAGGTTTATTGTTTTTACTTTCCGCATTTTTATCAAAAACGGGTCTTTGTATTTTGGCGATGTATAGACCCGCGCCTTGTAATAGCGTAGCTTTTATCTTTCCGTATTTCCTTTTCTGCACTCTTAAACTGCTAAATTGCATGAAAGAATGTATGGTAATTAAAAACAACTCGTAGCTCACAATGCCATGATCAAAGATAACTGTTAACATGAAAATAACACACAATGCACATGCCACTTCTAGGGTACGCCTCACTCGTTGCCTCGAAAGTGGTCGTCAAGTATAGGACGTTTTAGCGGTCGCTCTTATGTCCCAGATCCAGTTGCCTCGAAACGGTTGCCTCGGATTAAAAAGGATCTAGGACATTAGGGTTACTTCTAAGGTGTCCTACTATTGCTTCGGTGACCACACTGTCCCTCAATCGAATTGACCCGAACACCTCCAACGGTGGTGTTATCTACCTCTCAATGGTGGGATGGCACTACCTTAAGGACTTTTACACAGCCTAATTCCTTAGGGTAGGTAGATGACTCATGGGTACTTGCTCTCTTCAAAAACAAATCAAAAATCTTTTCACACTGACACTTTCAAAAGCTTTCAAAACAAATTTTTCAAACACTCTTGAGGACAGATACAAGAGTCATTCAGAAATCTTTCAATGAAACTTTTTCAAACCCACTCACATTTTGAAAAGCAAACAATTTTTGAAAACATAAGAGCAAGTACCTAAGAGCCCATGGATAACCATGGATAGAAAGGGTGCTAACACCTTCCCTTTCTATAAATCTACCTCCCGAACCGAGAGATATCTCAAGAAAAGGAATTTTGTTGTGCTTTTGTCCTTTCCATGTTGGAGAAAATAAAAGATGGTGGCGACTCTTGCTTACCGCGACATACGCGATCCAGCTTTAAACAGTCAGTTCTATTTCCACCGATCACAGAACTGGCGACTCTGCTGGGGACATCTTTAAAGTGAGGTGTACCTTAGGATAGATCATACTTATGTTTTCAATTGAATGTTTGTTTGCTTTATTATTGTGGGCATTGTCTTGGAGTTTCATAGATCCTAACCCGGATCTGGGGATACCATGTTAGGTAGCATAAGCTGTGAGGGACCTGTCCGGCGTAGACCGACACGGGTGAAGCAGTGGCTACGTTGGTGTGGCACCTTGGTCTGTACCGATATCCCTTGTGTCGCAACGAGGAGAATATGGGTCTTCTGAGGAGTCATTAAGCACCAACCGACCTTAGAACCCTAATTTGACCCAACTTGGCCATAGAACAGTAGCAGTATGCTACACCCATTGAGGCTAAACTCTCGCGATGGTTCTGGCTGCAAGAAAAGATTGCGACGCTGGAGTTATGACCGATTGAGGGTAGTCAGTGATATTGGGATCCTCTAGAACCCGGTTACTATTTTCTAGGACAGGTCTTAACCAACAAACTGAAAGAGGGTAGTACCTGAACTTCATGCTGACCTAAACTCTAAGGGTTGTCTTGTGTGACTGGTGTGCCTTATCATGTTTGCCTTTGTGAATGTTTGTGGTGTGCTTTATCATGACATCATACCATCATAGACATTGCATGCATCCTGCATAAGGACTGACCCATTTCAAAGACAAGAGGGTTTCATCTTTGCTTTGTTTTGTAGGACATCATGATGCCTGTGCGAAGGAACACTATCCGGTTCAATTTTGTTCACCCACCTGAGTTGCTTGAAGAATTGGTTAGCAGAATTCCAAACACCACTTCCTTCATCCAGAGGCATGGTTCTCTTCTTGGTTTAGTCACTGCAAAGTGGGACCAACAACTGATGAGTGTCCTGACCCAGTTTTATGATCCCTTGTATAATTGCTTCACCTTTCAAGACTTCCAGCTGGTCCCTACCCTGGAAGAATTCTCTGATTTGCTTGGCATCCCTATCTAGGATCAGATTCCCTTCACTGGTTGGGAAAAGACTCTTAGGCTTGAGGAGATTGTTGCAGCCCTCCCTTTGACCACCAAGGAGGTAATGGACAATTGGGTGACTAGAAGCAGAGTTAAGGGCTTCTTGGCCAAGTTTCTGATCGGTAAAGCTAACAGTTTCTGGAATGACTTAGACTTCAGGGCGTATGAAGACATTCTGGCTCTCTTAATCTATGGTCTAGTTTTGTTTCCTAATCCTGATAACTTCATTAACGTCACTGCCATAAGGATCTTCATGTCTCTGAACCCTGTGCCCACTCTCTTGGGTGATATCCTGCAACAACTCTATGCTCGTACTGCCCGAAGACGAGGAACTCTTTGGTGTTGTATTCCTTTGTTGGTGAGGTGGTTTATTTCGCACCTCCCTAAGTTCGTGCTGAAGAACAAAGAAGGAAGAGGCTGGGCTCATAGGTTAATGTCTCTCACGGATAATGACATCATTTGGACTCTCAGAGGTTTGGATGAGGTGGCTGTTATTGATCGCTGCGGAGAATATCCTAATGTTCCTTTGATTGGTACCCAAGGAGGAATTTCTTATAATCCATGTCTAGCTCTCCGTCAGTTTGGAAGAGCCAGAAGAGCAGGGCCTCATGAGATGTTGGTGCCTCACATCAGTTTTGAGTTTCAGGTAGATAGTGACGAGCTGCGTCGTAGATTCATCAAGTCTTGGGATAGAATTCACAAAGCTGACCCACAAGAGTTGGGACCGAAGACTTCTCTACCTATGGAATCCTACTACAGATGGGTCCGCATCCGTGCTCAGAAGTTAGGTATGCCATACGAAGCTGTCAGACCCATCATTCTTGAATATCCTGATAGAGACGGGATTCCTCCAACTGTTCTCCCTCCTCAGATACCTACTGATGTTGATACACTAAAGAGGTCTTGGGCGCAACTACAAGAAGAACGGGATTCTTATTGGGAAAAGTTCAACGAGCAGGAATTGAAGATCCAAAAGCTGACAAAGCAGTTGGAGAACGAGCGGGCCTTGAATGACTACATCCGTACTGAGAAGAAGAGACCCTGGGATCACTGATGAGCTTTGGATGTTCTTTTACAGTTTTTATTTCCCTTTTCAGTATTTCCATTTTATGTAACGCCTAAGGGCAATCTGTTGAACAATTTAAATTTCAAAGTTGAACCTAATAAAGTGCGTTTCCTTTTTGTTTACAAAGTTGAATCCCGATTGTCTTTGAAAACATAAATCATACGCATTCCATTCATCATATGCATCACAGGTACTCTTCTTTTCAGGTTGCTTAATGTTCTTCGCTGTTTATTTCAGCAATCATCATGAATCCTGAATCATCTACTGAGCAATCCATCAAGGCCCTCCAGGCTCATAACGCCCAGTTCCAAAAGTTGATCATGATTTTAGCCCAAGGTCAAGAGGAATTGAAGGCTCTGCTGGTAAAGAAGAAGAAGAAGAGAACTGTACTATTCAACATTGGCCGGAGGTTTGGCAACACACTGCAAAATGAGGCTGACCAAGCTGGTTCTTTTGTAGGGAAAGGCAGTCCCCAAGGGGGAAGGCTTCCTAGTCCTGTGGTCTCTGACAACGAGACTGATTTCAATGAAGAGCAGTACCCTCCAGCTGAAACCAGGTACAAGCAGTTAGAGGATCGTCTGAATGCCATGGAAATTCAACAGGTCCCTGGGTTGGATTTTGGAGACCTGGGTCTATCTTCTGGTGTGGTGATCCCACACAAGTTCAAGGCACCATCTTTCGCAAAGTATGACGGGGAGTCTTGCCCTAAGCTACATCTCAGATCTTATGTGCAGAAGATCCAACCATACACTGTGGACAAGAACTTATGGATCCATTTCTTCCAGGAGAGTCTCTCAAGGACTCATCTCGAATGGTTCTATCAGCTGGATGGAATCAAGATTCGTAACTGGGAGGACTTGGCTACTGTTTTTTACAAGCAGTATCAGTACAATGCCGACCTCGCTCCTACACGTACCCAACTCCAAGGTATGTCGCTAGGATCAGGAGAAGGTTTTAAAGAGTACGCGCAGAAGTGGAGGGACCTGGCTGGCAGGGTGCAGCCGCCGTTAACCGACCGTGAACTCGTGGACATGTTCTTGGGGACCCTATCTGGGCCATTCTTCAACCACTTGATCGGTAATTCTTCTGTAGGGTTTACAGACCTCATTCTGACGGGAGAGAGGATAGAAGCTGGTATGAAATCAGGGAAGATACAGAAAGGTGCGTCCTCAAGTTCTGAAAAGAAGCCTTTCAAGAAGGAAGCCAGTGTTGTGTATGGGCCCAGAAGGCAAAATAAACCATAACGCCGCCAAGCTGTCAATGCGGTGGTAATTGCAAAGCCTGCTGCCGCTCCTCGGCAACCTAACCAACCAAGGGGTGAGAGACCCAGAAGAGAATATACTCGGCTTAGTATGACCTTGTCGCAGATCTTGCCGCAACTGCTATCGACCAACTTGGTAACCGTCAGAGAAGCTCCGAAGGTGGTAAACACAACCTCTCAGAAGTACAATCCCAATGCCCGCTGTGCTTATCACTCTGATAGCCCGGGGCATTCTACTGATGATTACTGAGCCCTGAGGAATAAGGTCCAGGACCTTGTCAATGCCAAGGAAATACAGTTTGAGGCGCCCGAAAGGCCCAACGTTGTGACTTCTCCTATGCCCCAGCATGGAGTAAATGCTATGGAGGAAGATCTATATGTAGGCTCTGTAGATGAGATTGTTACTCCTTTATTGACTGTCAAGAGGAACCTGTTGCTAGCCGGTTTATTTCCGGGTTGTAGCAAGGGTTGCCTTCTATGTGCTGTTTCACCTACTGGTTGTCCGTTGCTGAATTCAGGCGTCCAAAACCTGATGGATAGCAAAGAGATCTTGTTCAAGAAGACCGTTGTTCCTATTGTTCCAACTGAAGAGGTATCCGTTGTCACCATTTTCAACAATCCTACCAAGGCTCCCCCGAGGAAGCCAGTCAAAATCATGTCTGTTGCACCTATCATCATTACTGTTCCGGGGCCCCTCCCCTATAAATCTGACAGGGCTATCCCATGGCATTATGGGGCAGATGTTTATGTGCTTGGAGTGAAGCAGGAGTTCAACACTAGTACCGGTATCAGTAACATCACTGGTCCCGCTAAAGTTACTCGCAGTGGCAGGCTCTTCTCGCCTGACATTGCGCCACCAGTCATCTGAAGACCTCTTATCATCACGCCTACAAATGCGCTTGTTTCCCCTCCTGATCAAGTTTCTACCCCTGTTGCCGAGTCATCTGACACTCAGGGCAAAGGGATTGCTGATATGCCTGCCCAGATGGAGGCACCGAAGACTGTTAATGTTGAAGCTTCACAGCAAGAGATGGAAGAAATCCTTAAGATCATCAAGAAGAGTGATTTCAACGTCGTTGAACAGCTGGGGCACACCCCCTCTAAGATCTCTATGCTATCAATGCTGTTATGTTCAGAGGCCCATGCCAAGGCCCTGATCTCCTTCCTAAAGACGGCTCATGTGCCACAAGAAACATCTGCCGATCAATTTACGGATTGTGTGGCCAACTTGACCGCTGACAATGGGCTGGGTTTCTCTGATGCTGATCTGACCGCTAAGGGAAAGAACCATAATGATGCCCTGCATGTCTCCATTGAATGCAGGGGCACTACTCTTGCACACATGTTGGTAGACACCGGTTCTTCACTGAACGTACTGCCCAAGAAGGCCTTAGACAGGTTGGATTGTGAGGGTTTGGAGTTGAAGCCTAGTAACATCGTTGTCCGAGCCTTTGACGGGTCGAAGAGGATGGTACATGGTGAAGTAGATATTCCGATCCGGGTTGGTTCCCAAGTCTTTGATTCAACGTTCTATGTGATGGACATTCGTCCATCCTATTCTTGTTTGCTGGGTCGTCCTTGGATCCACAAGGCTGGGGCTGTGACCTCCACTCTACACCAGAAGCTTAAATACCCTATCAGAGGGAAAGTTGTTACAGTACAGGGGGAGGAAGAATACATGGTTAGTCATCTTAACTTGTTCCGGTATATAAAGATGGACGGGGAGTTCATTGAAACCCCCTTTCAACATTTTGAAGAAGTGCCTCCAACATTGGCGTCAGCTGAGACAGTGATTGAAGAAGACTCTCCTTTGAAGATGGCTTCCTTGAAGGACGCCCGGACTGTGATTGAAAAAGGTGAATGTGCCAACTGGGGCAGACTTCCTGATTTTACACCAAAGACTGACAAGTTTGGGCTGGGTTTCACTGCAGAGGCTCAAAGGGTTGTACGTAAAGCAAGGATTGGAAGACCTCCCATGTTCATCACCAACCCGGGAGTGAATGCCATTGAAGGCGATACGGAGGAATCTGAGTTTGATAGCTGGATCTACCCGACGACCGACGATGGACTGAACAATTGGACTGCAAAAGACTACATACCTGTTACTTTTGTTACTCAGTAATGAATTCCTTTGTTTTTTTTAAATTTGTAACGAACAATAATGTGAAACTTTATGGCCCGGTGTCTTACCCGGGATACCGTGGTTTCATTTGTGAGGACTTATTACTTGTCATTTCCATATATCATGAATAAAAACATTGGACGTTTTTCGCATTTCAAATCTTGTGCTCCCTTTCTTTCTTTCTTTATTGCAAAACAGCTATATTTACACACACTCACCTATACAGGTTTCAATCCACTCTGGATCTCACTGGTAACGACTCTGCTACTGCCAGTTATGACTTCGAAAATACGATCAACTTAGCCGAAGACGAAGGTGAAGATGATTGTGAAGTGCCTAGTGAGCTTGCAAGACTGCTGCTCCAGGAAGAGAGGGTCATTCAGCCACATGAAGAGCCAGTGGAAACGGTAAATCTGGGTACTGAGACAGACAGAAAGGAAGTCAAGATTGGTGCCAACCTAGAGCTCAGTGTGAAACAACGGTTGATTCAGATGTTGCATGATTATGTGGAAATCTTCGCCTGGTCTTACGAAGACGTGCCTGGGTTGGATACTGACATTGTGGTCCATCACCTGCCTACCAAGGAAGAATGCCCTCCGGTTAAACAAAAGGTCCGCCGTATGCGTCCAGAGATGTCCGAGAAGATCAAAGCTGAGGTTATGAAACAATTTGATGCCGGTTTTCTAGCAGTGACTTCTTACCCTCAATGGGTTGCCAACGTGGTTCCGGTGCCGAAGAAAGATGGTAAGGTCAGAATGTGTGTTGATTACAGGGATTTGAATAGGGCGAGCCCCAAGGATGACTTCCCTCTGCCTCACATTGACGTTCTGGTTGACAATACTGCTCAGCACAAAGTGTTCTCCTTCATGGACGGCTTTTCAGGTTATAATCAGATCAAAATGGCTCCTGAAGACATGGAAAAGACTACCTTTGTTACTCAGTGGGGCACCTTCTGCTACAATGTCATGCCATTCGGGTTGAAAAATGCTGGGGCAACCTACCAATGTGCCATGGTTGCTTTATTTCATGACATGATCCACCATGAGATTGAAGTATACGTCGATGATATGATTGCAAGGTCTCAAACTGAGGAGGAACACCTTGACCATCTACAGAAGCTGTTTGACCGTCTGAAGTAGTACAAGCTAAGGTTGAATCCGAACAAATGCACCTTTGGGGTAAGATCTGGAAAATTGCTAGGCTTCGTCGTGAGTGATAAAGGTATTCAAGTGGACCCTGCCAAGGTTAAAGCCATACAAGAGATGTCAGTTCCCAAGACAGAGAAAGAAGTCAGAGGCTTTCTAGGACGTCTGAATTATATTGCCCGATTCATCTCGTATCTAACTGCTACCTGTGAACCAATCTTCAAGCTACTGAAGAAAGATCAAGTAGTACGTTGGAATGATGAATGTCAGGCCGCTTTCGACAGAATCAAAGAGTATCTCCAAGAACCACCCATTCTTATGCCACCGGTTGAAGGGAGACCTCTAATACTATACTTGACAGTACTTGACAGCTCAATGGGGTGTGTGCTGGGGCAGCATGACGAGTCTGGCCGAAAAGAGCATGCCATTTATTACCTTAGCAAAAGTTTACCGATTGTGAGACCCGATACTCACTGCTCGAGAAAACTTGTTGCGCTTTGGTATGGGCTGCTCTCCGGCTGAGACAGTATATGTTGACTCACACCACTCTGTTGATCTCTAAAATGGATCCAATAAAGTACATATTCGAAAAGCCTGCTCTGTCTGGAAGAATAGCAAGATGGCAGATGATCTTGACAGAATACGACATCCAGTACACGACTCAGAAAGCAATCAAAGGAAGTGTATTGGCAGACCACTTGGCACACCAGGCAGTAGACGACTACCAGTCAATGAACTTTGAATTTCCTGACGAGAACATCATGGTAGTAACTGATTGTGAAGTACCTGGACCGGATGAAGGACCTGAGGAAGGATCCCGATGGTCTATGCACTTTGACGGAGCTTCCAACGCTTTGGGTAACGGTATTGGCGCTGTGATCATATCCCCAAAAGGCACTCATACTCCACTTACTGCCCGGCTATGTTTCAACTGCACCAACAACATGGCGGAGTATGAGGCGTGCATCATGGGTCTTCAAGCTGCAATTGACTTAAGGATCAAGTTTCTGAGTGTTTTCGGAGATTCCGCTCTCGTGATCAATCAGATCAAAGGCGAGTGGGATACGAAACACCCAAATCTTATTCCTTACAAAGAATGTGTGTTAACATTGATCCCCCATTTCACAGAGATAACTTTTGAACACTTCCCAAGAGAGGAGAATCAATTGGCGGATGCGCTGGCTACGATGTCTTCTATGTTCAAAGTCAAATGGGATAACGAAGCTCCCCGGATCATTATTTGGAAATTGGACGATCCTGCATATTGCTGTGATCTTGAGGCTGAGGTGGTAACTGAAAAACCTTGGTATCATGAGGTGAAGAGGTACCTGGAAGCTCAAGAATACCCCGAGGGTGCATCTGTCAATGACAAGAAGTTTCTGAGAAGGTTCGCTACAAAGTTCTTCCTCAGCAACGGCATTCTCTACAAGCGAAACCATGATTCAACCTTACTGCGTTGTGTGGATAAGACTGAAGCAGAAAGGATCATGGCAGAGCTACATGAAGGTACCTTCGGAACACACTCCAGTGGACATACCATGGCAAAGAAAATCCTTCGGGCAGGATATTTCTGGTCCACAATGGAAGCCGACTGCTACCAACATTCCCGGACATGTCATAAGTGCCAGATATATGCAGATAAGGTGCACGTTCCTCCAGTCCCTCTGAATGTCTTGACTGCACCTTGGCCTTTTGCAATGTGGGGCATTGATATGATCGGCGAGATTAAACCTACGGCATCTAACGGGCATCGCTTCATCCTGGTAGCGATCGATTACTTCACAAAGTGGGTTGAAGCAGCTTCCTACGCTACCGTAACCAAGAATGTCGTGCCACGGTTCATTCGACACAATCTGATATGTCGCTACGGCATCCCGGAAAGGATCATTACGGACAATGGTACCAATCTTAACAACAAGATGATCACTGAGCTCTGCGAACAATTCAAAATACAGCACTACAACTCTTCTCCCTACCGGCCGAAGATGAACGGGGCTGTCGAAGCAGCAAATAAGAATATCAAAAAGATTGTGCAGAAGATGACAGTGACCTATAAAGATTGGCACGAGATGTTACCGTTTGCTCTTCATGGGTATCGTACCTCAGCAAGAACGTCAACCGGGGCAACCCCATTTTCCTTGGTCTACGGCATGGAGGCAGTCTTGCCGATTGAAGTCCAGATACCCTCTCTCCGGATAATGAAGGATGCAGGCTTGAGCGAAGATGACTGGATCCAGACTCGACTTGATCAGTTAAACCTAATTGACGAAAAGAGACTCACTGCTATTTGTCATGGTCAAATGTATCAAAAACGGATGATCAGGGCATTTAACAAGAAAGTCATACCACAAGAGTATCAAGTTGGGGACCTGGTAATCAAGCGCATCACTCTTCCTCAAAATGATCCCAGGGGCAAATGGACCCCCACGTACGAAGGGCCATTTGTGGTTAAACATGTCTTCTCAGGAGGAGCTATGATTCTAACCACCATGGATGGTGACGACCTTTCTCACCCCGCCAATGCAGACATAGTAAAAAGATACTACGCATGAATAAAAGACCCGCTAGGTTGACACACCTAGGCAAAAATAAGGGCTTCCCGACGAACCAAAAGGGTTCGGGCAAAAATAAGGGATGAAATGAAAAAAATCTGTACATCCGGCAAGTCAAAAACCTGAAAAGGCGGCTTGGGCAAAAATGGGTATCCCGGTGGACTAAAAACTCGAAAGGGCGGTCCAGGCAAAAGTTAGGGATTAAAGCGTAATACTATGTCTCATTGAATCACCTTGCATCCAGAATCCGGTATCAAACATCAGGTTCAGACGGCATCGATCAGTCAGCTTCATCTTCAACTAAGCAGCCAAGTGATGAGACGCTCGAAGATATAAAGGCGATAGCAGAGTTGGAACCCAGTGGGATTATCTTTTCACATAGCTGTTTTGTTTTCTTTTTTCACAAAATTGTATAAACTCTGTTGTTTGGCGGCGTTCTCTTACTAGCACGTCAGCCTCTTGTACATAAACGCCTATTTACAGGCAAATTCAAAAATCAATACAAATTCACTTTTCAGACCAATTGCCAATTGTTTTTTCCTTTTTCTATTTTGTTTTGTAAAGAGCGTCCAATGTTCAATTGTGATATATGCATTTGACACTAATTTCTAACTCATAAATATTTGCATGCGAAACAAAGGATTAATTACAGGTGACATTAGAAACAGGGGCAATAATGAGTTGTCTAAGCAATCTAATTGCTTTGTCCACCAGGGTACCAAGGTAAGTTCGGCTAAAGAATGTAACCCAGATACCTCCACTCCCCGCCAAGTAAGATGAGACTCAACAATACTCTCCCAAGTAATTGGTCTCCCGTCAACCCTAACAAGGCACAGTATCCCTAGCAAGTCAGCAACACTCTCCCCGAGCAGAGTTAGTCTACTGTCAGCCTTAAGGAAGTTGGATTATCCCCAAAGGATCTCAATATTCCCCAACGGAGTATACAACATTCCTAACAAGCATCCCCGGCGATCTTGATCTAAGATTGTTCCCCGGTGGAGCACCGGACATCCAGTGGAGCCATTCCCTAATACAGTTCAAAAGGTCTCCCCAGGAGAGTTGAATCAATCTCCCCAATAGGAAGCTTATCCCCAGTAGATTATGGAAGCTTATCACCTGCAGAGTACGAACACTCCCCCGGCTTTATTCAAAGGTTATTTCCCCACCAGGATATAATTGGGTTATCCTCAGCCAATTGCCACGGAAAGATCGTCCTCGGCGTAGTTCTTTCTACCCCCCCAGCGGAGTTCATCAATCCCTCAACAAAATTTATCAATGGAATCCCCAGTGGAGTTCTCATTCAAATCTCAGCAAAATATCTCTGCCCGCAGAGTATCTCCCCGCAGAGTAATCTCTCCAACAAGTTTATTCCCCAGCGGAGTCAGCTTCTCCTACCGGTTTATACTTGCAACCGTCATCCCCAGCGGAAACAAAAAGCTCTACTCTTCAACATCAGCCCAGGATTTGACTTCCCGGCACCCGTCAAGGATTTAATTTCCTAGACAAAAATACGCTCATAAACATCACATCTTCATACATTATAAGCATGCACATACGTGTCATGAACATATAATCTCATTTATTCTGATAATATCATGACACCATGCATTTCATACATCATGACATTGCATACAACTAACATTTTGTCTTTTCAGGACAAAGGTCAATTAAAAGATAATTACTATCAACTGTCGCAATTCCGGATTCGATACCTGTATCTAGCCAGGGCATATCTGTGAGCGATTACTTGTGGATTCGACACCTGTATCTAGCCAGGGCATATCTGCATAAAGAAATTCCGGACTCGATTCCTGCATCCAGCCAGGGCACGTTTGAAGAGTTTGAAGATTCAATTCATGTAACCAGCCAGGGCATATCTGTTGACGACTAATTCCAGACTCGATTCCTGTATCCAGCCAGGGCACGTCTGAAGAGTTTGAAGATTCGATTCCTGTAACCAGCCAGGGCATATCTGTTGACGACTAATTCCGGACTCGATTCCTGTATCCAGCCAGGGCACGTCTGAAGAGTTTGAAGATTCGATTCCTGTATCCAGCCAGGGCATATCTGTTGACGACTATTTCCGGACTCGATTCCTGTATCCAGCCAGGGCACGTCTGAAGAGTTTGAAGATTCGATTCCTGTAACCAGCCAGGGTAAATCTGTTGACGACTAATTCCATATTCGATTCCTGTATCCAGCCAGGGCACGTCTAAAGAATTTGAAGATTCGATACCTGTATCCATCCAGGGTAAATCTGTTGACGACTAATTCAAGATTCGATTCCTGTATCCAGCCAGGGCACGTCTGAAGAGTTTGAAGATTCGATACCTGTATCCAGCCAGGGCAAATTTGCTGACGACTAATTCCAGATTCGATTCCTGTATCCAGCCAGGGCACGTCTGAAGAGTTTGAAGATTCGATACCTGTATCTAGCCAGGGTAAATCTGTTGACGACTAATTCCAGATTCGATTCCTGTATCCAGCCAGGGCACGTCTGAAGAGTTTGAAGATTCGATTCCTGTATCCAGCCAGGGCAAATTTGTTGACGACTAATTCCAGATTCGATTCCTGTATCCAGCCAGGGCATGTCTGAAGAGTTTGAAGATTCGATACCTGTATCTAGTCAGGATAAATCTATTGAGGACTAATTCCAGATTCGATTCCTGTATCCAGCCAGGGCACGTCTGAAGAGTTTGAAGATTCGATACCTGTATCCAGCCAGGGCACATCTACATAAAGAGTTTGAAGATCAACCCCTATAACAGGCCAGGTAATTATTTTCTTTCTCAGGTACGCAAGTTCTCGCTAAGGAATCTCTTACGCGATCGACACCCAGATGGCATCCATAAGCCCATCCACATACCAACAGTCTCCAAATGGCATCTATAAGCCCATTCCCGACAAGACTCTGTCATAGCTCCAGATGGCATCTATAAGCCCATCTTCCTATCCATCATATCTCCAAATGGCATCTGTAAGCCCATTCCCACCATCACACTGTTAACACTCTACTATGTGAGTGCAAATTCCTGGGCACTTTAGTGTTTAATCATCTTCCACCTTCGGATTACGAAAGGCACGCCAGTCAATCTACATCCTCAGGTCTAAGAAGATTGAACAGGGGCAACTGTTGCACCCCAAAATTTGCCCTCCCATATTCTTCAAGATTTGTCAAGATCAATCTCCAAATGGTTCAAAATCTCTCAAGGGTTGCACAGTCCAATAGCCTCCTAACACAGTCAAAATTAGGGTTTTGGTTCTTGCAAAGAAATTGAGGTTTTCAAGGGTCCAATCAAGTCCCATATGCCTATATACATTGTCAATCATCCATATGTCAAGGTTCAAGACTCATAGCATCAAATTGCACAGTCAAAAGCCCTAATTGCTCCACAGTCAACTACAGGGGCAAAATGGTCATTTCACAGTCAAAAGTCAAAAAATTTGGTCAACATCTTATTTTGAAGCCACAATCATCATTTGATCAATTCTTGATCATGATTCCACAAGCATGGCTCAAAAATCATCAAGGTGTCAAAAGTTTCTATTTTTGGACAGCTGAAAAGTCAACTGTAATTTGACCAAGGCATAACGTTTTCATGGTTCATCAGAAAAATTCCATCCAATGCTAATTTTGAAGGGGATCACATTTCCTACAACTCATCTTCACATTCCAAGTCCAAGAAATGCTCTCACAAAAAGTTATCAATTTCAACATTATAGGTCATTTTCAAAAGTCAACAAAAAGGCACTTTAAGTCAAAGACCATAACTTGAGATTGGTAAATCAAAATGACATGGGACCAAAGGCATTGGTTAGAGGACTTCAAGACCTTTCCAAAATGTCCAAGAACATGTTTATAGCTTCAAAATTGAGCAAGATATGTATTGGAGAAGTTGGGAAATTCTTGGGAACTTTCAAAAGTCAACTTTGTCTAAAACACTTCATTTTTGCTAATGGGCCTCAAATTCTTTCTTGAATCTTTACCCAAAGCCTATGCACGACCCATTGGACTTAAAATAATTTATTTTCTTATTTTTAATTAATTAATTGAATTTATATTAATATTAATTCATTTAATTGGTTTTAATTATAGGAAAATCAAAAAGATATGTTTTTGGATCTATTGTGAAGCAAATCAGATCAGGGCAAGCTGGCAAACTCGTTTCTCAATCAAAAAAGGAAAATCATCCATAATTGGCAAGGTTTTCATTGAAAAATATTGGAAATTATATGATGGAAAATCAAGGATTGAAAACATTATTGCAATGGATTTATGGGGTTAATCTTAACCTAATTCTGTTCTAATACAAATGCAAAGGACAACCCTAGTCCTAACGATGAAAAACTGCTGCTGAAAACACCATTGCCAAATTGAAAAAAAGTCAAGAATTTTGGAAACTGAATTCCCACTTGCAGGCCAATTCGAGCCTTTTTCTTGTTTCCAATATATTGTTGGACCTTCCAGGAAGCTGTTGCCATTGAGAGCAAGCCTTAAAGCTCAAGAAAACTCTCTAACAAATTCACGGTTGATCACTTTTTTTTCAAAACTGTAAACTTTGATTCATGCATTTTTAATACATTTGGTTGATTGTTTTGTGTTCATAGCATTCAGGTGAAGCTTCTGGTATGATTTAATTTCGTTAATATGCCCTGAGACGCCAGTTGCCATGGGAGAGATTTAGGGTTTCCAAGCTTTTAGATTAGGGCTTTTCAGCATGAGTAAAATTAGAGACCATAATGCCCATGGCTGAAACCATCTGGATGAGACGATCAAGATGGAATCACCGCGCCTTTTTTATATTGCCCCTAACTCTATTCGCTATTTTTCACTGTTGTAGTTAGTGGGGGTTTAAAACCCCCACTATCTTGTTTTATATTTTGCAGAAGAAAGAAGAAGACGAAGGGCGTGGCATCTCCTGGTTGGTGAATTCAAATCTGCGCGCGTTTTCCAGCATGGTTATTGCTTTTCATATAATATTTTTATTGGTCATTATGTTTACAAACGCGTTTGAACGGCATAGTGGTTGGAGACATTGCTGGCAAGCGCTGGGACCTGGGTTCGATTCCCAGGTCCCCCATATAATTCTTTCTATTTTTTCACAAAGCGTTCACATGCAGTGTTCATTCAAAGGTCCATCATGCACTCTCACGCTTAAGCCTGCCAAGTGGCCATGAGATCCCTCCAGTGGCCAGGAGATGGAGTCTATGGTGTGTTCCAGTCAACGCGCGTGCACACGACTCCTGAAAGTCAACCAGGCTTGGTCTTCAATGGGCCAGAATTTCTCACATAAACCTCCACTTTGGGCCATCTTACCCCCTGTGGTTTGCATATTTTATTTTACTTTCTTCTCTTTTAATTTCTTTTAACTGTTTTACTTATTTTAATTAATTCACCACAAATTAATTTTTTCCTAATAAAAATCAGGAAATCAAAATTGTGAATATATTTTAATTATTTATTAATTTCACCATTAACCTATTTTTGTAAATAAAAATTAATTGATTAGTTTAAATTAGGTTTTAATTTTAATCCTTTTTCTTAATAAATAAAAATTGCATAGAATTAGGTTTTGACTTTTTTTTATTATCATCTTTAATTAATTATTATTATTATTATTTATTAATTACTATTACTTTTGTAAATAACATGTAAATTAAATAATTTAGTTAATTAGCCTAATTTTGACCTTTTTTCATCAATAAGTAAAATAAACTTAGAACTAGGGTTTCACTAACTTTAATTTTAATTCTTTTTTTCTTTATTTCCATAATAAACACAAAAAACATTAAAAAACACTTTCTTTTCTTTAATTAAATAATTAGGTCTTAATTTAATTTAATTTCTCAAAAGGGTCCAAAACCCTCGGACGTCCCAATTTAATTCTTTCGCGCGCTATTTTCTTATTTGATTATTATGTAACTGTTCAAGGATGTAATAGTAATTAGGTTTATTGTTTTTACTTTCCGCATTTTTATCAAAAAAGGGTCTTTGTATTTTGGCGATGTATAGACCCGCGCCTTATAATAGCGTAGCTTTTATCTTTCCGTATTTCCTTTTCCGCACTCTTAAACTGCTAAATTGCATGAAAGAATGTATGGTAATTAAAAACAACTCGTAGCTCACAATGCCATGATCAAAGATAACTGTTAACATGAAAATAACACACAATGTACATGCCACTTCTAGGGTACGCCTCACTCGTTGCCTCGAAAGTGGTCGTCAAGTATAGGACGTTTTAGCGGTCGCTCTTATGTCCCAGATCCAGTTGCCTCGAAACGGTTGCCTCGGATTAAAAAGGATCTAGGACATTAGGGTTACTTCTAAGGTGTCCTACTATTGCTTCGGTGACCACACTGTCCCTCAATCGAATTGACCCGAACACCTCCAACGGTGGTGCTACCTACCTCTCAATGGTGGGATGGCACTACCTTAAGGACTTTTACACAACCTAATTCCTTAGTGTAGGTAGATGACTCATGGGTACTTGCTCTCTTCAAAAACAAATCAAAAATCTTTTCACACTGACACTTTCAAAAGCTTTCAAAACAAATTTTTCAAACACTCTTGAGGACAGATACAAGAGTCATTCAGAAATCTTTCAATGAAACTTTTTCAAACCCACTCACATTTTGAAAAGCAAACACTTTGAAAACATAAGAGCAAGTACCTAAGAGCCCATGGATAACCATGGATAGAAAGGGTGCTAACACCTTCCCTTTTTATAAATCTACCTCCCGAACCGAGAAACAATCTCATAAGGAATTTTGCTGTGCTTTTGTCCTTTCCATGTTGGAGAAAATAAAAGACGGTGGCGACTCTTGCTTACCGCGACATACGCGATCCAGCTTTAAACAGTCAGTTCTATTTCCACCGATCACAGTGAGTTCCAGAACCTTCTTCTCGTTGGCGTAGAATTGAGCCTCGAAAATGTCTCACTCCCCCTTAAGTTGTACCCAATCCCTTTGCATGTCTTCAAGAGAGGTGGGCATGTCAGGATGCAGGATAGTGTATAGAACATCTCCTTCCACAACAGGCTTTATGATAACCGGGAGAATGGAGGGGTAAGGCATCATAATACTTTGAGCATGAACTCGTACCCATTTGAGGTAAGGCTCAAGAGGGATGGAATTCTTATGCCCCAATGTCTTGCTATCTACCTTGTTCAACATCCTCCAAGCTTGGATAAATCTCTGGCGGTGACCTTGATCGTCATTCTCGTAGTCAAATACTAAACCTTGAATAAGCATCTCATGTAGGCCATCCCTTCAGGCGTAACCAAATTGTCTTAAGGCTAAACAGAGGTTGTAGGTGATACCTCCCCTAATTCCAAGTAAGGGGATATTAGGGAATTCTCCATAACGGTCGACGATAGTAACATTCTCTATAGATCGGGAACACCAATGAATGTTTGAATGTTTGAGCGTCATCAACCTATGTGACCACCTTGAACCTTGCTCTTTCTTTAATACAGATTAGGGAAGATGTGAAATAAACCATCTTTCCAAAAGAGGTGTACAACACATAAGGATACCTCTTTTCCTCATAGTGCGGGTGTGAAAAGAATGTAGGATGTCTCCTAACAAAGTAGGCACTGGGTTATGAGACATGAATATTTTAACGGTGTTCACATCTATGAGTTGGTCAGGATTTGGAAACAAAATCATTCCATAGATGAGGAGAGCCACAATTTCCTCAAAATCTTGCAAATCCAAGGAATTCCAACAGTTTTAGGCTTTCTCAAATAAGAATTTGGCTAAGAAACCTTTGACACCACTCCTTGTTTCCCAATTAGTTATGATATCAGATGATTGCAAGTGTAGGGCTTGAGCAATATCTTCTGGCTTTGGATCTCTTTCTGTACCATTGAAAGGTAGTTGATTGAGAATGGGAATCCTTAAGAGTTGGGAGAATTCTTCCAAAGTTGGCACAAGTTGATAATTGGGAAATGTGAAGCAATGGTGTAGAGGATCAAAGAACTGGAAGAGCACCTTCATCATGTCCTCATCAGTGTTGGAGGTAACCAAGTTTAGGAGGCGACCATGTATTTCGGTAAATGGAGAATTTTCAGGAATTCTTGATGCTAACTCTTTAAGTTGAGGAGGGATCCTTACAAGATTGACTTGAATGGTTTTCCTGCGAATAGAGTCCATGTCCTACAAAACAGAATAAAGATAAATCCTAAAAATCCTTGAAATGGTTAGTGAGTATGAGTATGATGTTATGATGTTTATGATGTTATGTACAAGTATATATATGCAAACAAAACAAACAAGTCCTTAGGTTTAGGCTTGCATGGAGTCTCGTAGGTAAGTACCCTCTTGAAGTTTAGTTGGCTCAAACATGTCCTAGCAATAGTAACCGGGTTCTAAGGAGCTCAATATCATTGGTTTGTTTTCTTGGGCATTGTTTCAGCGCAAGCCTCTTTAATGGAGACCGAAATATCCCAAAAAAACCAAACCTCAATGAGTGTAGTATCGAGTATCTACCAACTTCGGACTGCACCAAAGTCGGTCATCTCACTACGTCCTAATGGCTAAGTTGGTCAAGTAAAGGTTCTAGAAGTTATTTAGTGCTTCATGACATCACTCAGCGGCCCCGTATTCTCCTTGACTACTCAAGGGCTACCGGTACCCACAAATATGTCACACTAATGTAGATATTTCTTAGACCATGTCGGTATACCCCGTACAGTTTCCACAACGTATTGCTACTTACCTATAAGGTATCCCAAATCCAGGTAGAGGGTTCAAACCCAAACAAAGAACCAAAATGTAAAGCATACAAGTCAAACAATGAAAGCTAATAAATTTGATCTAACCCTAAGGTAACCCCATTTTAAGAATTTCCCCAGCAGAGTCGCCAGTTCTGCAACACGGTGGGAGAACTGACTTGGTTGTTTTGCGTTTGATCACAAATTTCGCGGTTAGCAAGAGTCGCCACTGATTTTTCTTTTATCCAAAAGGAAAGGCTGGAAAGAACAGGAAAGACCTTTGAGATGTTTTCTTGAGTTCGGGGGGTAGATTATGAAAAGGGAAGGTATTAGCACCCTTTTCATCCATGGTTTTCCATGGGCTCCTCCGTACTTGCGAGATCACTTGTTTTTGTTTGAAAATGTGCTTTGTGTGGTTTTTGAAAGCATTTTTTAAAGATGCATTTGTTTAGGAAAACTTTGTAATGATTCTCGTTCGTAAGAATGTATACAAAGTGTTTGATCTTTTGAAAATGTTTTCAAGTTTGAAAGATGTTTTTTGAAAGTGTTAGTGCGTGTTTTGAAAACAGCAAGGATGTTTTTGTTTTGAAATTGATCAAGTAACTAGGAACATTCTACCTACTCAAAAGTCTTTCATGTCCATTTCCTCTTTCCTTTGACATTGTTATCTTACCATTGATTTGGTAAGTAACCCTATCTTTGGATGTAAAAGGGACAGGCGTGGGTCATCGTATAACCATGATTAGCAATGTTGTAAGATATCTTAGCATTTTATTTAGGGACTAAGATCATTTTGAAAGGCAACATGGATAGCGTCATCGAGGGACTATGATCTTGTTTTTGCTAAGATACCTCATATGCATAATATGACCATTTTTTGTAAGTCAACAAAGTGGATTTACCCTAGGGGTGTTTGTGTGCAAGTGTATTGGCTTACATGCTTGATTAGTCTTTGATTAGAGTTTGCTATTTGTTGGTTTTAATATTTCCATACAAAACCCTAATTACTAGCATTTGTATATAAAGCAATAAATTGCGAAAATTAAAATTACTACACTATTACATCATTTAGGGGAGGGGTGTACAAATTGCAAATAGAGAATTACAAGAAAATTAAATCTAAATAATTATTACAACCATATTGAATTTGAATAAATGTACAAAATTGAATAAGTAAAAATGCAAGAATGTAAATGTAAAAGGAAAATGTGATTTTTGTTTGGTTTTTCATGAAAATGGTTTTTTGACCTAATCAATTAAAATAAAATAATTAACTAAAAATTAAGAAAAATAATATTAAGTTAATGAAATAAATTAATTTAAAGAAAACAAGTTTTTAGGGTTTTATGAATTTAATTAAATTAGTAAATAAGATTAATTAAATAAAAGTCCTAATTTATAAATTGATTTTAATTTACAAGAAAATAATATAATAATAATTAAGACTAGTTATCTAAGTATTTAGAAAAAGGAAATTAATTTATTAAAGGAAGTGTTTTTTGTTCTTTTATTTTTTATGAAAAAATAAACTAAATAAACAGAAATAATAATATAAATATTTTTTGGATTTTTTTATTAATGAAAATAATAATAATAATAATAATAATAATATTAATTATAATAATAAAATATGAAATAAAAATAAATTAAAAATAATAAATTCAGGGAGGTTAAAATTGAATTTGGAGGTTTGTTAGCAAAATATTTTTTGAATCTGGCCCAAAATGAAGTTTTTGTTTGGAAATCAGAAGAAAAAAAAAAGGTATATGGGTTTCGTGGCATGAGCAAATAGGGGGGTTAGGTTGAGCAAAACGTGCAAAGCCTAGGAGGGGAAGGCCCATGCGCGCTGGAAGGATAAAAAAATGTAAGAAAATGAGAGAAAAAGCAAAAGGCAGCGCGCTGAGGTTCGAACCCATGACCTCTTGGTTACCAGCGCGCTACCTTACCACTGGGTTGGCTATACATATGTTAATATAACTGAAATGATAAATATATAATGTAAAACAAGTCCTGAACACACTTCATCTTTAACCTCCAGCCATACCACCTGTAACTTCACCATTTCTCAACAAAAATGGAAAATGCAAACAGGAAAGTTGTTCCATTTTTTCATATGAATCCAACCATATAAATATCATAAATTATAAATCAAAGATGAATGAGAATTTTTAAAAGTACCAGATCCTGACCTAATTATATTCAGAGGTTCGGATTCAAAATTCTAACTACCTAAGCAACAATAATGAAATCTAAGGATATGGTTAGCTTCAGGACAATGATATTTACATTTCTTATTCACAAATAAACCATTAATGATGCTTGTATGAAGAGTTCAAAAGTCAGAAAACTCACCTTGCAATAGGGTATCGTGTTTTGAGTTTGAGCAGCTTTTGAAGAGTTCCAGTGATTGGGTTAGCTTCCTCAAGTTCCCAGGAAGCTAATGTGATGCTTAGCTTGAGCTGAAAGTGATTGAGGAGTTCTGGAGAAGTCAAGGTGCAAGGTGTTATTTTTGAAAATGGTGGATGGTGATGGAGGTGCTATAGTCGTGTTGCAGGTGTTGGAATTATTTATATATGTTATTTAGAAGCTTTTGAAAGTAAAAGGCCAAGAAATGCATGAGCAAATTTGGAGATTGGATTCAAAACTCAGAAATGGCAAGTTTTGAGATGTTTTTGGTGATTCTGTATTTTAGGGACTTTCAGGGCTTGAGCGTGCGTGTATTTTCTTGCAAATGACTTGTGTTTTTGTATGGAAAAGGTTTGGATACTTGAGGTGGTCAGAAGTACAAGATCACGTGTTTTGTCTTCTTGACTTGTTTTTAAAGTAAGGTTAACAAACATGGTTTCAATTCATAGTACAAAGCTATCTAGAGTGGTTACCAACTTTAAACATGCTTATCTGACTTTGTAGAGGAAGTTTGTGCAGAAGGAACAAGTGCAAAGCTCAATGCAAGTTGACTTTGCATAAAGCTTGCTTTATGTAAATGGAAATGGTGCCTTTGTGCCATTAATGGAAAATTTACTTGGATAAAGCTTGAATCAAGTGGATAATAGCTCAAAAGCAAGTTTAATCTTCTGATTATGGAGAGATTTTGAGGTTTAGAGGCTTGCAAAGCAAGATTGTGCAACATAGGTTGGAGATTTGAATTTTGTTCATCACAAAATTTGCCTTGTAAAACAACTTGAAACCCCAACTTCTGACCTTCGATTCTCCTTGATCACAAATGATCTCAAAGAGTTCTTGGACATTTTGGAAATATTTTAATGTGGTATACAACCCCTCTTTGAATCACTTTTGCAAAATCCAAATGGAACTAAGTGAAACTTGGGTCAGAAGTTAGGTCAAAATCCTGACCAAAAATGTTCAAAATTTCACTAAGTGTTTTAGTTTCATGACCATGACTTCATGGATTAATAACTTGAGATCCAAGAATTTATAGGAGAAGTTGTGTAAAGAAATTTTGTATATCTCATGGTATCTACAACTTTCATGTTGAAAGTTTCTTTTGAATCAACTTGCATCATGGTGAAAAATTGACTCAAAGTTGTGAAAAAATATGAAGTTTTCAACACTTAGAAAATTTTCTAAGTTTGAAAACTTTAACTTTTCAAAATGAAATCTTGACTTTTTGATTTCTTGACGAACAAGTTTCATATTTTGACATGTTTTAATGAATTGTGATTTTTGACACTTAATTTTGACCAAAAAGTCAAAGTTTGACTTTTTAGTGTATAGTTGACTTTTGATCAGTGGACTGAAAATCAACTATCAATCAATTGATCTTGAGAAATGTTTTGAGTCATGCCATTAGGTAAAAATTATGCAATTTAACTCTTGAGATCATGCCTCAAACTAATTAACTGTTTGCTAGGTCAAAAATCAGAAATTGCCCTTTCTCAGTCAAAACCCTAATTTTGACCATTTTGCCCTTTTGATGATTTGATCAAATTTCTTGAGAAATTATGGTCCAAACTTGATCAAATGATACATATGAGTTTATAATATTGATATGGATAAAAAATTATGAAGTTTGACTTTAAATTGGGCACAATTGACTTTTTCCCTAATACAGTTGATTTTTAGGTCAGCTGCTCAATTGACTGAGAAAAAATGTGATCTAAGGCTTGAAACTTGACATGAGTAATATTGGGGGTCCATAATGATCCATGAAATACATATGAGGCATTGAAAGTTCAATCATCCTTGTGCAATCTCAAACCCTAATTTCAGTCATCAGTGTTTAAGGAGGTGTCTTGAGCTGATCAATCCTTGTGCAGTCTTGAACCAAAGGAGTCTTGTGAGAAAATATTTGATAAATGAGAGGGAAAATTTTGAGGTACAACAGCTATGTTACTTGATTTTGAATAAAAGTGGAAAACATGGTTTCAAGGTATAGTACAAGCATGGTCTGAGTTTCTTGGAGGCTGTAGACATGTTTCTTTTACCTTTTACATTGCTTGTACTCATATGAAACAAGTTGGGAGCTCTATGCATTGACTTTTACAATAAAGCTTGTTTTTCCAAAATGGAAGTGTTATTTTGTGCCATTAATGGAATAAACATTTAGACAATGCCTAAAATGCTTGGATCAAAGCTCTAACAGTTGTGTAAAAATTTAATTATGGAGTGAAATTCAAGTTAGGAGCCTGCAAAGTGGGATTTGTACAGTATTCTTGAAGATTGGATCAAGTGTTCTTCACAAATTTGCCTTGCAAAAGAAGAATGAAACCCTAACTTCATGGCTTCGATTCTCTTAGCTCAATTATGATCTCAATGAATTCTTGGACATTTTGGAAATCTTGTAACATCTTCTACAACCTTCATGTTGGACATTTTTGAAAATTCAATTTGGAACTAGGTGAAAAATTGCCATGAAGTTGGTACCAAAAATCTTCCTAACTAGGGCAAAATTTCACTAAGTGTTCAAGTTTCATGAGCATGTCTTCACAGATTCATAATTTGAAATCCAAGAATTTCTAGAAAAAGTTATGCCCTACAATGTTTTAGATCTCATTGAGATCTACAACTTTCATGTTGGAAGTTTCCCTTGAATCATCTTGCATCATGGTGGAAATTTGGCACAAAGTTGTGAACAAATGTGAATTTTCCAACATTTAGAAAAATTCTAAGTTTTAGAATTTTGACTTTTCAAAGAGGAATCTTGACTTTTTGATTTCTTGATGAACAAGTTTCATATTTTGACATGTCGTGGTGAATTCTAATCTTTGAAACTTGATTTTGATCAAAAAGTCAAAGTTTAACTTTTCAGTGTACAGTTGACTGAAATTCAACTATTAATCAATTGATCTTGAGAAATTTTTTGAGCCATTCCATTAGGTTAAAATGATGTATTTGAATCCTTGAGATCATGTCTTAAACCAATAAGTCATTGGTTAGGTAAAAATTCAAAAATTGCACCTTCTTATTCAAAACCCTAATTTTGACCATTTTGCCCTTTTGATGATCTGATCAAATTTCTTGAGGAATTGTGATCAAAACTTGATCAAATGACATATATGAGTTCATAATGCTGATATGGACCAAAAATTATGAAGTTTTACTATAAATTGACCACAGTTGACTTTTTCCCCAATATAGTTGATTTTAGGTAAACTGATCAATTGACTGAGCAAAAATGTGATCCAAGATTTGAAACTTGACATGAGTAATCTTTAGGGCTCAAAATGATTCATGAAAGTCATTTGAAGCTTTGAAAGTTCAATCATCCTTGTGAAAACTCAAACCTTAATTTTGAGTTGTCAGTGTTTGAGGAGGTGTCTTGAGCTGATCAAACCTTGTGTAGTCTTGAATCAATGGAGATATTATGAGATATTTCTTGAGAAATGAGAGGGAATTTTTTGGGGTACAATATCTTCCCATGTTCAATCTTCTTAAACCTGAAGAGTTTGATTGGCGGATCTGCCATTCTTGACTTGAAGGTGAAAGATGATTGAACATTAGAGTGCCCAGAAATTTGCACTCGAAGATGTATCGGGAATGGGCTTATAGATGCCATTTGGAGGAATGATGGTAAACATTGGAAGAAGTATCAGCATAAATCTTTGGTCGATTTATACTAAAACTTGATGTTTTACCTGTGGGAAAAAGGGTTAGTTAAATGCAGATGTATGCATGATGTTCACAAGATGAATGAGATTGTGCTAAAAGCGTTTTGTATGTATATGCTATGATGTATGAACGTGGGATGCGTATTTGTTCGGGAAAATAAATCCATGACTACTGCTAAGGAGTTTTGAATCCAGGATTGCTGTTGGGGATGAAGAATATACATATCTTCAAACTTTATTGACAGAATGCTTCTGTCGGGGATTATCTCTTGAATGTTAGCTGTTATCTGGTCGGATCTAGGTTTCATAAATTGCTGAGGATGAGGAAGTCAACTGCTATCTGGTCGGATTCCAGGTTTAACGGTAACTTACTAGTGAAGGATAAATTAACTATTATTTGGTCGGATTCCAGGCTTCGTAGAAAATTTCTTGAAATTGAACTGTTATCTGGTCGGATCCAGGCTTCGCAGATTTTTTGAACTGATAACTACTATATGGTCGGGTCCAGGCTTCATTGTTTTGAAAAGTTATACTATTATCTGGTTGGGTCCAGGCTTCATAGTGTCTCTTTGGGGATTGTAGCTAGTTGTCATCTGGTCGGACTCCAGGCTTCACAATAACTTGCTTGAATAGACAAAATTAAACTGATATCTGGTCGGATCCATGCTTCATAGATTTTGAGGTGGATGAATTTAATTTCCATCTGATCGGGTACAGGCTTCACAATAAACTTGTCTGAAGAGATAGGGTTGAACTAATATTTGGTCGGGTCTAGGCTTTACAGTAACTTGCTTGGAACTTAGTTGTTATCTGGTCAGATTCCAGGTTTCACAACAAACTTCTGAAGGGAATTGTTATCCGGTCGGATCCAGGCTTCACAATAACTCACTGGGGTAGAGGCAAACTCTACTGGGGAAAAAAATTTAAACCCTGGTCTGGTTGAGTCCAGGTTCTTCAATATCTCAAAGAGTTAAACTATTATTTGGTCGGGTCCAGGTTTCATAGTATTTGAAAGTTGTACTATTATCTGGTCGGGTTCAGGCTTCATAGTATCTTAAACGAATGAAGTTGACTGCTATCTAGTCGGATCCAGGCTTCACAACAACTTTTGGAGACAACAAAGGCTTTGTTGGCGACTTCACTGGGGATTATGGGTTGTGGCCCCATGATTTGTAATAGTCTGAGAGGTATACTCCAGCTTGAGAGGATAGACTCAGCTGGGGAGTTTTGCTGTTTGTTGGGGAAGTGAACCCTGTTGAGGAACTGCTGACGAGGTGAGTTCTTTTAGGAAGAGATCCATAAGGCTTCTTCTTTTAGGACCAACTTAGCTGGAGAGAGAGATGTCAAGAGATTGAGACTCTGGCTGGGAATCAACCTATGCAAATAGACTTTGTGGGTAACTCTGTTAATGAAAAGGTTTATTATAGCCGATCTTATGGGGATAATGCTAATGAGATAACTTTGTGGGGATATTTCATATACATTAAAGAGATGCTTGTTTCTTCTTAGCAGGACACATATGCCAAATAGTTTTAGTTATGTTCACATACATATGTTCGTTCAATTTTAGTCATTGGACAACTTTGCATTCAAAACAAAAACAGAAAGTTTGCACTTCAAAGTATATTTGTATTGATATTTTTCCCCTGAATAGGCGTTTTTATACAAAGAGACGAAGATCCTAGTAAGAGGAAATCATCGAAAGGAAAACAAAAATTGAAAACAAAAATAAATAGCCATGTGGAAATGATCTCATTCCAACTCTAGTATTTCCCCAATGTCTTCGAATGCCCCTTGCCGTTGACAGAAGTTGAATGGATTGATCTTGGACCGCTTGAACTCAGACCTTTGTAATAAAGTCGACTGTGGTGATTCCACGGGACATAGGCATACGCTTTCAATCCTTAATTTTTTCCTGGACCGCCCTTTCGGGTTTTCAGCCCACCAGGATACCCATTTTTTCCCAAGTCGCCCTTTCGGGTTTTCAACTTGCCGAGTGTATAATATTTTGCATATATCCCTAATTTTTGCCCAAACTTTTTAGTTTGCCCAGTAGCCCTTATCTTGCCTAGGTGTGTCAACCTAGAGGGTCTCTTATGCGTAGTATTTTTAACTATGTCCGCGTTCACAGGATGTGGGAAGTCTTCACCATCCATGGTGGTCAGCATCATGGCACCACCAGAGAACACTCTCTTGACAACAAATGGCCCTTTGTAACTGGTAGTCCATTTGCCTTTGGGGTCACCTTGTGGCAGAATGATGCGCTTTATCACCTAGTCACCAACTTGATATACCCGAGGCTTGATCTTTTTGTTGAAAGCCTTAATCAGGGGTTTTTGGTACATCTGACCGTGACGAATAGCAGCCAGTCGCTTTTCATCGATCAAGTTCAATTGATCCAATCTTGTCTGAATCCACTCATCTTCTCCTAGGCCTGCCTCATTCATAATCCTTAGTGAGGGAATCTGAACTTCCACTGGCAAAACAGCTTCCATGCCATAGACTAAAGAAAATGGAGTTTCCCCAGTTGATGTTCTAACTGAAGTGCGGTAGCCATGAAGAGCAAATGGTAACATCTCATTCCAGTCCTTGTAGGTCACTACCATCTTTTGCATAATCTTCTTAATGTTTTTGTTGGCCGCTTCTACTGCTCCATTCATTTTAGGTCTATAAGGAGAAGAGTTGTGATGCTTGATCTTGAACTGAGTGCAAAGTTCGGTAATCATAGCATTGTTGAGGTTAGTACCATTATCGATGATGATCCTTCCGGGGATACCATAGCGGCATATGAGGTTATGTTTGATGAATCTGGCTACCACATTCTTTATAATTGAGGCAAATGAGGTGGCTTCGACCCATTTGGTGAAATAATCAATAGCGACCAGAATGAAGTGATGTCCATTGGAAGCAGTGGCCTTGATCTCTCCAATCATGTCAATGCCCTACATTGCAAATGGCTACGAAGCGCTCATGACGTTCAGAGGGATAGGAGGCACATGGACCTTGTCAGCATAGATTTGAAAAGTATCTTAGCCATTTTGAAGGACTGAGATCATTTTTGTAAGGCAACTTTGAATAGCGTTATCGAGGGACTATGATCTTCTATTTGTTTGTTTTTTTGCTAAGATACCTCACATGCGTAATATGGCCATTTTGTAAGGCAACCAAGTGGATTTTACCCTAGGGGTGCTTGTGTGCAAGTGTATTGTTTTCATGCTTGATTTTGTCTTGAATTAGGATTTTCTATTTGATTGGTTTTATCTTACCATACAGACCCTAATTACTATCATGTTATGTAAAAGCGATAAATTGTGAAATTTAAAGTTACTACGCTATTACAACAATTGTGGGGAGGGGGTATAAAATTAATGAATGGGGATTGCAATAATATAAACCTAATTAATCTATTAAAACCAAATTGAATATGTACAAATAATTGGAATAAATAGTACAAGATGAATTAAATATGCAAAGATATGTAAATGCAAAGAAGATTTTTGTTTGATTTTTTTATTTGAAAAAAAGCTTTAACCTAAAACCTAATTAGAAAATAAATAAATCAAGATTAACTTAAATCAATTAAGAAAAGAAATTATTTAAGAAAATATTTTTGAATAAAACTCTAATTCTATTAAAAGAAAATAAGTTTCTTTAAGAAAAAGTATTTTTGTATTTTTTTGTCTTAAAAATAATATATGGCATTATGAGATATTTTTGGTCTTTCTTATATTAAAATAATATATTTAATGGGTATAAAGAAAAAATAAATATTAAACTAGTTCTAATTTAATTTACAAGGTTATTTAATAAAAATAGATAATATATAACTAAATAAAAATATTTTTCTGTGAGAAAAATAAAATAAAATAAGCCAAAATATAAATCTATCATTTTTATATTTTTTTATGATTTTTAATATTAAGAAAAATATATTTAAGAAAATAAAAAGAGAATAAAATAAATAAATAAATGGTAATGGGCCAGGGGTGTCATAAGTAAACAGGGTGTAAATGTTAGAAAAAAAATCCAAAGGCCCATGAAACAAAAGCCCAGCGCTGCAAAAGACAAAAAAAGATGGAAAATTGTGAGAAAATGCAAAAGGCAGCGCGCTGAGGCTCGAACCCGTGACCTCTAGCAATTACGCACGCTGCCTTACCACTGGGGTGGCTGTACATCCGTTTATATAAACACAAACATAAATATATATTAGAAACTGCTTCCTGAAGACAACTTCATCTTCAACCTTGAGTCATGGCCAGACCACCTGTATCTTCCTCATTTCTCCATAAAAATGGAAAGTTCAAACATGAAAGTTGTGGTGTTTCTTTCCACGAGTTCAGACATATAACTTATGTAAACTAAAAGTCAAAGATAAAATCTAATTTTACTGGCCCTAATTTGAAACCTAATTTTTGCAGAAATTTCAAATCCAAAATTCTCTATACACAGTTAATATAAATGAAAACTATGAACATAGTTAGCTTTAGAGCAAGGATATCTACATTTTGCTTTCACAAATTAGGACCAACTGATGCTTGTATGAAGAGATAGAAGTTTTATTTTTTACCTCTTGCAGCTGGAATCGTGAATGGAGTTTGAGCAAGTTTTGAGAAGCCCTGAGGATCTATTTAGCTTGCCTGGACCTCCCTAAGTGTATTTCAATCCTTACTTTGTCTTGAAAGTCCCTGAATCTCTCTACTCAAGTCAACCTGCAAGCTTGATATTTCAAAATGGTGGATGGTGAAGGAGGAGTTACAGTGAGGGAACAAGGGCCTGGATCACTTTGATATGATGTATATTAAGTGTTTGGGTGGTTAAAACTTAATACGCACGAGTGGATTTGGAGATGGCTATGTGAAGTTCAAAACTGTCAAGCTATGGCAGATTCTATGTTGCAAAGTGTTTGGGAGTGTTTTGGAATCTTAGCCTTCATGTCTCAACTTGCAAATAGTGTGTCTATTTATAAGCAAGTGGTCTTAAGTCTTGTAACAACTCAGATTTTAAAAACTCACATGTTTGCTTGATTACTTATTTGTGAAGCAAAGCTAGCAAGCATGGTTTCAAGGTGTAGTATCAAGCTTGTAGGGGGGCTGAGACCTTTAAACATACTTGTTCTGATTGATTGGAGTGTGTTTGTGCAGAAAAAACAAGTGCAAGGCTCAATGCAAGCTGACTTTGCATAAAGCTTGCTTTTCCAAAATGGTAATGTTGCCTTTCTCCCAAAAATGGAATTATTCTTGTATAATGCATTCAATTCTTGGCTTAAAGCTTACAATAGCTGTGAAAACATTTAATTATGGAGTGAAAGTCAAGTTAGAAGCCTGCAAAGTAGGATTTGTTTAGCATGCTTGAGGATTAGATCCAATGTTCTTCACAAAATGGCTTGAAATCCAAGTGACAAATCACCAACTTCATCTCTTCGATTCTCCCTACTCAAGAATGATCTCAAGGATTTCTTGGACATTTTGGAAATCTTGCAATGTTCTCTACAACTCATCTTTGAATTTCTTTTGAAAATTCCTCTTGGAACCATGTGAAAATTGCCATGAAGTTAGGTCAAAAATCTGCATAACTAGGGCAAAATTTCACTAAGTTATTTTTAGTTCATGAGCATGTATTCACAAAATTATATCTTAAGATCCAAGCATTTTTAGGAGAAATTTTGTGAAGCAAAGTTGTAGACTTCTTGGATATCTACAACTTTCATGTTGGAAGTTTCCTTTGAATCATCTTGCATCATGGTGAAAATTTGGTTCAAAGTTGAGAAAAAATAAGAAATTTTCAATACTTAGAAAAATTTCTAAGTTAAAAAATTTCATCTTTTCAAAACAAAATCTTGAATCCTTGATTTCTTGATGAACAAGTTTCACATTTTGACATGTTTTGATGAATTATGATCTTTGGCACTTGACTTTGACCAAAAAGTCAAAGTTTGACTTTTCAGCATACAATTGACTTTTGATTAGTTGATTGAAAAATTCATCTGTCAACCCAATGGATTTGTAATGTTTTGAATCATGTTATTAGGTCAAAATAATGCAATTAAACTCTTGAAATCATGCTTCAAACCAATTGATCATTTTCTAGTTCAAAAATCAGAAATTGCCCCTTCCCAGTCAAAACCCTAATTTTGACAATTTTGCCCTTTTGATGATTTGATCAAATTTCTTGAGGAATTATGGTCCAAACTTGATCAAATGATACATATGAGTCTAAGATGTTGATGTGGATCAAAAATTATGAAGTTTGACTGTAAATTGGCTATGGTTGACTTTTTCCCCAATATAGTTGATTTTTAGGTCAACTGTTTAATTGATTGATCAAAAGTGTGATTCAAGGCTTGAAACTTGACATGAGTAATCTTAGGGGTCCATAATGATCCTTGAAAGTCATATGAAGCATTGATAGTCCAAAAAACCTTGTGAAAACTCAAACCCTAATTTTGGTCATTAGTGCATGAGGAGGTGTCTTGAGCTGGTCAAACCCTAATGTAGTCTTGAGTCAAAGAGATCTTGTGAGAAAATTCTTTTATAAGTGAGAGGGAAAATTTTGGGATACAACAGCTGCCCCTGTTCAATCTTCTTAAACCTGAAGAGCTAGACTGGCGAGTTTTGCCATTTGTGACTCGAAGGTGGAAGATGATTGGACACTAGAGTGCCTAGAAATTTGCACTCAATGGTGTGAAGGTTGGGGGAATGGGCTTAAAGATGCCATTTGAAGAGGTGATAGAAAGTTGTGGGAGATGGGCTTAAATATGCCATCCAAAAGTGATTATTGAATTGTAATTTGTAAGCTGAAAGAATGAGTATCAGAATGGTGTCCGTGTTTAGAGCGTATATGAACTGTATCCGAAAGCTGAATGAGTATCAGAATGGAGTCCGTGTCTGGAGCGTATCTGAACTGTATCCAAAAGCTTAATGAGTATCAGAATGGCGTCCGTGTCTGGAGCGTATCTGAACTATATCAAAATTTGAAATCTGAATGAGTATCAGAATGGCATCCGTGTTTGGAGCGTATCTGTACTGTATCTGAAAGTTGAAATGAGTTTCAGGATGGCATCCATGTCTGGAGCGTATCTGAACTGTATTTGAAAGCTGAGTCTGAATGAGTATCAAAATAGCATCCGTGTTTGGAGCGTATCTAAACTGTATCTGTAGATTGAATCTGAATGAGTATCAGGATGGCATCCATATCTGGTGCGTATCTGAACTGTATCTGTAGATTGAATCTGAATGAGTATCAGGATGGCATCCATATCTGGAGCATATCTGAACTGTATCTGTAATCTGAATCTGAATGGTAGTTGTTAATCTTATCCTGAAAAGGGTAAAAATGTTAGCTAAAATGCCAAGTCATGATACATGAAATGTATGCATAATGGTATTATGTTATATGCATTTGCGTTTATCAATGTCTATGATATATGAATGCGATGTATGCGTATGTGAGTTGACCTGATGCATTGTTGTTGGATTGAGGAAAATAAATCCCTGAATGTTGCTGAGGATATGTAAGTCTTCATGCCTTGAAGTCGAAGTGTTGATGAATTTCCATTTTGAGAATTAAACTTTGTTATAAGGGAAATGCCATGTGCTGCTTGTAAAATCCTATTGGGGAATCCTGAGAAATTTGACGACTTCTACTGGGGATCAATAATTTGAAACTTTGTTCCACTGGGGATTTAAACGACGTACTGCAGGGGATTACTTATGGGATAGCCTAGAGGTATTTCCCTATCCTTTCAACCTATCAGTAATTGCCTCTTTTTCATTTTGTTTATTTGTAAACAGTAATTATGTTCAAATGCATATGTTCAAAAATGAATCATTGGACGTTTTTGTAAACAAAACACAAGCGTAAAGAAAAGACAAATAGTTTTTGCACTTTCAAAGGGATATCTTTGTATTGACTTTGAGTAAGTATTTTTGTACAAGGAGACAAACATTCTGGTAAGAGAATGTTGTCATAAAAAAATGAAAATTTTAATACAAATAAAAGATAGCTATGTGTAATAATCTCATGGGGTTTCCATTCTGCTATAGCCCTCGTATCTCTGAGCATCTTGTTTATTTGTCGCCTCGCCCGAAGATGATTGAATTGATCAGAACCTCTGAGTTTGTCAGTGGAAGCCAAAGTTTATCCATAAAGTGATCCAATGGGACATAGTCGTACGCCTTAATTCCCTAACTTTTTCCTGGACCGCCCTTTCGGGTTTTCAATCCACCGAGAAACCCATTTTTGCCCAAGTCGCCCTTTCGAGTTTTCAACTTGTCGGGTGTACATATTTTTTTGTTTTATCCCTAACTTCTTCCCGAACCTTTTTGGTTCGCCAGGATGACCTCGTTTTGCCTAGGTATGTCAACCTAGCGGGTCTCTTATGTGTAGTATCTTTTGACTATGTCCGCGTTCGCAGGGTGTAGCAGGTTGTCACCATCCATGGTGGTCAAGATCATTGCCTCACCGGAGAATATGTTTTTGATTACAAATGGTCCTTCATAGGTAGGAGTCCATTTTCCCCTTGGATCACCTTGTGGCAAGATGATGCGTTTGATCACTAGATCTCCAACTTGATACACTTGGCGCCTGACTTTCTTGTTGAAAGCCTTGATCATCCGTTTTTGATACATTTGACCATGGAAAACAGTAGTAAGTCTCTTTTCACCAATCAAATTCAGTTGATCAAGTCGAGTCTGGATCCAATCGTCTTTGTTCAATCCTGCATCTTTCATAATCCTCAAAGAGGGGATCTGAACCTCAATAGGCAAGACGGCTTCCATGCCGTATACCAAGGAATAGGGTGTTTCCCCAGTTGATGTGCGAGTTGTGGTACGATACTCGTGGAGAGCGAATGGTAGCATCTCATGCCAGTCTTTGTATGTGACTGTCATTTTCTGTACGATCTTTTTAATGTTTTTATTTGCAGCTTCGACAGCACCATTCATCTTTGGCCGATAGGGAGAAGAATTGCGATGCTGAATCTTGAATTGCTCACACAATACGGTGATCATAGTGTTGTTGAGATTTGTACCATTGTCAGTGATGATTCTTTCCGGGATACCATACCGGAAAATGAGATTTTTCTTGATGAAACGAGCAACAACATTCTTGGTAACGGAAGCGAACAAAGTTGCCTCCACCCATTTTGTAAAATAGTCAATGGCCACTAGAATGAAGTGGTGTCCATTGGAGGCTGTCGGCTTGATTTCCCCAATCATATCAATTCCCCACATAGCAAAGGGCCAAGGAGCCGTCAAGACATTCAGAGGAACCGGAGGTACGTGCACCTTGTTAGCATAAATCTGACACTTATGGAAGGTTCGAGAGTGTTGATAGCAATATGCTTCCATGGTTGACCAGTAATAGCCTGCCCGTAGGATTTATTTTGCCATCGTATGCCCACTGGAGTGGGTGCCAAAGGTGCCTTCATGCAATTCAGCCATGATCCTTTCAGCTTCAACCTTGTCTACGCACAGAAGTAACACAGAGTCATGATTGCGTTTATACAGGATACTGTTACTAAGGAAGAACTTACCATAGAATCTCCTTAAGAACTTTTTGTCATTGACTAAAGCTCCTTCTGGATATTCTTGAGCCTCGAGATACTTCTTGACTTCATGAAACCAAGGTTGGTCCACTACTTCTTCAGTATTAATCTCGTGACAGTGTTTCGGTTCGTCCATTCGTCCAATGGTGATCTGGGGAGCCTCGTTATCCCAATTAAGTTTAAACATAGATGACATTGTGGCTAGAGCGTCTGCTAGATGATTTTCTTCTCGCGGGAAATGCTCGAAGGTAATCTTCTCAAAATGTGGTAGTAATGTCAAAACATGTTCTTTGTAAGGGATAAGGTTAGGTAGTTTGGTGTCCCATTCCCCTTTGATCTGGCTGATAACCAAAGTTGAGTCTCCGAATACATCCAAGGATTTGATCCCCAAGTCTATGGCAGCCCTGAGACCAAAGATGCACGCTTCGTACTCTGCCATGTTGTTTGTACAATTGAAGCAAAGTTTGGCAGTAAAGGGAGTATGACACCCTTATGGAGATATGAGTACAACACCAATACCATTTCCGAGTGCATTGGAGGCTCCATCAAAGAACAAGGCCCATCGGGATCCTTGTTCAGGTCCTTCATATGGCCTGAATTCTTCATAGTTGTCTAATGTCATGATGTCTTCATCCGGGAATTCAAACTTCATGGACTGGTAGTCTTCCACGGCTTGGTGAGCAAGGTAATCAGCTAGTACACTGCCCTTTATAGCTTTCTGGGTAGTATATTGTATGTCATATTCTGTCAGGATCATCTTCCATCTCGCTATTCTCCCAGAAAGAGCAGGCTTCTCGAAAATGTATTTTATCGGATCCATTTTAGATATCAACAAGGTAGTATGAGTCAGCATATATTGTCTTAGCCGACGAGCAGCCCGTGCCAGAGCGTAGCAAGTTTTATCGAGCAGTGAATATCTTGTTTCACAACTGGTAAACTTTTTGCTCAGGTAGTAAATAGCATGCTCTTTTCGGCCAGACTCGTCATGCTGCCCTAATACACACCACATTGAGTTTTCTAAAACAGTCAGATACATAATCAATGGTCTTACTTCAACTGGTGGCATCAACACAGGAGGCTCTTGTAAGTATTCTTTGATTTTGTCAAAAGCAATTTGGCACTCATCATTCCATTTGACTACTTGATCTTTCTTCAATAGTTTAAAGATTGGCTCACAGGTAGCTGTCAGGTGAGAAATGAATCTGGCAATATAGTTCAAACGTTCCAAGAATCCTCTGACTTCCTTTTCAGTACGGGGAGCAGGCATCTCTTGTATTGCCTTAACTTTGGCAGGATCGACCTCGATACCTTTGTTACTGACGACGAAGCCTAGGAGTTTACCAGGTCGTACCCCAAATGTGCATTTGTTTGGATTCAACCTCAGCTTGTACTTCTTCATTCTCGCGAACAGTTTTTGTAAGTGATTAATATGCTTTTCTTCTGTCTGAGATCTGGCTATCATATCATCCATGTAGACCTCTATTTCGTGATGTATCATGTCATGAAATAAAGCTACTGTGATCGGTGGAAATAGAACTGACTGTTTTGGAATGCTGGTTCGCATTTGCGTTTGTTTTTGCAAAATGTCGCGGTAAGCAAGAGTCGCCACTGTCTTTTATTTTATCCAACAAGGAAAGGACAAAAGCACAGAAAAATTCCTTTTTTGAGATATTTCTCGGGTTCGGGAGGTAGATTATAGAAAGGGAAGGTGTTAGCACCCTTTCTATCTGTGGTTATCCACGGGCTCTTAGGTACTTGCTCACTATGTTTTCAAAAGATTTTTGCTTTTCTTGTGTTTGTGGGTTTTGAAAAGAGTTTTGTTTGAAAACTTCAATTTAACTCTTGTGTCTGTCCTCAAGATTGTATGAAGTGTTGTTTGAAAACTTTTGTCAGAAAAGTATAAGTGCGAAAAGTTGTCTTTGTTTTGAAAGAGAAAGTATCTAAGAACCTCTACCTACTCAAAAGAAATTAAGCTGTGTAGATGTCCTTTAGACAGTACTATCCCACTATTGAGAAGTAGGTAGCACCGTTGTTGGAGTTTTCGGGTCAATTCGATTACAGGGACATGTGGTCACTAAAGCAATGGTAGGACTCCTTAGCGGTAACCCTAATGTCCTAGATCATTTTTATCCGAGGCAACCGTTTCGAGGCAACTTTTTGATCTTTAGACAGGAGGGCGACCTCTAAAACACCATATACTCAATGACCACGTCGAGGCAACCAAGTGAGGCGTACCCTAGGAGTGGCATGTGCGAGTGTGTCAGGTTTCAGTTATGTTATATTTGCATGTTATGGTGAGCTACGATTGATTTTAATTTCAGAGAAGTCTTATCATACATAGCCTAGTTAGCATACATCTAGCAGGTAATAGTTGCGGAAAATAAACTAAGCTATTACAAGGCGTCGGGTATTTACATCGCCAAAAACAACCCTTGAAAAGTAAATTGCGGAAAATAAATGAAAGCGATAAATAAAGTCCTAATTAAAGCTATTACATCCTCGGAACAATTACATAATATGGATCAAAAATTAATCAAGAATAATCACACGCGCGAGAAAAATTGGATCGGAGAAGTCCTTAGGGTTTTGACCCTTTTTGAGAAAGAAAGAAGTTTTTGTTATTTTGCATTTAATTAAATTAAACCTAGACTAATTAATTAATTAAATAAGAGAAACATATTTTTTTGAGTTTTTTATGTTTTAAGGAAATAAAAATAACAGGATTAAAATTGTCAAAAACCCTAATTCTATGTTAATTTTATTTATTGTGAAAATATTATTATTAACCTAATTAAAACTAAACAAGTTAATTATATTTATTTACAAAAATAACTAATTAAGGGTGAAATTAATTTAATAAATAATAAAAATATTATATTTTAGTGTTTCTGATTTTATTATGAAAGAATTAATTGGGTTAATTAAGTAATAATAATAATTAATAACAAAACAATTAAATGGAAAATATAAAAGAAAAAAAAAAAGAATAACCCAGGGGGTGATGGGCCCAAGGAGAGGTGTATTTGGAAATCTGAAGCCCAATTGCTGCAAGCCTTTTTTACTTTCCTGGATCGTCCACATGCGCGTTGACTAAGGATCATGATAGTCCTTCCATCTAGGCCATTGGATTTGAGTGTGGAGACACCTGGCGCACTGATTTTTTAGGTGTATGGTGGACAACCTTTGGAACTCTGCATGTGAATATATCAAGAAAAATAGAATAAGTGTTTTGGGGAACCTGGGACTCGAACTCAGGTCCCAAGGGATAATACCTCAATGCCTTTGCCAACTGAACTGGAACGCGCGTTTGTTAAATGAATGGATAATGAATATTATATATAAAAACAACTATTATGCTGTAAAACAACAAAATCACGCGCGCTTTTTTAAATCAGCCAACCATGTGATAACACATCATCATCTTCTTTGTTTTTCCTGTGTAACTAATATTAGATAGCGGGGGTTTTTAACCCCCACTAATTCCTGCAAGAGAAAATAGCGAATAGCACCACAGTATATATAAATATTTCGCGAGGTATTGGGCTTGTTCGTCTTGGTCACACGAGTTCAGTCATATGTCTTATGAGTCCTAATTTTGCCTGGTTCAGAAAGCCCTAATTGAAAGCTCAAGAACCCTAGAATTTTGATCATGGCATCTTTTAATTCAGGGCGTTATAATTCAATTAAATTATGCCATTAGCTTCGTATGGTTCCTAGCAATGCAAAACAATCAATAAAACATGTTAAATGCGCATGAATCAAGCAATACGATTTTGAATAGGAATTGCAAACAGTGGTTCTGTAGACGATGATTCTTGGAGTTTTAAAGCTGGAATTTGATTGTAAATCGTTCCTGGAACCTCCTGCAAGGTATTAGAATCAACAAAAATCCTTAAATCGCCCTAGAATGCAAAAATCAGTTTTCAATTTTCTTGGAATTTCTTCAATATGCTATGGTCGTTTCTGCAGTTTTTTCACGTCCATTTGATCAGGGTTTGCTTGCTTATGTATATGGCAATTGAATTAGGTCAAAAACTTGGGCCAATATCCATTGCATTGATGTTTAGATCTTTGATTGGAAATCAAATATTTTTTATTCTTCATGATTGAACAAAGTTGCCAATTTTGGATTTTTTGTATCTTTGACTTTGTGCACGAATTTGCCAGCATGTTTTGATCAGATTTGCTTCACAAGTTGATTGAAAAAATCAAATCTTCTATTTTCCTACAATTTAAATCAATTAAATGAATTAATATTAATTAAAAATCCAATTAATTAATAAAAATAATAAAATAAATCCCATTAAGCTTGGTGGGTCGTGCATAGGCCATGGATGAAGTTTCAAGAAGAAATTTGAGGCCCATTAGCAAAAAGAAGGTGTTTTGGGCAAAGTTGACTTTTGCAAATTCATAAAAATTTCCCAACTTCTCCAATGCACAACTTGCTCAATTTTGATCATATGACCATGTTCTTGGACATTTTGGAAATCTCTTGAAGTCCTCTAACCAATGCCTTTGGTCCCATGTCATTTGGATTTACCAATCTCAAGTTATGGCATTTGACTCAAAGTGTACTTTTGTTGACTTTTGAAATTGACCTATAATGTAAAAATTGGTAACTTTTTGTGAGAGCATTTCTTGATCTTGGAGTGTGAAGATGGATTGTAGGAAATTGCATCTTCTTCAAAATGAGCATTGGATGGAATTTTTCTGACAAACCATGAAAAAGTTATGCCCTAGTCAAGATACAGTTGACTTTTCTACTGTCCAAAAATAGTAACTTTTTGCATCTTGATGATTTTTGAGCTATGCTTGTGGAATCATGATCAAGACTTGATCAAATGAAGATTGTGACCTCAAAATAAGATGTTGACCAAAAATTCTGACTTTTGACTGCAAAATGACCATTTTGCCCTTGCAGTTGACTGTGGATCAAATGGGGCTTTTGACTGTGCAAATTGGCACTGTGAGTCTTGAGACTTGGCATATAGGTGCTTGAGAATGTATATGGGCCTATGAGGCTTGATTGAACCATTGAGAACCCCAAATTCCTTGAAAGAACCAAAACCCTAATTTCAGCTGTCTTAGGAGGTGGTTTGACTGCACAACCCTTGAGTAATCTTGAACCATTTGAGGATCAATCTTGACAAATCTTGAGGAATATGGGAGGGAAAATTTTGGGGTGCAACAGCTACCATGGCACGCTAATAGGTTGCCCCAGCGTTCTTTAGTCTGAATGGCATCACCTTGTAGCAGAATGTGCCCCACTGTGTGACAAATGTTGTTTTCTCCATGGCCTCAGGCGCCATTTTGATTTGGTTGTAACCTAAGAATCCATCCATGAAGGAAAATACTTTGTGTTGTGCCATATTGTCAACTAGGATATCAATTTTGGGGAGTGGAAAATCATCCTTAGGGCTCGCCCTATTCAAATCTCTGTAGTCCACACACATTCGCACTTTGCCGTCTCTTTTGGGTACGGGAACAATATTGGAAACCCATTGAGGGTAAGAGGTGACAACCAAAAATCCAGCGTTGAATTGCTTCATGACTTCTGCTTTAATCTTTTCTGACATATCAGGCCTCATGCGGAGAATTTTTTGCTTTACTGGCGGACAATCTTCTCTTGTAGGCAGACGATGTACCATAATGTCTCTATAAAGTCCCGGCATGTCTTCATATGACCAGGCGAAGACTTCAACATAATCGTGTAACAACTGAATTAGACGCTCCTTGACACTGGGTTCCAAATTGGCACCTACCTTGACCTCTTTTTTGTCCTCTTCGATACCTAGGTTGATTGTATCCAAGGGTTCCTAGTGAGGCTAAATGGTTCTTTCTTCTTGTTGTAGCAGTCTGGCAAGTTCCCCTGGTACTTCACAATCTTCCTCACCTTCGTCTTCGGCTTGGTAGATTAGATTCTCATAGTCACAAAAGGCCATAGCAGTATCGTTACCCATGGGGTCCAGAATGGATGTATACCTGCATTGTGAGTGTGGGTGTATGTAATGGTATAGCTATCTTTGAAAGAAAATAAAATGTAAAAGAAAAACAATGAGCATAAAAGTTTGTATGCGAAAACGTCCATGATTCATTGATGTCATATGAAAATGAGATAATAACCCTTACAAATGAACCATTGTGCCTCGGGTAAGACATAAGGTTTTAAGAGTGCAAATTATTTCAATATTACAGATCCAACAAAATGTAAATACAAATTAATATGGGATAAAAGTGATAGGGACAAAGTCTCTAGCATCCCAATTATTGAGCCCTCCATTGACAGTCGGGAATATCAAGTCCTCCAAGTTGCAACCATCTTCACCATCTTCTACCGCGTTGACCTCACGGTTGCTGATCTTCAAGGGTGGTCCTCCAACACGAGCACGGCGTACAGCCTTTTGAGCACTTGAAGTGAAGCCTAGGCCAAACTTGTCAGACTTATATGGGATATCTGGGAGTTATCCCCAGATAGTGCACCCTCCTTCTTCTATATCTGAGACACAGCCTTGGTCACTGCCACATCTTGGGGGACTTCTTCAAAGTGTTGAAATGGAGTTTCAATAAATTCACCGTCCAATTCCACATATCTGAAGGAATTGAGATGGCTGATCATGTATTCTTCCTATCCGTGGACGGTGATAATCCTCCCTTGAACCAGATACTTCAGTATCTGGTGCAATGTAGAGGTAACAACGCCAGCATTGTAGATCCATGGCTGGCCTAGCAAGCAGGAGTATGAAGGGCGGATGTCTATTACATAAAAGGTTGAATTAAAAGTTTGGGTTCCAACCTTTATAGGGATGTCCACTTCCCTATGCACTATCCTTTTCGAGCCGTCAAATGCCCTTACTACTATGTTGCTTGGCTTTAGTGTCATTCCCTCGTAGTCAAGTCTATCAAGATCCTTTTTGGATAATACATTCAGAGATGAGCCAGTGTCCACCAAAACATGAGTCAAGGTTGTGCCCCTACATTCAACCGAGACATGCAATGCCTCATTATGCTTTCTTCCCCTTGGGGTCAGATCAGCGTCCAAAAAACCTAGGCCATTATCTGCTGTCAAGCTGGCTACGCAGTCTTGGAATTGATCAGCAGACGTCTCTTGAGGTACATGGGCTGTTTTTAAGAACCTCACTAAGGCTTTTGCATGCGCCTCGGAACATGGTAGTAATGCTAGCATAGAGATTTTAGAGGGAGTTTTCCCCAGTTGTTCAACTACATCGTAGTCGCTCCTCTTTATAATTTTTAGGATCTCCTCCATTTCTTTCTTGGAAGTCTCAGGGATAGTCAATGACTGGGCCTTCGTCTGAACAGGCTCAACCAAAATACTTTTTCCTCGAGTTTCGGCAGTAGGAGTGTTGGTAGGAATGATAATAGGGGTTGTAACGACTTTATCAATAGGAGTACTTGCGGAGATGATTATGGGTATGGGAGTAACCTTTGGAGAAGCCACATGGATGATTACGGGCCTAGAAACTATTTTTGGGGGAGCAATTTCTAGAGAAAAGATCCTACCACTTCGGGTAATTTTGCTAGTTCCTACAATATTACTGACGTCGGAATCTTCTTTCTCAGAATTTATCTCTTCGGTGGCCGGCCAGTATTGCTTGATACCATGGTAGTAGATGTCCCCTCCATAATTTCACGACACGGTTTTGTCTGACACAGATGAGACTGGCCCAGGCATTGTGATTATTAAAGGAGTTGCTTTCGGAACTGATGTAATTCTAACGGGTCTTTTGGTGGAGACCCTGGAAGAATTGGCGGAAATGGTAATGATTGAAACATCTTCAAAAGGAACAAGTGGAACAAAAGTCTTTTCAAACAAAATTTCTTTGTTATCTATCAGGCACTGAATGCCCACTTTCAACAAAGGACAACCAGTTGGTGAGGACAAGCAGAGATGGCAAACTTCACTACAGCCCAGGAACACACCGGCTTTCAACAAGTTCATTTTAACAGTTAGAAGTGGGTTCATAAGTTCATTAATTGTAGTAACAAACAATCCTTCTTCAATGGCATTGGTATTGTGACCATGTCTGGGCATAGGAGCAGAAATGAAATGTGGCTTTTCAGGCACATCAAACTCAATTTCTTTTGCTTCAATGAGGTCTTGTATGTTGTTCTTCAAGGCCCAACAGTTATTAGTATCGTGACCAGTACTTTCAGAGTGATATGCACAACGGGCATTGGGATGATAATGAGGAGATGTTGTATTGGGGTTTTTCGGAGCTTCTTTCAAGGTTACCAAGTTGGATCTTAGAAGATGCGATAATACTTGAGACAGGGTCATGTTAATTCTGGTGAACTGCCTGACTGGCCTTTCCACCCTTGGTTGATTACTTCTTTGTTGATCAGATATAGGCTTAGGAATCATAACAGCCCCCACCATTGGTCGGTGTTCGGCCCTATCTTGGTTTCTTTGCGGATATACAGTAGCTACCTCTTTCTTCCTGATGAAAGGCTTCCTTACAGCTGTAGAAGATGTATCTTTCTAAATCTTTCCACTTTTTATGTCGGCTTCTACCCTCTCTCTGGTCAATATTAGTTCAGCAAAGCTTGCAGACGAGCTTCCGATTAAATGATTGAAGAAGGGACCAGATAAGGTGCCTAAGAACATGTCTACCAATTCTCTCTCAGACAGAGGGGGTTGAACTTTTCCAGCCAAATCTCTCCATTTTTGCGCATAGTCCTTGAAACCTTCATTGGGAAGCATGGCCATACTCTAGAGTTGAGTACGGGTAGGCGCCAAATCAGCATTGTATTGGTATTGCTTGTAGAAAGTTGCGGCAAGATCTTCCCAATTGTGAAGGTTAGCTCTTTCTAGTTGGTAAAACCAGTCAAGTTGAGTTCCAGACAGACTGTCTTGGAATGAGTGCACCCATAAGTCTTTATCAGCGGTATGGGGTTGAATTTTCCTCACATATGACCGGAGATGCATTTTAGGGTATGAAACTCTGTCATATTTGGAAAATGTATATACTTTGAATTTCGGAGGAATCACAATCCCCGACACTAATCCCAATTCCTCAAAGTCCAAGCCTGGCACTTTTTGGATTTCCATCGCGCTCAATTGCTCTTCGAAATGTCTATACTTGTCATCAGCTGGAGGGTATTGTTCTTCATAGTAGTCTTCCTCTTCCTCTTCCTCTTTCGATTCTGATGGGACAACCGTTTCCTTGCCTTTCCCCTCTCCTTCACCGGATGTTGTTGCAAAGTTCAAGGTCCTTCTTGTCTTCTCATGAAATCTTCTCCCCATGTTTAAGACTCCAGTCACCTTATTTGTCTTCTTTTTCCTCTCTTCAGCCAGCAAAGTTTTCAATTCTTTTTATCCCTTGGCTAGGGTCATGAGCAACTGTTGAAACTGTGTATTCTGAGCTTGGAGATATGTCACTGTTTGCTCGAGATCCATCTTACTGAAATAAACAGTAGATATATGAGGAGACTTGTTGCAAAAGACCTTCTTATGTTATGATGAATGGTATATGCATATGCAATGTTTTCAAGTATTTCAAATATTTAAATTTGTTTTACACAAAAAGGAAACGCACGTTATATTAATAAGATAAAGTTTGAGTACATCAATGCCCCTTGGACAAAATAATACAAAAACTCTAAGATAAAAAGGTAGTACGCATCCTCTTTGGTGCAATGTAGGCATTCAGAGTCTGCTCCTCATGAAGTAGCCTAGTGAGTTCCAAAACCTTCTTCTCGCTTGCGTAGAATTGGGCTTCGAAAGTATCTCGCTCTCCTTTGGGTTGTACCCAATCCCTTTGTAGGTCTTAAAGAGATGTGGGCATGTCAGGATGTAGGATAGTGTATGGAAAATCTCCTTCCTTAACAGGCTCAATGATTACAGGAAGGATGGAGGGGTAAGGCATCATAAGACTCTGAACACGAGTTCGTACCCATTTGAGGTAAGGCTCGAGAAGGATGGAATTATTGTGCCCTAAAGTCTTGCTATCCACCTTGTTTAACATCTTCCAATCTCGGATAAATCTCTGATGAAGACCTTAATCGTTGTTGTCGTAGTCGAATATCAAACCCTGAATCAGCATCTCGTGCGGGCCGTCTCTTCGGGTGTAACCAAACTGTCTTAAGGCTAAGCATGGGTTGTAGGTGATACCTCCACTAACTCCAAGTAAAGGGACATTAGGAAATTCCCCACAACAGCCGACAATGATAACATTCTCTTTGGATCGGGAGCACCAATGAATGTTTGAATGTTTGAACATCATCAACCTTTGCAACCACCTTGAACCTTGCACATTCTTTAATATAGATTGGGGAAGATGAGAAATAAACCATATTGCCAAGATAGGAGTGCAACACATGAGGACACCTCTTTTCCTCATTGTGCGAGTGTGAAAAGAGTGTAGGATATCTCCTAGCAATGTAGGCATCGGGTTGCGGGATATGAAGATTTTGACGGTGTTGACATCTATGAGTTGGTCAGGATTTGGAAACAAAACCATACCATAGATGAGGAGAGCCACAATTTCCTCAAAGGCTTTCAAATCCAAGGAATTCCAACAGCTTTGGGCTTTCTCAAATAGGAACTTTGCTAGGAAACCTTTGACATCACTCCTTGTTTCCCAATGAGTTGTGACATCAGATGAGTGCAAGTGTAGAGCTTGAGCTATCTCCTCTGGCTTTGGGTCTCTTTCCGTACAGTTGAAAGGTAGTTGATTGAGAATCGGAATCCTCAAGAGTTGGGAGAATTCTTCAAAAGTAGGCACAAGTTGATAGTCGGGAAATGTGAAGCAATAGTGTAAAGGATCAAAGAACTGAAAGAGCACCTTCATCATGTCTTTATTTATGTTGGAGGTGACCAAGTTGAGTAGACGACCATGTCTCTCGATGAATGGAGAGTTTTCAGGAATCCTTGAAGCTAGCTCCTTAAGTTGTGGAGGGATTCTCACAAGGATGACTTGAATAGTTTTCCTGCAAAGTGAATCCATATCCTACAAAACAAGAACAAAGATGAATCCAAAAATCCTTGAAATGGTTAGTGGATCTATATGATGTTCATGATGTACATGATGTTATGTACAAGTATGTATATACAAACAAAGCAAACAAATCCTTAGTTTAGGCTTGCATGGAGTTTTATAGGTAAGTACTCTCTTGAAGTTTAGTTGGCTTAAACTTGTCCTAGTAATAGTAACCGGGTTCTAAGGAGCTCAATATCACTGGATTGTTTCCTTGGTCATTGTTTCAGCTCAAGCCTCTTTAATGGAGACTGAAATATCCCAAGAAACCAAACCTCAATGAGTGTAGTATCGAGTATCTACCAACTTCGGATTGCACCGAAGTCGGTCATCTCACTACATCCTAAAGGCCAAGTTGGTCAAGTAAAGGTTCTAAAAGTTCATTAGTGCTTCATGACATCACTCAGCAGCTCCATATTCTCTTTGATTAACTCAAAGGCTACCGGTACCCACAAATATGTCGCACTAACATAGCTATTGCTTAGACCATATCAGTATACCCCATACAGTTTCCACAACGTATTTCTACTTACCTATAATGTATCCCAAATCCGGGTAGAGGATTCAAACCTAAACAAAGAACCATAATGTAAAGCATACAAGTCAAACAATATAAGCAAATAAATGTGATACATCCCTAAGGTAAACCCACTTTTAGAATTTGTCCCCAGCAGAGTCGCCAGTTCTGTGATACGGTGGGAGAACTGACTTGAAGGTTTTGCGTTTGATCGCAAATGTTGCGGTTAGCAAGAGTCGCCATCGACTTTTCTTTTATCCAAAACGAAAGGTGAAAAAGCACAGGAAAGACCTTTGAGATTGTTTCTTGAGTTTGGGGGGTAGATTATGAAAAGGGAAGGTATTAGCACCATTTTCATCCATGGTTTTCCATGGGCTCTTAGTTACTTTCTAGATCACTTGCTTTTGTTTGAAATTGTGCTTCGTGTGATTTTTGAAAGTATTTTCTAAAGAGGCCATTGTTTAGGAAATCTTTGAAATGATTCTCGTTTGTAAGAATGTATACAAAGATGTTGATCTTTTTGAAAATGTTTTCAATTTTGTAAGATGTTTTGAAAGGTGTGGGTGTTTGTTTTTAAAATAGCAAGGATGTTTTGTTTTGAAATGGAGCAACTAACTAAAAGCAATCTACCTACTCAAATGTCTTTCTTGTTCATTTTCTTTTCCTTTGATATTGTTGTCTTACCATTGATTTGGTAAGCAACCCTATCTTTGGATGTAAACGGGACGGGCGCGGGTCATCGTATAGCCATGATTAGCAATATTGCAAAGTATCTTAGCATTTTGAGGGACTAAGATCATTTTTGTAATGCAACTTTGAATAGCGTCATCGAGGGACTATGATCTTGTATTTGTTTGTTTTTTTGCTAAGTTACCTCACATGCGTAATATGGCCATTTTGTAAGGCAACCAAGTGGATTTAACCTAGGGGTGCTTGTGTGCAAGTGTATTGTTTTCATGCTTGATTTTGTCTTGAATTAGGGTTTTCTATTTGATTGGTTTTATCTTGCCATACAAACCCTAATTACTAGCATGTTATGTAAAAGTGATAAATTGTGAAATTTAAAGTTACTACGCTATTACAACACTTGTGGGGAGAGGGGTATACAATTTATGAATGGGGATTGCAATAATATAAACCTAATTAATCTATTACAACCAAATTGAATATCTACAAATAATTGGAATAAATAGTACAAGATGAATTAAATATGCAAAGATATGTAAATGCAAAGAAGATTTTTGTTTGATTTTTTTATATGAAAAAAAGCTTTAACCTAAAACCTAATTAGAAAATAAATGAATCAAGATTAACTTAAATCAATTAAGAAAAGAAATTATTTAAGAAAACATTTTTGAATAAAACCCTAATTATATTAAAAGAAAATAAGTTTCTTTAAGAAAAAGTGTTTTTGTATTTTTTTTGTCTTAAAAATAATATATGGCATTATGAGATATTTTTGGTCTTTTTATATTAAAATAATATATTTAATGGGTATAAATAAAAAATAAATATTAAACTAGTTCTAATTTAATTTACAAGGTTATTTAATAAAAATAGATAATATATAACTAAATAAAAATATTCTTTTGTGAGAAAAATAAAATAAAATAAAATAAGCCAAAATATAAATCTATCATTTTTATATTTTTTATGATTTTTAATATTAATAAAAAAGATATTTAAGAAAATAAAAACAGAATAAAATAAATAAATAAATGGTAATGGGCCAGGGGTGTCATAAGTAAACAAGGTGTAAATGTTAGAAAAAAAATCCAAAGGCCCGTGAAACAAAAGCCCAGCGTTGCAAAGGACAAAAAAGGTGGAAAATTGTGAGAAAATGCAAAAGGCAGCGCGCTAAGGCTCGAACCCGTGACCTCTAGCAATTACGCGCGTTGCCTTACCACTGGGGTGGCTGTACATCCGTTTATATAAACACAAACATAAATATATATTAGAAACTTCTTCTTGAAGGCAACTTCATCTTCAACCTTAAGCCATGGCCGGACCACCTGTATCTTCCTCATTTCTCCATAAAAATGGAAAGTTCAAATATGAAAGTTGTGGTGTTTCTTCCCACGAGTTCAAACATATAACTTATGTAAACTAAAAGTCAAAGATAAAATCTAATTTTACTGGCCCTAATTTGAAACCTAGTTTTTGCAGAAATTTCAAATCCAAAATTCTCTATACACAATTAATATAAATGAAAACTATGAACATGGTTAGCTTTAGAGCAAGGATATCTACATTTTGCTTTCACAAATTGGGACCAAATGATGCTTGTATGAAGAGATAGAAGTTTGAGTTTTTATCTCTTACAGTCGGAATCATGAATGGAGTTTGAGCAAGTTTTGAGAAGGCCTGAGGATCTGTTTAGCTTGCTTGGACCTCCTTGAGTATATTCCAATCCTTACTTTGTCCTGAAAGTCCCTGAATCTCTCTAGTCAAGTCAACCTGCAAGCTTGATATTTGAAAATGGTGGATGGTGAAGGAGGAGTTACAGTGAGGGAACAAGGGCCTGGATCACTTTGATATGATGTATATTAAGTGTTTGGGTGGTTAAAACTTAATACGCACGATTGGATTTGGAGATGGCTATGTGAAGTTCAAAACTGTCAAGTTATGGCACATTCTGTGTTGCAAAGTGTTTGGGAGTGTTTTGGAGTCTTAGCCTCCGTGTCTCAACTTGAAAATAGTGTGTCTATTTATAAGCAAGTGGTCTTAAGTCTTGTAACAACTCAGATTTCAAAAACTCACATGTTTGATTGATTACTTGTTTGTGAAGCAAAGCTAGCAAGCATGGTTTCAAGGTGTAGTACCAAGCTTGTAGGGGGCTAATACCTTTAAACATACTTGTTCTAATTGAGTGGAGTGTGTTTGTGCAGAAAAAACAAGTGCAACGCTCAATGCAAGCTAACTTTGCATAAAGCTTGCTTTTCCAAAATGGTAATGTTGCCTTTCTCCCAAAAATGGAATTATTCTGGTATAATGCATTCAATGCTTGGCTTAAAGCTTCCAACAGCTGTGAAAACATTTAATTATGGAGTTAAAGTCAAGTTAGAAGCCTTCAAAGTAGGATTTTTTTCAGCATGCTTGAGGGTTGGATCCAATGTTCTTCACAAAATGGCTTGAAATCTAAGTGACAAATCACCAACTTCATCTCTTTGATTCTCCCTACTCAAGAATGATCTCAAGGATTTCTTGGACATTTTGGAAATCTTTAAATGTTCTCAACAACTCATCTTTTAAGTTATTTTGAAAATTCCTCTTGGAACCATGTGAAAATTTGCCATGAAGTTAGGTCAAAAATCTGCCTAACTAGGGCAAAATTTCACTAAGTTATTTTTAGTTCATGAGCATGTATTCACAAAATTATATCTTAAGATCCAAGCAGTTTTAGGATAAATTGTGTGAATTAAAGTTATATATTTCATGGAGATCTACAACTTTCATGTTGGAAGTTTCCTTTGAATCATCTTGCATCATGGTGAAAATTTGGTTCAAAGTTGAGAAAAAATAAGAAATTTTCTATACTTAGAAAAGTTTCTAAGTTAAAAAATTTCATCTTTTCAAAACAAAATCTTGAATACTTGATTTCTTGATGAACAAGTTTCAAATTTTGACATGTTTTGATGAATTATGATCTTTGACACTTGACTTTGACCAAAAAGTCAAAGTTTGACTTTTCAGCATACAATTGACTTTTGATCAGTTGACTGAAAAATTCATCTGTCAACCCAATGGATTTGTAATGTTTTGAATCATGTTATTAGGCCAAAATGATGCAATTAAACTCTTGAAATCATGCTTCAAACCAATTGATCATTTGCTAGGTCAAAAACTAGAAATTGCCCATTCCTAATCAAAACCCTAATTTTGACAATTTTGCCCTTTTGATGATTTGATCAAATTTCTTGAGGAATTATGGTCCAAGCTTGATAAAATGATACATATGAGTCTAAGATGTTGATGTGGATAAAAAATTATGAAGTTTGACTGTAAGTTGTCTATGGTTGACTTTTTTCCCAATACAGCGGATTTTTAGGTCTACTGTTCAATTGACTGATCAAAAGTGTGATTCAAGGCTTGAAACTTGACATGAGTAATCTTAGGGGTCCATAATGATCCTTAAAAGTAATATGAAGCATTGATAGTCCAAAAATCCTTGTGCAAACTCAAATCCTAATTTTGGTCATTAGTGTATGAGGAGGTGTCTTGAGCTGGTCAAACCCTAATGCATTCTTGAGTCAAAGAGATCTTGTCAGAAAATTCTTTGATAAGTGAGAGGGAAAATTTTGGGGTACAACACATGGCGACCAAAATATCCTGAGAAGTCTGATCTCAATGAGCGTAGTATCGAGTATCAACAAACTTCGGATTGCACCAATGCCGGTTATGTCACTACTTCCTAATAGACAAAGTTGGTCAAGTAATGGTTCTAAGTTAGTTAGTGCTTCATGACACAACACAGCGGCCATGTATTCTCCTTGACTACTCAAGGGCTATTGGTACCCACAAATGTGTCACACTAACGTAGCTATTACTTAGACCATGTCAGTATACCCTGCACAATTTCCACAATGTGTTGCTACTTACCTATAAGGTATCCCCAAATCCGGGTAGAGGATCAAAGCAAGCCCAAACAAGGAACCAAAATGTAAAGCAATCAAGTCAAACAATGAAAGCAAGTAAAGGTGATTTATCCCTAAGGTAACCCCATTTTTAAGTTTCTCCCCAGCAGAGTCGCCAGTTTTGTAATAAGGTGGGAGAACTGACTTGGGATGTTTTGTGTTTGATCGCAATTATTGTGGTTAGCAAGAGTCACCACCGACTTTTCTTTTATCCAAAAGTAAAGGTGGAAAAGAACAGGAAAGAACTTTGAGATTATTTCTTGAGTTCGGGGGGTAGATTATGAAAAGCGAAGGTGTTAGCACCCTTTTCATCCATAGTTATCTATGGGATCTTAGTTGCTTGTAGATCACTTGCTTTTTGTTTGAAAATGTGCTTTGTAGTGGTTTTGAAAGTGTTTTTGAAAAGGCGGCTTTGTTTAGGAAAACTTTGTAATGGTTCTCATTCGTAAGAACGTATACAAAGTGTTGTACTTTTGAAAATATTTCATGTTTGGAAAGTGTTTGTTTGTTTTGAAAGTGTTTATTTTGAAAGTGAGCAAGGATGTTTGTTTTGAAAGTGAGCAAGGATGTTTGTTTTGAAAGTGAGCAAGCAACTAGGAATAATCTACCTACTCAAAATTCTTTTGTTCATTCCTTCCTTTCCTTTGATATTGTTGTCTTACCATTGATTGGTAAGAAGCCTTATCTTTGGATGTTAAGGCACGGGCGTGGGTCATCGTATTGTCATGATAGAAATGTTGTAAGATATCTTAGCATTTCTCTTTGAGGGACTAAGATCATTTGAAAGGCAACATTTGTAGCGTTATCGAGGGACTATGATCTTGTATTTTTAATTATTTTTGCTAAGATATCACACATGCATAACATGACCATTTTTATAAGGCAACAAGTGGAATTACCATAAGGGTGCATGTGTGAATAATGTTTGATTTTCATGCATTTAATCTTGGGTTAGGGTTATCTACTTTTTGATTTTTATCTTTCCATACAAACCCTAATTACTAGTATTTATATGAAAGCGATAAATTGCGGAAAGTAAATTTACTACGCTATTACATCATTAGGGGAGTGGGGTATACAAATTTACAAATGGGGATTGCAAGAAATTAAACCTAATTATCTATTACAACCATATTGAATAATATACAAGAATTGAAAAGAAAATAATATACAAGGATATAAATGGTAAAAGAAATAGATTTTTGTTTGGTTTTTGAGGAAAAGGGTTTTAACCTAATTATCTAAAAGAAAATTATTAATTAAGATAAATAAAATTAAGCCTAAACTAATTAAGAAAAGAAATTAAATTAGAAAGCATTTTTTAGGGTTTTCTTAAGAAAAGGTTTTTAGTTTAATAAAAATAACATAGAAATTAATTAATTAAAAGAAACCTAAGTTCTAAGTTAATCAAAAAAGAAAATAACTAAACCTAAATCTAATTATTAATTTATTAAGAAAAAGAAATTAAGTTTGTTTAAGAGAATATTTTTGTCTTTTTAGGTTTTTAAAGAAAATAAAAATATAAGTATGTAAATAATGAAGAAAAATATATTTTTGGATTTTTTTTTATTAATAAAAAAAATAATAATAATAATAATAATAATGTTAAAAATAAAGAAAAATAAAATAAAAATATTAAAATAAAAGTCAGGGGGGTTGAAATGGAATTTGGGAGTTTGTTAAAAAAAACAGTTTTGTTTGAGTTTGGCCCATTAATATTTTTGTGATCAGAAAAATAAAAATAAATAAAAAGGTTGGGCATGTGTTGTAGATGGAAACAGGGGTTAGCACAAGTAAAAAGGTGAAGGCCCGGTGAGACATGGCCCATGGGCACTGACTTGTAACAAGGAGAAAGAAAAATGTTAAAAAATTACAAAAAGTGGCAGCGCTGGGGTTTGAACTCACGCCCTGAATATGAAACGCGCGCTGCCTTACCACTGGGGTGGCTATACATCTGTTAATATAACTGAAACAATAAATACATAATACAAAAAAAGTTCCATAAATGAACTTCATCTTCAACCTCTAGTCATGGTTCTTGTAACTCACTCATTTCTCATCCATTCACAAAACTTCCAACATCAAACTTGTTAGAAATTTCACCATGATTCTGAATATGTAAATAACTTAAGCTAATTCTCAAATATGAATATGAATTTCTAAAAGTACCAAATTCTGACCTAACTTTTTCCAGAGATTCAAACCTAAAATTCTCTAAGTTCAATCAATATAAATGAAACCTATGAATATGTACAGCTTCAGGGTAATGATATCTACATTTTATCTTCGCAAATCACAATTAAATGATGCTTGTATGAAGAGATAGAAGTTTAGAAAACTTACCTTGCAGATGGAGGTCGTGTTTTCAGTTTGAGAAATCTTTGAGGTTTCCCAATGATCTGTTTAGCTGGTATGGACCTCCTTGAGTGTATTCCAACTCCTACTTTGCTTTGAGGACGGCTGAAACTCCTAACTCAAGTCAAATTGCAAGCTTCAGTTTTGAAAATGGTGGATGGTGATGGAGGGGTTACAGTCAGGAAACAGAGGCTTAGATCACTTGTATATGATGTATGCAAGGTGTTTGGATGATTAGAAATCAAAATGCACGAATGAAAATGGAGATGGTGAGTTTTGGCTCAAAACTGTCAAGTTTGGGCAGTTCTGTGCAGCAAGGTGTTTGGGAGGTTTTGAGGGTGCTCAAACTCGTGTCTTAGCTTGAAAATAACTTTTATAGTTATATGAAAAAGGTTAGAGAGTTTGAAGTTGAAAGCTCTGTGAGATATAGAGTTATGGTTATGTTACTTGATTTTGAAGAAAAGTGAAAAACATGGTTTCAAGGCATAGTACAAGCATGGTCTGAGTTTCTTGGAGGCTCTAGACATGTTGCTTTTACCTTTGACATTACTTGTACTCAGATGAAACAAGTTGGGAGCTTTATGCATTAACTTTTTCAATAAAGCTTGCTTTTCCAAAATGGAAGTGTTACCTTTGTGCCATTAATGGAATAAACATTTGGACAATGCCTAAAATGCTTGGATCAAAGCTCTAACAGTTGTGTAAACATTTAATTCTGGAGTGAAATTCAAGTTAGGAGCCTGCAAAGTGGGATTTATACAGCATGCTTGAAGATTGGATCAAGTGTTCTTCACAAATTTGCCTTGCAAAACAAGAATGAAACCCTAACTTCATGGCTTCAATTCTTTTAGCTCAAGTATGATCTCAATGAGTTCTTGGACATTATGTAAATATTTTAACATCCCCTACAACCTTCATGTTGGACATTTTTTAAAATTCAATTTGGAACTATGTGAAAAAATACCATGAAGTTGGTACCAAAAATCTGCCTAACTGGGGCAAAATTTCACTTAGTGTTCAAGTTTCATGAGCATGTCTTCACAAATTCATAACTTGAAATCCAAGCATTTCTAGAAAACGTTCTGCCCTACAATTTTTTAGATCTCATTGAGATCTACAACTTTCATGTTGGAAGTTTCCCTTGAATCATCTTGCATCATGGTGGAAATTTGGCACAAAGTTGTGGAAAAATGTAAATTTTCCAACACTTAGAAAAAATTCTAAGTTTTAGAATTTTAAATTTTCAAAGATGAATCTTGACTTTTTGATTTCTTGATGAACAATTTTCATATTTTTACATGTCTTGGTGAATTGTAATCTTTGAAACTTGATTTTGATCAAAAAGTCAAAGTTTGACTTTTCAATGTACAGTTGACTTTTCATCAGTTGACTGAAATTCAACTATCAATCAATTGATCTTGAGAAATGTTTTGAGCCATGACATTAGGTTAAAATTATGTATTTTAATCTTTTAGATCATGTCTTAAACCAATAATTCATTGGTTAGTTCAAAAGTCAAAAATTGCACCTTCTCAATCAAAACTCTAATTTTGACCATTTTGCCTTTTGGATGATCTGATCAAATTTCTTGAGGAATTGTGATCCAAACTTGATCAAATGACATATATGAGTTCATAATGCTGATATGGACCAAAAAATTATGAAGTTTGACTGTAAATTGACCACAATTGACTTTTTCTCCAATACTGCTGATTTTAGGTCAACTGATCAACTGACTGAGCAAAAATATGATCCAAGACTTGAAACTTGACATGAGAAATATTGAGGGCTAAAAATGATTCATGAAAGTCATTTAAAGCTTTGAAAGTTAAATTATCCTTTTGAAAACCCAAACCCTAATTTTGAGTTGTCAGTGTTTGAGGAGGTGTCTTGAGCTGATCAAACCTTGTGAGTCTTGAATCAATGGAGATCTTATGAGAGATTTCTTGAGAAATGAGAGGGCAAATTTAGGGGTACAACACATACATATATCATACATATCATTGCATAAACAGTTTTCAAGACAGTTTTCTTATCTTCTTCGCTGTTTATTTCAACAATGGCTCTTGAACAAACAGTTAAGGAACTTCAGGCACAGAATGCCCAATTCCAAGAAATGTTCCTGAATCTAGCTAAGGGACAAGAAGATTTGAAAGCTCTGATTCTCAAGGACAAGAATAAGAAAAAGAGGCCAGTGGGTAATCTGAATTTGGGAAGAAGGTTCAAAGGACCATTGAAGCAAGTTTCAGAGCTCACAACTCCGTCGAGAGAGAGAGAGAGAGAGAGAGAGAGAGAGAGAGAGAGAGAGAGAGAGAGAGAGAGAGAGAGAGAGAGAGACAATCAGGATGGAGAGCCAAGAGAAGAAAACCACAATACAAGGGAGTCTGAGGAAGATGAACCTGACTATTCTGAGGATCAGTATCCTCCTGCTGGTGACAAATACAAACATCTAGAGGATCGGCTCAATGCCATGGAGATCCAAAGGGTACCCAGGTTGGATTTTGAAGATCTAGGACTGGTCTAAGGGGTGGTCATCCCTCAGAAGTTCAAGGTCCCTACATTTTCTAAGTGCGACGGTGTCTCCTTCCCTAAGCTGCATTTAAGGTCGTATGTCAGGAAAATTCAACCCCACACTACTGATAGGGATTTATGGGTACACTTCTTCCAGGAAAGTTTGACAGGGACTCAGCTGGAATGGTTTTATCAACTAGAAAGAACCAATGTGCGTAATTGGGAAGATCTGGCTTTTGCTTTCTATAAGTAGTACCAATATAATGTTGACCTTGCCCCGACTCGTACACAGTTGCAAAGTATGTTTATGGGTTCCGGCGAGGGCTTTAAGGACTATGCCCAAAAATGGAGAGACCTTGCGGGAAGAGTCCAGCCTCCATTATCTGATAGGGAGCTGGTGGACATGTTCTTGGGCATATTATTCGAGCCATTCTTTAACCACTTGATTGGAAGTTCTTCTGCTATGTTTACGGGATTGATCTTGATGGGTGAATAAGTAGAGGCTGGCATTAAAAGTGGTAAGGTACAGAGAGATGCATCCTCCAGCATTACAAAGAAACCATTCACAGGGAAGAAGGAGGTCAGTGCAGCTTATGGCCAAAGAAATCTTAAAAAAATTGAGCATCGTTCGACGGTTGGGGCTGTTATGATTTCTAATTCTGCATCAAACCGGCAACAGAATAATCAGTCCATAACAGATAAGCCAGTGAGACATTTTACCCAGATTAATATGACCTTATCTCAGGTTCTACCACACCTGCTGAAGTACAATTTGGTTACCCTGAAAGACGCTCCCAAAAACCTCAACACTACATCTCCTCACTATAATTCAAATGCTCGGTGTGCTTACCATTCTTAAAGTCTAGGCCATGATACAAACGATTGTTGGGCTTTAAAGAACAAAGTGCAGGATTTGATTGAAGCAAAAGAGATTGAATTTTACGATCCTAAAACCCCTAATGTTATAACTGCCCATATGCCCAAGTACGGTCGTGGTGTTAATGTTATTGACGATGACATGTTTGTTGCTTCTGTTGATGAACTGGCTACCCACTCCTAACTATTAAGAAGAATCTCTTGCAAGCCAGTTTATTTCCGGTGGCGAAGGTTTCCACTTGTGTTTGTCCTTACCTAATGGTTGCCATTTGTTGAAGGAAGGCGTTCAGTGCCTGATGGATGATAAAGAAATCCTGTTTGAAAAGACTCTAGTTACAAGTGTTTTATGTGAATATGTTTCTATCATTACCATTTTCGCTAATCCTCCTAAGGTCTCCTCTAAAAGACTTGTTAGGAATACATTTGTTCCAAAAGTTGCTCCATTGATAATTACTTTCCCTGGACCTATACCATATTTCTCGGATAAAGTTGTTCCCTGGAACTATGGGGATGACGTCTATTACCATGGCGTCAAGCAAGATTTGGTGATTGTTAAATATGAAGATGTCAAAGACTCTGATCCTGACATTAGTATTATTGTCAGGACTGGTAAGATAACAAGAAGCGGGAGATTTTTCTCTCCCCATATCTCTCCTCCTAAAATTGTTGCTACTCATGTGATCATCCATGTTGCTTCTCCTGTTAATACTCCCATTACTACTCATGTGATTGGTCCTACTTCTATTCCTATCAATATTCCCATTGCTACTCCTGTTGTTACCCCTGCTACCGAGTCGGCCGAGACTCGGGGCAAAGAGATATTGGTTGAGCTTGTCCAGACGAAGGTGCACCCAGAAGTCATCCTAGAATCCTCTAAGCAAGAGATGGAGGAAATTTTAAAGATCATTAAGAAGAGTGACTACAATGTGGTTGAACAATTGGGGCAGACCCCTTCCAAAATCTCAATGTTGGCCCTGTTACTGTGCTCTGAAGCCCATGCGAAGGTCAAGATCTAAAATATTGTATAACATAACTTTTTCTATAAATGCATGTATTTTAAGTTATAATTTTGTGAAGACATGTTCATGAAATTTGAAAATTAGTGAAATTTTTCCCTACTTTAGGCAGGATTTTGACCTAACTTCATGGAAATTGTTCACATAGTTCCAAGATGAATTTTAAAAAATGTCCAACATAGAGGTTGTAAATGATGTTACAAGCTTTCCAAAATGTCCAAGAACTCGTTGAGATTATGTTTGTTCTAAGAGAATAGAAGCCATGAAGTTAGGGTTTCATTCTTGTTTTGCAAGGCAAATTTGTGAAGAACACTTGATCCAATCTTGAAGCATGTTGTACAAATCTCACTTTGCAGGCTTTTAACTTGCCTTTCACTCCATAATTAAATGTTTACACAACTGTTAGAGCTTTGATCCAAGAATTTGAGGCATTTTCCAAATGGTTATTCCATTAATGGCACAAAGGTAACACTTCCATTTTGGAAAATAAAGCTTTATTGCAAAAGTCAATGCATAGAGTTCCCAACTTGTTTCATCTGAGTACAAGTAATGTCAAAGACAAAAGAAACATGTATAGAGCATCCCATAAACTCAGGCCATGCTTGTACTATACCTTGAAACCATGTTTTCCACTTTTCTTCAAAATCAAGTAACATAGACATAACTCTATATCTCACAGATCTGTCCACCTCAAGTGCTCTAACCTTTTTTCTTATAATTATACAAGTCTATTGCAAGAGAATACATGAATACACAAGCTCTCAAACTCTCCCAAACTCAGAATTGCATAACAAACCACCATTATTGCACATTCTGACTGAAAACTCCAAACTCAGAATCCACTCGTGCGCTTCTTGGCTTTTCACTTCCAAGAGTTCCTAAACATCATCTACAAGCAATCCCACACCCCGTTACACGACTGTAACATCATCTTCATCAACTTCCATAACCAAAAAACAGAACTTGCACCTTGACTTCTCTAGCACGATTCAAACACTCCCAACATCAAGTAAGCATTGCATTAGCTTCCTGGGAACTTGAGGAAGCTAACCTGATCATTGCAGCACCTTGAATTAAGCTCATTTGCATTTCATGATTTCCAGTTTTTAGGTACATTTTCTGAACTTCTATCTTTTCATTTAGGCATTGTTAGGCTTACATTTGTGAAGATAAAATATAGACATTATTGCCCTGAAGATGTACATGTTCATATATTTCATTTATGTTGATTGAGCTTAGAGAATTTTAGGTTTGAATCTCTGAAAAAAGTTAGGTCAGAATTTGGTACTTTCAAAAATTCTCATTCATCTTTGATTTATAGCTTATGATATTTATATGGTTGGATTCGTATGGAAAAATGGAGCAACTTTCATGTTTGCATCTTTCATTTTTATTGAGAGATGGTGAAGTTACAGATGTTCAAACTGGAGGTTGAAGATGAAGTCATCATAATGACTTAACTTGTGTTATATATTTTTTGTTTTGTTTATGTTACCGGATGTACAGTCACCCCAGTGGCAAAGGTAGCGCGCGTGTATGTTAGAGGTCATGGGTTCAACACCCAGCGCTACCTTTTGTTCATTTTCTCACATTTTCCTACTTTTTTTGTTTCCAAACAGCAGCGCTGGGCCTCAATCAATGGGCCTTATCAGTTTTTCTGCCCCATACCCCCCTGTTCACTTTCACACACCTAACAAATTATATTTTTTTTCTTTTATCATTTTAATTCATTTTATTTTTTTCTTCTTATTTTATTTTTCTTTATTATATTTTTATTACTACTACTATTATTATTATTATTATTATTATTATTTTCATTAAGAAAAAATTCAAAAATATTTTTATTTATTATTTTCACATTTATATGTTTATTTTCTTTATAAAACAAAAAAAAAGAACAAAAAACATTTTATTTCTTAATAAATTAATTGATCTTTTCTTAGTAAATTAATATTTAGATTTAGGTTTAATTATTATTATTTTTCTTTTTTCTTAATTAAAGTTAACTTAGAATTTAGGTTTCTTTATTTTAATTAATTAATTTCATATTATTTTTATTAACTTAAAACCTTTCATATAAAAAACCCTAAAAAATATTTTAACTTATTTTCTTTCCTTAACTAATTGAGGTTTAATTTTATTTAATTTTTATTAATCATTTTCTTAATTAGGTCAAAACTAAACCCTTTCATAAAATCCAACCAAAAATCATTTCTGTTCCATTTATTTTCTTACATTATTTATTCAATTCTTGTACATTATTCAATATGGTTATAATAGATAATTAGGTTTGATTTTCTTTCAGTCCCCATTTGTAAATTTGTATACCCCCTCCCCTAAATGATATAATAGCTTAGTAATTTTACTTTCCATAATTTATCGCTTTTATATAAATGTTAGTAATTAGAGTTTGTATGGAAAGACTAAAACCAACAAGTAGCAAACCCTAATTCAAGATAAACAATGCATGTAAATCAAACACACTTACACTTACACACTTGCACCCTTAGGGTAACCACACTTTGTTGCCTTACAAAAATGGCCATGTTATGCATGTGAGATGTCTTAGCAAAAAGCAATCAAATACAAGATCATAGTCCCTCGATGACGCTATCAATATTGCCTTTCAAAATGATCTTAGTCCCTCAAAGAAAAATGTTAAGATATCTCACAACATTGCTATCATGACTATATGATGACCCACACTCGTCCCTTTACATCTAAAGATAAGGCTTATTACCAAATCAATGGTAAGATAGCAATATCAAAGGAAGGGAAGAAATGAACAAATACTTTTGAGTAGGTAGAAACTTTCTTAGTTGCTTGCTCACTTTCAAAACAAACACCAAACACTTTCAAAACATGAAAAAATTTCAAAATTCCAACACTTTGTATACGTTCTTACGAAACGAGAATCATTACAAAGTTTGCCTAAACGAAGGCGCCTTTTCAAAAAAAACTTTCAAAACCACCACAAAGCACATTTTCAAACAAAGCAAGTGATCTAGCAAGCAACTAAGAGCCCATAGATAACTATGGATGAAAAGGGTGCTAACACCTTCCCTTTTCATAATCTGCCCCCCGAACTCAAGAAATGATTTCAAAGGTCTTTCCTGTTCTTTTCAGCCTTTCCTTTTTGGATAAAAGAAAAGCCAGTGGCGACTCTTGCTAACCTTAACATTTGCGATAAAACTTAAAACACCCAAGTCAGTTCTCCCACTGTATCACAGAACTGGCGACTCTGCTGAGGAATTTTCTTAAAAGTGGGGTTACCTTAGGGATAGATCATCTTTACTTGCTTTCATTGTTTTATTTGCTTTCTTTATATTTTGGTTCCTTATTTGGGCTTGTTTTAAATCCTTTACCCGAATTTGGGATACCTTATAGGTAAGTAGCAATATATTATGGAAACTGTGCAGGGTATACCGACATGGTCTAAGCAATAACTATGTTAGTGTGACACATTTATGGGTACCGGTAGCCCTTGAGTAGTCAAGGAAAATACGGGACCGCTGTGTTGTGTCATGAAGCACTAACTGACTTTTAGAACTTTTACTTGACCAACTTGGCCATTAGGACGTAGTGAGATAACCGGCTTTGGTGTAGTTCTAAGTTGGTTTATACTCGATACTACACTCATTGAGATTTGACTTCTCGGGATATTTCGGTCGCTATGAAAGAGGCTTGCGTTGAAATAATGCCTGATAAGACAGATCAGTGATATTGAGATCCCTTAGAACCCGATTACTATTTTTAGGATAGGTTTGAGCCAAATAAACTTCAAAAGGGTACTTACCTATAAGACTCCATGCAAGCCTAAACCTAAGGACTTGTTTGCCTTGTTTGTATATACTTACTTGAACATAACATCATAAACATCATAACATCATACTCATTCTCACTAACCATTTCAAGGATTTTTGGGATTTATCTTTTTTCTGTTTTGTAGGACATGGCTTCTATCCGCAGAAATACTATCCAAGTCAATCTCATAAGAATTCCTCCACAACTCAAAGAGCTAGCATCAAGGGTCCCGGAAAATTCTTCATTCACCAAAAGACATGGTCGCCTCCTAAACTTGGTTACCTCTAACACTGATGAAGATATGATGAAGGTTCTTTTCCAGTTCTTTGATCCTCTACACCATTGCTTCACTTTTCTTGATTATCAGCTTGTACCAACTCTGGAAGAATTCTCACAACTCTTGAGGATTCCCATTCTTAATCAACTACCCTTTAACGGTACGGAAAGAGATCTAAAACCTGAAGAGATTTCCGAAGCACTACACTTGCAATGATCTAATATCACAACTAATTGGGAAACAAGGAGTGATGTCAAAGGTTTCTTAGCCAAGTTCTTGTTTGAAAAAGCTCAAGATTGTTGGAACTCCTTGGACTTAAAAGATTTTGAAGAAATCTTGGCCCTTCTCATCTATGGGATGGTTTTGTTTCCAAACCCTGACCAACTCATAGATGTAAATGCTGTCAAAATCTTCATGTCTCGTAATCCGGTGCCTACTTTATTGGGAGATATTCTACATTCTTTTCACTCTTGCACTATAAGGAAGAGAGGAATGCTCATGTGTTGCACTCCTCTTGGAAATATGGTTTATTTCACATCTTCCCCGATCTATGTTGAAGAACAAGAAAGGTTTGAGGTGGTCCCATAGGATGATGACGCTCAGACATTCGAATATTCATTGGTGTTCTCGATCCTTGGAGAATGTTACTATCATCAACCATTGTGGGGAATTCCCTAATGTTCCTTTACTTGGCATTAGGGGAGGTATCACTTACAACCCTTGCTTGGCCTTACGACAGTTTGGTTATGCCCGAAGGGATGGTCCCCATGAGATGCTCATCCAAGGAGTGGTATTCGACTACGATAACGACGATCAAATCTACCGTCAGAGGTTTATACGAGCTTGGAGGATGGTAAGCAAAGTGGATAGTAAGAAGTTGAAACACAAGAATTCCATTCCCCTCGAGCCTTATCTAAGGTGGGTACGAGCTCGTTCTCAGAAACTTGTGATGCCTTATCTCTCCATCTTACTAGTTATCATGGAACCTGTGGTTGAAGGAGATGTCTCGTACACTGTCCTCCATCCCGGCATGCCTACTTCTCTCGAAGACTTGTAAAAGGGTTGGATTCAGCTGAAGGAAGAACGAGATACTTTTGAAGCTCAATTCTATGCTAGTGAGAATTGGGTCTTGGAGCTTACAAAACAGCTATAAGAAGAGCAAAGTGTGAACGCCTAGCTTGCGCCAAAGAGGATGCGTTCAGTCTTTTTATCTTAGAGAGTTATTTTGTAAGCCCGAGAGGCATGTTGTAATCACTTTGAACTAATTAATGAAAGTTGACGTTTGTTCATTCTTTTGTCTATACAATTTTAAATTTCATAAATCCTTGAAATCATTTGCATATACATATTCCATGCATCATAACATGACAGGTTTTCACACAACAGGTTTCCTTATCTTTCTGCTGTTTATTTCAGCAAGATGGATCTAGAGAAAATAGTGAAAGACCTTCAAGTGCAAAACTCTCAATTCCAAGAAACTCTACTGGCCCTAGCCAAGGGGCAACAATATATGATGGCATTGCTGGCAGCCAAGAAGAAACCCAAGAGAAAAGCTCTGGTCAACATGGGTAGAAGGTTCAAAGAGCAAGTCCGTCAGATCCCAATAGTGGAAGACTCGTCTGAGGAAGATGAGGAACATATTGGTGAAGTTAAGAGTACCCAGGCTGACTGTATTAATGATCAAGCGTCTGATGATGATTATTTTGACGAGCAGTATCCTCCCGTCGATGTCAAGTATAAGCAACTAGAAGACAGGTTGAAGGTTGTTGAGATCCAAGTCGTCCCCGGTTTAGATTTTGATGATTTGAGTTTGATCTCTGGGGTTGTCATTCCCCACAAATTAAAAATACCAGTCTTTGCAAAGTACGATGGATTTTCCTGTCCAAAACTTCACCTAAAATCTTATGTGCACAAGATACAGCCGCACACTGCTAATAAGAAACTTTGGGTTCACTTTTTCCAAGAGAGCTTGACCAGAACGCAACCAGAATGGTTCTACCAGTTGGATGGCTTCCGTATCAATACATGGGAGGACTTAGACACCGCTTTCTACCATTAGTACCAGTATAATGTCGACTTGGCACCAACAAGAGTTCAGTTACAAGATATGACAATGGGGAAGAATGAAGGATTTAAAGAATACGCACAAAAGTGTAGAGACCTAGCCAGTAGAGTTCAACCACCTTTGACTGATATGGAGCATATTGACATGTTTATGGGCACTTTATATGGTCCATTCTTTAACTTGTTGGTTGGTTGTTCTTCTTCCGGCTTCACCGGGCTAATCTTAACCGGTGAAAGAGTTGAAAGCGGAATCAAAAACGGAAAGATTCCCATGGCATCTGCCTCCACTTCAAATCCTGTGAAGAAACCTTTTGCTGCAAAGAAGTAAATCAATGTTGTGTATGGGACAAGGGCCGATACTAAGAAGGATGACCGCCAATCTGTTAATGCTGTCTGAATCTCCAATCCAACTCCTACTCAAAGACCATCCGCTAACCATCAATGTTTTGAAACTCTGAGACGATAATTCACGAGGTTAGGCATGTCATTATCGCAAGCCTTACAACACTTGCTAAAGGCTAATTTGGTGACATTGTGCGATCCTCCTGCCAATCCAGATACCTCTTCACCAAAGTATAATCCGAACGCCAAATGTGCTCCCCACTCAAGTAGCCCCGGGAATGAGACTGACCAATGTTGGGCCTTGAAAAATAAGATTCAAGACTTGATCGATAACAAGACTATTGAATTTGATCCTCCTCCAACTCCGAATGTAATCACCGCGCCTATGCCAAAACATGGCAAGGATGTCAATGAAGTTAACGTTGTATGTGATTCTGATGAAGAAGCTGCATTTGAAGATTGGGTGTATCCTACTACAACGGAGCTAAATAATTGGCATGCAAAGGACTCCCTGCCCATCTCCTTCATTGAGGAGTAATCTACTTGTTTATTGCTTTTAATTCAAGAACATTTTCGTCTGTAATATTTAACAATGACTTTTATGCCATGTGCCTAGCCCGGGGCACTTTGGTCCATTTGTCAAGGGTTTTATTTATGTTTATGTTATCATATGATCATTCAATACAAATCATTGGACTCTTTTTGCATTCAAATATTTGTTTTCTTTGTATTTCTTTTCTTCAAGTACATTTTTCAAAATATCCATGTATCTTACATGCACACACACACTCTTGCAAGTCCTCATCCACTCTGGATCTCAATGCAGATGACTCTACTATTGCCGACTATGACTTCGAATGTCCAATTAACCAAGCCGAAGACAAAGGCAAGGAAGAATGTGAAATACCTGGAGAACTAACCAGACTTCTATTACAAGAGGAAAAAGTTATTCAGCCGCATGAAGAGTCAGTTGAAGTCATCAATCTAGGTACCAAGACAGACAAGAAAGAAGTCAAGATCGGCGTTAACCTGGAAAGCAGTGTCAAGAGCAGATTAGTCTAGATGTTTCATGACTATGTGGAAGTGTTTGCTTGGTCGTATGAAGATATGCCAGGGTTGGATACCGACATCGTAGTTCATCGTCTGCCGACAAAGGAAGATTGTCCTCCTGTCAAACAAAAGGTTCGTCGCATGAGGCCTGACATGTCTGAAAAGATAAAAGCTGAAGTGATGAAATAATTTGATGCAGGATTCCTAGCTGTGACATCTTACCCCCAATGGGTTGCAAATGTAGTGCCAGTGCCAAAGAAAGACAGAAAAGTTCGCATGTGCGTAGACTATAGGGATCTGAATAGGGCAAGCCCCAAGGATGATATCCCTCTACCTAACATTGACATCTTAGTTGATAATACTGCTTAGCATAAAGTATTCTCTTTCATGGACGGTTTCTCCGGCTATAATCAAATAAGGATGGCTCCCGAAGACATGGAGAAAACAACTTTTGTTACGCAATGGGGCACCTTCTGTTACAAGGTCATGCAATTCAGATTGAAGAATGCAGGGGTAACATATCAAAGAGCTATGGTAGCTTTGATATGATCCTTCATGAAATATAAGTATATGTGGATGATATGATTGCCAGATCACAAACTGAAGAGGAACATCTCGATCACCTGTACAAGCTATTCGAAAGATTGAAAAAGTACAAGTTGAGGTTGAACCCTAACAAGTGCACATTTGGAGTACGATATGGAAATCTTCTAGGTTTTGTTGTCAGCAATAAAGGCATTGATGTCGATCCTGCCAAGGTAAAGGCCTTCCAAGAAATGCCAGTCCCACACTCTGAAAAGGAAGTTAGAGGATTCTTGGGTCGTATCAATTACATCGCCCGCTTCATATCTCGCTTGACTGCTACTTGTGAGCCAATCTTCAAACTCTTGAAGAAAGATCATGTAGTCAGATGGAATGATGAATGCCAAGCTACCTTCGACAAAATCAAAGAATATCTACAAGAACCTCCTATTCTCATGCCTCCAATTGAAGGAAGGCCCTTGATTATGTATTTGACAGTACTGGAGAACTCTATGGGGTGTGTTTTGAGCCAACATGATGAGTCTGGCTGAAAAGAGCATGCTATTTATTACCTGAGCAAAAAGTTTACCGACTGTGAAACCAGATATTCACTGCTCGAGAAAACTTGATGCGCTCTGGCATGGGCTGCTCGCCGGTTAAGACATTATATGTTGACTCATACCACTTTGTTGATTTCTAAGATGGACCCAATCAAGTGCATCTTCGAGAAACCTGCTCTTTCCAGGATGATAGCTAGGTGGCAAATGATCTTGACTGAGTACGACATTCAGTGCACAATGCAAAAGGCCATCAAAGGAAGCGTACTAGCAGATCAATTGGCCCATCAAGTTTTTGATGATTATCAGTCCATGAACTTCGACTTCCCTGATGAGAATATCATGCTAGTAACCAACTGCGCGAAACCTGGACCATATGACAGACCTGATCAAGGATCCCGATGGACTATGGTCTTCGATGGGGCTTCCAACACCTTGGGTAATGAAATTGGTGTTGTTATCATCTCCCCTGAAGGTTGCCACACTCCTTTCACTTCCAGATTATGCTTCGATTGCACAAACAATATGGCTGAATACGAAGCGTGCATTTTGGGTCTGAGGGCTGCCATTGATTTAAGAGTCAAGCATTTGAATGTGTTTTGGGATTCTGCTCTAGTGATTAGTCAAGTAAAAGGATATTGGGACACTAAGCATCCTAATCTCATCCCTTACAAAGAACTTGTGTCATCCCTGATTCCCTACTTCGAAGATATTACTTTTGAACACTTCCCTAGGGAAGAAAATCAGTTAGTCGATGCTTTGGCCACCATGTCTTCAATGTTCAAGGTCAGATGGGACAACGAAGCCCCTATGATTACGATTGAGAGGTTCGATGAACCTGCGCACTGTTGTGAGCTTGACACGGACACGGAAAAGCCATGGTACCATGAGGTGAAGAGATACCTTGAAATGAAAGAGTATCCCGAGGGAGCATCCATCAATGATATAAAGTTCTTATGAAGATTTTCAGCCAAATTCTTCTTAATTAACGGAATCTTGTACAAGCGTAACCATGACTCTACTCTACTTCGGTGTGTGGACAAGAAGGAGGCAGAGGAAATTATGGAATACATGCACGATGGTCTCTTCGGCACTCACTCAAGTGAACATACGATGGCCAAGAAAATCTTAAGAGTTGGTTATTATTGGTCAACAATGGAGACTGGCTGCCATTAACACTCTAGAACTTGTCACAAATTCCAAATCTATGCTGACAAGGTCCATGTGCCTCATATCCCTCTGGACGTCATGACCGCTCTGTAGCCATTTGAAATGTGGGTTGTTGACATGATTGGAGAGATCAAGCCCGCTGCTTCCAATGGACATCGCTTCATTCTTGTCGCTATCGACTATTTCACCAAATGGGTCGAAGCCGCTTCATTTGCTTCAGTAACCAAGAATGATGTAGCCAGATTCATCAAACATAACCTTATCTGCCGCTATGGTATCCCCAAAAGTATCATCACCAACAATGGGACTAACCTCAACAATGCTATGATTACCGAGCTTTGCACTCAGTTCAAGATCAAGCATCACAATTCTTCTCCTTATAGACCTAAAATGAATGGCGCAGTCGAAGCGTCCAACAAAAACATTAAGAAGATTGTGCAGAAGATGGTAGTAACCTATAAGGATTAGCATGAGATGTTACCATTTGCTATACATGGCTATCGTACTTCATCTAGAACATCAACTGGGGCAACTCCCTTTTCTCTAGTCTATGGCATGGAAGCTATTTTTCCAGTGGAAGTTCAGATTCCCTCACTAAGGATTATGAATGAAGCAGGCCTAGGTGAAGACGAGTGGATTCAGACGAGATTGGGTCAGTTGAACTTGATCGATGAAAAGCGACTGGATGCTGTTTGTCGTGGTCAGACGTACCAAAAACATATGATCAAGGCTTTCAACAAAAAGATCAAGTCTCGAGCATATCAAGTTGGTGACTTGGTGATAAAGCGTATCATTCTACCACAAGGCGACCCCAGAGGCAAATGGACTCCCACCTATGAAGGGACATTTGTTGTCAAGAGAGTTTTCTCTGGCGGTGCCATGATGCTGACTACCATGGATGGTGAAGACTTCCCACATCCTATAAACGCAGACATGGTTAAAAAATACTACGCATAAGAGACCCGCTAGGCTGACACACTTTGGAAAAACAAGGGCATCCCGGCAAACCAAAAGGTTTGGGCAAAAATTAGGGATATATGCAAAAGATTGTACACCCGGCAAGTTGAAAACCCGAAAGGGAAACTTAGGCAAAAATGGGTATCCTGGTGGGCTGAAAACCCGAAACGGCAGTCCAGGCAAAAATTAAGGATTGAAAGCGTATGACTATGTCCTGCGGAATCACCACAGTTAACTTTATTACCAAGGTCCTAGTTCAAACGATCCAAGATTAATCTAATCAACTTATATTAACGGCAAGGGGCATTCAAAGCTATTGGGGGCAATAGTAGAGTTGGAATGCAATGAGATCATTTCCACATGGCTATTTGTTTTTTTTTTTCAATTTTGTTTTCCTTTCGGCGATTTCCTCTTACTATGATATTCGTCTCTTTGCACAAAAACGCCTATTCATGGGCAAAATATCAATACAAATATACTTCGAAGTGCAAACTTTCTGTTTTTTTTAATGCAAAGTTGTCCAATGACTAAAATTGAACGAACATATGCATGTGAACATAATTAAAACTATTTGGCACATGTACCCTGCTATGCAGCAAACATCTCTTTAATGTATATTGGAATATCCCCACAGAGTTATTTCATTAGCATTATCTCTACCAGGACCGGCTACAATAAACCAATCCTCAACAGAGTTACCCACAAGGTCTCTTTGCATAGGTTGATCTCCAGCCAAAGTCCCAATCTCTCGACAGCTTTCTCCCCAACTAAGTTGATCCTACAAGAAGAAGCCTCATGGATCTCTTTCTCAAATAACTCACCTCATCAGCAGTTCATCGAGTACTCATCAACAGGGTTTATTTCCCCAATAGGGTTTGATTCCCCAATAAACAACGAGTAGCATAACTCCTCAGCTGAGTTTGTATTTCCCCCGGCATAGTCTTTCTTCCACAGCTGATTCCACCAGTCGAGCCTGTCTTCCCCAGCTGAGTTTATCCTCTCCGGCTTGAGTTTGACTTTCAGACTATTGCAAACCATAGGGTCACAACCCCTAATCCCCAGTGAAGTCGTCAACAAAACCTTTACTATCTCCAAAAGATACTATGAAGCCTGCAATCGACCAGATATTAGTACAATTTTCAAGTTACTATGAAGCCAGGACCCGACCAGATAATAGTTAACTTATCAATTCACTATAGAGCCTGGACCCGACCAGATGATAGTGAAAGCCTTTCAGATACTATAAAGCATGGCCCCGACCAGATAATAGTACTATTTTCATAATACTATGAAACCTGTACCCGACCAGATAATAGTTTAACTCTCCAAAGGTATAGAAGAACCTGGACTCAATAAGACTAAGGTTTAACTTCTTTTCCCCAGTAGAGTTTGCCTCTACCCCAACAAGTTACTGTGAAGCCTGGATCCGACCAGATCTCAGTTTTTAGCTTCATCTTTTCAAGTAAGTTATTGTGAAGCCTGGATCCGACCAGATAGCAATTCCCCTCAGAAGTTTATTGTGAAACCTGGAATCCGACCAGATAACAACTAAGTTCCCAACAAGTTACTGTAAAACCAGGATTCGGCCAGATATCAGCTCAACTCTATCTTTTCAAACACGTTTATTGTGCGGCCTAGACCCGACCAGATAGAAATTAACTTCATCCACCTCAAAACCTGTGAAGCCTGGATCCGACCAGATATCAGTTCAAATTTGTCTATTCAAGCAAGTTATTATGAAGCCTGGAGTCCGACCAGATAACAACTAGCTATGATCCCTAGCAAAACACTATGGAGCCTGGACCCGACCAGATAATAGTATAACTTTTCAAAAACTATGAAGCCTGGACCCGACCCGATAGTAGTTACCATTTCAAGTTACTATGAAGCCTGGACCCGACCAGATATCAGTTCAACTTCTTCTGTCCTAGAAATTTACTGCAAAGCCTGGAATCCGACCAGATAACAGTTAACTTCTGTATCCCCAGTAAGTTGTTGTGAAGATGGGAATCCAACTAAATAATAGCCTAACTTCACTCTCCCCAAGAAATCTTCTGCGAAGCCTGGAATCCTACCAGATGGAAGTTAATTTATCCTTCCCCAGTAAGTTATCGTGAAGCCTAGAATCCGACCAGATAGCAGTTGACTTCCACATCCTCAGCAAGTTATAAAGCCTGGATCCGACCAAATAACAGCTAACATTCAAGAGATGTCCCTAACAGTAATCCGAGATTCAGAACTCCTCAGCAGCAGCCAGGGATTTATTTTCCCAGACAAATCATGCATCCCACATTCATACATCATAGCATATACATACAAAATGCATTTAGCATGATCTCATTCATCTTGTGAATATCATGCACACATCTGCACTTTACCAACCCTTTTCTCACAGGTGAAACACCAAGTTTTAGTATAAATAAACCAAATATTTGTGTTGATACTTCTACTATTGTTTACCATCATTCCTCCAAATGGCATCTATAAGCCCATTCCCAATCTATCTTTGAATGCAAATTTCTGGGCACTCTAGTGTTCAATCATCTTCCACCTTCAAGTCACGAATCACGGATCTGCCAATCTAACTCTTCAGGTTTAAGAAGATTGAACAAGGGAAGTTGTTGAATCCCAAAATTTTCCCTCTCATTTCTCAAGTAATCTTTCACAAGATCTCCCTTGGTTCAAGACTGCACAAGGTTTGATCAGCTCAAGACACCTCCTTAAGCACTGATAACTGAAAATTAGGGTTTGAGTTTGCACAAGGACAAATGGACTTTTAATGCCCCATATGACTTTCATGGATCATTTTGGACCCTTAATATTTCTCATATCAAGTTTCAAGTCTTGGATCACATTTTTGCTCAGTCAATTGATCAGTTGACCTAAAATTAACTATATTGGGGAAAAAGTCAACTATGGTCAATTTACAGTCAAACTTCATAATTTTTGATCCATATCAACATCATAAATTCATATATTTCATTTTATCAAGTTTGGATCATAATTCCTCAAGAAATTTGATCAGGTCATCAAAAGGGCAAAATGGTCAAAAATAGGGTTTTGACTGAGAAGGTGCAATTTCTTATTTTTGACCTAGCAAATAACTTATTAGTTTGAGACGTGATCTCAAGGATTCAAGTGAATCATTTTTACCTAATGACATGGCTCAAAACATTTCTCAAGATCAATTGGTTGACAGGTGAATTTCAGTTAACTATTGAAAAGTCAATTGTACACTGAAAAGTCAAACTTTGACTTTTTGATCAAAATCAAGTATCAAATATCACAATTCATCAAGACATGTAAAAACATGGAAATTTTTCATCAATAAATCAAAAAGTCAAGATTTCATTTTGAAAAGTCTAAATTTCTAAACTTAGAAATTTTTCTAAGTGTTGGAAATTCACATTTTTTCATAACTTTGAGCCAAATTTCCACCATGATGCAAGATGATTCAAAGGAAACTTCCAACATGAAAGTTATATATCTAAATAATATCTAAAATATTATAGAACACAACTTTTTCTAGAAATTCATGGATTTTAATTTATAATTTTGTGAAGACATGTTCATGAAATTTGAAAACTTAGTGAAATTTTGCCCTAGTTTAGGCAGGATTTTGAGCTAACTTCATGGAAATTTTTCACATAGTTCCAAGATTAATATTCAAAAATGTCCAACATAGAGGTTGTAGAGGATGTTACAAGATTTCCAAAATGTCCAAGAACTTATTGAGATCATATTTTTGCTAAGAGAATTGTAGCCATGAAGTTAGGGTTTCATTCTTGTTTTGCAAGGCAAATTTGTGAAGAACACTTGATCCAATCTTCAAGCATGCTGTACAAATCTCACTTTGCAGGCTTCTAACTTTCCTTTCACTCCATAATTAAATTTTTACACAACTGTTAGAGCTTTGATCCGAGCATCTGAGGCATTGTCCAAATGGTTATTCCATTAATGGCACAAAGGTAACACTTCCATTTTGGAAAAGCAAGCTTTATTGCAAAAGTCAATGCATAGAGTTTCAAACTTGTTTCATATGAGTACAAGCAACGTAAAAGACAAAAGCAACATGTCTAGAGCCTCCCATAAACTCAGGTCATGCTTGTACTATGCCTTGAAACCATGTTTTCCACTTTTCTTCAAAATCAAGTAACATAGCCATAACTCTATATCTCACAGATCTGTCCACCTCAGGTGCTCTAACCTTTTTCTTAAAATTATACAAGTCTATTGCAAGAGAATACACAAACACACAAGCTCTCAAACTCTCCCAAACTCATAATTGCATAATAAACCACCATTGTTGCACATTCTGACCAAAAACTCCAAACTCAGAATCCACTCGTGCGTTTCTTGGTTTTTCACTTCCAAGAGTTCCTAAACATCATCTACAAACAACCCCATACCCTGTTACACGACTGTAACATCATCTTCATCAACTTCCATAACCAAAAAATAGAGCTTGCACCTTGACTTCTCTAGCACGATTCAAACACTCCCAGCATCAAGTAAGCATTGTATTAGCTTCCTGGGAACTTCAGGAAGCTAACCTGATCATTGCAGCACCTTGAATCAAGCTCATTTGCATTTCATGATTTCCAGTTTTGAGGTACATTTTCTGAACTTCTATCTTTTCATTTAGGCATTGTTAGGCTTGCATTTTTGAAGATAAAATGTATACATCATTGCCCTGAAGCTGTACATGTCCATAGATTTCATTTATATTGATTGAGCTTAGAGAATTTTAGGTTTGAATCTCTGAAAAAAGTTAGGTCAGAATTTGGTACTTTCAAAAATTCTCATTCATCTTTGATTTATAGCTTATGATATTTATATGGTTGGATTCATATGGGAAAATGGAGCAACTTTCATGTTTGCATCTTTCATTTTTATTGAGAAATGGTGAAATTACAGATGTTCAGGCTGGAGGTTGAAGATGAAGTCATCATCATGACTTAACTTGTGTTATATATTTTTTGTTTTGTTTATGTTACCGGATGTACAGTCACTCCAGTGGCAAAGGTAGCGCGCTATATGTTGGAGGTCAGGGGTTCAACACCCAGCGCTATCTTTTGTTCATTTTCTCACATTTTCCTCCTTTTTTTGTTTCCAAACAGCAGCGCTGGGCCTCAATCAGTGGGCCTTATCAAATTTTCTGTCCCATACCCCCTGTTCACTTTCACACACCTAACCAATTATATATTTTTTCTTTTATCATTTTATTTTCTTTTTCTTATTTTCTTTTTCTTTATTATATTTTTATTACTATTATTATTTTTTTTATTAAGAAAAAATTCAAAAATATTATTATTTATTATTTTCACATTTATATGTTTATTTTCTTTATAAAACAAAAAAAAAAGAACAAAAAAATATTTTTTTCTTAATAAATTAATTGCTCTTTTATTAGTAAATTAATATTTAGATTTAGGTTTAATTATTATTATTTTTCTTTTTTCTTAATTAAAATTAACTTAGAATTTAGGTTTCTTTCTTTTAATTAATTAATTTCATATTATTTTTATTAACTTAAAGCCTTCCATATAAAAAACCCTAAAAAATGTTTTAACTTATTTTCTTTCCTTAATTAATTTAGGTTTCATGTTATTTAACTTTTTATTAATCATTTCCTTAATTAGGTCAAAACTAAACCCTTTCGTAAAATCCAAACAAAAATCATTTCTTTTCCATTTATTTTCTTACATCATTTATTTAATTCTTGTACATTATTCAATATGGTAGTAATAGATAATTAGGTTTAACTTTCTTGCAATCCCCATTTGTAAATTTGTATACCCCCTCCCCTAATGATGTAATAGCTTAGTAATTTTACTTTCCGCAATTTATCGCTTTTATATAAATTTTAGTAATTAGGGTTTGTATGGAAAGACTAAAACCAACAAGTAGCAAACCCTAATTCAAGATAAATAATGCATATAAATCAAACACACTTGTACACTTGCACCCTTAGGGTAATCCCACTTTGTTGCTTTACAAAAATGGCCATGTTATACATGTGAGATTTCTTAGGAAAAAAGCAATCAAATACAAGATCATAGTCCCTCGATGAAGCTATCAATGTTGCCTTTCAAAATGATCTTAGTCCCTCAAAGAAAAATGCTAAGATATCTCACAACATTGATATCATGACTATACGATGACCCACGCTCGTCCATTTACTTCCAAAGATAAGGCTTCTTACCAAATCAATGGTAAGATAGCAATATCAAAGGAAAGGAATAAATGAACAAAGACTTTTGAGTAGGTAGAAACATTCTTAGTTGCTTGCTCACTTTCAAAACAAACACACACTTTCAAAACAAACACCAAACACTTTCAAAACATGAAATATTTTCAAAAGTCCAACACTTTGTATATGTTCTTACAAAATGATAACCATTACAAAGTTTGCCTAAACGAAGGCGCCTTTTCAAACAAACTTTCAAAACCATCACAAAGCACATTTTCAAACAAATCAAGTGATCTAGCAAACAACTAAGATCCCATAGATAACTATGTATGAAAAGGGTGCTAACACCTTCCCTTTTCATAATCTACCCCCCGAACTCAAGAAATAATCTCAAAGGTCTTTCCTGTTCTTTTCAGCCTTTCCTTTTAGATAAAAGAAAAGTTGGTGGCGACTCTTGCTAACCGCAACATTTGCGATAAAATGCAAAACACCCAAGTCTGTTCTCTCACCGTATCACACAAGGCTTTAGTGAAATTTCTCAAGACAACTCACGTGCCTCAAAAAACCTCTGCTGATCAATTTGAAGATTGTGTGGCCAGTTTGACTACTGACAATGGGCTAGGTTCCTCTGATGCTGATCTGACTTCCAGAGGAAGGAAACATAATGATGCCATGTACGTCTCTATCGAGTACAGGGGAACTACTTTGGCCCATGTTCTAGTGAATACATGTTCATCACTGAATTTTCTGCCCAAAAAGGCCCTTGACGGGTTAGATTCCGAAGGATTAACTCTGAAGCCTAGTAACATTATGGTGAAAGCCTTCGACGATTCTAAAAGAATGGTGCATGGGGAGGTGGACATCCCTATCAAAGTGGGTACTCAGACTTTTAATTCCACTTTCTATGTGATATACATCCGCTCATCTTACTCCTGTTTATTGGGTCGACCCTAGATCCATGTGGTTGGCGCTGTGACTTCCACCCTACATCAGATGCTGAAGTACCCAGTCAATGGGAATATTATCACAATGCATGGGGAGGAGGATTACATGGTGAGCCACCTGAACTCTTTCAGGTACATTGAAATGGACGAAGAGTTCATTGAGATCCCCTTTAAGAACTTTGAGGAGGTTCCACAGACTGTTGTTGCACCTCTTCTACTTTTCCAAAGACTACTAGGCCTCCGCTGAAGATGGCTTCTCTGAAAGATGCCAGGGCAATTATTGAAGAAGGTGGGTGTACAATTTGGGGCCAACTTTCGGATATTCCCTACAAATCTGACAAATTTGGTTTGGGTTTTACATCAGGAGCTCAAAAGGATATTCGTTGAGCTCGTGCCGAAGGACCACCCTTACGCATCAGCAATCTTGGGGTTAATGATTTGGAAGACAGTCACAGTGACTTTGACATGGACCAATGGATCTTCCCAACTTTCAGCGGAGCACTCACCAACTGGAAGGCTAAAGACTTTGTGTCGATTACTTTTATTCAGGAGTTATTGTCCTTTTTTATTTTTGTATATGTAATAAATGAATAAACTCTAAGACCATGTGTCTTACCCGAGGCGCAATGGTTTATTTGTGAGGGTTATTATGTTTCATTTTCATATGTCATTAATAAAGCATTGGACGTTTTACATATAAATTTTGCGCTCTCTGCCTTTCTTTTATGCTTTTATACTTTATCAAAAATATACAACTATGCTTTTACACACACTCACATATCAAACTGTAGATCCACATCCACTCTGGATCCCATTGATAACGGTTCTTCTATTGCTCATTATGACTTTGAAAATCCGATCAACCAAGCCGAGGATGAAGGTGAGGAAGATTGTGAGGTACCGGGAGAGCTTGCCAGACTATTACAATAGGAAGAAAGGGCAATATAGCCTCATGAGGATCTTGTTGAGACAATGAACTTGGGTACTGAAGAGGGCAGAAAAGAAGTCAAGGTAGGTGTTAACTTGGAGCCTAGTGTCAAACAACGGATAATACAGATGCTACATGACTATGTTAAGGTTTTTGCCTGGTCATATGAAGACATGCCTGGACTTGACACCGATATTTTGATTCATCTCCTACCTACAAAAGAGGACTACCCTCCAGTGAAACAGAAGGTTCATCGTATGCGGCCGGATATGTCAGAAAAGATCAAGGATGAAGTCATGAAATAGTTCAATGTCGGTTTCTTAGCTGTCACGTCCTATCCACTATGGGTCGATAATGTTATTCCAGTGCCTAAGAAGGATGGTGTTGTACCCCAAAATTTTCCCTCTCATTTATCAAGAATTTGCTCACAAGATCTCCTTTGGCTCAAGAATGCACTAGGGTTGATCAGCTCAAGACACCTCTTTAAACACTAATGACCAAAATTAGGGTTTGAGATTGCACAAGGATATTGGAACTTCCAATGCCCCATATGACTTTCATAGATCATTATGGACCCTCAAGATTACTCATGTCAAGTTTCAAGCTTTGGATCACACTTTGGCTCAGTCAATTGAGCAGTTGACCTAAAAATCAATTGTATTGGGGGAAAAGTCAACTGCGGCCAATTTACAGTCAAACTTCATAATTTTTTATCCATATCAACATTTTAAACTCATATGTATCATTTTATCAAGTTTGGACCATAATTCCTCAGGAAATTTGATCAAATCTTCAAAAGGGCAAAATGGTCAAAATTAGGGTTTTGATTGGGAAAGGGCAATTTCTGATTTTTGACCTAGAAAATGATCAATTGGTTTAAGGCATGATCTCAAGAGTCCAACTGCATCATTTTGACCTAATGACATGGCTCAAAACATTGCTCAAGTCCAACGAAATGACAGATGAATTTCCAGTCAATTGATCAAAAGTCAACTATATACTAAAAAGTCAAACTTTGACTTTTTTGTCAAAATCAAATGTCAAAGATCACAATTGATCAAAGCATGTCAAAATATGAAACTTATTCATCAAAATATGAATTCCCAACGAGGAGTGTTTTCAACTATTCCTGCCCCTTGGATAGGTTTAGGAAGATTTCCCTGAACTGTGTTTCTTGAAGATCTCTGTTGTCTTGTTTGAGAGCCATTGCTGAAATAAACTGCGAGAACATGAGAGACCTGTATTGCAAGACCTGTTATGCAATGACATGTATGTATGCAATGTTTTCAAGGATCTCGTGGGGTAAACAAGAAATTGTTAGAATTTGAATTTTGCAGTTTTGGTTGAAGAAACTTCGTGTCATCAAGAGTCCTCCTTTAAGAGTCAAGCTCACCATATTGAGTGGGTCATAGCCACTGACTCAAGTCATCGTGTTTTGATCTCTAGACGACATTGGCTAGAGGAAAATAAATCCCCTTTCCCCTTGCTAGACGTCTGATTTACCATAACCTGCATCACAAACCCTTGAGATCCTTGAAATGGTTAAGGAAATGTTAAGGCATGATGTTATGATGTGTATGCTATGCGTTTAAGAAAAATGCGAGGTGATGCAAACAAGTAAACTCGGCAAGAAATCCAAGTTATTCGATAAGGACTGTAAACAAAACCTGCAAGGAACTCATGTTGTCAGACGATAAAAATGTGCAAGTAGTTTAAGTTGAAGGCACACAAGTCACACAAACAGCCTTAGGTTTAGGCTTGCATGGGGTTTAGGTATTACCCTCTTGAAGTTCAGTTGGTTCAACTTGTCCTAATAATAGTAATCGGGTTCTAGAGGTTCTCAATATCGTTGACCATCCTCGATTGGTCATAATTCCAGTTTAGCAATCTTTTCTTGCGGCTAGAACCATCGCGAGAGTATGGTCTCAATGAGTGTAGCATTCTGCTACTTTTCTATGTCCAAGTTGGTCAATTATAGGTTCTAAGGCTAGTTGATGCTTAATGACCCATTAGCAGCCTCAGACTCTCCTTGTTCCTCCACAAGGGATATCAGTACCAACTAATGTGTCACACCAATGTAGCTACTGCTTCAATCGTATCGGTCTACACCGTACAGTTCCCTCACAATCTATTTCTACTTACCTAAAAGGTGTTCCCCAGATCCGGGTTATGATCTATAGTAACTTCGATACAAAGCCCACAAAGATAAAGCAAACAGATCAAACAATTGAAAACAATATGATGAACTAATTCTAAGGTACACCCCACTTATTAAATCCCCAGCAGAGTCACCGGTTCTGTGATACGGTGGCCAGAACCGGGACATGTTTCCCTTTTTTAAGGAATTACTGGTTTGCGTTTTGCGTTTGTGTTTGCAAAATGTCGCGGTAAGCAAGAGTCTCCACCGACTTTTATTTTATCCAACAAGGAAAGGAAAAAAGCATAGAAAAATTCCTTTTTCGAGATATTTCTGAGTACGGGGGGTAGATTATAGAAAGGGAAGGTATTAGCACCCTTTCTATCCGTAGTTATCTACGGGCTCTTAGGTACTTGCTCATCATTTTCAAAATTGTTTTCTTTGTGTTTGTGTGCTTTGAGAAGTTTTTGTTTTGACTTCGTTTTAACTCTTGCTTCTGTCTTCAAGAGTGTAATGAAGTGTTTTGAAAACTTTGTTTGTAAAGAAATGTAAGTGTGAAAAAGTTTTTTTGGATTGAGCAAGTACTTAAGAACTAATCTACCTACTCGAAAAAAGAATCATTCTATGTTTGTTTCCTTTAGACAGTGCTATCCCACTATTAGTGAGTAGGTAGAACCGTCATTGGAGTTTTGAGGGTCAATTCGAAAGGGACATACAGTCACTAAAGCAATGTTAGGATGTTTTAGTAGTAACCCTAAAGTCTTAGATCAATTATCCGAGGCAACAATATCTGAGAAAACCATTCCGAGGCAACTTTGATCTTTGGACAAAAGGACGACCATTAAAGCATCCTATACTCAATGACCGTTTACCGAAGGCAACCAAGTGAGAGTGTACCCTAGGAGTGCGCATGTGCGAGTGATTCAATTTTAGATTATTTATCTTTGCACATTTAGGGTTTTCTAACTGTTTTAAAATTAGTCATACATTCTTGTCATGCATCCTAATATCATACATCTAACAGTTAAATATTTGCGGAATTTAAAGTGCGGAAATTAAACTATGCTATTACAAGGCTTCGGGTATTTACATAGCCAAAAACAAACCCTTTGAAATTAAAGCGATAAATGTAAATAAACGTCCTAATTAAACTATTACAGACTGTAGGCAGTTACATCAATATAATAAATAATAAAAATAAAGCGCGCGAGAAAAATTAAAATCGGGAAGAAAATAGGGTTTTGACCCTTCTAACCTAATTAAAAGAAAACTTGTTTTTGTTGTTTTTAATATTTTTCTAAAGAAAAGAATTTAGGTTTTAAAACTAAATATACAACTAATTAGTGAAAATAATAAAATGACCTATTTTGGTTTTTTTGTGTGGTTATTTTAAGAAAAAGAAAATGTAATTAACTTAGAAATAAAACCTATTTGTTCTAATTAGTTTTAATTAAAAAAATAAATTAAAGTTATCTAAATTAATAAACCTAATTAAATTAATAAATTTATTGATAAAAAATATACCTAAATCTAATTGGTGAAAAATAATATTTTTGTGATTTTTTTTATAAAAGAAAATAATTATTTGTGTTAGTAAATAAAATAAATAAATTAAATAAAACAAATAAAATAATAATAAAGAAAGAAATTGGGCCTGAGCAAAAAATAGGGGTGTAAGAATCAGAATTCTGGGCCCAAAAACAACGAGGTCCGTTTGACTTTGTGAATCCAGTGCGTTGCTTTAACTGAGGCTTCATGGTGCTCCTCCATTGCTAGCTCTTGGATCTGGATCTCAAACCACTTGGCTGGATTATGAGGACGTATGGTGGATCCTGGCTTTACATACGCATGTGATTGCCTGAAAGAAAATAATATTGAGAAAAGTGGGGGACCTGGGATTCGAACCCAGGTCCTGATGCATTTTGCAACCACTTCACTACCACTGCGCCATATGCTTCTGTTTGTACATATAATGAATAATAATAATAATATATAAAAAACAAGAATTAGTGGTGGATGACAAAAAACGTGCGCCAGAGTTTGAATGCTTCAATAGGAATGTGACACGCAGATCATCCCTGACCTTGTTCCGTTGGTAAAAGTGGAACACTTTTATCTACGGACGTTTGTCCGTCGCTATAGCCCCTGTCATTCTTAAAATCAAATACAAACATGATAAATAGAAACCAAAGTCGTGGTTAGATTCATCTGGACCTGCTGAGTTTATTGGTGGCCCTTTCATGGCCCAATTTTTCCTGGATTCAAAAACCCCAAAGCGAGCTATGAAACCCTAACAATGGCACATTCCAATACAGGCCATATAAATGAAATTAAACAACACAGAAAGCTTGTATATGTCTTAAGGATCACGAATATACCATATTTCATGCTATCAATGCCTAAATCATGGAATTCGATTTCAAGAAAAGTTAGGTATCGTGACTGACTTACAGCGCAATATAGGACTTGAAAATGCTTGCTCTTGATTGTTTTGGCTTGCTGAGAATCCCAGGAATCGATTGAGATAGCTGGAAGGCCTTGAGGATACCTGGAAACAGGAATTCATGTTTACACTTTTTCTTGTTTTTTCAAGTTTTTGTTTCTGACCATACGCCTCCTTCTCACCTAGCTTTGGGTCTGCACGCCCTCTATATGTATTGAGGAATAGATTAGGGTTGATAACTGATCTCAATCTTCCTCCATCAATGAATTGGATCTTGATTTGATACACCTTAAAAATCTTTCCAAAAATGGCCTAATTCAATCTTTTTGTACACACCATGACTTGATACGAATTTGAATACTTGCTAGCTGTAATTTAAAACCTGAAACAAGCGCAAAATCTTGTGTTTTCAATGTTTTGGATTTTATATGATATATTTTGATTAAAATTGATTTAAATCAAATCAAAATCAAAATAAATAATAAAAACATGATAATGACAAGTGGCAAGGGATAGAGCTCGTGGACTATGTTTCCAACTCAAAACAAGTGAAAAAGATTGGGCCCATTTGGCAAAAATTTAAGTTTTAGGCATAGTTGACTTTTGACAATTTTACAAAAAGGGTCAACTTCACCAATGCATAACTTCCTCAATTTTGACTCTTTGGAGGTGTTCTTGGACTTTTTAGAAATCTTGAGATGTCCTCTAATCAAACCTTTTGGTCTCATCTCAATTTTATATTCCATTATCATGTATGAAGCTTTGACAAAAAAGGTGTTTTTGTTGACTTTTCAAAATGACCTATAATGTCCAAATTCATAACTTCTTGTGAGTGCATATTTTGAACTTGGGAGATGAAGATGGATTGTAGGGAATTTCATCCTCTTCAAAATGAGATTTGGATGGGTCATTTATCATAAATTATGATAAAGTTATGCTTGGTCAAAGTTGAGTTGACTTTTCCTACAAAACCCTAATTTAGCAACTTTTGAGTCTTGATGAATTATGAGCAATCCTTGATGAATCATGATCAACCCTTGATCAAATGATGAAATATCCTTCAAAATGAGAATGTTGACTAAAAATCTTGAAGTTTGACTGTATGTGGGCCACAATTGACTTTTGCCCTAACACAATCGATTTTCAGGCCTTTGAGCAATTGACTGAACAAACTTTCTCTGCAAGGCTTGAAACTTGACATGGATGATCTTGAGAACATATTAGGACAATGTTGAGAATTTGGGATCACTTGGACTCAAGTATCTTGATGCAACATGAAACCCTAATTTGAGGTAGACTACCTTAGGAGAGGGCTTGTCTGGCCAACCCTTGGACTACCTTGAGAAACTTGAGGATCTTTCTTGAAATGTTTTGAGAAATATGGGAGGGAAAATGTTGGCGTACAACAACAGGGTTGACTGATACTTATTAGGTTTTTTCTAGCCATTTTACAAACAACACATTATCTAGACTTGGTTGTCCAACATACTCCACCTTTCCCACACCTTTTATTTCACTCTTTGACCCATCTCTAAATGTGACATAGCTGGTGGAACGTGGTTTGATGCCCACTAGAAATATCTTAACTCCAGTCATGTATCTTAAGCAGCCACTACCAAAATACTAATCTTCTATTGTTGAAGCTTTGATAGAAGTGTATGCTACGAGTCCGTATGAATCATGGTGAAAGGTTCCTCTTGAATTCGCCTTATAGTTATCATATTTTCTTCTGTAAGGGAGTCTATGGACGGGATATCCATATAGTTTATAGCACGAGGACTTTAAATGTCCAAGCTCTCCATAGTAGTGACATCTCTATGGCTAATACATGGGACTATGATATCTTCCCTGATAGATAAGTGCTCTTCTTTTTCCGCCTCCAATTGAGTAATGACAAACTTTTGTGTCAATAATTTATGACATAGTCTTTCATTTTTTAGGCACAACTCTGAGTATCCAGCAGCCAATTCACTAACAGTGAGCTCTCCAACATATGATTCTTTATTAGATCCATAAATTCCAGTCAAGGCAGTCACCGACTTAGCTAAATCTTCCTCATACTCACTTTATGATTCTCCATTAGACCATGACACGAATAAATTATTTCCTTGCTTCTTAAGATAGGTGGAACATTCAATTCTTATGTGTCCATATCCCTCACATTCATGGCATTGTACACCTTTCCCTTGGTTTAGATTCTCTTCAAATCTTGACTTCCTGCCCATGTCCTGGTTTTTGTTGATGTCGTAAGACATGTTCTTAGCACCCATCTCAGACTTCCTCAACGCCCTACTAAACTGTCTTCCCAGTAGAACAAGTTCCTCAGATATTCCTTCTGAGTTCATGTTTCCTTTATCCTCCAAGTCTTCAGCACTAGAAGTAAAAGCTATGCTCTTCTTCTTTTCAGATTTTTTGTTGATAGCATACTCAAAAGTCATGAGTGAACTCACAAATTCATTTATTGTCATCATGCTCAAGTCTTGGGATTCTTCAATAACAATCACCTTCATGTCAAATCTCTTGGGAAGAGATCTAAGCATCTTCCTGGCCAGTTTATCCTCTAATATCTTCTCTCCCAGATCTTCTGAGTCATTTGCAATATCTAGAACAGTCATGTGAAAGTCCTAGATACTTTCATCCTCATTCATCTTTAAGTTCTCAAATTTTGAGGAGATAAGCTGAAGCTTTGCCAATTTAACCTTAGGATTTCCTTCATGAACTTTCTTCAGGGTCTCCCGTGCAACTTTTGCATGTTTACAATTCTTTATCAGCTTGAAAATATTTTTATCAACTTCGTTGAATATGGAATTCAGTGCTTTGGAGTTTCCTTGAGATAATGCCTCATCATTATCATCCCAATCTTCTTCAGGCTTCAGCATATCAGTGGCTTTCCATGCTGCATCTACAACCTTCAGTGGATCCCAACTTTTGACAATGTTTCTCCAAGCCTTGTCACCCAAGGACTTTATAAAGGTTTCCATACGAGGTTTCCAACTATCATAGTTGGTACCATCCAAAATTGGTATTTTAACCACAGTTCTTCCATCCTTGTCCATTGTACCACAAAGTATTTTCCTTGAATCTCACCTAGAGTCAGAGCAGGATGCCTACTCTGATACCAATTGAAATTTTGGCTATCAGATTCCAGATTTTCTAAGAGATGTTGAGACACCAGACCCGACTTCACACACAACATCAAGATGTATAAACAAAAATAATAGTGCTGAAAGTAAATAACACATGGTATGTTTACCCAGTTCAGAATAACTTTCCTACTTTAGGGGATACCAAGCCAGGGACGAAATCAACTAGACAGTATCAATTTGCAGACCTTACAACAAACCTCCAGTTTACAGTCTACGCACTTAATCACTACCATTTTCTTAACTTATATCTAAGACACACCTAGGTATGAGGCCCTCCTCAAATCCCTCTTCAATTACACTCAGTAATTGGAGAAAACTCTAAACACAAGTAGAGAACAAAATCAACCGGAAGCTATACTTTCAAAACACACAAGACTCAATGCTTAAAATCTTATGAGAATTGACAAAAAAAATGTTTTCAATGCTTAAAAGCTTATGAATATCTCATGGGAAAGTTAGAACCCAACACAAATAAGGATTCTAAAACCCTAACACAAATACATCTGTAAGTTCCACCTAATACTAGGTATACACCAGTCTATTTATAACTTTATTCTAGACTGGGTTGGGCTTCAAAACCACAGCAGTGAGGCTGCACAAAGTCTGCAAAAACTCCTCCAAGAAAATAGGCCTTCAATCATTAGTTTCCTAAAATGTCTCCATATTTAGAAACTAATCAAATCTTAGAAACCCAATCACCAAATACACTGATTAGTTAATCTTGGACGCCACATAAGCTAACTGAATATTCCCTGAATATCTAATAGCTAAAAAATCAGTTGATCTACATTGTTAGCTTGCTGCAGACACGATGTCCTATCACCTTGTTAGGATATCTTACTCGACATCTTAAAACAGAATGCTGGAACATCTTATTCATAATGTTGCTGCTAACACAGTTTTACCAAAATGTATGCCAACCATAAATTCAGAGAAATACCAAATAGAATTAATTTAGTTTGAAAAATAAATTATAACATTATTATAATTATTTAAATCAACTTTCTAAACATTAGTGCTTAATACAGTAAGCACTTTATATAAATTTACGTTGAGCTATTAGTTAACATCTTATAATAAAAAGTGGATAGTATGTTTCAACTAATGATTGTTGTAATATGAGCCCTTCACCTAAAAAATCAAAGTATCAATTTTTATAAATCTTCTAATCTAACTAACTTATGTATAGTTAAATTCCATATTTTTTAAACTACAGATTGAAGCAGGAGGATTTTTCTTAGACTTTATAATAAACTTGAATGGAGAAATAAACATCAAAGTCCGGATTTTTTAACCTTTGATTTGACTTGTTTCATATAGTGTTTTGAATATTTGGTGTGTCCAGAGATTAAAATTTGAATTCTAAGAGTATTTTTGACATTCAATGTAATGATTAATGTCCTATAAAAAATACAAAAGATAGACTTAATTGAATTATTTAGGGGGTTTCTCTTCCCGCCCTTACTGGTGAAGAGCCACCCTTTGGAAACCCAAAACTACCCTTCTTAATTTTGGAAGTACATCAATGGGCACACCTATTCCACACCTAAACATGTTCTAAGTGATACACACCCCTATTTTCCTGAAAACTAGTCTAGAAGTGTATCTTCGGACTCACCCCTATAATGATTTTGTTAAATTTCACAATTTAGTGACAAATACGAAAGTGCAATTCCATATTTATCAAGCAGGAATTTGAGAGAAAAAACACCACCTTTCATGTTTGCTTCACTCATGACCATACCATAATTTCTTCTTTAAACCCTACAAAAACCTACTTCCGCACTCAATTAACTTTTCTACTTCAAAATAGCATTTCTTTATTTTTTTTCACCTCAAACGGATAAAAAAAGTTGGAATTTAAGGTAATGTACATGTATTTCCTTCCTCATTACTTCTTATAATTTAGTTTTATGTCTGAAAAAACAAACTTTGCATGTAAATGTATGTTTGGATTATTGTTGAATGTTATAGCGAACTGTATTTCCTGATTAGTTCAACACTGAATTTGGTCAGTTTTTTTCTTGTTATGACTGGCCTTAGATATGGTGCACCTTGATGTTGTTCCCTGAGATATTGTGTCTATGGATGTAAAACTAGATGATGTCAAGGTAGATGTTAGTAAAAAAAATTACAAATGAACTAGAGTTTGTTGTTCATGAACATATGCTCCAATGGATCCGCATGGAGGCTGCCAAATTGGGGTTTGGCGTTGTAAGCGAGAGGTCAGATAATGGTTTTGGTAGAAGACAGGAATTTATGACACTGAGATGCGAAAGAAGTGGCAAGTACACAAATCTTATCCAGAAGTTGAAACGAGGTGACACCGCTTCGAGGAGATGTGAATGTCCTTTTAAGTTGCGTGGGTACCTTATGACAAATAATAAATGGAGATTTAATGTGATTTGTGGTATACATAATCATGACATGTGTTAAAAAGTTAGTCGATCATCCCATTGCACGTCGTCTTAATCCCGAAGAAAATGAACTTGTTAATGACATGTCATTGAATATGGTGCAAGCCAAAAACATACTTGCAACTTTGAAATGGAAAAGACCTAAAAATGTCTCAAATATCAAGCAAGTATACAATGTCCGTGCCCGAAACAACAAGGTGATAATAAGTCCAAGAACTAAAATGCAACCATTTTTAAAGCTTTTGGATGATAACCATTATGTATCTAGGTACAGAGTGTGTGAGGATGGAGAAATCGTTTGAGATATACTTTGGAATCATCTTGATTCCATCAAGTTGTTCAACATATTTCCAACCATGATCATTATTGATTCAACATATAAGACCAACAAGTACATGCTTCCACAAAAATGTTGGAAATCACCTGGAATGTTATAATAAATTCTTCCATGAGAGAATCTTATGTCGAACATGTAGTACATTTCAGAAGTTGTGTGTGAGAAATATCCTAGTTTCTTGAAAAATGTTGAAAGTACAATTCTAGACCGGGTGAATGAGAAAATAGTTTGTGCTTGGACCGATCATGTTATACACTTTAGAGATACAATAAATAATAGAGTTGACTATGCTCATGCTACATTGAAGAATTGATTGGAAAATAGTTGATAAGTGCCAAAATGTAGTTATTTTGTATATAGTTTTGTGGCACTTATTGACTCTTGTTTGTTAATATTTGTTGAATAAATCCCAAATTTTGTGTAAATTAGTGTTTTTGTGTACAAAGTGTATCATTTGAGAGTTTTGTGTCTATATTGTAGGAATTCGTGTATGTTTGGAGCATTGAGGAATAAAATACCAGATCGCAGCTCCAAAGATGCAAGATTGATCAAATAAAAGCGTTACAAAATTAGAGACAACAATCTTTATTCACAGTTTATGGGCAATATATCTCAAGCAAGATTAAGTTTTATTTATCACGAAGCCAAACGAGCAGAGAATGTGGGTTCTAATAGTTCAAAGTATAACTGTACACTTAGGAAGACGTACGATCTTCCATGTGATTGTTTAATTTCAAATAAGATGAAACTTGATAGACCCATTCGAATGGATGAGGTTTACACCCACTAGAAAAAGTTTTGATTTGATGATGATGTTATGATGAAGGATGGAAAATCAAATATATCTATCATGACCAAATGGGAAGTGATTCAAGAGAGATTTTTGAAACCTAATGACGACATGAAACTGCATATCAAAGAGCAACTGAGGAATATTTCCTATCCAGAGACCATAGATTTGAAACCATCATCAAAAAAAGGTTAAACCAACATAGAGTGATAATTCAATGATCCTGTCTATGTCCTATTTCAAACTTGTTAACAAAAAAATTTCAGATTCTCTAACTTCAAATCTCAAAAAGTGTTTTTAAATGTGCCCACATTATCAAATAATCTCCTTCACTACCTTTACAAAAAATGATATACATTAAAGAGGTGTCAATTTTTATGCATAAATACATTGAATGGGCTATAGATTTTAAGGGTGGTATAAATGCGGTTATGGTGCTATTTTAGATTTAATCGGCAAAGAAGCAAAGAATCATATACTTTCCCATCAACAACTTCTAAAAGAGTTGAAGGCGCATAAGGAATCACACACAACGTTGTATAGGAAAAATGAACATTTCCATGCAATTCATGAATCTCTTATTTCTTGTGTTAGTGAGCCGACATTGGAGACCATTTCCGACGCATTCCATTTTCTAAATTTTTTGCTAGCATGGGTTAATTCACATTTTTGAATACACCCTTATTTAAGTTAACGAAACATGATAAATTTGGAATATCCTATGAGACATGATTGAGTTTCTAAGGTCCATATTGATCTAAAAGTTGTATAAATATGGGCGGCCCTCATATTTTTAGAAAAATGACACGCAAAATGTCTCAATATTTATATCTTGTTTTTGCATGATTCAATGGAGAGAGACACCATTGTTGTACCCCAAAATTTGCCCTCTCATTTCATCAACATTTTCTCATCACAAGACTCTTGGAACTCAAGATCAAGTTAGGGTTTGCTCTGCTCAAGACCCCTCCTTGCACTGTTGACCCAAATTAGGGTTTGAGTTTGCACAAGGATGTTTTGACCTAAAAAGCCCAAAGTGACTTTCATGCTTCATGTTGTACTTACAAGTTTATCCATACCAAGTTTCAAGCCTTGATTCCAATCTTTGCCCAATCAATTGGACAGTTGACCTAGAAATCAGCTGTATTGGGGAAAAAGTCAAATGTGGCCAATTGACAGTCAAACCTCATGATTTTTGACCCACATCAACATTATGAACTCATATAAATCATTTGATCAAGTTTGGATCACAACTCCCCAAGAAATTTGATCAGATCACCAAAAGGGCAAAATGGTCATTTTTAGGGTTTTGACTGCACAAAGGTAATTTTTGACTGTTTGACCTAACCAATGGCAAAACAAGCTCATATATGGACTTAAGGACTCAATGTAATTGTCTTGACCCATTCAACAAGTTCAAAATATCTCAAGTGCATAGGATTGACAGATGAATTTTTCAGTCAACTAATCAAAATTTGACTGTATACTGAAAAGTCAAACTTTGACTTTTTGGTCAAAATCAAGTGCCAAGATTCATTTTTCATCAATACATGTCAAATTATGAAACTTGTTCATCAAGAAACCCAAAATTGCAAATTAGGGTTTTAAAATGAAAAAATTCATAACTTAGAAATTTTCTAAGTTATGAAATTTTCTTATTTTTTCCTAACTTTGCCCCATTTTTTCAACAATATGCAAATGGATTCAAATGAAACTTGAAACATGAAAGTTGTAGTCCATTACAAAATCTACAACTTTGATTCACAAAGTTTTCTCAAAGGAAGCTTGTATCTCAAGTTAGGATTTTTGGAACAAGGGTGCAAAACACTTTTAACTTAGAAGAAATTTGACCTATTCTAGGCAGGATTTTTGTCCAACTTCTTGGCCATTTTTCACATGGTTCCACTTGGAGTTTCAATTTGCATTATAAATATGGATTGTATTACACATTCCAAGCTTTCCAAATTGTCCAAGAACTTCTCAAACACCCTTGTGGTTAGAGAGAATCGAATTTGCAAAGTTGGCCAAAACTCACTTTTGTTCATGACCAATATATGTTCATAGCAAATGGCATTTTCAAATCAGCTTGGTTTGTGCTAGCTTGCAGGCCTCTAAACCCTTTTACACTCCTTAATTGAATGCAAATCCACTGAGCTAATGCATTATTTTGTTTATTTGGACATTGCACACAAAACTAATCCCTAACTAGAAAAAGCAAAGTTCCCATTTTTGGCTTAATGTCACTTTATGTCAAAAGTGAATCCTTGAGGCATGGGGCCAGATCTTTGAGGCCAGATAGAGTCCACAAATTACAAGTCTCAAGGGCAAGATATGCAGCATACATTAGGGGTGGTGCAGGCCTGCATGGTGAACTTACACTTCTTTTCTTCACTTTGAAGAAACATTGCAAAAACACTCCAACTTCCACTTCCTGTCAACACAGCCAAGAACAAACCTTGTAAACATTTTCCATACATCAAGCCAAGCCTAAAACACGATTGAACCATCCCTCATACCTCCCAAAACACAAAAACACTGTTTTGCTGCAAAAACAGGGCATCCCTGCAGATTGAGTTGCACAACTCAACTCACTCGTGCGTTTTGGCCAAAGCAAGTTCAAACACACTCCATATCATCCACCTAAACTATTCCAAGCCCCAAACACAAGCTGTAACACCTCTAACCTCACTTGCCATTTTCACTTTTCAGTTTTACAGGTGGACTTCTATAGCACGATACAGGCTGATTCAAAGCAAGCCAGGTATTGAGGAAGCTTCCTTGGACTTCAGGCAAGCTATACAGAAGCTCAAACTCCATTGAAGTTGGCCACATTGTTGTACACGATTCAAGCTAAAACAGGTAAAATCATGGACTTCTATCTCTCAATCTAGGAAGAGTTAAGCTTAGGTTTGTGAATGAAACATGTCCTACTCATAGCCCTGAAGCCATACATGTGGTCACTTTTCATTTATGTTAAGCATGCTGTGAGAATTTTAGCCATGAACATGATGAAAAAATTAGGTTAAAATTTAGGGCCAGAGAAATTCTCTCTGGCCTTTGAGAGTTAATCCAAGTTTTTTACATATTTGAATTCGTCTTTTGATGCTCTACAATGTTTGTGTTATGAGTTTTGGCTAAAAATCAAGGAATCAGGAGATGGTAGTTGTACAAGGAAATGCGCGTTTTTTGATTCAAAAGGTTGCTGGAGGTTGAAGACAGAGTTGGCTTGGACTGGGCCTGAGTCAGCTTGCTTTTTGCACCCCTTTTTTCCATTTGCACCCCCCTGGCCCATTATGTGAAATATTTGATATTTTTGCATTTTTCCTTTTGATTCTGACTTTATATTTTTTGCTCAAACATAAAAAATACTAAAAATATTTTTTCACATTTTTTTTACATTTATTTGGTATTTATTTGTTTTATTAAGTATATGTATGCAAATAAATATATTTCCTTTTCATTTTAAAACCCTAAAAATAATACAAAAAAATATTTATTATTTTTTATTTACATTTTGAAAACATTTTCTAAAATATACATTTTTGTAAATAATTAATATTTTTATTTTTGTTCATATTTAGCATATATATATATATATATATATATATATATATATATATATATATAGTATATATATATATATATATTATATATATATATATATATATATATATTATATATATATATATATATATATATATATATATAGTATATAATATATATATATATATATATATATATATATATATATATATATATATATATATATATATATATATAATATATATATATATATATATATATATATATATTATATATATTATATATATTTATATATATATATATATATATATATATATATATATAATATATATATATATATATATTATATATATATATATATATATATATATATATATATATATATATATTATATATATATATATTTATATATATATATATATATATATATATATATATATATATTTCATTTTATTAGATAATTATGACAAAAAATATAGAAATAATACATTTTCATTTTTTTATTTAATATTTGACATCAAAAATACTTTTTACAATATACTTTTTATTTTCTTGTATAAATTAATATATATTGTACATAGTTAATAAATAATACTATTTATTCAAAAACTAGGGTTTTGCCCTAAACAACAAAAATAACCAAAAAAATGACTTTTTTTATTTTGTTTATACTTCAAACATGAAAACCTTTTTCACATACATAAACAAATCTTTTTTGCATAATACATTGCATTTTGATATTTGTTTAATTGTATTTATTTAAATGCCAAATATTAATTTGTATATTCGATATGGTTGTAATAATTTTAGCATTTATTTCCTTGTCAAATATCCTCCAATTCAAACTTGTATCCCCATCCCCATAATCATGTTGTAATAATTTAGGACTTTAAATTCTCGCACATTTAAAAGTTTCCAAATTATGCCATGATAGACCTAGGGTTTGTATGCAAAATCAATCAACAAATAGCTTGACCTAATTAAAAAGATACATGCATGAAAAATGAACACAGTGCACACTCATACCCCTAGGGTTACATCCACTTGTTGCCTTCAAAAATGGGTCATGTTTGCATGTCAAGTGTCTTTGGCAAAACAAAAACAAATCAAATGATCGTAGTCCCTCGATGACGTTATCTTGTTGCCTAGACAAAATGATCATAGTCCCTCAAGAAAATTGCCAAAATACTTGACACTATTGCATTCATGATCTAAACGATGACCCGCGCCTGTCCCGTTAAACATCCTAACACAAGGTTGTTCACCAAATACAATGGTGAAACAACACTGTTAAAAGGGTTAAAACATGAGAAAGATCTTTGAGAAATTTAGAGTAGATAGCTCTTAGTTACTTGATCAAACTTGCAAAACAATCCTTTCCATTTTTCAAAACACACATCACAACTTCAAAACAAACTTTCAAAAACATTGAAACATCTTTTCAAAAAGACAAACACCCTTGTAAAACATTCAAACAAGAATTGTTACAATGGTTGCCTAGACAAGGCATCTTTTTCAAAACATTTTCAAACACACACACAAAGCACCATTTCAAACAATTGAAAAGCAAAGGCAAGTGATATAAGCAAGTAACTAAGAGTCCATGGATAACCATGGATAGAAAGGATGCTAATACCTTCCCTTTCTATAATCTACTCCCCGAACCCAAGAAAACATCTCAAAGGTTTTTTCTGTGCTTTTTAACCTTTCCTTAGGATAAAATAAAAAGTCGGTGGCGACTCTTGCTAAACCGAACAAGTGCGAATACAAACGCAAAACCTCAAGTCAGTTCTCCCACCGTATCACAACCATCTTAAATTTAGGTTCACATATATAACCCATCTTGTCGATCTAAAATCTACACTAGAGAACCTATCGTGCTACCCAGACAATCAAGAGTTGTGAAGCTTTATTATAGTTCACCCTTGATTGACAACGAAGAGAAGATACAGTTCAATAAGTTTAAGTTGAACACGAATAAAGATTTAACTATTATGTGAAATACATTTCATCGTTACGAAACAAAATATTTGATTGAGGTGGATGAGAAAATTGTGAGATTGACCAAAGATATTCTAAAGATGTTGAAACATTCTCAACCGTCAATTGATATAATGTTAAATTTACGTTAAATGTATTCTATGTAATGTTATATTTTTAATTTATGTCATAACAATAATTGATATTTTTTATAAAATATAGGGGTATGGGGATAAAAATAGGGGTATGAGATAAGATTTTCTCATATTGGACTGGACTCGGGTTAAAGTAGAAGGAAATAACCAAACCCGGTCCAATCGAAAATAGCTACGAATAACAAACCCAACAAAAAACGGTAGGGTATTATTTCCATTACGCATTCTCATTATCATTCTGGTTCGTCATTCCTTAGCGTTTTTTTTGTTGAAACCAATCGAAGAAGAAGAAGATGGGGAAAAACATCGTGCCGGTGAAATCCGTTGTGTACGCTCTTTCTCCTTTCCAGCAGAAAATCATGAGCGGTTTGTGGAAGGATTTGCCAACCAAAATTCATCACAAGGTCTCCGAAAATTGGATTAGCGCTCTTCTCTTGGTTACTCCCGTCGTCGGCACCTACTCGTAATTTTCTTCATCTCTCTTTATTATTTATCGGATCTTAATTATTTTGCGGCTTTGAATGCTTTGGATCTTGATTATTTTCTAGGGTTTTGCCAGATCCTGATTTAGTTTTATTTTCTTTTAGATTAAAAATGTTATGTTATTGTTTGTTTGTTGAGTCTGGTTGTGGCTTGTATTTATTTTCTGATCTTAGGATTGAATTGCTAGGAGAGCGGAGAAAATATATTTGAATGAACACTGAATTGAACAGTATTGTATGGAGTGGTTCCTATGTGTTTGTTGTTGCTTCCTTGATGTCTCTGTAGCACGCATGTGAATACATTTAATTTATTCGTTTTTTTCAAATTATTACTGGTGTCGACCTGATCAGTGTCGAGTTTCTGGTATCCGGGCTTCATATTTTGATACCTCTTGTAATTTTGATGTCGAACTGCATGTTATGATTCTGTTTGGAGTATTTTTGGGATTGTAAGTGGAAATATGCTGATCATAAAATGATATCCAATAGAAATCATATTCAAACACATTGTAATATATGTCATTATCATGAGTCTCAAAATGCATCCAAAAGGTTCTTGTATAGTCTAAAAGGTGCCTGAAATTTCTTGTATAGCCTTTAATTTTTTACAGTGTGAAAGAAATTGGAGCACATGCTCCTTAAATTTTTTGAAGAGAAACAGAATAGATCCAAAAAGGGTAGAGGCTTTGGTTATGTGGAATTTCACCTTTGATGTTTGTCTGGGAATAGGTAAATGTGATAGCAGGGTCAGAATTGTGGGACATGCGTTAATGGTGATGTAAGTGCCCATTTGTTAATAAAAGGGTTCTTGTTATGAATAAGTTAAGTTGTTGCAATCCGGTGGTAAGTTAAGTTAACTAAGCAATTGGGCTTCAGTGGTAAAGGAACTCCTGCTAAGGACGCAATCCGGGGAATACCGGGTTTGATTCCTAGGTGGGAACAAAAACTTGGCCAGTGCCTGTATCTCTCGGCACGAGCTCTGGACTACTAGGGCCCCATTCCCCTGCGAACCAGAGTGGGAAAGCAAAAAAAAAGTTGTTGCGTAACAAGCCAAATTTGATAGCCATATTTTTTCTCTTTTGTCTACAAGGAATTAGTGATATAATATTACATGGTCATTGGATAGTGAATAATACTAATCAGTTGTGTTGAGTCGAGACTTATTTTTGTATCATACTAAATGACGCCCTTTGTGCACTTTAACATTGGTTGACTGAAATATTAATAGGGAAAATGATATATTTTCACATAGTCATGAGAAATATTGATTATTTTTTTACTGTGACCATGCACATACCTGTTCATCCACGTCCATGCTCATGTCCGTACCCATTTTGTGGGTTTTTATCCTGTCTGTTGTTTTTTTTTTTTTGCGGGTACCCACTGGGTAAGGGCTTGATTGTCATCCCTATTTGTATGTTTAATCTATCTCAATATGAATGCAGGTATGCTATGCACTTTGTGGAACAAGAGAAGCTGCACCACAGGTACTGAGCTCATGCGAGGGGGATAAATTGGATAGTATTCAAGTTTGTTGTTCTTACTTTTGTTCAGCTTGTCAATAATGTGACATTGGTGAAACTAGCTCCTGCCCTTTGGTTGAGACATTTGAGATTTTGCTGTTTCAACTATAATGGATTTTATTGATAGTTTTCTTCGTCTTATCTTCGTGTTCCAAAGATAATCTATATATACTGTCAATAAGATTATGATGTGTGCCAAAATAAATTGAGTATGTGATGATTTTATTTAATGTTACAATCACTCTCAAATTACAACTATTTTTTATTAGTTTTTTTAATTATGCATCTCTACCACTAAAACAAAATTAGTGTGATTCTTTCAATACGTAAACCATGATAACATATGCAGTATTTAATTGAATTTTGTATAAAATGATCTCATTTATTAAATGAATGTCCATCACCAATTGGTTTTTTAATTAATGTGATGAAAGAAAGTGATGTAGGAAAAGAAGTAAGAAAAAAGAGATAAAAGAAAAAAAATTTAACTGTTTGACAAATTTTTAACTGTTTGACTGCAAAGTTGGTAGTTAGTTTTTCCATTTCACTATATCTCATAATTAAGGTTGTTCAAATGACGCATCAATCTGAACCATTGAGGGACACCTTGGTGGTGCAAAGTCTTCAAACTGCACCTCCTAGTTCTGCCTATCAAGTTCGTCAAGACTCTGTTTAAAGTTATGTTTGGAATCGCATAGGTTTAACAAAATTATGATATCAGTATGACTTCGTTGAAGTTACAGTGCAAAATTATGGTAGCTTAATATGATTGCCACATACACAGAACTAAAGTTTGTATTTAGTGATATTACTTGTTCAACATCGATTGAATCATAAGCTATGTTGAGTTCAATGCCACTATTGAACGGGTTCAAAAAAATTAGTTTTCTAAATACAAATGTTATTATATCAATTAGATTAGAGGTTTAAATTATAATACCTTGCTACCGCGACTTTTTAAATATTGCAATGCAATGTGGCAATTAGCATGCTTGGTTGTTTTAGAATAATACATATCTACTAGTTTTATGTGTCTAGTCAGTTATCCCATTTTAATTTAAAAAAAATATTTTTGTGATTAATTCATATATGAAAGAAAGTCTACATATTTCATTATGTGTACATCGGTGCTAACCAAATCTTATTTTATAATTTAAAAAAAAAAATGAAAGAAAGTCTACATATTTCATTATGTGTACATCGGTGCTAACCAAATCTTATTTTATAATTTAAAAAAAATAAAACTTAAACCTTATTTTATTGGTTAATGTTTTTTCTTCTATTGACAATTTCAAATAAATAACTATTTCAATCGATAGGTCTACGGTAATGCAGTTTTGAGACATTGTCCGTTTTAAATGCGAGAATCCTTACCACTTTGTTTTAAAGGCGGTTTGATAGATTGAAATGTAATTATGTGTAATGTATATAAATTACTTTTAAACTTGATTTCCAAACAATACAATAACCAAATACATATTTGAAAACCCATTTATAAATTAAAAGGTAAACCAAAGGGGGACATGTCTACTTGGTCATACATTCCATTCGTAATTGTTTCACTTGCGGCATGATTTTGTGCACTGCCTAATGACATATACTGTTTGAAAAAAAATCCTTCAAAATAAAGTATACGCAGACATTATTTTGATAAATATGTAATGTAAAGCCTAGTTATACTTCTTATTATTGGGTTGACCAGTATACTGTAATACACTATACTGTAGCATTAGTGATCTATGGAGGGAAATTCGAGTTTAACACCATTACTAGAGAACCAGAATCATAATCCGAACTCTTTTAACTCAGTCACAACAACTTTCTTATCCAAGCTACCTGATAAGGTTCATTCTTTGGTCATCCACACTGACTCTTCCTTTCACTTTGATCCTCATTCCTCCACATCCACCACCTTAAGCCAAGGTCTCATTCTCTCTCTTTTTCTCATCCGAATGTTAAAGAATACTATGAAAAATACTGAATTTTTAGTGACTCGTCATTTATAGGAGAGAAAGAATACTATGAAAGACAATTTGCTACTCTAAAATCCTTTGAAGAAGTTGACTCGTTAGTAATGTGGGAATCCGTTGAGGCAGAAGATATAGAAAAACAGGCTCAACATGAACGCGCGATGAAGATTTCTAACTATGCAAATATAATTTTATTGGCATTGAAGGTGATATAGAAATTAGATCTTTATGTTAAATTTTCAATCAAGTTTTAAGAATTTTTTTCTGACCATACATATGTAGATTTATGTGACAGTAAGGACTGGTTCTATGGCTATTGCTGCTTCAACATTGGATTCTCTGCTTGATTTCATGGCTGGTGGCATACTTTGGTTCACTCATCTCTCAATGAAGAACATAAATATGTATAAATATCCTATTGGAAAGTTGAGAATGCAGCCGGTGGGAATCATCATCTTTGCAGCTGTCATGGCTACACTTGGTGTGTCCAAATCACTTTATCTATATTACTTCCCTTCAAACATATCGCACAGACACCTCTACACCTCTAGTAGTAGACGTGTTGCAGTGTCTAACACGCGTCGGAAAAGTCAGACAAGTGTCCTGTCAAAAAATAATTTTTTCTTAGATTTCGTGTCAGAACTCTCGTATGACACTCATAAAACACGTGTGTGAGACAATTGTTTCATAAAAATGTTCTTTTCTTTGTAGATGACATCTTAAGACCATTTTGATACAGGCTTTCAGGTGTTAATGACTGCAGTAGAACAACTGATAGAAAACAATCCTTCTGAGAAGATGTCTTATGATCAACTACTATGGTTATACTCTATCATGATATTTGCAACAGCGGTGAAGCTTGCACTTTGGTTTTACTGCAGAACCTCAGGAAACAAGATTGTGCTTACTTATGCAGATGTATAGTAGCCTTATTTATCGATAAATTGCTCTTGAATTAAAATAATCTCAGTTGCCATCTCTCACCGATGCTAATTACTTGCAGGATCATCACTTTGATGTTGTAACGAATGTGGTTGGACTCGTTGCAGCAGTTCTTGGCGATAAATTTTACTGGTGGATTGATTCTATCGGCGCTATTCTACTTGCAATCTACACTATTTTAAATTGGTCTGGCACTGTTATGGAAAACGCAGGTAGAAAGAAGAATATAATTTTTGTTATATGCAAACAATGTGGCGAATAAATATTGATTTATGATACATTTTTTTCTAATGCAGTTTCGCTAGTGGGAAAATCTGCACCTCCTGAAGTTCTTCAGAAGCTGACATATCTTGTCGTAAAGCACTCTCTAATTAAGCGTGTAGATACTGTTCGCGCTTACTCGTTCGGAGTTCTATACTTTGTCGAGGTATGTAGTGCTACTAGACCATCATAGTTCGAGTCTGAGTTGAGTTTCCTATTTCTATAGCATTCGATGACAAAGATAAGATGTTTTATTCCGCGATTTTGGTTAATTTGACAAACAGGTTGACATTGAACTGCCTGAGGATTTACCATTGAAAGAAGCACATATCATTGGAGAGAGTCTGCAAATAAAGCTTGAGAGACTTCCGGAAGTTGAGCGAGCGTTTGTTCATGTAGACTTCGAATGCGAGCATAAACCAGAGCACTGGGTTCTTAGTAAACTACCAGATAGTTAACCATAAGTACAATGTGATTTGAGTTTGAAATCTATGTGTGAGTGTGACAAGTGTGAATTTCTATACCTTCAATTTCATTTATGGTTTTTTCATTAAGAAATGAAGATTAGCATGAAGTGTTAAAGTTCTATTCATATATGAAAGGAAAGTCAGGCTATCTGCATCTATATGTCAAAAAATTCACATGATATTTTGCAATGTGATCTTGTTTACGGTTGCAAACATTCTTGCCAACTTTCTCATAAAAACGTGTTCATGTTTCGAGCAAATCTCAATCCTAACACTTTTAACTTGTTTTGTGCTAGATAATTCCCCAATTAATATGTGCTTTGGTTCTAACTTGTTGGCTCATATTTTTTTAAAAACACGCGCACATACACTTGTGTTTTCGGTTAATTTGATAAGTTGGTTATGACTATTGTTAACTCAACAAGTTAAATTAAATGTAGGATGTTGTAATTTTATTTGAAAATCAATTTCATCTACACATTTTACAACATTATGTGAGGTTCAATTATTTTCACATGACCAACATACATTTGATAAAATAGAAGGTTGCATGTGATGACAAGTAGAAAGATATATAGTGTACACATGGTGTGCTGTATACTTTGCAAAGAATATTTGTTATAATGCATGTCTTGCAAAGAATACTTGTTATGGTGCATGTCTTGCAAAGGACACTTGGTCATTTGCATGAAAGACAAAAGACAAGTGTCTTTATGCATGTAAGACACCTTTGACTTGCTTTTCCTATAAATAGAACCATAAACAAAATATTCAAACACACAACTACAAGAGTAGAACAACAAGAAGTAAGAGAGAAAGAGAGTCTTGTTCAAGAGAGAAAAATAATCTTCATAGAGTTTCTTTGTGAGAGAAATAGTGAGCCAATTTGTGAGAGTGTTTCTTGTAAATTGAGAGATACATTGTAGTGAGATCCACTTAAGGGTGAAGTTGTTGTATTTCCATTATTATTATAGTGTAAGTTTAAGAGGCCTAAGGGTTCCGTGGTTTTTTCTTTCTCATATTGAAAAGGTTTTTCACGCTAAAATTCTTTTGTGCCATTGCGCTTATATATTTTTCACGTTTCGTCTAGTGCCTATTTTGAGTTCACGGAGGAGGGAAATTATGGAGGTTATTTTCCAACAGTGGTATCAGAGTATTGTGTGAGCTCTGGGATACTACGGTGTTGTACTTATAATAAAGTTCTTAGTATGCTCTGTGGTTGCAACATTGTTTGATCTTCCACATCATAAAAGAACTGTTATTGTTGGAATTAAATCGTAGTTTTGTGAAGTGTGTCTTGGTAAGCTTTGACTAAGGAAAGAATTGGTATTTAAGCGTGTCAATATTGACCCACCTCTCTTTCCTAGGAATTTTCTAGTTGCATTATTCACAAACTACAATGACTTTTCCGGTGTACGACACTATTTACAAAATTTTCTAGTTGAAGGAATTACTTTCCTGTGTTCTCAAAATGGAGGATTCAATTGTTCATGATAGAGATATGTTCAAGCTGACTGCTGATAATTATACCTATTAGAAGCCAATGATGGATGACCACCTATATTGCAAATATTTTCATGAGCCAATTTCTCAAAAGGATAAGCCAACAGAGAAGAAAGAAAAAGAGTGGAAGCTCCAAAACCGAAAGGCAATTGCCATGATCAGAAAATACATAGATAGAAGTCTATTCGAGCATGTATCAACTTATACCAATGTGTATGAGTTTTGGACCAAACTTGAATCCTTGATTCAAAAGAAGACATCAAGAAACAAAGCCCATTTTGTCAGATGACCGGTAAAATCGGAGTACTCAGATGGCCAAAACATGATCGAGCATTTAAACATCTTTAAAGGTATTGTGAATCAACTCAAGAAAGCTGACATGAAGATAGATGATGAATTGCAAACTCTTCTACTCCTAAGTTCTCTACCTGAGAGTTGAGACACTCTAGTTGTAGCTCCTAAAAAATTATAGTTAATTATTTAATTGATTAATTGTGATTTATGTGGTACAACAGTGTTTTGACGATGATGTATGCGGGATAGTGTCAGGTTTAAGTCGCGTTGAGAATTATTGTAGATTTTAATAGTTTATTGGAAATTATTGAATTTAGGAATAATTATTAGAATTATTAGTAAGTTGGAAAAATAGTAAATAATTATCTAAGTTTTATTTAATTAGATAAAATGAGATAAATTGGTGAAAGAATGATAAGGGTATTATGGTAAAGTTGGAGGAAATAAGTGAGGATAAGACGTGGATAACATATTCAGGGTCCTAGGGGTAAAGAGGACTTAAGGAAAAGTTGGAGTTTGTATTCTCAATTGTTACGATCGGGAAAAATTGAGAGAAACAGAGAACCAGGGGAAAGAAGGAAAAATAGGGCAAGGAGACACAATTGTTAAAGCTTATAGAACCTTTAATCCAAGTTAAGGACGGGGTTCCGACTCTCTAATAAGGGGTATAATAGTAAGTATGTGATTATATGAATGTTAGATTTTTGGTGTAGATTGTGTTTGAAATTGATTGTTGTGATCGATTGGAATTTATGTGATAAATTGATTAGAATTGACATGTATTATTTGGGTTGAGAATTGTAGAATTTGGCATGTTTTATTGTGTTCATAAAACAGAATTTTGGATGAAAAAGGTTGATTTCGCGTAGCTGAAAAATTATTGGTTTTTGGCTCTGTAACAGCGAGGTAATCGGTTACCATTTTGAAGTAACCAGTTACTTCAAAAATTTTTTGAAAATATTGGCTACTGGTTCAGTGAAGTAATCGGTTACCATTCTAAGATAACCAGTTACGTCGTCTAAAAAACGTGTGGCTGAGGCAAAACAGGGGTGAAGTAACCGGTTACCATTCTGAAGTAACCAATTACCTTACTAAAACTGACAGATTTTGTAAACTTGTAAAATCAATAACTTTTGACTCGGGTATCCGTTTGGCACGTCATTTGGACCGCTGGAAAGCTAAAAATATTCTCTATCACTTAAAACGTTGTTTTGGTACAATAGCTAATTGTTTGGATGAAGGCTTATGCTTTTTGTGTGAAGATGGTCTTTTATGTGTAAGACGAATAATGTGGAATGACACGTAGTAATGTTGTGTGATGTTGAATGATTGATGTTGATTGTATACTACATATATAAGATGTTTAGTGGCCTGTATTGGCATGTTGTATTGATGGGTATGAATATCAATACATTGTTGTTGTGCATGTTGGTGTTGCATGCATTCATGGTGTGGGTTTATGTCCTGTTGTTGCAGACTCTAGTCCTATGGTGGGGATCGGGAGTATAGTGAACCAATTTGTTTATAAATTTGTTGCAGACTCTAGTCCTATGGTGGGGATCGGAAGTAGAGTGAACCAATGTTCACAAATGGTACCACATGCATTTAGTCAATGTCAATCATATTTCATATTGGTGAATTGTTGATCTGATGATGATGTTGAGCTCCACAATTGGTATGTGTTGTATGACGAATGTTGATAATTATATATATGCTTGTACTATCATTATGAATGGTAATTAATGGTGTAGAATGTGAAATCTTGCACGATATATTTGTTGTATACTTATTATTATATAACTCATTATATTGTTGTGATATCTCACCCTTCTATTGGAATGATGCTTTTTACGGCATTGCTCAGGTATCAAAGATTAGAGTCGCTACTAGTTGAGGAGGTTTACCTCGTATTGCGTAGATTGAGTCAGTGTCAGCTCTGATATGTAACACTGGGGGGATGAACACTTGCTTGTTTTGCTTAATTGTTATTTTGTTTTGATGAATTATGGAAGTATTGTAAACTCTCTTTTTATTCGATTAAAAATTAGTTTATGATTAGTTGAGAATGTTGAATATCAAACATGATTCATTTTCCACTGCAATGATAAAGTTGAAGTTTGAGAACTATATTAAAAGTGTTATCGGTTCATCCGAAAGTGTGTTATGTATTTGTTACTTATAGTTGAGCAGGTTTTTGATATGTTGAAAGATGTGGCATCCTATTCTTGGTGTTTGATTTAATAATTAATTTACTGATTTATTTAACCATCACGATGGGGAAATTATGGTGTTACATTAGTCGTCACTCTTAGTAACTCTGCTCCAGACGGAAAACTTGCCATAGATTATGTTATAGATTCCTTGATAAATGAAGAGTCGAGATGAAGGGAAAGAGGCTTCAACAACCAGTTCGAAGCCAACATTGTTCATAACAGAGGAATGAGTAAGAATAGTGAAAAAGGAGGTCGTGGGAGATCACAAGCTAGATCCAAGTCTCGCACAAGACTAAGTTGTTATTGTTGTGGCAAACCTGACCATAGAAGACCCGAGTGCAGATTCTTAAAGAGAGATCAACAGGATGGAATAGTCCATCCTGATTTGATAAACACAAAGAAGAATAAGGAATAAGGAACCACAATTGCAATAGCCTCGAACAACGAGAATACTTTCCTTATTGGAGATCACAATTATCTAAATTATGCATTCGATGATTACACTTGGATAGTTGACACATGAGCATCTTTCCACGTTACACCTCATGAAGAATTATTCTCATCGTACCAAAGAGGATATTTTGGTACGGTGAAGATGGGAAACCACGTCACAAGCAAGATTGTTGGAATTGGTGAAGTGATGTTGATCATAAAGAATGTAAATAAGCTCGTGTTGAAAGAAGTATGACATGTACCAGAAATACGTATAAACCTTATCTCAGTAGGAAAGTTGGATGATTTGGGAATGATAAACCAATTTGGAGGTGGTAAAAAGGAAGGCTTCTTGTACATCATGCAAGGAAAGATAAATAAGGGAGAGACTAATGTTTCTCAAGACGCACCCAAAGAAATGTGGCATAAACAACACAACCACGTGAGCGAGAAAGACTTAGAGATTCTTGTTAAAGATCATCTTTCAAATGTCAAAGGACAACCACTTGAAATCCTGTGAAGATTGTCTAGCAAGAAAACAACAGAGTATCTTTTCAAAGATTAGATGATGCAAGGAGACAGAAGAAAATCCTAGATCTTGTTCACTCAGATGTTTGCTCCATATCTAAAAAGTCTATTAGTGGCGTATAATATTTTGTTACTTTCATCGACGATCAGAAAGGTGTGGGTGTATCCATTGAAGAATAAAGATCAAGTTCTATAAGCTTTCAAGGAGTTTTACGCCTCTGTAGAACGAACATCTGGAAGAAAGTTGAAATGCTTAAGAAGTGACAATGGAGGTGAGTACCTAGGTTCATTTGAAGATATTGTAAAGCTCATGGGATAATACATGAGAAGACACCTCCTAAGACTCCCAAAATGAATGGCATAGTGGAAAGGATGAATAGAACTATTGCAGAGAAATTTATAAGCATGTTTTCTCATGCAAAACTTCCCAAACCATTTTGGGGTGAAGTAGTGAGAGCTGCAATTGATTTGATAAAATTGTCTCCTTCAAGACTGTTAAATGGAGAGATACCAGATGAAGTATGTTATGGAAAGAATTCCTCTTACGGTCAATTAAGAGTATTTTGGTGTAGGGCATTTATCCATATTCCTAGAGATGAAATAGAAAAACTCGATGCTAAGACAAAGGAGTGCATATACCTTGGTTCTCCAAGAGATGAACTTGGCTTCAGATTATGGGATCCTACAAACAAGAAGATTGTTAGAAGCTGAGATATGGTATTTTATGAAGATCAGCCAATCTGTGATATTCAATCTAAGAAGCCCAAGACCATTGTGGTACAAAAATCATAGGGAGAGATTCCTCAATGATTTATCGAACCTGGTCAAACAGCACAGCCCCATCATACAGAGCAACCTAACCACATAGAACAAGGTCAAGAAATACAGGGGGAGAAAATGATAGAGACTGATCAGAGGGACCAAGAACCTCAAGAGAGAAGATTTGTACGAGTAAGACAACCATTAAGAAAATATTCCCCAGATGAGTGTGTCACTCTCACCGATGAAAGATAACCTTAAAGCTTCATGGAAGCCATTAAGACGAATGACAAGGACAAGTAAATGAAATCCATGCAATAAGAATTATAGTCACTGAAGAAGAACCAAATGTATGACTGATGAAGCGGTAAAGTGGCAAGCAAAAATTAAAGTATTAATTTTATCGGGTGATATTTAGGTTATATCATATCGTGTCCATAGAGATTGATATTGATTCTTCGTTCGATAAATCATTTGTTAATGAGTTAGGGGGGTTGAATGAGTTGTATGTAAGGAAAGGTAAAAAAACTATTGACAAGAAAATAAATTCATTCTTCCAAGGAACAACTTATCAAGCATGCATATAATCCACTCATCACAGACTTAAATCTATTGACCAGTTATACTCAACCTATAATACTCGTCAATGTCATCACATGTCAAACACAATACCCACTGTATCACCTCGGTAGCGATCTCTTAACCACCTCAACAACACAGAAGTCAATCGTGTCACTCGTGTTAACGATCTCTCAGCCAACACAACTAACACAGAGGCATTAATCACAGGCACCCTAAGTGAATAATATCACTAAATCTATCTCTAGAATCTAGACACTATTAGACAATCATCCTAGATAAGAATCCGAGCAGTATATGTCTATAACAACCCAAATCCCTAGCACAGAACAAAAATCAAGGATAACAATCCACAAAGATTTATAAAGCAAATTGAATATAATGCCATGGGCGAAAAATATACATAAGATCAAATTAAATACATATACAAACCCAACCAAAAGAGAATACACAAAGAAGAAGAGAAATGAACCGCAAATCTTCCAGATTATCAGAGTCGACCGAAGAGAAATCCACCTAGATCATCTGTGAGCAAGCTCCATAGTTGTTATCTAAGCTAATCAAGTACAAAAATGAGGTTGATGGAGTTAAGAGAACAAAAACCACCCATAAAACCATCACCAAAAAAATGAAATGAAAAGTAAATATAAGGAAAAAGTTGTTCCGCGACCATCTCCCAACGACACAAACACGTCACCCCGCGATAATTCTTATACACTTGGCCCAGGTTGCGCCACGTACGCAGCAAGTCAAAAGTATTTTCTTTCGCCTAGCGACAGACTCACGTTGATCGACAACACCTTTATTCTTCTCCTGGAGACACAACAACGAAGCAAGGAGGACCCAAATAGAAAATTGGTACTTTCTCACTCCACTATCGCCCGACGACACAAACGCGATGGCCCGCGCTCGACCATCACCCGACGACACACACCAATTCAGCAACTTTTGTTGCTTTCTCTGCACAACTGCAAACAGCTTTCTCTTCTTGGCCTTATTTGTTTATTGATCCAACAATGCATCTTGGATATTTTATTCCTCATGCTCCAACAATGCTCAAATACCTACAAAATAAATACAAAAATATCAAATGATACACTTTATACACGAAAGCACATTATACACAAACTAAATATATTTATACACAAAGTTGAGTTATTCAACTGATATTAATAACAAAGAGTCGATAAGTGAAACAAAAAGTATAAACAAAAATAACTACAATTTGCATTTATCAAACTCTCCCCAACTTGAACTTGTTTATCCTTAAACAAGGCCAAACAACTCAAAGAACCAAAAGTAATCAACCAAAGAATCATGAATCGACAAGTTTTGAAAATATAGACAAATGCAATGGTTCAAATGAAAAACAATACACACAAAGTAAACACTTACCACTAAACTATGACTATAACATAAACACGAAATAAATGCTAAATACAAAAATCGTGTCAAGCATTCTAAAACAACACTAGTTCACAAATGAATCACACCTGGCAAAGTCAATCATTGATAGATGATAAACGCGCAAAAAATGAGATATTTTCACTCATCCATAATCTTGTAAACAATAGACTAAATTATGCACTCATCTAAAAACTCATATTGAAAATACAAAGTCCAGAATCACAAGGGCTTTTCAAGTTCGTAATGTAGCTTGGTTAACAAACAAGGGATAAGTCCTAAAGTTAAACGGAAAAAAAACTTGCTTTAACCTAACGGAGTGATCAACTCACAAAGACTTAAGCAACACAATTTCAATCGAACTTATTATTCATTCTAAATTTATCAAACCAATTACAACAATTATTCGCACAATTATTCGAACTCTTTTTGTTTTTGTTTTTCAAAACTTTTTAAATTTTTTTCTTTATTCTTTTTGTAATCTTTCTTTTTCTCATTTTTTTCTTTCTTTTTCTTTTACAACCTCATAGAAATCACAACATAAGCACATATACATTCCTCTCCCCAACTTGAATTCAACCATCATAATAATGTGACTACTCCCTACTTTTTGAGGCAAGGCAAAAATTCAAACTACACATCAAAGTTAAGGGTTCAAGAAAACAAAGAATTAATGTCCATACAAAAAGATAAACTAAACACTCATAGACAAGCATTTAGCAAAAACAACATGGACGTTGACAAAAAGGCTTAAAGGGGGTTACAAAAGTTCACACACTCACAAATTGAATTGACTATTAGGTTAGGTAGTTGTGCTCAAAATGAAACAAAATGCCTTGATCACTTTCATGCTTTCATACAATCAACACAAATAAAAGATTAAGCATAATAAAATCCAGTTAAAACAAGAATTGTGGTCTCCGGCATATTTGAATAATGGAAAGCTACCTCATAAAAATGGTAAGAACTAAAGTGATTCACAAATGAACAAGTATATAAAAGAATGAATGGCATAAACAGGCTCATTATAGAATCATTATCAGAAATCACACCTTTATCAACATACTCAAACTCATCAACATACTCAAACTCATCATAATGTTATTCAATCATATTAACATCTTCATACTCATCTATTGGTAGGATGATATGGATAAGTCCCCCATTCATCATTTCCTGAAGATCTCTTCTTATTTCATCACACCCACAAGGATCTGTATTGCAGACACTACAACCTGCATGATCATGTGTATAGTAATTGAGTTCACAAATATTAGCATGCATTTGCACCAAATTACTTCTCACCGGGTTTACATAAAAATTATGAACTCTCTAGGATATCCAGAAACCATATTCACATCATTTCCACCTCCATGCTTGGGTAACAGATTGACTTGCACATTTGGACCTATATCCTTGAAAGACAGGATACCAGATCTTACTAGCTTCTGAACTTCCGCTTTTAATAGATGACAATTTTTGATACTATGCCCATGGGATCCCCGATGAAAGGGACAATTTTGATCAGCTTTATAATACCATGGCAGCGTTGGAGGTATGACAGGAGGAGACCTAGTCTATACTAGGTTCTTTTGAATTAGTGCAGGAAACAACTCAGTATAGCTCATTGGGATAGGATCAAAAGCTTCTCTTTTTGGATGTTACCATTTGTTACCTTGTTGAGGTGCTCTGTGATAAGTAATAGCAGTGGGAGTTGCACTAATAACTAGGGTTACCGAGGAAACATGTTGTTGGTGTTGGTGATGCCTTCTCGGAGGCCTACTTCATCTCTCTTTAGTAATAGCATTTGTATCCCCTTCCTTTTCTGGAGAAACCATATGTCTGCTTCTTAGTACCACTGGAACCTTCATCCCTTGACAAACGTCCTTCTCTAATAGCTTCTTCCAATCGGACGCCCATACCAACCATCTCAGTAAAGTCACTGGGTGAACTTGCCACCATACTTTCATAGTAGAATGACCTAAGGGTTTTCAAAAAGACCTTAGTCATCTCTTTTTCCTCCATTGGAGGCATAACTTGAGCAATAACCTCGCGTTAGTGTTGTTCACACTCCTTGAATGATTCTTTGTCTTTCAGAGTTATAGCTCTCAACTGATCACGATCGAGATCCATATCCATATTACACTTGTATTGCCTCATGAAGGCCTCGCCTAAATCATTTAAAGTGAGGATATTAGCATTATCTAAGCTCATGTACGACTTCAAAGCAGCACCAGTCAGACTGTCTTGGAAAAAATGGATTAGTAGATGTTGGTCGTCAGTGTGAGTGGACATCCTTCTAACATACATTACAAGATGAGCACAGGACAAGTATTGCCTTGTACTTCTCAAACTCCGGAACTTTGAACTTAACGGGAACCTTCACATTGGGAACCAAACAAAGATCACTAACATTCTTCCCAAACAAATCCTTTCCACATAGAGCTTTCATATCCCTCTGCATCTCATTAAATTGATCTTGGAAATCATCCATTATGTCATGAAAACCCAAGCCTTCACTTGGTGCAGAAGAAGCATGGTAGATTTCATCATTAACAACAGGGACAATATGCACAACATGTGGTTTCGAAGTCACAACAGGCTGAACATGATGAGCAACTTGAGCAGTAGGATTTATTCTTCAGGCATGAAATTCTCTAGCATTTCCCATGAATAACCATGAGGCATATGGAATTGAGGAGCAGAAACAACAGGAGTAACAGAAGTGGGAATTATTAGTATCTTAGAGATGATTGTTGTCGGTTGCGCTTGAGTAACATGAGGAGAAGGAGGTGGAGGATGGGGTGGTTGATTCTGAGCAGCCACTAACGACTACACCAAAGCAATCAGATTATCCATTTCAGTTCTTAAAGCAGTAAATTCTTCCCTGAGCTCACAATTTCTTGCTCTAAATGTTCCATCTTCTTTTTGCGGTTAGCCTGAGTGTTGTAAGAGTGTGACAACTTGCTAACTGAACGATGCGTAAGAAACATATAAGACACCTGAGGAAAAATAGGAATGCAAATATATGTGTGAAATGATGCATGATATGCACATAATTTATTTTATTTATTTAATTTTCAAGGAACTTTAAAGAGCTGCAACAATTGCAAACATTAAAGGAATAACACATTTTGAAACACTGAATAATCTTATTTCATTAATAATTCTTGAAAGGATTACAACTTTTTTTAGCATAAGTTTCACAAATCCTGAAATACAAGAGAAAAAGATAAAATATATGGGTCTTAAGGAGCCAAGGCTGAAGAATATCCCACTTAACGCTGACGATTCCCTTTGAGCATCCTAATATGATCCTTCAACTGCTTACTCTCTTCCACAAACTTCTTGATGACTCATTTCCATCCACCAGAAGAAGGAAATAAGTGGGAATAATCTTGCTCACTGGTACTTGGCTGAATGCTAGAGGAAAATAAATCCTCTTGCTTCTCCATCATCTCTACAACATGTCGCTCAAGAATCTCGATCAAATCATCTTTCTCCTTTAGCTGCTCTTGGAGTGCTGAATATCCCATATCCAAAGTCTGATATTTGTTCTTTCAAGCATCCTTTTCCTTATGTATCTTGGACAATGCAAGCTAGAGTTCTTCCATATCAGTTAACAAAATTGAAACAGGTTGATGAAAGACCAATGTTTCATGGTGAGGATAAGGCATCTTTAGCTTAATTGCCCTTGCTTGCACCCATTGAAGATAAGGTTCAAAAGCAAAATTTACTCTCTTTCCTAACTCACTTCTTTCTTTTCTTCGAATAGTAAGCCATGATTTGTTGATTTTCTCTATGAATGCCCTATTATCTTCCCGCTCCTTAAGAAAGAAAGTTGTTAAAAGCATGTTTTTTGGCTTATCAAACATAGGATAACCAAACAGACGACGAGCCAAAATCAGATTATAACTAATACCTCCTTTTGTACCAAGAAGAGGTAAGTTGGGAACTCTCCATATCCATAAATAATGGTTTCCCGGTCATAGATAGAATTGATCCAACAAACATCATAATGACTAAGAGGTATAATATTTTTCCACCATTTCAATCCATCTTTAGTATCCTGAAAGGAAGCATATTGCGGCAAGTGCGAAATAAACCACTTGTATAGTAAAGCAGCACAACAGACAATCATTCCTCCATTCTTGGAACTCCTGTAATGGATAAAGTAGTAAGTATCCCCAAGCAAGGTTGAGACTGGATTCCCAATCAAGTAGATCTTCATGGAATTTATGTCAACAAAATTAGGGACATTAGGGAATAAGACCAATCCATAAATAAGCAGAGCCAAAATAGTCTCGAAAGCATCCTTATTTGTCTTTAGCAAACGCACGAGCCTTTTCTATGAGAAAATTAGCAGGGAACCCTAGAATACCACTCTCATAATTAAGGTGAGCTTTAATCTGATCATACTTCAAATGAAACATTCTAGCAATAACAGGAGGTTCAAGATCTTCCTCTAAATTGAAGGAACCTTATCAATCACAGGCAATCCAATCAATCAAGAATACTCTTCTAGGGTATGCATAAGTTGATAATCTGGAAAAGTGAAGCAGTGGTACAAAGGATCATAGAAATGGACCAGAGTGTTGAGAATGTCATCTTTCACTTTAGCATCTAAGATACCCAAAAGTCTTCCATAGAGGCCTATGAACTTCTCGGGACTAACCATCAATGATGCTAGCTTCTTTAACTCTCCTACCTCAGGTTTTTTGAAGCTATACTTTTAGGTGCTTCTCCTTCCAACATCCATAATAAAATACATGCGATGTTTGCAAAGAGATTCTTTTAAGTTCCTTGAAAATTTGGTCAAAAGAATGCCCATGGGTGCATGAATGCATGATGTAATAATCCCACACAAGATCACACATATGGGGTTCCATAGGTTCGACGTCACGATCATGAAGCCAAATGTACTACCCACATGGTATGAACTAATGGTTCAAACACCTGCAGAACAAGGTTATAAGGAAATCTCAGAGCCTACGATCTTCCTTTGGATATTACCAACGTCCCAATTTACTCGGTAATTAGTAATATTCGTAGGAAAAACTCGTCTGAGTGCAGTATCATGTGACAACTATACCAGAATTGACTCCTGGATAGTCTCCGCACTACACCTAAAAAAGGCCAAGTGGGTCAAGGGTTCTACATCTCTTAGCTTCGCGGGCTCCCAGGTTGAAAGTAGTAATGTTTTTACAACTTGCTTGTTCAACAAATACTACCCCAAAGGGGCCTCCACTGAGCGAGGTTTTTTTCAAATCAACTTACTAAGGACTTTCTCCATATAAGTTAAAGTGATTATACCGCCCATCCTACCAAGTACCGGTATAACACTTATAAGAGATCACCAAGCACTCTGAAAACCAGAAAAATCTAGACAAACATGCATATATACAACAAATAATAACACATACACAGATAAACAAAGATAGTCTTAATCCACTTAGAGATGTTAGTCCCCAGTGAAGTCGCTAATTTTTTCTCTAGCGGCAAAAATTTGAGACTAATCCATAGATTGACTTAACTCACAAAGTGAAAGTCGCCACCACACTTTATTATTCCATAGAAAATGGGAAAAGAGCGAATAAAACCCAAATGAAAAAGAGATTAAGGTAAGGGGTTGGTTATGCAAATGGAAAGTATTAACACCCTAAACATCTACGGTACTCCACATGAACCTCTTTGAAAATCTGTGTATTTGGCTATAAAAGAAGTATTTATAAAATGAGATTGTGGAGATGAGAAAAGAAGTGGTTTTTACAATTTTTGCACCCGCTGCAGTTGCGAACCTTTTGTGCCTACATACCCCCTTCATGCAATAGAGGATCATAACACTCACAGTTCTTCTTAAATTTTTTGAAAAGTATTGTGTGTTGATTCATTTTAAGAAAAAAGTTTTAAAGAGAAAAAGACAAAGCGACAAAAAGGTTTAGATTTGTTTTGTATTTTTTAAGTATTGAAGAAAGAATTCATATCTTGATTAAGATCGATTGATGGATTTATTAAGAAAAGAATTTTGAAAATGCATGTGTGATACAGTGGCAGAACCGACTATTAATACTGGTTTGCGTTTTGTATTCGCAAATGTCGCAGTAAGCAAGAGTCGCCACCAACTTTTATTTTATCCAATCAGGAAAAGGAAAAAGAACAGAAAAAACCTTTTTCGAGATGTTTCTGAGTACGTGGGGTAGATTATAGAAAGGGAAGGTGTTAGCACCCTTTCTATCCATGGTTTTCCATGGGCTCTTAGGTACTTATTGTGATCGGTGGAAATAGAACTGACTGTTTTTAAGCTGGTTCGCGAAATGTCGCGGTAAGCAAGAGTCGCCACCGTCTTTTATGTTCTCCAACAAGGAAAGGACAAAAGCACAGCAAAATTCCTTTTCGAGATGTTTCTCGGTTCGGGAGGTAGATTATAGAAAGGGAAGGTGTTAGCACCCTTTCTATCCGTGGTTATCCACAGGCTCTTAGGTACTTGCTCACTATGTTTTCAAAAATTGTTTGGTTTTCAAGTGTTTGTGGGTTTTGAAAAAGTTTAGTTTGAAAAACTTCTAGGTAACTCTTGTATCAGTTTTCAAGAGTGTATAAAGTGTTTTGTTTGAAAACTTTTTGAAAGCGTAGGTGTGAAAAGTATTTTTGTTTGTTTTGAAAGAGCAAGTACCCAGGAGAAATCTACCTACTCTAAGGAATTAAGTTGTGTAAGAGTCCTTTAGACAGTACTATCCCACTATTGAGAAGTAGGTAGCACCGTCGTTGGAGTTATTCGGGTCAATTTGATTATAGGGACATGTGTGGTCACCAAAGCAATAGTAGGACGCCTTAGCGGTAACCCTAATGTCCTAGATCCTTTTTTATCCGAGGCAGCCGTTTCGAGGCAACTGGATCTTTAGACAGGAGGGCGACCTCTAAAACACCCTATACTTGATGACCACGTCGAGGCAACCAAGTGAGGCGTACCCTAGGAGTGGCATGTGCATGTGTGTCAGGATTCAGTTCATATTATCTTTGCATGCATCATTGTGAGCTACGGGTTGATTTTATTTTTCATACAAGTCTTGCATGCATAGTTAACAGTTTAATAATTGTGCGGAAAGTAAATTGCGGAAAATTGAATCTACGCTATTACAAGGTGCGGGTATATACATCACCAAAAACATAACCCTTTGGAAAAGTAAATTGCGGAAAGTAAATGAAAGCGATAAAACCTAATTATCTATTACATTCTCGAAGCAGTTACATAAATATAATCAAAATAAATAAAGTACGCGCAAGAAATTGAATCGGGATGTCCTTAGGGTTTTGACCCTTGTTTGAGAAAAGAATGGAATTTGTCCTTTTTTTGCAATTAATGAAATATTAAACCTAATTTACTAATTAATTAATTAATTAAAAGAAAAAGTATTTTTTTTTATGTTTTTTAGGTTTTAATGAAATAAATAAAAAGAAATTAAAATTATCAAAAGAAAAACCTAATTCTAGATTGATTTTATTTATTGAGAAAAAGATTAAAGTTAACCTAATTAATAAAAAGACTAAATTAATTAATTTACATTTATTTACAAAATAAAAGGGTGAAATTAATAATAATAGTAATGAATAAAATATTTACATTTTTTAATGGGCTGAATTTATTATGAAAATAATAATTTATGAGTTAAATTAAATAATAATAATAATAGTTATAATAATTAATAATAATTAAAAAAATTAGTAAAAGAAAATAAAAGGAAAATTGTGAAAGAACCAGGGGGTGTTGGGCCCTTTGGGAGGTTTATTCTGGAAATTTCAGGCCCACTAATATGCAAGCCTGCTTGGACTTTTGAGGTTGTCTACGCTGGCTTTGACCAGGAGCATGATGGTCATCCATCCCATGGCCATTGGATTGATGCACAAGGCCACTTGGCGCACTGATTTGTGAGGTACATGATGGAACACATGAGAGAGCCTGCATATGATCAAGTTAGAAAAAATAGAAACAAAGGTTTGGGGGACCTGGGAATCGAACCCAGGTCTCAATGGTTGCATGCCAGCACGTCTTCCACTAGGCCAACTGAACGCGTTTGTTAATAGAATAAACAACAAACATCATATATCAAGAATAATAATTATGCTGGAAATTATAAAAAGCGCGCGCTCGTTTGAACGCCCCAACCACAACTCAACACGTATTGTCTTCTTCCTCGTTTCCCTGTAAAAGATAATCAAATAGCGGGGGTTTTTAACCCCCACAACCTGCAAGGACGAAAAATAGCGAACAGGCCTATGGTTAACATAAATTGTTCGCGAGGGTTGGGTTCAATTCGTCTTGACGCAGCGATCTCAACCATAGGCATTATGAAGCTTAATTTTTCTCATACTGAAAAGCCCCAATTTGGAAGCTTGGAAAACCTAGAATTCGTCAATGGTGATTTCTGTGTCAGGGTGTTTTAATGCAATTAAAATATACCAAAAGCTTCCTGTGGATTCAAGCAACACAAAACAACCAAAAAATCATGTTAAATGCGCATGGAATATGAGTTTCGATTATCAAAATAGTAAGCAAACCGTGAATTTGTTGGAGGCGATTTCTTAAGCTTTAGCGTGTGATTTTGATCCCTACACGTTCCTGGGGACCTCAACAATGTATTAGAATCAAGAAAATGCTTTGAATCACGTTGGAATGTGGAATTCAGTTTTTAGTTTTCTTTGATTTTTTTGGAATTGGTTATGGCTTTTTGCAGCAGCTTCTCCCGTGTAATGCATTAGGGTTAGGTTCTGTATATATAATGGACTGAATTTAGGTTAAATCTTTGACCAAAAATCTATTGCATTGATGTTTCAATATTTGATTTGCAATCATATCTTTTTGCATCTTTTGATTGAGAAAAGTTGCTAAATTTGGAGTTTTTGACATCCTTGATTGGCACACGAAATCTCCAGCATATATTGGTCATCTTTGCTTCACCAAAAGATTGAGAAATCATATCTTTGAATTTCCTACATTTTAAATTAATTAAATGAATTAAAAATCAATTAAAAATCCAATTAATTAATAAAAATAAGAAAATAATTCAATTTAATCTCAATGGGTCGTGAATAAGCCTTGGATAAAGTTTCAAGAAGGAATTTGAGGCCCATTAGCAAAAATGATGTGTTTTGAGCAAAGTTGACTTTTGCAAATTCATAAAAATTTCCCAACTTCTCCAATGCATATCTTGCTCAATTTTGATCATATGAACATGTTCTTGGACATTTTGGAAAGGTCTTGAAGTCCTCTAACCAATGCCTTTGGTTCCATGTCATTTGGATTTACCAATATCAAGTTATGGTCTTTGACTTAAAGTGCATTTTTGTTGACTTTTGAAATTGACCTATAATGTAGAAATTGATAACTTTTTATGAAAACATTTCTTGGACTTGGAATGTGAATATGAGTTGTAGGAAATGTCATCCCCTTCAAAATGAGCATTGGATGGGATTTTTCTGATGAACCATGAAAAAGTTATGCCTTGGTCAAGGTACAGTTGACTTTTCTGCTTTCCAAAAATAGCAACTTTTGCATCTTGATGATTTTTGAGCCATTCTTGTGGAATCATGATCAAGACTTGATCAAATGATGATTGTGTGCTCCAAATAAGATGTTGACCACAATTTTTGACTTTTGACTGCAAAATGACCATTTTGCCCCTGCAGTTGATTGTGAAGCAAATGGAGCTTTTGACTGTGCAATTTGACATTGTGAGTATTGAGACTTGACATGTAGATGCTTGACAATGCATATAGGCCTATGGGACTTGATTGAGCCATTGACAACCTCAAATTCCTTGAGAGAACCAAAACCCTAATTTTGACTGGCTTAGGAGGCATTTGGACTGTGCAACCCTTGAGAAATCTTGAACCATTTGAAGATGATTCTTGATAAACCTTGAAGAATATGGGAGGGAAAATTTTGGGGTACAACACTTGCTCATTTTAAAATTTCTTGTGTGTGTGTTTATTTTGAAAAAAGTTTTACTTCGTGATAACCCTTGTATCAGTCCTCAAGGGTGTGACGAAGTTGTTTTGAAAAAGTGTTTGTGTGAAAAGTTTTGTTTGATTGATTGAGCAAGTACTTAGGAGTTAATCTACCTACTCGAAAAAGACTGTTAATTTTCCTTTAGACAGTACTATCCCATTATTAAGGAATAGTTAGCACCTTCGTTGGAGTTTTAAGGGACGTTTGAAGGGACAGATACGGTCACAAAAGCAATGTTAGGGAATCTTAGTAATCCTCCTAAAGCCTTAAATATCTTTTTTGAGGCAACATCTGAATGAGTCATTTTTAGATCTTTTGGAGCTAGAGGATGACCACTAATAAACCCTATGCTTCATGATTATTTACCGAAGGCAACCGAAGTGAGACAAACCCTAGGAGTGAACATGTGCATGTGTTTATGTTTCAGTTAATTTAGTCTTTGCGCAATTAGGGTTATCTACCGTATTAATTTTCAAGTATTCCTCCAATACAATCCTATTAGCCATGCATCTAGATAGTTAAAAATTGCAGGAATTTAAAGTGCGGAAATAGAAATCCTAACTATTACAGGGTCTCGGGGATGTGGATTACATAACCAAAACTGGGGAATAAGAGCAATAAATAAAACCCTAATTTAAAACTATTACAAACTCGGAGAAGTTACAAAAATAGTAAAAAGTAATTAAAATGCGCGCGACGAATTAAATGCGAGGATAATTATAAAACCTAAAAATATAATTGAGAAAAATATTTAAGTTATTTTTTGAAGAAAAATTAATTATATACAAAATTAAACCCTAATTTCTAATTGATTTTAATTACAAAAATAAGATTTAATTGCCCTAATTTAATTTAATTAATTAATTCAAGGAAATAAAATATTTTTTATGAAAAAAGATTTTTGGTGTTTTTTGTGATTTTTGATTTAATAAAAAAAATGATTTATGGGTTATTTTTATAAAAGAGAAAATAATTAAAAGTATTAAAACAAAATAAAAAAATAAGAAATGTTTGGGCCTACTCGCTGGATGAAAGGGGGGCGTATTGTTGAAATTGATGGGCCCAAGGTTGGTTAGCCCAATCCCTGCGCTGAATCCCATGTGGTGCTCTTCTGATGGTGCACCTTGGTCCTTCAATGGTAGGTGTTGGATCTGGACAGACATGCCTCCATTGGATGGATGATGGTAGCACACGATGAACGCTTGAGTGGATTATGCACTTGATCCTGCATTGGAGAATTAAAACAAAGAAAATGCTGGGACCTGGGATCGAACCCAGGTCCCCACACTTACCATCAATGCGCCCTAGCCATCTGGACTACATGTGTTAGTTGTTATTACAATGAAAACAAACAATATTATATAAAAGCAAAGTGGATTAGTGGGTAAAACAGAAAACGCGCATGTTGGTTTGAATGGTCAATAGGGTGGTGACAAATCACCGTCTTCTTCCTTCTGCCCGTCGTCTTAGGTATACAACTTACACCTACGGACAAATAATCATGGTTATAACCTGTAAGTTTCAAAAATTAAGAGCAGGCATGATAAATTAATTCTAGCTATACCAATCAATTTGTTTTGACCTTACGAGTACAATGGTACCCTTTGTTTAGGCTAATTTCACCTGTATGATAAACCCCTAAAACGCAAGAACAAAACCTAGCAATGGAAGTTATGGATATATGCATCAAAATACAAAATTACATAAACCAAAACATTCTAAATGCTCATACAAACATAATGTTGTGTTCAATAATGGTTAATCATGCGTAATTTGTAAAATATGATTCAAGCTAGGGAAGGCAAACTGTGGGTCTGTAGCGTGCGTTTCTGGGCGTGAAAAGGCTTGAAAATGATGGAGATACGTTCCTGAGATGTCCAACAATCTATTGGAAACGTTAGAATGGCTTGGGCTGGCCTGTATGATTGAAACTGATTCACTATTTTTTTTGGAAAAAATTGAGTTTATTCTTGGTATTTCCACGGCTGCCACCCTCTTTCTGCACTTGGTCTTACTCCATATATATCCATGAATGAATTAGGGTTATAAAAACTACATGTATCTTTGAAACTTTTGAAGATTTGATCTCATTCCTTCCTTGTATGATTTGTTTCCAAATTAGGCCTAATCATGCCATTCTTGTGCCAATCCACCTTGATTCGATTTTATCTTGATATGTCAACATAATTAGCTTGTGATCTTGTCCAAAAATCAGATCAAAACAAATCTTTGCTATTAGTTGTCATTTATTTGATTTAATTTAATTTTTAATTAATAAAAAATCAAAATAAAATGGAAAATGAAGCAAACAATGTGTGGGTGAATATTTGGGTCATGGACCATGTTATGAGTGAGGTGCAGGCATAAAAAGTTAGGCCCATTTGGAAAAAAATGCATTATTGAGCACATTTGACTTTTGGCAATTTTGCAAAAATGGTCAACTTTGACAAGGCATGTCTCTTCCAATTTTAACCCTAGAGAGGTTTTCTTATACTTTTTAGAAAGTTTAGGATGTCTCCTAAACAACCCTTTTGGTCTCATCTCAATTGGGTCTTCCATTTTCATGTAAGGAGCTTTGACCTAAACAGTTTTTTTGTTGACTTTCCAAAAGGACCTATAATATAGAAATTCATATCTTTTTGTGAGTGCATATTTTGAACTTGAGGGATGAAAATGAATTATAGGGAATTGCATTCTCTTCAAAATGAGCCTTGGATGGAAAATTTCTGATAAAGTATGAAGAAGTTATGCATGGTCAAAGTTTGGTTGACTTTTCCTGAGAAACCCTAATTTAGCAACTTTTGAGTTTTGATGAATTAGGAGCATTCCTTGAGGTATCATGATCAACCCTTTATCAAATGATTAAAGTCACTTCAAAATTTTGATGTTGACTAAAAATCTTGAGGTTTGACTGTATGTGGGCCACAATTGACTTTTGACCTAATATAGTTGATTCTCAAGCATTTGAGCAGTTGACTGAGCAAACTTCTTGTGCAAGGTATAAGATTTGACATGGATGACCTTGAGAGCATATTAGGACCATGGAAAGAATTTGATTCCTTTGGATTACACCCATCCTGATGAAAATGGAAACCCTAATTTGAGGCACATTGTCTTAGGAGAGAGTTTGTCTGGTCAACTCTTGGGCAAACCTTGAGAAAATTGAGGATCACAATGGGAATGTGCTGAGTAAAATGAGAGGGAAAATTTTGGGGTACAACAGCTGCCCCTGTTCAATCTTCTTAAACCTGAGGATGTAGATTGGCTTGTCTGCCTTTCGTTATCTGAAGGTGGAAGATGATTGAACACTAGAGTGCCCAGAAATTTGTACTCGTATGAAGTGAGTGTCAATCAGTGGTATCGGGAATGGGCTTACAGATGCCATTTGAAAAGAGACAGAGAGTTGTCGGGGATGGGCTTAAAGATGCAATCCAGAGAAAATATTGGTCGCATAAAAGATTCCTTTGCGGGAAATCCCGTATTAGCCATTGAGGAGGACTTCGTCGGGGCATGTTGACTTATGTCTGGGGCAGTAGAGTATAGGAGCTTCGGTTGTCCATTACTCTATTGGGGAGTTAACTCCTGATTGATGAGGTGGAAGTAAGTTGTATATCTGGTCAGGGTCCAGGTTGCACAGCGACTTACTGGGGACATGAGATTAAACTTGCTATCCGGTCGTGCTCCAGGTTTTGCAATTTCTTAATTCTTATCTGGTTGTGTTCCAGGTTTTAGAAGGAATTAAGTGGTTATCCGGTCGCATCCAGGTTTCAACTTGAATTTAAGGCGTACTAACATCCAGTCGTTTCCATGTTTCAATAGTAATTGACCGAGTAAACTGTTATCTGGTTGAATTCCAAGCTTCGCAGCACCTCATACTATTATCTGGTCGTGCTCCAGGTTTCATAGTGTCTCTTGCCGCTATCTGGTCGTGCTCCAGGCTTCAGTAATTTTGGGAAATCAAGTTATTATCCGGTCAATTTCTGGGCTTCATAGCTTCTTTAACTAGAATAGAAATCTTAGTATCGATTTGACTGAACCAGGGAAAGGTCTCGAGTTGTCTTCAACCGGGAAAGAAATCTTAGCATCAATTTGACTGAACCGGGGGAAGGTCTCGGATTGACTTTGACTTAGTGTCGGTTTGACTGAACCAGAGAGAACTTGTAAGAACTTGATTGCATCTTTCCTTGAAAGGTAAAGAGTTAGTCGTATGTAATTTCATGATGTATGAAATGTATTGAGTAATGATGTTCTCAAAATAAATAAGATTGTGCTGTATAATATGTATGCACATGCCATGATGTGTGGATATGCAATGCTATTGTGATATTCTCTAGCTGGGGAAAATAAATCCCGGACTGCTGCTGAAGAGTATAAGGAGTTGAGTTCTTCATTTCCGCTGGGGATAGTGACTGAAGATGATTAGCTGTGGATTTACATCCATTCTGCTTGAGAACATTCTGCCGTAGGAGACTATGTCTGAGAATAATCTTGCGGGGGAATGACTCTGTGGGGAAGAGAGATACTCTGTTGGAAGATCTGCTGACTTGGAGAAATAAACTCAGCTGGGGATGAACTTTTATTGCTGGAGAGAAGAGCTCTGTTGGAGATTGAGCTTCCGATGTCAGAGAAATAAAGTCATCTTGGGAGATGGCTTTATAAACTGCTCATGGTTATAAAACTCGGTTGGGGAATGCAAATATCAGCTTTCTGAAGGAACCTGCTGGGGAAGGAATTCCTGCTTGGGGATACGGAGGTCGGACCATGGTTGTCTCGGCTCTGTGGGGAACAAAGGTATCACTGGCTGGTATGTGATAGTGACTTCGCTTCCAACTGTCTCTGCCTCTTGTACCATGCTGGAAAAAGTACATGCGAAGATTTTGTGGATGGATCTATGTCGTGATTGTACTTGAAGATGTATTTAATGAGTGTCAGGATGACACCCGTCTCTGGATCGTATCTGAAATGTACTTGAAATATGTGTCAAATGAGTGTCAGAATGACATCCGTCTATGGATCATATCTGAAATGTATTGGAAACATGTGTTGGATAAGTGTCAGAATGACATCCGTCTCTGGATCGTATCTGAACTGTACTTGAAACATGTAAGTACGAAGTGCGCCTAAGAGGGGGGGGGGTGAATTAGGTAGTTTAAAAATTCTGGTTTTTAGTGATGATGGTTCTTATTTTTTTGGTTAAAAGTGAGTTTAGGAAAGCTTAAAAATGCAGAAAAATAAAGAGACACGGGCGATATATCCTAGTTCCCCTCACAGTTCGAGAGTACTCCAGTCCCCTTTCAACATGAAAGAGATTTCCTTATTATGGCAAACTTAAACAAAGAACTACCAAGTAACCAAGAATAATCCTCTTGGACCAAGAACAATCCTCTTGGATTTTCACTAAGTTATCTATGAGAACAATCCTCTCAATGTAACTACACTTGTATCCAACAACTTTGGAAAGACAAGATTTCAAAAAACACTTAAACTTATTTCTAACAATCCTGGACAAATAAGTAAGTAAATATCAATTTTTTGAGTTTGAGTGAGTAGAGTAATATTGATCACTTAGAGTGATTTAACAATGTATGATCTTATCTTCCAATAGTATTATTGTAATATGACTCAAGATATATTTGCTCAAAGATTTATGTTTGTTAATGTATGAAAATGTGCAGAAAACTTATGCATGAAGGTGAAGGAATGCTTGAGTTTGTATTTTGAAATTTCAGAAAATATTTATGGAAGAGGTGTTGAAATAGATTTTGAAATTGAATATTTATATGTTTATAACACCCTTTTGAAACAACATGAAGTTCTGAAAATGTATCATGAACAAATGCCAAGTTTGAGTGAAAAGTTTCAATGAAAAGGCATGATGAACAAGCATGTACAAAGCTGCTGTTTTTCAAAATCGTGCAACATGCAATCGATTGCACCCTTTGTGTAAATCAATTGCACAAGGTTTCAACAGCTATTTTTTCAAAACTTTTAAGAGTGCAATCGATTGCACTATCAATGCAAATCGATTGCATGCAAAGTCAGTAGTAAAAAGTAAGTGAGTGCAATCGATTGCACTAGCAATGTAAATTGATTGCACTGAGAAACAGAAGCAAACATTTTGAAAATTTTAAGTATGCAATCGATTGCACAAGCAATGTAAATCGATTGCACAGAGAAACATAAGCAAAAGATCTGAAAGTTTGAAGTGTGCAATCGATTACACTAGAAAGTAAATTGATTGCATGCAAGAGAAAGTGAAATTTTAACTTTGAAAAACTTGAGTAATGATTTTTTAAGCATTTCTTTTTCATTTTTGAGCATCTATATCTTAAGATCAAAGTAGATAATATTATTATACCTTTAAAGTTGTTGCGAGCTTTGAATGAAGATATTATCCTTAGATGCTTTGAGCTTGATCAAAAATAGTTGCCTTCTTTGTTAGCCATGGTTTGTCTTCATCAAAACAAAAGCTCATTTGTGAAGCTTGGTTTTACATTCTCCCCCTTTTTGATGATGACAAACAATCTTGCTTTATGCGATGTACTTTTCCGGAAGAGCTTCTCCCCCTAAGATGCAAAACTCCCCCTATGTAGGAGAGGGTTGGAATCCTATGCGTTTCTTCATCTTGATTGGAGAGTACCTTAAAAAATTAAGACACAGAAAATACAAGCATAAAGTACCACACATCTTTCTCCCCCTTTGGCATTATCAAAAAGAAGGGAAAGATGCCTAAAGCAAATAATAATAGAGAAATATATTGAGAAAAAATTTAGAATTAAAACAGTAACACAAATTGTTTAAGGATTATACAGAAATTTGAACAAACAAAACATTGAATAGCAAGACAAGAACATAACAGAAAAACAGTTAGCCAGAACATTAAGGGTGATGCATGTCTGGATGGTTATAAGACCATGAGCCTTGATTCAGGAATTGTTGTTGAAGTGGGGGTTCTGTGTAGTGTTGAGGAGGTGCAGCTGGATTATTTGGATCGTATGATGGAATATGAAGATGAGAGTACATGTACGAAAATTGTTGATTCACATCCGCTCAGAAGTCATTGATTCGGGTTGTAGTGGAATCATTGACCGCACTCCATTGATTGTTGATGTTGGTGTTCATGGAAGCAAACTGTTGAGACATGTAATCCATAAGCTCTTGATTGCTTGGACCATAGGGAGCAATAGGAGGAGGAGGCACAACTTCATCTCCTTCGACTTCTTGGTCATTTCCTTCATCACCAACAACATCTTCACGAATGTAGGTGATGGTTTTTGTCTCCGGATTGTAATGCACGCCCATTCTGGAGTCAACATTCTTAATGGAAATTTTGTTTAGATTAGGATCCATATTCACCTTTTCACACCCAGCAAAATCCACACCAAATTCCTCCATAATCAAAGTGAGAAAATAAGCATATGGAAGGAATTTAGATTTTGCATCCACTCTCATCATATGCATCATGATAAGCCTTGCCCAGTTTACACTTACCCCTTTCTTTCTTGCATAAATTAGCTGCATTTCCAAGTCGATAACAGTGCAGTGGTTTCCAGCTCTTGGAAACATAATATAGACCAGAAAATAATGATATAATCGATCGTCTATATGGAGGTTACCTGCACTTCAGGAGTCTCTGGATGGAATTACTCCGCCAATACCACGAATCCGTTTCGCGTGAAATTCAGCTTCACTTAACCACCCAATGCTATAAAAGAACTCCTTTTTCCGGTAGTCATCCCATATCTCGTTTTCAGGATCATATAGGGAACTTCCAGTGAAAGGAATATGAAGGATCTCACCAACAACCTGAGGAGTTAGAGAGATACGAGTGCCCATCACATATGTGACCAATTTGCCTTTGTGGGGTGTTAGATTGCTGAAAAACATTCTTACCAAATCCGAGTAATATGGACCGAACAAAGAGATTAAGGGTTCTAGACCATAAGCAGCTAGAACATTTTGAAAGGAAAAGCATTATTGAGGAAAGGAGGATAGTATACCATATTTGGGGTTGGATACTATTTTCCTTTAAAAGTCTTGGATAAATTTGGCTTCTTGCTCTTTGGTGAGAGTTGAAAGCAATGGATTGGATGTTGAATCAACCTTCTTCTTCCCTTTTTTCTGAAACTGAAGCCTTTTTCTTTTGTCTTGAAGCCATGGATATGGAGTTTTTAGGGTTTTGGGGTTTTGGGGTTTTTAGGTTTTGTGAGAGAGAAAGGTGTTTGTGAGCTGAGATTTGGAAATGATTTGGATATGTAGGGAATGAGTGATTTGAAATAAAGTATATTTGGCTTGGGAATATGAGAGAGGAATTCTGACCAACGTAATTTTTCTGTCATAAAAGCAAGTTGCAGTACGTGCAATCGATTGGCATACCAGGTGCAATCGATTTGCATACAAACAGAATCAAAATAAAACATAAATGCACAGAGTGCAATCGATTGCCCTCCCATATTTCTCAAAACATTTCAAGAAAAATTCACAAGTCCAACCCGGCGCGTCATATTCAGGTGTTCTTTTGCCAAGATATCTCTGATAACGTATTCTCAAATTCAGGTTCGGCTCAAGAGTCAATTCTTTAAAGAAGGTATCCGAATCTGTGAGTTTTCTCGAAGAAATATGGTGAAAAAGTGTGCTGAAAGTGCAGTTTTTACGCGCTAAAAAATTCATAACTTGAAAATCGTGACTCGTTTTGAACCCGTTCCGGTGGCCAAAATTCCGTCTTGACATTATCTACGTTTTCATCTCTCACGGCTGGAAGCCAATTTCGATCAGAAGGTCTTCAAAAATGTGGATTTATCAAGTATTTTCGCACAGAAAATTTGTGACAGAAGTTTATTTGCGTCATGTTCAGAAAATCATAACTTGGTCAATTTTCATCGTATCGAGCTGGTTCCGGCGCCAAAATTTCAAAAATTGAGTTGGCTACATTTTCACAGAAGGTATTGAGTTCAAACGGTATTCAAAAGGCCTTCGTTTTTTGCTCAGAGTGCGTGACACGCTGAAAATCCTGAATGCTGAATATTATTTCATGTGGGCCAAAACTTCGAAAATTCATAACTCGGTCAATTTTTATCGGATTGGGCTCATATTTTTACACAAAGTCAATGACTCATAGATCTACAACTTTGCTTCAAAAGTCGAGACCAAATTATGCACCGATCAATACCAGTTATTTATTGAAGAACATGTCAGAGTCGACACTGGAGCCAAAAATAAGTTTGTCTGAGCTGAAACTTCAAAAATTCATAACTAATTCACCGTTTATCCGATTGAGCCGATTTTCGGACAGGAGTTAGTTATCGATGTCGGCTACATTTTGTTTTCACATTTCAACTTCAAAAATTGCACTTAAGTCCCTGCGATTTAGCCTGGAAAGTGACGAACTCAAGTGAACATTGGAGGCCCAATTGCACATTCAAAGCCCATTTTCTTTACCCTAATTTCCATTATATAATCACCTTCTTTTCACACAAACCGGACAGAAAAAAAAGAGAAAAAAACCTTGCCACAACACTGTTAGAATATCAAATTCTTTCAAGAACCCTAAAACCTTGAAATCCTTATTACAAATCCCTCTCTCACTACAAACAAGCCATCACAGTTACAAACCAACACCTCACTACTTCTTCAGTAAGGATAAGGCTGTCTTGATCTCCATGATCCAAAGGGCATAAAAACATTCAGGTCACTAATTTTCCAATAAGGGTAAGATTGATTTGATGAGGTACAGGCATTGTTTCAATTCCTAAACACTGGAGTTATAAGGAAGATAATCCCTCGTCAACCCCCTCTGAGCCAAAGAAGCAGGAGTTTTTCTTTTCGAAAATTAAAACCCTTAATCATAACCTGGGGCAGGGTAGTTCTCTCAGTTGATCCAAGTGCACAACGAATGGCATCAAAAGAAGTCCTTCTGAAACAAAAGACAGTGATGGTTCCAAATAACCATAAAAACAGGCAGTCATTACCAAAATCAAAAAGCCCATTAAGTCAAAACCTATAAAGGAGACTTACAAAACTGGGGCATCCCGCTGACTGTAATCACAAAAGAAACAGTTCAGGCAAAAAACAGGGATAACGAAATCAAAAAAAAGGAAAGAGGTCACACAAACCCTCAATAACAAAAAGGAATGACTGCCTATTCAAAATAAATTGTCAACATCCGAACCATCACTGGTATATCAAAGCAAGGACTCAAACAAGGTCTAACGCACGATTAGCTGAGTTTAGGTTTGAAGAACATCACGAAGAGCGGGTGGGTACAAATAAAGTTTGAGCCTTTATCCTTTGTTTCTTAAACCGTGAACCATGCCACGCTACAACCCTTAAAAGTCCTAGCTGAAGCATGGGTTAGTTCGAAAGCATACTGTTACGAAAGGTATCCTGACTCCTTAAGGCTTGCGGTAAAATAACGAGTTGACATCACAGTTTACAAAAAAATTCACTTGTTTTTAGAAAAAAAAATGCATTTTCAAAAACTTCAAGACAGACATAATCTTTGCATTTCTAATATAACATTGCTTGCATCTGACCATTTGTTTGAACAACATAAAAGTTCGCACGATGAATGTCTAATGAATAAAAGCACCTCCAATCAAGGGGCATGGCAGATCATTGTCCATCATCTGGGGCAATTAAGTCAAGATTCAGAGAATCTCTCAAAAGCCAAACAGCCAGGGGCAGATCTCCATCTGAGTCACTTGGGGCATTGGGCATGAATTCCAACAACGAATCTCGCACGATCAAGCATCTTTTGGTGGTATGGAAACACAACACTACTGACAGGGGCACCTCCCTACATCCTGAGAGCACGGACATAGTCGAAAAAATACTACGCAAAATCAAAGACCCGCTAGTTTGACACACCTAGGCAAAAATAAGGGCTTCCCGGCGAACCAAAAGGGTTCGGGAAAAAATAAGGGATGAAATGAAAAAATCTGTGCACCCGGCAAGTCGAAAACCTGAAAAGGCGGCTTGGGCAAAAAAGGGTATCCCGATGGACTGAAAACCCGAAAGGGCAGTCCAGGCAAAAGTTAGGGATCAAAGCGTACGACTATGTCCCGGTATCTCGTCACTTGCCTACCAGAAGAAGATTTGTCAAACGACAGTCATCAAACACCTTCACAGGTACCTTCTCCCACAAAAATCGGGGCAATAAGAATCGTCTAAGGAATCTGGTTGCTCTGTCCACCGAAGTGCCAAGGTAAGTTCAGCTGAAGAATGCGATCAAGATACCTTCACTCCCTGCAGAGTACGAACACGTCTCCCAGACTTTTTATTCAAAGGTTATTTCCCCACCAGGATATAACTGGGTTATCCTCAGCCATTTTCCACGGAAAGATCGTCCTCGACGAAGTCTTCCTATCCCCAGCGGAGTTATCATCAGCATCTCAGCAAAGTACCTCTCTTTCCCCACAGAGCATTCCCCGCAGAGTAATCTATTCGCCAAGATTATTCCCCAACGGAGTCAGCTTCTCCTACCGGTATTCTGGCAGTCATCATCCCCAGCGGAAATGAAGAATTCGACCCTTCAACATCAGCCCAGGATTTGACTTCCCGGCACCCGTCAAGGATCTATTTTCCCAGATGAAGATACATTCATAAACATCACATTGTTATACATCATGATGCATGCATATACGCATCATATCATACAATCTCATGTGTTGAGAACATCATTGCTTGATTCATATCATGCATTGCATATGACTGACCTTTACCTTTCAGGAAGGATACAGTTAAATGATCAGCTATGTAGACGAATACAGTCAAAAGAGACCAACCCAGTCAAAGAATACAAATCCAGTTAAATCAATGTCTAAAGATTTCTCTGATACAACCTGTCGTTATAGACACTCGTCGTTATAGACACTCATCGTTATAGACACTCGTCGTTATAGACACTCGTCGTTATAGACACTCGTCGTTATAGACACTCGTCGTTATAGACACTCGTCGTTATAGACACTCGTTGTTATAGACACTCGTCGTTATAGACACTCGTCGTCATAGACACTCGTCGTCATAGACACTCGTCGTTATAGACACTCGTCGTTATAGACACTCGTCGTTATAGACACTCGTCGTTATAGACACTCGTCGTTAAAGACCACCCGTCCATGGAAATAACCTGTCAGTAGAGACAACTCACCAACCTTTTTGGATTCCAGACCCGATTCCTATATCTCGCCAGGGTGTATCTGTTGACGGCTAACATTACCAGACTCGATTCCTGTATCCTGCCAGGGCACGTCTGAAGAGTAAAGATTCGATTCCTGTATCCAGCCAGGGCACATCTACACAAAGATTTTGAAGATCAACTCCTGTAACAGGCCAGGTAATTATTTTCTTTTCTCAGGTACGCAAGTTCTCGCTAAGGAATCTCTTACGCGATCGACACCTAGATGGCATCTATATGCCCATCCACATACCAACAGTCTCCAAATGGCATCTATAAGCCCATTCCCGACAAGGTTCTGTCCCATCTCCAGATGGCATCTATAAGTCCATCCTCCTATCCATCATTCCTCCAAATGGCATCTATAAGCCCATTCCCTACATCACGCTGCTGACACTCTATTATGTGAGTGCAAATTTCTGGGCACTCTAGTGTTCAATCATCTTCCACCTTCGGATCACGAAAGACACGCAAGCCAATCTACATCCTCAGGTTTAAGAAGATTGAACAGGGGCAACTGTTGTACCCCAAAATTTGCCCTCCCATATTTCTCAAAACATTTCAAGAAAAATTCACAAGTCCAACCCGGCGCGTCATATTCAGGTGTTCTTTTGCCAAGATATCTCTGATAACGTATTCTCAAATTCAGGTTCGGCTCAAGAGTCAATTCTTTAAAGAAGGTATCCGAATGTGTGAGTTTTCTCGAAGAAATATGGTGAAAAAGTGTGCTGAAAGTGCAGTTTTTACGCGCTAAAAAATTCATAACTTAAAGATCGTGACTCGTTTTGAACCCGTTCCGGTGGCTAAAATTCCGTCTTGACATTATCTATGTTTTCATCTCTCACGGCTGGAAGCCAATTTCGATCAGAAGGTCTTCAAAAATGTGGATTTATCAAGTATTTTCGCACAGAAAATTTGTGACAGAAGTTTATTTGCGTCATGTTCAGAAAATCATAACTTGGTCAATTTTCATCGTATCGAGCTGGTTCCGGCGCCAAAATTTCAAAAATTGAGTTGGCTACATTTTCACATAAGGTATTGAGTTCAAACGGTATTCAAAAGGCCTTCGTTTTTTGCTCAGAGTGCGTGACACGCTGAAAATCCTGAATGCTGAATATTATTTCATGTGGGCCGAAACTTCGAAAATTCATAACTCGGTCAATTTTTATCGGATTGGGCTCATATTTTTACACAAAGTCACTGACTCATAGATCTACAACTTTGCTTCAAAAGTCGAGACCAAATTATGTACCGATCAATACCAGTTTTTTATTGAAGAACGTGTCAGAGTCGACACTGGAGCCCAAAATAAGTTTGTCTGAGCTGAAACTTCAAAAATTCATAACTAATTCACCGTTTATCCGATTGAGCCGATTTTCGGACAGGAGTTAGTTATCGATGTCGGCTACATTTTGTTTTCACATTTCAACTTCAAAAATTGCACTTAAGTCCCTGCTATTTAGCCTGGAAAGTGACGAACTCAAGTGAACATTGGAGGCCCAATTGCACATTCAAAGCCCATTTTCTTTACCCTAATTTCCATTATATAATCACCTTCTTTTCACACAAACCGGACAGAAAAAAAAGAGAAAAAAACCTTGCCACAACACTGTTAGAATATCAAATTCTTTCAAGAACCCTAAAACCTTGAAATCCTTATTACAAATCCCTCTCTCACTACAAACAAGTCATCACAGTTACAAACCAACACCTCACTACTTCTTCAGTAAGGATAAGGCTGGCTTGATCTCCATGATCCAAAGGGCATAAAAGCATTCAGGTCACTAATTTTCCAATAAGGGTAAGATTGATTTGATCTCCATGATCAAAAGGGTATAATCATTCATACATGCCATATTGTGCCTAAACATTAAATTTCTTCATATATTGGCTTTATTTGCATTTTATGATTTTATTTAATGTGTTCGTGAGATTCAACACTGCAGATTTAGACAGGATCCCATGCAGGTTCATTAAGGAACGTTGAGGCCAAAACACAAATGGCCAAAAGCCAAAAGCCAAATGGCCAAAGTAGAACAACTTATGCATGACACCAATACATGGCGAGGCAGACGTCTTGAGGAGGTTAAGGAACGTTGAGGCCATAACACAAATGGCCAAAAGCCAAAACACAAATGGCCAAAACAAAACAGTTTACACATGACGCCAATAGTTGTTTCACCCCTCCAATCAGGCTCGTATACTCCTAAACTCTCTCTCTATTTTTATTATTTTCCTTTAATTAATTAATCGTTATTCTTTTTATTAATCACTAACCAATTAACATTTTTTTCGTAATAAAATTCAGAAAACTAACATTTTTAGTATTATTATTATTTAGTAATTTCACTATTAATTATTTTTTGTAAATAAATGTTAATAATTAACTTAGTTAATTTAGGTCTTAATTTTAACACTTTTTCATAATAAATAAAATAAATTAGAATTAGGTTTTACTAACTTTTGACTTTATTTTATTTTATTTTTATTTTTCATTAAAGACATTAAAAAACCAAAAATACTTTTTTCTTTTATTTAAATAATTAGTTCTAGGTTTAATATTAATTAAATACAAAAAACACAAAAAAAAACACATTTCTTTAATTAAATGATAATTAGACTTTAATTTAATTTAATTTCAAGCAAAGGGTCAAAACCCTCAAACGTTCAACTTTAACTCTTTCGCGCGTTTATTCTTATTTTCTTATGGATATTATGTAATTGCTCAAGCCTTGTAATAGTAATTAGGAATTTATTTTACTTTCCGCATTTTTATTAAAACGGGTCTTTGTAATTTGGCGATGTATAGACCCGCGCCTTGTAATAGCGTAGGATTTTACTTTCCGCATTTAAATCTCCGCACTTTTAAATTCTAATTGTATGAAAGAATGTATGACTAATTAAAAACAAGCGTAGATCACCATGATACATGTACAAGATAAAACATAACATGAAAATAACACACAAATTCACACACCATTCTTAGGGTACGCCTCACTGTTGCCTTGCCTTCGAAACGTGGTCGTCGAGTATAGGACGTTTTAGTAAGTCCTTATGTCCATGACATGATCCAGTTGCCTCGGAAAGGTTGCCTCGGATTAAAAAAGGATCAATGGCATAAGGGTAGCTTCTAAGGTGTCCTACTGTTGCTCCGGTGACCACACTGTCCCTACAAACGAATTGACCTGAACACCTCCAACGGTGGTGCTACCTATCTCTCAATGGTGGGATGGCACTACCTTAAGGACTTTTACACAGCCTAATTCCTTAGGGTAGGTGGATGACTCATGGGTACTTGCTCTATTAAAAAACAAATCAAAAACTCTTTTCACACCGACACTTTTCAAAAAGCTTTCAAAACATTTTTTCAAACACTCTTGAGGACTGATACAAGAGTCGATCTGAAATCTTTAAACGAAACTTTTTCAAACCCACTCACACTTTGAAAAGCAAACACTTTTGAAAACACAATGAGCAAGTATCTAAGAGCCCATGGATAACCATGGATAGAAAGGGTGCTAACACCTTCCCTTTCTATAAATCTACCTCCCGAACCGAGAAATTATCTCATAAGGAATTTTGCTGTGCTTTTGTCCTGTCCATGTTGGAGAAAATAAAAGACGGTGGCGACTCTTGCTTCCGCGACATTTTAGCCACAAAATTTGAGCGCAACTACTACCTGCTGCTATATATTCAGCTTCGGCCGTGCTTAGAGCAACACATGCTTTTTTCTTGCAGGCCCATGATACTAATGCATTACCAAGAATGTGACAAGTACCACTTGTACTCTTTCTATCCGTTTTACAACCTGCATAATCTGTGTCAGAATAACCAATTAAGTTGCAGACACTACCTTTAGGATACCACAATCCGACATTTGTTGTCCCTTTGAGATACTTCATGATCCTCTTTACTTCCGTGAGATGAGATTCCTTTGGGTTAACTTGAAAGCGGGTACAGAGACAAACACTAAACATTATGTCAGGACGACTTTCCGTAAAATACAATAAGGAGCCAATCATACCTCGATATTTAGTGATGTCGATGGAAACACCTAATTCATCTTGATCAACATAAGAACCAGAACCCATTGGTGTAGACATTGCCTTACAATTATCCATGTCAAACCTTTTCAAGAGTTCCTTGCAATATTTGGATTGGTTGATGAAGATGCCATCTTTTAGTTGTTTGATTTGAAGTCCAAGAAAATAGTTCATTTTACCCATCATGGACATTTAAAATTCTCCTTGCATCATTGATGAGAATTCTTCACACATTTCTTGATTTGAAGAACCGAAGATGATGTCATCAACATAGACTTATGCTAGCAAAGTGTCGTCTTTGATTTTCTTGATAAATAGAGTCTTGTCAACTTTTCCTTTTTCAAAACCTTTTTCGCATAAGAAGTTGCTTAAACGATCATACCATGCCCTTGGTGCTTGTTTCAGTCCATAGAGATCTTTTCTCAATTTAAATACATGAGATGGATTCTTGAAGTCTTCGAACCCCAGGGGTTGCTTAACGTAGACTTCTTCAGTGATATATCCATTCAAGAATGCGCTTTTGACATCCATTTGGAAAATCTGAAAATTTAATGAATAAGCATAGGAAAGTAAGAGACGAATAGCTTCTAACCTTGCAACTGGAGCGAAAGTTTCTTCAAAGTCTATTACTTCTTCTTGATTATAGTCTTGTGCTACCAATCTTGCTTTGTTGCAAACAATTATTCCATTCTCGTCAAGTTTGTTTTTGAACACCCATCTTGTTCTAATAATGTGTTTGTTTGTTGGCCTAGGGACGAGTTCCCAAACTTGATTCCTTTCAAATTGATTCAATTCTTCTTGCATAGCTATAATCCATTGGTCATCGCCTAAGGCTTCATCAACTTTAGAAGGTTCAATTTGAGAGACAAACGCCATGTTTAGGCAAGCATCCTTGAGATTTAATCTTGTAGACACACCTTGACTTATATCACCAATTACTTTATCAATAGGATGATCTCTATGAGTTCTCCATTCTTTTGGTAGATCATTGAGATTCGATTCTTGTTGAGGTGATTCTTCAAGTTGAATGGGTTGATCCTTGGAATATTTTTCTTGAGGACCTTCTAAAATTTCATCATCATTATCACAAACAATATTATCCTCCTTGGAGGGGTTAGTTTCATCAAAAGAAACATGCATAGATTCTTCAATAGTCAAAGTTCTTTTGTTGTATATTCTATATGCTTTACTAGAGAGTGAGTAACCAAGAAAAATACCTTCATCGGATTTCTCATCAAACTTACCCAGATTATCTTTGTCATTGTTTAGGACAAAGCATTTGCAACCGAAGATATGAAAGAAAGCAATGTTTGGTTTTCTCCCTTTGAAGAGTTCATATGGAGTTTTCTTTAAGATTGGTCTAATGTTAACTCTATTGCTAACAAAACATGATGTGCTCACCGCATCTGCCCAAAAGTATTTTGGAAGATTTGAGTCGCTAAGCATTGTTCTAGCAAGTTTCACAAGAGACTTATTCTTTCTTTCAACCACTCCATTTTTTTGGGGATTCCTTGGTGCCGAGAAGTTGTGAGATATTACATGTTCTCCACATAATTCTTCAAATAGAGCATTTTGGAATTCTCCGCCATGGTTACTCCTTATTGAGGCAATTGTTAGAGACTTCTCATTCTGAATTTGTTTAGCATACTTCTTGAATGCATCACTTTTCTGCACTAAAAAGAATGTCCAAGTATATCTAGAGAAATCGTCAACAATAACCAAAGCATACACATTACCTCTGAAACTCCTTGTTCTCGATGGACCAAATAGGTCCATATGTAACAATTGTAGTGGACTTGTAGTGGAAACCACATTCTTAGATTTAAAAGTTGATCTATTTTGTTTCCCTCTTTGACAAGCATCGTATAGTCTATCTTTGACGAAATTTCTCTTAGGTAATCCAATTACAAGATCATGCTTGATTAATTTATTCAAGTGTTCCATATGAATATGAGCAATTCTTTTGTGCCAAATCCATGAATCATCATTGTTCGCCATGAGACATTTAACCTTCAAAGATGGATCATCAAGGGAAATCATGAATATATTATTGATTCTTTTACCTTTAAGTATAACCTCGTGAGTAACTTTGTCTTCTATCAAACATTTATCCTTGGTGAACTTGATTTTGAAGCCTTTGTCACAAAGTTGGCTAATACTTAGAAGATTGTGCTTTAGTCCTTCAACATAAAGAACATCTTCAATGGATGTGAAAGGTGGAGCACCAATTTTGCCCTTGCCTAGTATTCTTCCCTTGTTATTGTCTCCATAAGTGACAAAACCCTTGGCCTTTAGCACTAGATGTGAAAATTGGTTTATATCTCCTGTCATATGCTTTGAACAACCACTATCAAAATACCAAATATTGCATGTGGTCTTCAAGCATACCTGCAAAACAAATTAGGTTTTGTTAGGTACCCAAGTTGCTTTATGTCCTTCATAATTAGTGCCTTTCTTTACCCATACATAATGCCCACTTGCCACACTGAAGAGTCTAACATAGCAAGCATTAGGTGTATGGCCTTTAATACCACAATAAAAACAAGTAGGTTCAAAGTTACTTCTATATCTAGAAGGATAAGATTTCTTCTTAGAAAATGTTTTCTTTTTAGGATAGTGACGAACTATTTTAGGTTTGTTCACTTTATCTTTGGATGATTGATCATTAGCCTTAACAAAGATAGTTTTGTTAGAACTTGGTTTTGAAAACTTTGAATATCCAAGTTCACTTTTATCATTGGAGTATCTTTGTTGGCTAAGAACACCTTCCAATCCAATTTGGCCTTTTTCATATCTTTCAATGACTCTTTTTAATTGGACAATTTGAAAAGAGAGTGAATCACAATTTTTGCATACAAAATTATGTTTTTGTTCATCACTTGATTTTTGTTTTTCTTCTTTGAAATCTTTTTCCATTGAAACATATTTTTCTTCTAAGGATGAAATTTGTTTCTTTTGTGATAAATGGTTTTATACAGAATTTTGCATTCATTCAATAGTTCATCTATAGCACCTTGTGCATCACTATCAAAAAGATAAAATTCATTACTAACCTCATTGTCTTCATCATCGGAATGGTGTGAGGTCATCAATGCTAGATTTTCACTTTTATCACTACCGGAATCGGATGAGGAACTTATTTCATTGTCCTCCCATGCGACATAAGCCTTTTTGTTCTTGAATCCCTTCTTTCTTTTGAAGCCACCTTTCTTGGAGAGTTTTGGACAATCCGGCTTGATATGACCTTGCTTACCACATTCATAACATGTGATTTCTTGTGTTGATGTGGAGACTTCCTTTTTCTTAAATTGTTTATTTCCTTTTGAATGAGAAAAATGTTTGTCATTTCTACCGAAGAACTTACCAAGCCTTTTAACAAGAAGCATGAAGTTTTCATCTTCTTCCGGATTGTCTTCCTTTTTAACTTCCTTGGAGTCTATCTTCAAAGCAATATTCTTGGATTTCTTCTCTTGATTTTCATGCTTTTCAAGTCTTCCGAGTTCTGTTTCGTATTCTTAAAGTTTTCCAAATAATGTCGCGGATGTCTTGTTGGAGAGACTTTTCTTTTCTGAAATTGCCGTTACATTTGGTTGCCATTCCCTAGTTAAGGACCTAAGTACTTTCAGATTTAGTTCATCATTCGTCAAAGTTTTACCAAGAGCACTTAGATGATTTGTCAAGTGCACAAATCTCTTTTGTAAGTCAAGGATGGTTTCTCCGGGCTACATTCAAAATAATTCGTATTCTTGACTTAGGGTATTTAGTCTTGATCCTTTTACTTCAACCGTTCCTTCATGAGTTTGTACCAGGGTATCCCATATTTCTTTTGTTGTTTTGCATGCCGAGACACTGAAGAATTCGTCCATGCTAAGTGCACCTTGAAGAAGGTTTATTGCCTTTTTGTCATAGAGAACTTTCTTCTTATCATCATTGTCCCATGCAGTTTTAGGCTTTGATGAGCCAACACCATTGATTACCGTTATAGGGATAAATGGACCATTTTCGATGGCATCCCATATTTCTTCTCCTTGTGCTTCTAGATGTGCCTTCATGCGTATTTTCCCAAAGTTAAAGTATTCACCACAAAATAGAGGAGGCTTGTTGTTACTACCACCATCTCTGAAAACGGGATTTTGATTTGCGGAAGCCATTCTGGATCTTTTAGGAGCAGGTTACCTATAACCTGCTCTGATACCAATTGTAAGTACGAAGTGTGCCTAAGAGGGGGGGGGGGGGGGTGAATTAGGTAGTTTAAAAATTCTGGTTTTTAGTGATGATGGTTCTTATTTTTCTGGTTAAAAGTGAGTTTAGGAAAGCTTAAAAATGCAGAAAAATAAAGAGACACGGGCGATATATCCTGGTTCCCCTCACAGTCTGAGAGTACTCCAGTCCCCTTTCAACATGAAAGAGATTTCCTTATTGTGGCAAACTTAAACAAAGAACTACCAAGTAACCAAGAACAATCCTCTTGGACCAAGAACAATCCTCTTGTATTTTCACTAAGTTATCTATGAGAACAATACTCTCAATCTAACTACACTTGTATCCAACAACTTTGGAAAGACAAGATTTCAAAAAACACTTAAACTTATTTCCAACAATCCTGGACAAATAAGTAAGTAAATATCAATTTTTTGAGTTTGAGTGAGTAGAGTAATATTGATCACTTAGAGTGATTTAACAATGTATGATCTTCTCTTCCAATATAATTATTGTACAATGACTCAAGATATATTTGCTCAAAGATTTTTGTTTGTTAATGTATGAAAATGTGCAGAAAACTTATGCATGAAGGTGAAGGAATGCTTGAGTTTGTATTTTGAAATTTCAGAAAATATTAATGGAAGAGGTGTTAAAATAGATTTTGAAATTGAATATTTATATGTTCATAACACCCTTTTGAAACAACATGAAGTTCTGAAAATGTATCATGAACAAATGCCAAGTTTGAGTGAAAAGTTTCAATGAAAAGGCATGATGAACAGGCATGTACAAAGCTGCTATTTTTCAAAATCGTGCAGCATGAAATCGATTGCACCCTTTGTGTAAATCGATTGCACAAGGTTTCAACAACTATTTTTTCAAAACTTTTAAGAGTGCAATCGATTGCACTATCAATGCAAATCGATTGCATGCAAAGTCAGTAGTAAAAAGTAAGTGAGTGCAATCGATTGCACTAGCAATGTAAATTTATTGCACTGAGAAACAGAAGTAAACATTTTGAAAATTTTAAGTATGCAATCGATTACACAAGAAATGTAAATCGATTGCACAAAGAAACATAAGCAAAAGATCTGAAAGTTTGAAGTGTGCAATCGATTTCACTAGAAAGTAAATCGATTGCATGCAAGAGAAAGTGAAATTTTAACTTTGAAAAACTTGAGTAATGATTTTTTAAGCATTTCTTTTTCATTTTTGAGCATCTATATCTTAAGATCAAAGTAGATAATATTATTATACCTTTAAATTTGTTGAGAGCTTTGAATGAAGATATTATCCTTAGATGCTTTGAGCTTGATCAAAAATCTTTGCCTTCTTTGTTAGCCATGGTTTGTCTTCATCAAAACAAAAGCTCATTTGTGAAGCTTGATTTTACAAAACATGTGTCGAATGGGTGTTAGAATGACATCCGTCTCTGGATCGTATCTGAACTGAAATGTTTCTAGAAGAGAAATCTGGAATAAGTACCAGGATAACATCCGTCTCTGGATCGTACCTGAACTGTTTCTTAATGTATGAGAATCTTGAATAAGTAGCAGAATGACATCCATATCTGGATCGTATCTGAACTGTTTCTCAATGTATGAACATCTTGAATAAGTAGCAGAATGATATCCGTATCTGGATCGTATCTGAACCGTTTCTCGATGTATGAAAATCTTGAATAAGTAGCAGAATGACATCCGTATCTGGATCGTATCTGAACTGTTTCTCGATGTATGAAAATCTTGAATAAGTAGCAGAATGACATTCGTATCTGGATCTTATCTGAACCGTTTCTCGATGTATGAAAATCTTGAATAAGTAGCAGAATGACATTCATATCTGGATCGTATCTGAACTGTTTCTCGATGTATGAAAATCTTGAATAAATAGCAGAATGACATCTGTATCTGGATCGTATCTGAATCATTTCTCTATGTATAAAAATCTTGAATAAGTAGCAGAATGACATTCGTATCTGAACCGTTTCTTGATGTATGAAAATATTGAATAAGTAGCAGAATGACATCCGTATCTGGATCGTATCTGAACTGTTTCTCGATGTATGAAGATCTTGAATAAGTAGCAGAATGACATTCGTATTTGGATCGTATATAAATTGTTTCTCGATTCTGGTGCTCTTGATGAATACCGATCAAGGTATAAGTCTTTCATTGATAGACAGGTGATGGGACATAGTCATACGTTTTAAATCCCTAACTTTTGCCTGGACCGACCTTTCGAGTTTTCAGTCCACCGGGATACCTTTTTGCCCAAGCCGCCTTTTCAGGTTTTCGACTTGTCGGGTGTACAGATTTTTTTATGTATATCTCTAACTTTTGCCCGAACCCTTTTGGTTTGCCGGGATTCCCTTATTTTTGCCTAGGTGTGTCAACCTAGCGGATCTTTGTTCATGCATAGTATTTTCCGACTATGTCCACGCTCTCAGGATGTAGGGAGTTGTCACTGTTCATAGTGTTGTATTGTAGTACTGTCAAAATGTTTTCTTGATGGCACATGATTCGTTGCTGGAATGCGTGCATAATGCCCTAAGCGATTTAGATGGAGATCTGCCCCTGGTTATTTGGCACTTTTGGAGAGACTGCCCCAGGTGTGTTTAGATATCATGTCATTCCCCTTGCTTATGGAAGACCTGTTATTGGAAGTGTCTTTCCCGCTGAGGTGGTTCTATCCATTGAGAGGATCTTTGTTCATTGAATATCCATTGTGCGGATTTCTCTGCTGTCAAACAATTAGTCATATGCAAACAATGTCATTTAAAGAATGCAAAACTGATGTCTGTCTTGAAATTTTTTTTTTGAAAATGTGTTTTGTGTAGTAAAACAAAATTTGCAAGAACGTGATATCAACTCAGGATTAGTAACAAAGCCTACAGGAGTCAGGATACCTTTGTAACAATATGCTCTCAAACTAACCCATGCTCCAGCTAGGACTTTTAAGGGTTATAACATGGTCTGGTTCATGGTTCAAGAAACAAAGGATAAAGGCTCAAATTTTATTTGTACCCAACCCGCTCTTCGTGATGTTCTTCAGTCCTATGCTCGGTTAATTACGTGTTTAGATCCCGATTGAGTCTAGAATCTTTACTCTGATACTTGGTGATGATTCAGAAATTGAACCTTTGTTTTGAAAAGGCATACATTTTTGTAATCTTCTTTTTGTTGAGGATTTGTAGTAACCTCTTTTTTCTTTCGTTATCCCTTCTTTTTCCTGAACTATTTCTTTTGTGATTACAGTCAGCGGGATGCCCCCAGTTTTTCTCTTAAGTCTCCTTCATAGGTTTTGACTTAATGGGCTTTTATTTCGATAGATAATGACTGCATGTCTTGACGATTATACGGAACCATCACCGTCTTTTGTTTTGGAAGGACGTCTTCGATGTCATTCATTGTGTACGAAGCGGCAGATTATGACTGAATGCGCCTCTGAATTAACTGAGAAAAATACCCTGCCCCAGGTTATGATTAAGGGTTTTAATTTGTGTGAAAAGAAAAACTCCTACTTCTTTGACTTGAAGGGGTTGACTAGGGATTATCTTCCTTATAACTCCACTATTTAGGATTTGAAACAACGCTTATACATCATCAGCGGGGTTTGTTCAAAAGCATACTGTAGAGATTGTGGTATCATTTTCGTCATCCTCCCTCTAAGGCTTAGAGTTTTTAATCGAGATTTGAATATCACAAAAAGGAACGGAGTTTAAATATAGTGAATACGAATGAACTGATTCAAAACAGACATATGCAATGCATTGATAAAGTAACAAAGTTTGACATGAATAAATATTCGAACAATCAAAAGAAAATTACAAATTGAAAATTATAATGAACGAAAATCCCTCTTGTTAGAACTTGTCACTTCAAATGGCGGGCCTTAGAGGATTGACAGAAACATTCCAGTTAACCATCTTGTGTTAATTCCAATGCTCCTTCATCAATCAGGTCTTGAATTTTGTATTTAAACCTCCAACAGTCGTCAATATCATGCCCCGGACTGTTGGAGTGATATGCACACCTTACATCAGGATTGTAGTTAGGCTAAGAAGTCTTGGAATTCAGATGAGGCCCTATCAACATAACCAGATTCATCCTCAACATATGTTGTAAAGCTTGAGACATCGGCCTGTTGAGTTTGGTAAACTGCCTCTTAGGTATATCTAGCTTACTCTGATTAACCCGTTGTTTTAGAGAGGTTGTTGTTGGACACGCGAGGTAGTAGCTATTTGGAAGGGTCCACTCTTCTCCAAACTAACCTTTTGTCTTCTTGGAGGTTGATCAATGACTTGGTCCCCGACCTCGATTGTTTGCTTCATATTATTGTATTTGTCTTGATGAAGTTGGTTGATGATGGCTCTCAGCTCTTCTTGTCTTCGGGCTTGGCCTCGAATAAGAGCCATCTGCTCCAACATTTGGGTTCTCATTGCATCTACCTCAGCTTGCAGTTGTTCCAGCCGTTCGTCCTTATTGTCTTCAGGACTTTTCTTGACCAAGTTCCCAGCGAGGAGTATTTTCAACTCTTCCCGCCCCTTGGATAGGTTTAGGAACATTTCCATGAACTGAGCTTCTTGAGTTTGAAGATCTCTATTGTCTTGTTTGAGAGCCATTGCTGGAATAAACAGCGAGAACATGAGAGACCTGTACTGGAAGACATGCTATGCAATGATTTGTATGATATATGTATGCAATGTTTTCAAGGATCTCGCAGGGTAAACAAGAAAATGTCAGAAGTTGAAATTTTTGAGTCAAGCTCACCATATCAAGTTGGTCATAGCCCCTGACTCAAGTTGTTGAGTTTTGATCTTCTAACGACATTGGCTAGGGGAAAATAAATCCTCTTTGCCCCTTGCTAGACGCCTGACTTACCGTAACCTGCACCACAAACCCTTGAGATCCTTGAAATGGTTAAGGAAATGTTAAGGCATGATGTTATGATGTGTACGCTATGCGTTTAAGAAAAAGTGTGAGGTGATGTAAGCAAGTAAACCCTGCAAGAAATCCAAGTTATTGGGCAATGACTGTAAACAAAACCTGCAAGGAACTCATGTTGTCAGATAATAAAACCCTACAAGTAGTTCAAGTTGAAAGCACACAAGTCACACAAACAGCCTTAGGTTTAGGCTTGCATGGGTTTTAAGGTAGTACCCTCTTGAAGTTTAGTTGGTTTCAACCTGTCTTAGAAAAGTAGCCGGGTTCTAAAGATTCTCAATATCACTGACCATCCCTTATCGGGCATTGTTTCAGCTCAAGCAATCTTTTCTTACGGCCGAAATATCCTGAAAGTCTAATCTCAATCAGTGTTGCATCGAGTATCAACCAATCCTCAACTTTATACCGAGTCCGACTATCTTACTACTTTCTAATGGCCAAGTTTGTTCAACTAAGGTTCTAAGGTCCGTTAGTGCTTCACGATACCACACGACGGCCCCGTATTCTCCTCGTCTCCCCATGAAGGATATTGGTACCAACCAAAGTGCAAAACCAACACAGACATTGCTTAAACTATATCGGTCTACGCCGTACAGTCTCCACGATCTATTACTGTTTAACTAAAAAGTGCCCTCAGATCCGGGTGTAGGATCCTAAGTAACCCAAGCAAAACCCTTTAAGAATAAAGCAAACAAACAAGAAAGCAATTTTAAAATGACCTAGATCCTAAGGTAAACCCCGCTTTATTTTTTCATTTCCCAGCAGAGTCGCCAGTTCTGTGATACGGTGGCAGAACCGACTGTTAATACTAGTTTGTGTTTTGTATTTTCAAATGTCGCGGTAAGCAAGAGTCGCCACTGACTTTAATTTTATCCAATCAGGAAAAGGAAAAAGAACAGAAAAAACCTTTTTTGAGATGTTTCTGAGTACGAGGGGGGGGGGGGGGGGGGTAGATTATTGAAAGGGAAGGTGTTAGCACCCTTTCTATCCATGGTTTTCCATGGGCTCTTAGGTACTTGCTCATTTTAAAATTGCTTGTGTGTGTTTGTTTTGAAAAAAGTTTTACTTCGTGATAACCCTTGTATCAGTCCTTAAGGGTGTGACGAAGTTGTTTTGGAAAAGTGTTTGTGTGAAAAGTTTTGTTTGATTGCTTGAGCAAGTGCTTAAGAGTTAATCTACCTACTCGAAAAAGACTGTTCGTTTTCCTTTAGACATCGATATCCCATTATTAAGGAATAGGTAGCACCGTCGTTGGAGTTTTAAGGGACGTTTGAAGGGACAGATACGGTCACAAAAACAATGTTAGGGAATCTTAGTAATCCTCCTAAAGCCTTAAAGATCTTTTCCGAGGCAACATCCGAATGGGTCATTTTTAGATCTTTCGGGGCTAGAGGATGACCACTAATAAACCCTATGCTTCATGACTGTTTACCGAAGGAAACCAAAGTGAGGCAAATCCTAGGAGCGAACATGTGCATGTGTTTATGTTTCAGTTAATTTATTCTTTGCACAATTAGGGTTATCTACCGTATTAATTTTCAAGCATTCATCCCATACAATCCTATTAGCCATGCACCTAGACAATTAAAAATTGCAGGAATTTAAAGTGCGGAAATAGAAATCCTAACTATTATAGGGCCTCGGGGATGGGGATTACATAACTAAAACAGGGGAATAAGAGCAATAAATAAAACCCTAATTTAAAACTATTACAAACTCGGAGCAGTTACAAAAATAGTAAAAAAGTAATTAAAATGCATGCGATGAATTAAATGCGAGGATAATTATAAAACCTAAAAATCTAATTGAGAAAAATATTTAAGTTATTTTTTGAAGAAAAATTAATTATATACAAAATTAAACCCTAATTTCTAATTGATTTTAATTACAAAAATAAGATTTAATTGCCCTAATTAAATTAAATTAATTAATTCAAGGAAATAAAATATTTTTTATGAAAAAATATTTTTGGTGTTTTTTGTGATTTTTGATTTAATAAATAAAAAAATGATTTATGGGTTATTTTTATAAAAGAGAAAATAATTAAAAGTATTAAAACAAAATAAATAAATAAAAGAAGAAAAGTTTGGGCCTGCTCGCTGGATGAAAGGGGGGTGTATTGTTGAAATTGATGGGCCCAAGGTTGGTTAGCCTAACCCCTGCGCTGAATCCTATGTGGTGCTCTTCTAATGGTGCACCTTGGTCCTTCAATGGTAGGCGTTGGATCTGGACAGAGTTACCTCCATTGGATGGATGATGGTAGCGCATGGTGAACGCTTGAGTGGATGATGCACTTAATCCTGCATTGGAGAATTAAAACAAAGAAAATGTTGGGACCTGAGATCGAACCTAGGTCCTCACACTTACCACCAACGCACCCTAGCCATCTGGACCACATGTGTTAGTTGTTATTACAATGAAAACAAACAATATTATATAAAAGCAAAGTGGATTAGTGGGTAAAACAAAAAACGTGCGCGCTGGTTTGAATGGTCCAATAGGGTGGTGACAAATCATCGTCATCTTCCTTCTGCCCGTCGTCTTAGGTATACAACTTACACCTACAGACAAATAACCATGGCTATAACCTGTAAGTTTCAAAAATTAAGAGCAGACGTGATAAATTAATTCTAGCTATACCAATCAATTTGTTTTGACCTCACGAGTACGATGGTACCCTTTGTTTAGGCCAATTTCACCTGTATGATAAACCCCTAAAATGCAAGAACAAAACCTAGCAATGGCAGTTATGGATATATGCATCAAAATACAAAATTACATAAACCAAAACATTCTAAATGCTCATACAAACATAATGTTGTGTTTAATAATGGTTAATCATGCGTAATTTGTAAAATACGATTCAAGCTAGGGAAGGAAAACCGTGGGTCTGTAGCATACATTTTTGGGCATGAAAAGGCTTGCAAATGATGGAGATACGTTCCTGAGATGTCCAACAATCTATTGGCAACGTTAGGATGACTTGAGTTGGCATGTATGATTGAAACCGATTCACTATTTTTTTGCAAAAAATTGAGTTTGTTCTTGGTATTTCCACGTGAAACAACTGGCTGAAAATCATCAAATAATGAAGTCGCCATCGAACGTCTTTTATCCTACATGTAGGGAAAGGTAAACATCGAGAAAACCTGAGAAGGGAGAAGTCACGGTCTTGCGACCTAGAGATCGGGTAAGGGGGTCTGTTACGCGAGGGGAAGGTATTAGCACCCCACACGCTCGTAGTACTCTATGGTATCCACTCTTGTTATCTATCTTATGGGTGTGTTTAATATATGATTACTATTTATTACTGCTAAAGGGAGAATGCATGCAAAAGAAAGGGGGGAAATGTAGGGAAAATAAAATTGTGCTCGCTTGGGCCCTACCCCAATGCCTACGTATCCGTTTTGAGGAATCAGAGCTACCGTAGTTCGGCTCATACGTTTTTGTTTGTTTGTGTTTTTTATGGACGAAGTTAATTCCGCCTTCTGCCGCAGCTCGACCTTTGGAGACTTATGCGTTGGCACAGAAGTAAATTAATCGTGTCCTTACCTGAAAAGGGTTTCTTAGAAAAAGGTGCTCGAACGCACAAATGGTTTGAGTTAGTTTGTATTTTTGTTGTAGATAATGACTAGTCGACCTCAAGAGAGAGATATTAGCCACTTTTCTACTTAGCTATGAAAGGAGTCTTTGAGAATTGAACCACACCTAAAACTTGAGATGAAGAACAATAAGATCGAGAAGAGACCCGCTTATCATTTCCCATACTAAGCAAAAGCATGATTCTCATCAGTAGTTTTAAAGTGTTTTGAATTTTGAAGGAGAAAGAAGTTTTAGTTTTAGATGCGTATGCAAAAGGGGAAGAAAAGTTAAAGGGAGACTAGTTTATTTCTAAACCTAATTTTATCATGCGTTGTTAGACCTAAAGTTATAATGAAGGGGGGGAATTTCTACCTAATGTTAGCATGCATATTGTTGTACCCCAAAATTTGCCCTCCTGTTTTTCCACAAGAAATCACAGCTTCGGGCTTTTCCTGATTTTTCAAGATTGGCTCAAGAATCAGTCAAACAGAGTTTTTCTTGTCAGTCTAGCCAAATTAGGGTTTTCATGGACTCTGGAACAGTTCAAGCAAATTGTTAGGTTTTGGTTGAGTTTGGCTCAAAGTTTGATCAGACAAGCGTTTCTTTGGTGTTAAGTCAAGAATTAGGGTTTTGCGCGCGCAGTTTTAGAAGAGTTTGAATCCACGGTGTTTTAATTGGTTGTTATATTATTTTGACATTTGTTCAAAATCTCTGTCTAAACATCTGGGATAAAGGCTAAGGCATTTGATTTGAGATGGGATAAAAGCTGAGGCATTTGGGTTGAGAACTTGCAGGGTTTGATTTAATCAGTAAAGAGATAGGCATACGGATGTTTGTTCGATTTGACTGTGCAATGCTTATGGCTATTTGAAACGCCGAGTTTATTATTGATTGATGCTAAGACAACAGTGTTTATTAATTGTTTATTCTAAGTTAGAATAATTGGGATTTATTTCTATTTATTATAATTTAAGAATTATAAATAATTAAATAAACATTTGAAGAAGAATTAAAAAGGATTAAACTTTTATTTACTTTTAATTATTGAGTACAAATGTTATTTGAATATATTTACAGTATTTACAAATAATGTTATTACAAATAATTAAAGGTAAAATAAAGCTATATCCTAAGTTTTCTAAATCTTCATCTTCTACTGCTCCCCATTGCTCAATTGATTTTACCTGAAAAAAGAAAAAGAAAAGAAGTCAATACAGATGAAAAATAAAGAAAAAGCAGACAGATATTTTAAAATTCATCATTAAAAGTAACTGGCCGGAATCAGTTTGTTTTCCCTCTCTGCAAATCACAAGATTACTCTTGGTTCACAAAGAGGGATAGAAATATGCTTGCAAATAAAATATGAAATGCACAAAGCTACAATTGCACAAATTCAAAATTGTCACACAGGCTGCCTAGTTTCAAATTTTCAACCAAAAGAGGCAAATCAATTGAAAAGTGCATAAAGCTGCATAGTTCATAATTCCAAATTGTCAACCAAAGTTTTCAAACTAAATAGCAAACCAAACTGCATAAAATGCAAAGTGAACATGCCAAGCAAGTCACAATTTCAAACTAAGTCCAATGTCAACTAAATATCAAAAAGTACACAAATGCAGAAAATCTGAAGAAAGAAGATATGCAGAGCAGAACCAACAATGCAAGCAAACATTTCAAGTTACATCATTTTCAAGGCCAGTACTTTTTCAGAAAGTACAACAGTAAGCAATAAAAAATGCTTTAATCTGTAGAGAGAGAGAAAAAGATAGAGGAGAGAAAGGCTTACAACAGGCTTAAGGCTTAGAAAAAAAGATATAAGACAAACATATCAGCACAGTTTCAAAGGGGGGGCAGAACATCACAAAAAAGATAGAAAACCACAAACTGATATAGAACACAAGCAGGAGCCTGCCTCCAAAACTGTTTCAAACCTCTAACCTGCTCCAAACACTGTGATTTAAAACCACCAAACTCAGAGCACCAAGCCAAAAAAAACCTTGAAATCGTTCAAACCTGTTACATAATAGAAGCAAGAAATCCAAAGCCAAAAGCCTTCACCTGCTTCAAACACAAGCAAACAGCCATAACCTTAACCTGCCTCAAACTGTAGCATAACATAAGCTTCAAACCACAAACTTTAACAAGAACTCACAACCTGTCAAGCCTAAAGCTCCAACCTGCATAAGCCTAAATCTCTAACCTGCTACAGCCTATACCAAAAACAAACTTCAAACAACCATCAAACCAGAAAAAAGCTTCAACCTGCATAAGCCTTATTCAAACTAGCAATTTCCAACCAAAGCCTAAAAGCCAAGCTTGTCTCAAGCCTTTCAAAGCCAAAGCCCTCAGAGTAACCTCATCATTGGGCCAGTAACCAACAAAAGCAATACTCCAAAATCAACATCAACAAGCATCTTAGAGGCAACTCAAAATCAGAATAACATTCAAATCACAAAGCCCTCAGAGCTGGGCTCATCATAGGGTTCAACAGCATATCAAGCATATCAAGCATACAAGGCATCTCAGAGTCAAACAAGTCCTAAGCTCTCAGAACTGAGTTCATCATTGAGCAAGCAAGCAGGTAGTGGAAGAGGAAAAGAAGTGTTCAGAAGCAATAATCCAGGCATCTCAGATAATCATCATTGATAGGAGCAAGCAAGCAAGTGGAAGAGGAAAAGAAAATTATACAAGGGTTTTTCAGCATTCATCATAAAGCCCTAAAAAAGCGAAATACAAAGGTACCGGATTTCAAAGCAAGCTCATCAGCGTTGTCCTCCCTCCGCCTGGCCGCCTAAAGCGCCTCCAGCTCTCTCCTCCTCTCCAAGCAACGAACCCTCCAAAGGTAGTATTTCTACTCCTTCTTTTCACATCTCACATGAACAACAACACAAATAATCAATAACACACAAAGATAAATACAAAAGCTTAGAACCTTAAAAATGCGTTAAGGCTTAAAAGAGGGAAATTACTACCTTTGCTTATCACTGCTTGAGCAATCCATGGAGGGAGAAGGAGGGATGATGTCGCCTGGCAACGGGGACGGAGAGGACGTCAGTAGCTTGGCATGAGAATGAAGGGAGAGAAGAAGATGAACGGCGCCGTGCTAAGCTGTAACCCTAATTCCAGTTATGAAACAAACATTGCAAACCCTTACAATTGTTCAAACGCGTCTGGGCCTTGCCCTTTCTAAAAACCTTAAGCCCAACTGATTCAAACAGACGCACCCCCCTCTTTTCCTTTATTCTGACTAATTGTTTGGGCCGAGCATCCCCTTTAGGCCCATTCAATCTTTTCTTTTATTCTTATTCTTTTTAATACTTATAAACTAACATCTTTTTTTTACTTATCATTTTTTTAATTTAATATATTTCATTTTTGTTTGTAAATAAAATAATATGTTAAATTCTTTTTTATATCAATTTTTCTTAAATTACCTTTTTATTAGCATAATTAAAAATACATAATAATATTTTATTTTGAGATTAAATAAATTTTTTGTACATAAAAAATATAAACTAAAATACATTAGCATTAAATACATAAAAAAAATAGAATTTCTTAAACATTTTCTTTTCTTTTATTAAATCTTTTGTTTTGTACATATTTAACAAAAATAAAAAAGAATAAATAACAATACTTAATAAAATACTTAATTTTGCATTAAGTTAACATCTTACATCACTTGTAAATAAATCACATACACTTTTACAATACACATTTGCTTATCTTTTATTCTTATACATTGATACATGTTATATTGAGATTGCGATTCGATTTGGTTGTAAATATATTTGGACACTACTCTCCTAATAAGTCTCATCCCCATTTGTAAATATTTGTACCCCCCATTCCCGGATACTTATTTGTAATAGCGTAGACTTTAAATTCCCGCAATTTATCGCTTTCAATTATACCATGTTTAGACCTAGGGTTTGTATGTAAATAAAATCAACCGCTAGATAACCTAATACAAGACAAATGCATGACAATTAATACATCATTCACACTTGCACCCCTAGGGTAATCCCACTCGTTGCCTTCCAAAATGGGTCATGCTTGCATGTTGAGTTTCTTTGGCAAAACAAAACAAATCAAAATGATCATAGTCCCTCGATGACGCTTTCGAAAGTTGCCTAAACAAAATGATCATAGCCCCTTCAAGCAAAATTGCCAAAGACACTTGGCACCATTGCATTCATGGTCCATACGATGACCCACGCCTGTCCCGTTAACATCCTAACACAAGATTGTCCACCAAGTACAATGGTGGAACAATACTGTTAAAAGGGTTAAAAACATGAAAAAAACCTTTGAGTAAATTTAGGGGTAGACAACTCTTAGTTACTTGACCAAACTTGCAAAACACACTTGCCTACTTTTCAAAACATCACTCCACAAACACTTTCAAAACAACTTTCAAAACCTTGAAATATCTTTTCGAAAAGACACACACCTTTGTAAAACATTCGAGTAAAGAATTGTTACAACGGTTGCCTAGACAAGTCATCTTTTTCAAAACATTTTCAAAACACACACACACCACCATTTCAAGCAATTTAAAATCAAAGGCAAGTGATCTAAACCAAGTAACTAAGAGCCCATGGATAACCATGGATGAAAAGGGTGCTAATACCTTCCCTTTTCATAATCTACCCCCCGAACCCACGAAACATCTCAAAAGGTTTTTCCTGTGCTTTTTAACCTTTCCTTAGGATAAAATAAAAAGTCGGGGGCAACTCTTGCTAAACCGAACAAGTGCGAATACAAACGCAAACCTCAAGTCAGTTCTCCCACCGTATCACAGAACTAGCGACTCTGTTGGGGAGAAATCTAAAAGTGGGGTTACCTTAGGGTTTAGATCACCTTTACATTCTTGCTTTGATTGCCTTGATTGCTTTACTTTTTGGGTCCTTGTTTGGGTTTGTTGTAAATCCTACACCCGGATTTGGGGGCACCTTTTTAGGTAAATAGCAATAAAACTGTGAGGGAACTGTGTGGTGTATACCGACATGGTTGAAGCAGTAAGCTATGTTAGTGTGACATATTTGTGAGTACCGGTAATCCTTGAGTTCAATCAAGGAGAGTACGGGGCCGCTGAGTGATGTCGTGAAGCACTAACGAACTCTTAGAACCTTAATTGACCATCTTAGCCTTTTTAGGGTTAGTGAGATGACCGACTTTGGTGCAGTACGAAGTTGGTAGATACTCGATACTACACTCATTGAGGGTTGTTTTCTTGGAATATTTTGGTCGCCAGTTAAGTGGCTAAACCAAAATAATGAACACAGAAAACAATCCAATGATATTGAGCTCCTTAGAACCCGGTTTCTATTTTAGGACAGGATGAGCCAACTAACTTTAAGAGGATACTTACCTACGAACCCCGTGCAAGCCTAAACCTAAGGACTTGTTCGCTTTGTATGAATACGATTGCCTGTATATACACTCACTTGCTTTTGCATACATGTACATAACATCATGACATCATACCATAGCATTTTCAATAACCATTTCAAGGCTCTCGAAGGTTCTTTTGATGCAGGGTCACGTTGAACCAGACGTCTACCAAGGGGCAAGAGGTTTTCTCCTCTAAGCAAATGCCATCAAAGATCAAGTGCAACAACTTGAATCAGGGGCTATGACCCACTTGACATGGTGAGCTTGATTCTCGTGGAAAGACATCCACCGGTGCAAACTTCTCCAATCAAAGATCAAGTGCAACAACTTGAATCAGGGGCTATGACCCACTTGACATGGTGAGCTTGATTCTTGTGGAAAGGCATCCACCGGTGCAAAGTTCTCCAATCAAAGATCGAAGTTCAACCTCTAACATTCTCTTGTGTTTACCCCAAGAGATCCTTGAAAACATGCATCCACATATCATGCATTGCATCATGACAGTTTTTCCTTTTCAGGTTTCCTTACTCTCCTACTGTTTATTTCAGTAAGAGATGGCCCTAGAAAGGACTGTCAAGGATATCCAGGACCAAAATGCTCAGCTTCAGGAAATGTTCTTGAACCTGTCCCTGGGGCAAGAAGAAGTGAAAGCTCTCCTCACAAAGGGCATGGTCCAGGAGAATTCAAACAATGCCAGGAGTGATCAGTTGGGGGAACTGCAGTTTGATCTGGCAACTTTGAGGATCCAGGTGATGGGACAACTGGTGGGCCAGATGGCTCTCATCCAGGACTTGTCTCAAAGACAAGAGGAACTCAGAGTTCTCGTCAACCGACTGCTTCGGGAAAACCAAGTGGGGCAAACATCTGAGGTTGAAGAACAAGTCACCATTCAACCCCCCTCCAGACAAGAAGACAAAGGGAAGGCTCCTCTGCTTGCTTCAGGGTCACAACCCCCTCAAAAACCTCGTCAGCATCGACAGGGTAATCGGCGTAAGCAAAATACATCGGGAAGACAGTTCACTGAGACTGACATACCATCATCTCTAATACTGGAGCGCTTGTTGGAGGTCAATCTGACTGCTTTGAGGGATCCTATTAGGAAGCCCAATACCTCCGCTCCTAACTATCATCCCGATGCATTTTGTGTATACCACTCCTATAGCCCGGGACATGACACCGACGACTGTTGGGCCTTGAAGAACAAGATTCAAGATCTGATTGACATTAGAGTGCTGAGGTTCATGCCAGACGGCGAGATGAAAATCTTCCGTTAAGGATTTCTCCACCTGAAGTGACAAAGCTCAAACTGGGAGACTTTTGTTTCATTTGAATTTTCAAGTTGTAATCTCTTTGTTATTCAAACAATTATCTTTTAATGTCAAACTTTGTTTCATTAATGCATTGCATATGTTTGTCTTGAATTCATCCATTCGTTTTCACTACTCTTATGCTTTCTTTATGATATTTAACTCTTGATAAAAAGCTGCAAGCCTTTAGAGGGAGGATGACGAAACAATACCATAATTTCATACAGTAAGCTTTTGAACAGACCTTGCTGATGATGTACAGGCATTTCTTTTAATTCCCAAACACTGGAGTTATAAGGAAGATAATCCCTAGTCAACCCCTCGTGCCAAAGAAGTAGGAGTTTTATGTTCTAAACAAATTAAAACCTTTGATATAAACCTGGGGCAGGGTAGTCTCTCAGTTAATTCAAAAAAAGGGGGTGCGCATTGAAGTCGCAAACTCTCAGTTCATAATACAACGAACGACATCAAAGAAAAGCATTCCTTTGGAATCAAAAGACCGTGATGGTTCCCTATCACATAGACAGTCGATCTCTCAAAAGAGAAAAGGCCCACTGAGCCAAAACCTATAAAGGAGGCTTAAGAAAGCTGGGGCATCCCCCTGACGGTAATCTCGAAAACAAGAACCGTCAGGCAAAAGTTAGGGATAACAAATCAAAAGAAAGAGGTCATTATAAATCCTCAACAACATGAAAAATGTTGCAAAAGAAAAAGGAGATGATGACTGTCTCCCAAAATTCAACTGGGGAACCATCATCCAAAAGGTCGTTCCAAACTCAAGTGGAGTTCGATGCATAATTAACTGAGCTTAGGATTGAAGAACATCACGAAGAGCGGGTGGGTACAAATATACTTTGAGCCTTTATCCTTTGTTTCTTATACCGTGAACCAAGCCACGTTACAACCCTTCAAAAGTCCTAATTGAAGCATGAGTTAGTTCGAAAGCATACTGTTACAAAAGGTATCCTGACTCCTGTAAGGCCTTGCTCTAAATCTTGTGTTGAATTTGTCTTATAAAAAGTTTTATGCTAAAAAACGCATTTTTCAAAACTTCGAGACAAGCATAAACTTTGCATTATTTGAATATCGTTGTTTGCACATGGTTATTTGTTTGACAGCGAAGAAATTCATACAGCGAATGTTCGGAGGAACGAAAACTCTCTCAGTGAACAAAATCACTTCAAAAAGGATGACACTTCCATTGACAAAATCTCCTATCACCAAGGGGCATGACGTGTCACTATCCAGTTAACCTAGGGCAGCCCGATCAAGGTTTCAACAGATCTTTCAAAGTTCAGTTAACCTAGGGCAGTTCAGTCAAGATTTCAAGAAATCTCTCAATTTGCAGAGTAACCTGATTCAAGACTCCTTCATCATCACTTGGGGCATTCGAATGTCAAAAGTGTCCAACAATTCCTTCATCACCTGTTGGAAGATGTAGTTTTACACGGACTCATCATGAAGCAACCCTACACCGGTTCCTTCTCAAATCCAAGATACAGTTTCAGATACGCTCCAAACACGGTAGCCATTTTGTCACTCATTCAGATCCTAGTTACAGTTTCAGATACACTCCAGACACGGAAGTTATTCTGCTACTCATACAAATCTCAAATCCAAGATACAGTTTCAGATACGCTCCAAACACGGTAGCCGTTCTGTCACTCATTCAGATCCTAGTTACAGTTTCAGATACACTCCAGACACGGAAGTCATTCTGCTACTCATACAGATCTCAAATCCAAGATACAGTTTCAGATACGCTCCAAACACGGTAGCCATTCTGTCACTCATTCAGATCCTAGTTACAGTTTCAGATACACTCCAGACACGGAAGTCATTCTGCTACTCATACAGATCTCAAATCCAAGATACAGTTTCAGATACACTCCAGACACGGTAGTCATTCTGTCACTCATTCAGATCCTAGTTACAGTTTCAGATACACTCCAGACACGGAAGTTATTCTGCTACTCATACAGATCTCAACGCTAAGATGCAGTTTTACACGGACTCATCATCAGGAAACCCTACACCGGTTCCTTCTCAAATTCAGATGCAGTTTTACACGGACTCATCATCAGGAAACCCTACACCGGTTCCTTCTCAAATTCAGATGCAGTTTTATACGGACTCATCATCAGAAGACCCTACACAGGTCAGAGATTAATACCAGCAACCAGCCAGGACAGCTATCTCATCAACCAACCTTTTCAAATACCTGCAGCGATCAAAAGATTCTTGCAATCCCTAGCGGAGCTAAAACTCCCAACTATCAATCCCCAAGCAGAGTGAAGACTCTCATTCTCAGTTCCTCACAGAGTATTCAGATATTCTCCAGTGAAGATCCCCTCAAGACAGGAATCCCCAGTAGATTGGCATACAACCCAAGCTCCTGATTCCCCAACAGTGGTCCCAGGACTTCTCATCTTCAACGATCAAAAGATTCTTGCCCTCCCCTGCAGCAGTCAAGGATTCACTTTCCCCGACAGCAGTCAAAGATCTCATTATCCAGGATTCATCTATCCTCAGCAAGACAGCTCATCAGCTTACATGCGCATTCATCACATTCATATCATAAACATTGATATAACATACATTACATCATGCATCATGACATTGCATACAACTAACTCTTCACCTTTTCAGGAAAAATCAGTCGACAGACAAAGATCATCATCTTCTGAGAGTCTTTCTAGAGATAGTTCAGATGTGACCCAAACATGGCGACATTCCGATACTTATTCCAGAATTCATCCAGATGCAGTTTTACACAGACTCATCATCAGGAAACCCTACACCGGTTCCTTCTCAACCGCTGAAAACAGTTTACGGATTCTTCCCAACAACGGATGTTAATCTATCGCTTGTTCAGACTCAACTTTTGAAAACAGTTTACGGACGCTTCCCAACAACGGATGCTGCTCTATTGCTTATTCAACTTCAAGACTTCTGAAAACAGTTCACGGGTTCTCCAGTAACGGATGTTAACCTATCGCTTATTCAGATTCTTCAACCTCTGAAAACAGTTTACGGATTCTTCCCAACAACGGATGTTAATCTATTGCTTGTTCAGACTCAACTTTTGAAAACAGTTTACGGACGCTTCCCAACAACGGATGTTGCTCTATTGCTTATTCAACTTCAAGACTTCTGAAAATAGTTCACGGGTTCTCCAGTAACGGATGTTAACCTATCGCTTATTCAGATTCTTCTCAACTTTTGAAAACAGTTTACGGACGCTTCCCAACAACGGATGCTGCTCTATTGCTTATTCAAATTCAAGACTTTTGAAAACAGTTTACGGACGCTTCCCAACAACGGATGTTGCTCTATTGCTTATTCAACTTCAAGACTTCTGAAAACAGTTCACGGGTTCTCCAGTAACGGATGTTAACCTATCGCTTGTTCAGATTCTTCAACCTCTGAAAACAGTTTACGGATTCTTCCCAACAACGGATGTTAATCTATTGCTTGTTCAAACTCAACTTTTGAAAACAGTTTACGGACGCTTCCCAACAACGGATGTTGCTCTATTGCTTATTCAACTTAAAGACTTCTGAAAATAGTTCACGGGTTCTCCAGTAACGGATGTTAACCTATCGCTTGTTCAGATTCTTCTCAACTTTTGAAAACAGTTTACGGATGCTTCCAGATACGGATGTCAATCTATTGCTTATTCAGACCCCTAGTTCAGAGATGTCCCAAAACATGGATACCTTTCTGATACTCACCCACTCACCAACGACATACAGTTCAACAAACATTCCCAGATGGCATCTTTAAGCCCATCCTCCTACCAGCAATTTCCAGATGGCATCTCTAAGCCCATCCCCCGACAAGATTATGTCACATCCCTAGATGGCATCTCTAAGCCCATCACCAAATGGCATCTTTAAGCCCATTCCCTCTACCATCACATCACCGAGTGTAAATTTTTTGGGCACTCTAGTGTCCAATCTCCTTTTACCCTCGAGTCGCGAAAGGCAAACTTGCCAATCTAACTCTTCAGGTTCAAGAAGATTGAACAGGGGCAATTGTTGTACCCCAAAATTTGCCCTCCTGTTTTTCCACAAGAAATCACAGCTTCGGGCTTTTCCTGATTTTTCAAGATTGGCTCAAGAATCAGTCAAACATAATTTTTCTTGTCAGTCTAGCCAAATTAGGGTTTTCATGGACTCTGGAACAGTTCAAACAAATTGTTAGGGTTTGGTTGAGTTTGGCTCAAAGTTTGATCAGACAGGCGTTTCTTTGGTGTTAAGTCAAGAATTAGGGTTTTGCGCGCGCAGTTTCAGAAGAGTTTGAATCCACGGTGTTTTAATTGGTTGTTACATTATTTTGACATTTGTTCAAAATCTGTCTAAACATCTGGGATAAAGGCTAAGGCATTTGATTTGAGATGGGATAAAAGCTGAGGCATTTGGGTTGAGAACTTGCAGGGTTTGATTTAATCAGTAAAGAGATAGGCATACAGATGTTTGTTCGATTTGACTGTGCAATGCTTATGGCTATTTGAAACGCCGGGTTTATTATTGATTGATGCTAAGACAAGAGTGTTTATTAATTGTTTATTCTAAGTTAGAATAATTGGGATTTATTTCCATTTATTATAATTTAAGAATTATAAATAATTAAATAAACATTTGAAGAAGAATTAAAAAGGATTAAACTTTTATTTACTTTTAATTATTGAGTAAAAATGTTATTTGAATACATTTACAGTATTTACAAATAATGTTATTACAAATAATTAAAGGTAAAATAAAGCTATATCCTAAGTTTTCTAAATCTTCATCTTCTACTGCTCCCCATTGCTCAATTGATTTTACCTGAAAAAAGAAAAGAAAAGAAGTCAATACAGATGAAAAATAAAGAAAAAGCAGACAGATATTTTAAAATTCATCATTAAAAGTAACTGGCCGGAATCAGTTTGTTTGCCCTCTCTGCAAATCACAAGATTACTCTTGGTTCACAAAGAGGGATAGAAATATGCTTGCAAATAAAATATGAAATGCACAAAGCTACAATTGCACAAATTCAAAATTGTCACACAGGCTGCCTAGTTTCAAATTTTCAACCAAAAGAGGTAAATCAATTGAAAAGTGCATAAAGCTGCATAGTTCATAATTCCAAATTGTCAACCAAAGTTTTCAAACTAAATAGCAAACCAAACTGCATAAAATGCAAAGTGAACATGCCAAGCAAGTCACAATTTCAAACTAAGTCCAATGTCAACTAAATATCAAAAAGTACACAAATGCAGAAAATCTGAAGAAAGAAGATATGCAGAGCAGAACCAACAATGCAAGCAAACATTTCAAGTTACATCATTTTCAAGGCCAGTACTTTTTCAGAAAGTACAACAGTAAGCAATAAAAAATGCTTTAATCTGTAGAGAGAGAGAGAGAAAAAGAGAGAGGAGAGAAAGGCTTACAGCAGGCTTAAGGCTTAGAAAAAAGATATAAGACAAACATATCAACACAGTTTCAAAGGGGGGGCAGAACATCACAAAAAAGATAGAAAACCACAAACTGATATAGAACACAAGCAGGAGCCTGCCTCCAAAACTGTTTCAAACCTCTAACCTGCTCCAAACACTGTGATTTAAAACCACCAAACTCAGAGCACCAAGCCAAAAAAACCTTGAAACCGTTCAAACCTGTTACATAATAGAAGCAAGAAATCCAAAGCCAAAAGCCTTCACCTGCTTCAAACACAAGCAAACAGCCATAACCTTAACCTGCCTCAAACTGTAGCATAACATAAGCTTCAAACCACAAACTTTAACAAGAACTCACAACCTGTCAAGCCTAAAGCTCTAACCTGCATAAGCCTAAATCTCTAACCTGCTACAGCCTATACCAAAAAAAAACTTCAAACAACCATCAAACCAGAAAAAAGCTTCAACCTGCATAAGCCTTATTCAAACCAGCAATTTCCAACCAAAGCCTAAAAGCCAAGCTTGTTTCAAGCCTTTCAAAGCCAAATCCCTCAGAGTAACCTCATCATTGGGCCAGTAACCAACAAAAGCAATACACCAAAATCAACATCAACAAGCATCTTAGAGGCAACTCAAAATCAGAATAACATTCAAATCACAAATCCCTCAGAGTTGGGCTCATCATAGGGTTCAACAGCATATCAAGCATATCAAGCACACAAGGCATCTCAGAGTTAAACAAGTCATAAGCTCTCAGAACTGAGTTCATCATTGAGCAAGCAAGCAGGTAGTGGAAGAGGAAAAGAAGTGTTCAGAAGCAATAAGCCAGGCATCTCAGATAATCATCATTGATAGGAGCAAGCAAGCAAGTGGAAGAGGAAAAGAAAATTATACTAGGGTTTTTCAGCATTCATCATAAAGCCCTAAAAAAGTGAAATACAAAGGTACCGGATTTCCAAGCAAGCTCATCAGCGTTGTCCTCCCTCCGCCTGGCCGCCTAAAGCGCCCCCAGCTCTCTCCTCCTCTCCAAGCAACGAACCCTCCAAAGGTAGTATTTCTACTCCTTCTTTTCACATCTCACATGAACAACAACACAAATAATCAATAACACACAAAGATAAATACAAAATCTTAGAACCTTAAAAATGCGTTAAGGCATAAAAGAGGGAAATTATTACCTTTGCTTGTCACTGCTTGAGCAATCCATGGAGGGAGAAGGAGGGATGATGGCGCCTGGCAACGGGGACGGAGAGGACGTCAGTAGCTTGGCATGAGAATGAAGGGAGCGAAGAAGATGAACAGCGCCGCGCTAAGCTGTAACCCTAATTCCAGTTATGAAACAAACGTTGCAAACCCTTACAATTGTTCAAACGCGTCTGGGCCTTGCCCTTTCTAAAAACCTTAAGCCCAACTGATTCAAACAGACGCACCCCCCTCTTTTCCTTTATTCTGACTAATTGTTTGGGCCGAGCATCCCCTTTAGGCCCATTCAATCTTTTCTTTTATTCTTATTCTTTTTAATACTTATAAACTAACATCTTTTTTTTACTTATCATTTTTTTAATTTAATATATTTCATTTTTGTTTGTAAATAAAATAATATGTTAAATTCTTTTTTATATCAATTTTTATTAAATTACCTTTTTATTAGCATAATTAAAAATACATAATAATATTTTATTTTGAGATTAAATAAATTTTTTGTACATAAAAAATATAAACTAAAATACATTAGCATTAAATACATAAAAAAATAGAATTTCTTAAACATTTTATTTTCTTTTATTAAATCTTTTGTTTTGTACATATTTAACAAAAATAAAAAAGAATAAATAACAATACTTAATAAAATACTTAATTTTTCATTAAGTTAACATCTTACATCACTTGTAAATAAATCACATACACTTTTACAATACACATTTGCTTATCTTTTATTCTTATACATTGATACATGTTATATTGAGATTGCGATTCGATTTGGTTGTAAATATATTTGGACACTACTCTCCTAATAAGTCTCATCCCCATTTGTAAATATTTGTACCCCCCATTCCCGGATACTTATTTGTAATAGCGTAGACTTTAAATTCCCGCAATTTATCGCTTTCAATTATACCATGTTTAGACCTAGGGTTTGTATGTAAATAAAATCAACCGCTAGATAACCTAATACAAGACAAATGCATGACAATTGTGATCGGTGGATCTGGAACTGACTGTTTAACGTTGGTTCGCGAAATGTCGCGGAAGCAAGAGTCGCCACCGTCTTTTATTTTCTCCAAATGGAAAGGACAAAAGCACAGAAAAATTCCTTGTAGAGATTGCTCTCGGTTCGGGAGGTAGATTATAGAAAGGGAAGGTGTTAGCACCCTTTCTATCCATGGTTATCCATGGGCTCTTAGATACTTGCTCATTTGTGTTTTCAAAAATGGTTTGTTTGCTTTTCAAGTGTGAGTTAAAAAAGTTTCTTTGAAAATTCCAGTTCGACTCTTGTATCGGTCCTCAAGAGTGTTTGAAAAATTGCTTTCGAAAGCTTTTTGAAAAGGTGTTGGTGTGAAAAGTATTTTTTTTGATTTGTTTTGAAGTTTAGAGCAAGTATCTAGAGTCGTCTACCTACCCTAAGGAATTCGTCTGTGTAAATGTCCTTTAAAGTAGTGCCATCCCACCATTGAGAGATAGGTAGCACCACCGTTGGAGGTGTTCGGGTCAATTCGAGGTTCGAGACATGGTGATCACCAGAGCAATGGGAAGACACCTTAGAAGCTACCCTCATGCCAGGTTCCCGGATCATGAGGACTTACTAAGACGTCCTCTACTCGACGATCACCTTTCGAGGCAAGGCAACAGTGAGGCGTACCCTAAGGGTGGTGTGTGATTTTGTGTATTGTTTATTTGCATTTATCTTGTTCATGTCAAAGTGATCTATGCGTTTGTTTTTATTTTATCATTCATTCTTGCATGTCATTATTAATAGTTAAAAATTGCGAGAAATATAAAGTTCCTAAACTATTACAAAGGCGCGGGTCCACATCGCCAAAATTAAACCGGACCCGATTTGACAGAAAATAAATAAAGCAAAGTAAATAACGAAATTGAAAAGTGCGAGAAGTTTAAGTTACAACGCTTTGGGAGAGATACATAATCATTTAAGCAAAATAATAATAAATATGCGAAATTAAATAATCAAGAATACGGGCGTTGGACCCTTTTGCAAAATATTAAAGTTAACGAGGAATTAAAATTAAAAATAAAAAAAGAATATTTTTTTGGTATTTTTAGTGTTTTTAGGAATTTGATGAAAAAAGGATTTATTAAAATTAAATTAAAAGGCGAACCCTAATTCTAATAGCTTTTAAATTTATTGTGAAAAATATTGAATTTTAACCTAATTTAAACCTAAGTTAATTTACATGCAAATTTAATTATGAAAATAAATAAAATAAATATTATTATTGTGAAAAAGATAAATTAAAAAGGAGTAAAATTAATTAAACCTAATTCTACATTTTTTATATTTTTATTGTGAAAAGAATTAAAATTGCAACCTATTTTAAACTAATTAAATTCCAAGCATTTATTTACAACAAAATATTAAACTAAAATATTTATTGCATTTTTTGTCTTTTTCTGATTTTTATGAAGTTTTATATTTTGTAAAATAATTGATCAAATTAAAAATAATAAAGAAAATAGGATAACAAGTAAAAATAAAAATATAAGAAAGACAAAAAATAGGAAATTGCAAACCAGTGGGGGGTTCAGGCCCTGAAGTGGAGGTGTGAATTGAGAAGTCTGGCCCATTATTCTGAGGCCTTTCTGACTTTCGTGGCTTGCATACCTCAGCGTTGACTGGAGTTCATCATACTCTCCAATCCATGGCCTTTAGGTTGATGGAGTTAGACGCGTGTATGGATGGATAGAGGAGCGTACCATAGACCACAACGTTGCGCCTGCATATGATTACTAATGGAAAAATAATATGAACATAATACAGACCTGGGGCTCGAACCCAGGTCTTGGACGTTGCAAAGTAACACCTGTGCCACTGAAGCGCTTGAATTTCATTTAATATATAATGGTTAATAAATATTATAAAAGAAAAAGGTTAGTGCCCTTGGAAACGCGCGCGAGATTTTGAATTGGCCTATCCCCATGTGACACGACTTTGTCTTCTCCACCATCCCTGAAACATAAAAGCAAAAGCCACGGTTTTGGACGCGTTGTGTTAGGCCGTTTTGGAGAAAATAGCGAATAGCTCATCTCTAAACATAAATTAGGCGCGAGGGTTGGGATTTCTTCGTCCAGGCTTGCTCAGTTGAATGGTGGTGGTCTGGAGTCCTGATTTTTCCTAATTTCAGAAGCCCCAAATTAACAAACCTGTAAACCCTAGAAATCGCGCATGGTAAAATCTCATACACAGCATGATAATCAAATTAAACATAATGGTTAGCTTTAAAACATCACAAGGAACAAGAATCCATAATTAGAATGTCATGAGAATGCCTAGAATTGAAAATACGATCGTCACTTTTTTGCTGTACAGGGAAGGTTCTATATACCAATTCCTGGAGTTTGAGTTGATGTTTTGGATTGCAATGTGATCAGGAGGACTTGAGGAAGCTATTGGAAAAGCTTTTGTGCCTTGAATCGCCCTCTACCAATGATTTCAGAATTGCTTTTTATGGAGAAAATTTCAAGTTTCTAATGAGTTCTTTAGCGCATCCTAGAGTGTATGGGCATTAGGTTTAGGTTTCTGATTATGTAGTGAAGGCATTAGGTTAAGAAAATTGAATAAAATCCATGGCATTGATGATTTTGCATATTTGATTTTCCAAGATCTTTTCATATCTTTTCCACATGGTTTTTGTATCAATTATGATCAATTAGCTCCAAATCTTTCCTAGTTTGCCTTTACACGAAATATTGACCTTAAAACATGTATAAAAAGATTGGTTTGGTTAATTTAAACATTTTTCATATATTTAATTGATTTAATTGAATTAATATAAATAAAAATCCAAATAAATAAATAAAAAATGAGAAAATACTTCCCTTTGGGCCAAGTGGTCGTGCACATGCTTAGAATGATGAATCATGGAAGAAAAATGGGCCCATTTGCAATTTTAGGTCATTTGGATCAAAGTTGACATTTCAAAATATCCAAAAATTTCCCAACTTCCACAAGGCATAACTTGTTCAATTTTTAATCTTTTCTCATGTTCTTGGACATTTTGGAAAGGTCTTTGAGTCCTTTAACCAATGCCTTTGGTCCTATGTCATTTTGATTTACCAATCTCAAGTTATGGTCTTTGACTTAAAGTCCCTTTTTGTTGACTTTTAAAAATGACCTATAATGTTGAAATTGATAACTTTTTGTGAGAGCATTTCTTGGACTTGAAGTATGAAGATGAGTTGTAGGAAATGTCTTTCTATTCAAAATGAGCTTTGGATGGAATTTTTCTGATAATCCATGTGAAAGTTATGCCCTGGTCAATTTCAGTTGACTTTTTCAGCTGTCCAAATATAGTAACTTTTGCATCTTGATGATTTTCTGAGCCAAATTTTGAGAATCATGATCAAGCATTGATCAAATGATGTTTGTGGCTTCAAAATGATATGTTGACCAAAAATTTGAACTTTTGACTGTCAAATGACCATTTTGCCCCTACAGTTGACTGTAGTGCAATTTAGGGTTTTGACTGTGCAATTTTGAGCTGAATGCCTTGAAACTTGATATGAAGATGCCTGACCACATTTGTAGGCATGGGACTTGATTGGTCCTTTGAAAACTTCATTTTCTTTGATCAGAACCCAAACCCTAGTTTTGACTGTATAGGAGACAGTTGGACTGCACAACCCTTGGGGAATTTTGTGACTTGGCTTTGCAATTTCTTGAAGAATATGGGAGGGCAAATTTTGGGGTGCAACAGTTGCCCCTGTTCAATCTTCTTAGACCTGAGGATGCAGATTGGCTGACGTGCCTTTCGTAATCCGAGGGTAGAAGATGATTGGACACTAGAGTGCCCAGAAATTTGCGCTCACATGTTAGCAGTGTGATGGGGGAATGGGCTTATAGATGCCATTTGGAGATTGCTGGATAGGATGATGGGCTTATAGAGGCCATCTGGATGTTGATCGCGTAAGAGATTCCTTAGCGAGAACCTGCATACCTGCAAAATAGAAAATGAGTACCTGACACGCTGCAGGAGCTGATTTTAGATGCTTGGTATAGATATGTCCTGACTGGTTACAGGAGCTGGATCTGGAGCTTCAAAAGATGATGAATGAACCAGGTATGGTTACTGCCTTAGCATGAATGGTAAGAGAACCTTGGGTGATTTTAACTTCAACAACGCTCGTTGAGAAAATCTTGGTGGGAAATACCATCTTCGCAGGATCGGAACGAGAACCATAGGCTATTTATAATCTGAAAGGGAATCACCTCACTTGCCGTCGGAGAGGGAAATATCTGAAAAGGACTTACCACCTCACGCACTTGTCGGAGAGGGGACCATAAGAGACTATCACCTCACACTCACCTTCGGAGAGGGAAACATCTGAAAAGGACTTACCACCTCACACACCGTCGGAGAGGGAACCAAAGGAGACTATCACCTCACACACATCGTCGGAGAGGGAAACATCTGAAAAGGACTTACCACCTCACACACCGTCGGAGAGGGAACCATAGGAGACTATCACCTCACACTCATCGTCGGAGAGGGAAACATCTGAAAAGGACTTACCACCTCACACACCGTCGGAGAGGGAACCATAGGAGACTATCACCTCACACTCATCGTCAGAGAGGGAAACATCTGAAAAGGACTTACCACCTCACACACCGTCGGAGAGGGAACCATAGGAGACTATCACCTCACACTCATCGTCGGAGAGGGAAACATCTGAAAAGGACTTACCCCCTCACACACCGTCGGAGAGGGAACCATAGGAGACTATCACCTCACACTCATCGTCAGAGAGGGAAACATCTGAAAAGGACTTACCACCTCACACACCGTCGGAGAGGGAACCATAGGAGACTATCACCTCACACTCATCGTCGGAGAGGGAAACATCTGAAAAGGACTTACCACCTCACACACCGTCGGACAGGGAACCATAAGAGACTATCACCTCACACTCATCGTCGGAGAGGGAAATATCTGAAAAGGACTTACCACCTCACACACCGTCGGAGAGGGAACCATAGGAGACTATCACCTCACACTCATCGTCGGAGAGGGAACCATAGGAGACTATCACCTCACACTCATCGTCGGAGAGGGAAACATCTGAAATAACTTCTATTGAGTCTTTATTAGAAAAATCTGTTGGGAGTCGATTTAGCTGGACTAAAGAAGGCCTTGGACTGGATAAGAGATCTTCGAAGTCGATTAACTGAACCGGTCTAGGTCTTGAAATATGATTGAGAATTTCAACTGCATCTTTCCTGAAAGGTAAAGGTCAGTCATATGCGATGCATGATATGGCTCAAGCAATGATGTTCTCAATATAAATGAGATTTGTATGATATAATGCATCTATGCACGCTATAATGATGTATATGATGTTTTATGAATGTATGTTTCCGTCTAGGAAAGTAAACCCTTGACGGGTGCCGGGAAGTCATATCCTGGGCTGATGCTGAAGAATGGATTTTGCTTCTGCTGGGGATGATAGTTGCAAGAATACCGGTAGGAGAAGATGACTCCGTTGCGGAATAAACTTGGCAAATGGAAGATTCTGCAGGGAGAAAAGATACTCTAGAGACCATGCTGGGAAGCAATATTCTGTGGGGATAGAGATGCTTTGCTGAATTGTTGATAGCTTGCTGAGGATATCCTTGTTATTGGAAGTGTTAATAGACTTCGCTGGGGTAAGGAGACTTTGTCGGGGATGATCTTTCCATGGCTTTTGGCTGAGGATAACCCAGTTATATCCTGTTAAGGAAATAACTCTTTAAATAAAGCCGGGCGACGCGTTCGTGCTTTGCGAGGATAAACTTCTAGAATCTACTGGGGATAAGCTTACTGCTTGGGGGAGATGAGTTCCAATTTTCCTGGGGGAATTGGATTGGACTCTCTTGGGGAAGTTTTGAATTATATCGGGGAAGTGATTCCTTTGAATGTTGTTATGCCGCCGGGGAAACAATCTTTAGACCAAGACTGCCGGGGATGCTTGTTATGAGTGCATATATGCTGCTGGGGAATGTTGAGATCTGCTGGAGGATACTCAATTTCCTTAAGGCTGATAGTAGCTTTGCTTGAGGAGAGTGTACTGACTTGCTGGCCCATTCTCTGGGGAATTGGGATGTACTGGTTATGTTCTTCCGCTGGACCCATCCTGGTACCCTAGAGGACAGAACAATTAGTTGCTTTTAGACAACTCCTTATTGCCCCTGTTTCAGAGGTGGGAGAGGAAGACCTGAGAGGTGCTGATAGCTTGTTGATGGACAGACCTTCTTCTGGTAGGCAGGTGACGAGATGACAGGACATAGTCGTACGCTTTGATCCCTAATTTTTGCCTGGACCGCCCTTTCGGGTTTTCAGTCCACCGGGATACCCAACTTTGCCCAAGCCGCCTTTCCAGGTTTTCGACTTGCCGGGTGTACAGATTTTTTTTCATTTCATCCCTTCATTTTGCCCGAACCCTTTTGGTTCGCCGGGAAGCCCTAATTTTTGCCTAGGTATGTCAACCTAGCGGGTCTTTGATTGTGCGCAGTATTTTTTCGACTATGTCCGTGCTCTTAAAATGTAGGGAGTTGCCCCTGTTAGAAGTATTTTGCCATGCCACCACAAGGGATTTGATCAGGCAAGATTCGTTGTTGGAATGCCCCAAGTGACTCAGGCGGAGATTTGCCCCAGGCTATATGGCCTCTGAGAGATTCTCCGAATCTTGACTTAACTGCCCCAGATGATGGACAATAGTCATGCCATGCCCCTTGATTGGAGGTACTTCTGTTCATTAGGCATTCATCGTGCGAACTTCTATACTGTTCAAACAAAAAGTCATATGCAAACAAAGTTATGTTAAAAATGCAAAGCCTATGTCTGTCTTGAAGATTTTGAAAATGCATTCTCTTTTTTTTTCATAAAACAAATGAATGTTTGTAAAACGTGATGTCAACTCCGTATTTACCGTAGGCCTTAAGGAGTCAGGATACCTTTTGTAACAGTATGCTTTCGAACTAACCCATGCTTCAGCTAGGACTTTTAAGGGTTATAACGTGGCCTGGTTCATGGTTTAAGAAACAAAGGATAAAGGCTCAAATTATTTGTACCCACCCTCTCTTCGTGATGTTCTTCAAACCTAAACTCAGCTGATCGTGCGTTAGACCTTGTTTGAGTCTTTGCTCTGATATTCTAGTGATGGTTCGGATGTTGACAATTTATTTTGAATATGCAGTCATCATTTTTTCTGTTGAGGGTTTGTTGGACCTCTTTCTTTTGATTCTTATTATCCATATTTTTTGCCTGACTGTTTCTTTTGTGATTACAGTCAGCGGGATGCCCCAGTTTTGTAAGTCTCCTTCATAGGTTTCGACTTATTGGGCTTTAGTTTTTTTTTTGGTAATGACTGCCTGTCTTTATGATTGTTCAGAACCATCATTGTCTTTTGCTTTGGAAGGACTCCTTTGATGTCGTTCGTTGTACACTTGGATCAGCTGAGAGAACTACCATGTCCTAGGTTATGATTAAGGGTTTTAATTTTCGAAAAGAAAAACTCCTACTTCTTTGGCTCAAAGGGGTTGACGAGGGATTATCTTCCTTATAACTCCAGTGTTTAGGAATTGAAACAATGCCTGTACCTCATCAGCAGGGTCTGTCCAAAAGCATACTGTAGATTATGGTATCGTTTTCGTCATCCTCCCTCAAGAGGCTTAGAATTAACGAGAGTTGACATCAGAAAAAATATGAAAACAATTTGCATATAGTGAATGCGAATATATTGATTCAAAATAGACATAAGCGATGCATTAATGGAATAACAATGTTTTAATATGAATAAATGTTTGAACGGTCAAAAGAAAAACACAACTTGAACATTCGAATGAACAAAAGTTTCCTAGTCTCGGAGCTTGTCACTTCAACTGGTGAGCCTTGGAGGAATGGTAGAAAAATTCAGCCTGTCCATCTTGTGTGAACTCCAATGCCCCTTCATCGATCAGGTCCTGGATTTTGTTCCTCAGATCCCAACATTCATTGGTATCATGTCCTGGGCTAGCAGAGTGGTAGGCACACCTCTTATTGGGATCATAGGCAAGAGATGCTGTGTTGGGGTTCCGGGGATGAGCCCTTAATGTGATCAGATTCAACCACAATAGGCGTTGCAAAGCTTGATACAGCGACATGTTGAGCGGGGTGAATCGCCTTCTGGGCTTGTCTGGCTGAAACTGGTGAGGTTGATGCTGAATTTGTGGCACTGGAGCCATTTGAGGAGCTTTCCCCTTATCCTCTTGTCTCGAGGATGATTGGATGATGAATGGCTTTTTACCCTTAGATGTTTGCCCCAGTTGGTTACCCTGAAGCAGTTGGTTGACGAGAAACCGGAGCTCATCTTGTCTTTGAGCTAAACCTTGAATGGCATTCCTCTACCCCAGCATCTGGGCTTTCATTGCATCCATCTCCGCTTGTAGGTGTTTTAGCCCTTCATCCTCAGCACTGTCCCTGACTAGAGTCTCCATGAGAAGTGTCTTTAGCTCCTCCTGCCCCTTGGATAGATTCAGGAGGATTTCCCCGAACCGAGTCTCTTGAGTAAGAAGGCCCTGGTTGTCTGGTTGGGAAGCCATTGCTGAAATAAACAGCGGGAAAGGTAAGTAACCTGTAACAAGGGTACCTGTTATGCGATGATATGTATGATATGCATGCAATGTTTTCAAGGACCTCGCGGGGTAAACAAGAAATTTGTTAGAGTTTTGAATCCGGTAGCTTGATTTGAAGGAACTTCATATTTATTGGGAGTCTTTCTTCAAGGGTCAAAGGCTCACCATATTGAGTGGGTCATAGCCCCTGACTTTAGTCATCATGTCTAATTTTGATTTCCCAGCAACCTTGGTTAAGGGAACCTTCTTCAGGAGTCAGAGCTCACCATATCAAGTGGGTCATAGCCCCTGACAACCTTGGCTAGAGGAAAATAAATCCCCTTTTGCCCCTTGCTGGGATAATTGCTTCACCATGACCTGTATCACAAGCCCTTGAGATCCTTGAAATGGGTTAGGATGTATGCAATGGTATGATGTCATGCTATGCATGGGGTGATGTAGGTAAACCACGTTATGAGTCCCAATTAAGGACTATAAACAAACCCTGCAAGAAATTCAGTATACTTTGTTATGAGTCCCAATTAAGGACTATAAACAAAACCTGCAAGAGATCTAGTAAACCCTGTTATGAGTCTCAGTTAAGGACTATAAACAAAACCTGCAAGAAATTTGGTAAACCCTGTTATGAGTCCCAGTTAAGGACTATAAACAAAACCTGCAAGAAATTTGGTAAACCCTGTTATGAGTCCCAGTTAAGGACTATAAACAAAACCTGCAAGTAGTTCATGTGTCAGCTAACAAGCATGCAAGTAGGCAAGTACAAAGGCACACAAGTCACACAAGAGAAACCCTTAGGGTTTAGGCCAGCATGGGGTCTGGGTATTACCCTCTTGAAGTTGGTGGGCTCAACCTGTCCTATTAGAGTAACCGGGTTCTAAGGTTCCCAATATCACGGGATTGCTTTCATTGTTCATCGTTTCGATTTAGCCACTGAACTGGCGACCGAAATATTCCAGGAAAGCAACCCTCAATTGAGTGTAGTATCGAGTATCAACCAACCTCGGACTGCACCAAAGTCAGTTATCTCACTACCCTAAAGAGGCCAAGATAGTTCAATTAAGGTTCCTAAGGTCTGTTGATGCTTCACGACACCACGCGGAGGCCCCGTACTCTCCTTGACTGAACTCAAGGGTTACCGGTACACACCAAAGTGCCACATCAACGTAGCAGACTGTTTCAACCATGTCGGTATACCCCGCACAGTTCCCTCACAGCCTTGTTGCTACTTTCTAAGAAGGTATCCCCCAGATCCGGGTTAGGATCTATAGAACTCCCGAGACAGTCCCACAATTTAAAGCACACAAGGAAAACAATTGAAAACACAGTTGTGAACTAGCCCTAAGGTACACCTCACTTTAAGATTGTCCCCAGCAGAGTCGCCAGTTCTGTGATCGGTGGATCTGGAACTGACTGTTTAACGCTGGTTCGCGAAATGTCGCGGAAGCAAGAGTCGCCACCGTCTTTTATTTTCTCCAAATGGCAAGGACAAAAGCACAGAAAAATTTCTTGTAGAGATTGCTCTCGGTTCGGGAGGTAGATTATAGAAAGGGAAGGTGTTAGCACCCTTTCTATCCATGGTTATCCATGGGCTCTTAGATACTTGCTCATTTGTGTTTTCAAAAATGGTTTGTTTGCTTTTCAAGTGTGAGTTAAAAAAGTTTCTTTGAAAATTCCAGTTCGACTCTTGTATCGGTCCTCAAGAGTGTTTGAAAAATTGCTTTCGAAAGCTTTTTGAAAAGGTGTTGGTGTGAAAAGTATTTTTTTTGATTTGTTTTGAAGTTTAGAGCAAGTATCTAGAGTCGTCTACCTACCCTAAGGAATTCGTCTGTGTAAATGTCCTTTAAAGTAGTGCCATCCCACCATTGAGAGATAGGTAGCACCACCGTTGGAGGTGTTCGGGTCAATTCGAGGTTCGGGACATGGTGATCACCAGAGAAATGGGAAGACACCTTAGAAGCTACCCTCATGCCAGGTTCCCGGATCATGAGGACTTACTAAGACGTCCTCTACTCGACGATCACCTTTCGAGGCAAGGCAACAGTGAGACGTACCCTAGGGGGTGGTGTGTGATTTTGTGTATTGTTTATTTGCATTTATCTTGTTCATGTCAAAGTGATCTATGCGTTTGTTTTTATTTTATCATTCATTCTTGCATGTCATTATTAATAGTTAAAAATTGCGAGAAATATAAAGTTCCTAAACTATTACAAAGGCGCGGGTCCACATCGCCAAAATTAAACCGGACCCGATTTGACAGAAAATAAATAAAGCAAAGTAAATAACGAAATTGAAAAGTGCGAGAAGTTTAAGTTACAACGCTTTGGGAGAGATACATAATCATTTAAGCAAAATAAAAATAAATATGCGAAATTAAATAATCAAGAATACGGGCGTTGGACCCTTTTGCAAAATATTAAAGTTAACGAGGAATTAAAATTAAAAATAAAAAAAGAATATTTTTTTGGTATTTTTAGTGTTTTTAGGAATTTGATGAAAAAAGGATTTATTAAAATTAAATTAAAAGGCGAACCCTAATTCTAATAGCTTTTAAATTTATTGTGCAAAATATTGAATTTTAACCTAATTTAAACCTAAGTTAATTTACATGCAAATTTAATTATGAAAATAAATAAAATAAATATTATTATTGTGAAAAAGAGAAATTAAAAAGGAGTAAAATTAATTAAACCTAATTCTACATTTTTTATATTTTTATTGTGAAAAGAATTAAAATTGCAACCTATTTTAAACTAATTAAATTCCAAGCATTTATTTACAACAAAATATTAAACTAAAATATTTATTGCATTTTTTGTCTTTTTCTGATTTTTATGAAGTTTTATATTTTGTAAAATAATTGATCAAATTAAAAATAATAAAGAAAATAGGATAACAAGTAAAAATAAAAATATAAGAAAGACAAAAAATAGGAAATTGCAAACCAGTGGGGGGTTCAGGCCCTGAAGTGGAGGTGTGAATTGAGAAGTCTGGCCCATTATTCTGAGGCCTTTCTGACTTTCGTGGCTTGCATACCTCAGCGTTGACTGGAGTTCATCATACTCTCCAATCCATGGCCTTTAGGTTGATGGAGTTAGACGCGTGTATGGATGGATAGAGGAGCGTACCATAGACCACAATGTTGCGCCTGCATATGATTACTAATGGAAAAATAATATGAACATAATACAGACCTGGGGCTCGAACCCAGGTCTTGGACGTTGCAAAGTAACACCTGTGCCACTGAAGCGCTTGAATTTCATTTAATATATAATGGTTAATAAATATTATAAAAGAAAAAGGTTAGTGCCCTTGGAAACGCGCGCGAGATTTTGAATTGGCCTATCCCCATGTGACACGACTTTGTCTTCTCCACCATCCCTGAAACATAAAAGCAAAAGCCACGGTTTTGGACGCGTTGTGTTAGGCCGTTTTGGAGAAAATAGCGAATAGCTCATCTCTAAACATAAATTAGGCGCGAGGGTTGGGATTTCTTCGTCCAGGCTTGCTCAGTTGAATGGTGGTGGTCTGGAGTCCTGATTTTTCCTAATTTCAGAAGCCCCAAATTAACAAACCTGTAAACCCTAGAAATCGCGCATGGTAAAATCTCATACACAGCATGATAATCAAATTAAACATAATGGTTAGCTTTAAAACATCACAAGGAACAAGAATCCATAATTAGAATGTCATGAGAATGCCTAGAATTGAAAATACGATCGTCACTTTTTTGCTGTACAGGGAAGGTTCTATATACCAATTCCTGGAGTTTGAGTTGATGTTTTGGATTGCAATGTGATCAGGAGGACTTGAGGAAGCTATTGGAAAAGCTTTTGTGCCTTGAATCGCCCTCTACCAATGATTTCAGAATTGCTTTTTATGGAGAAAATTTCAAGTTTCTAATGAGTTCTTTAGCGCATCCTAGAGTGTATGGGCATTAGGTTTAGGTTTCTGATTATGTAGTGAAGGCATTAGGTTAAGAAAATTGAATAAAATCCATGGCATTGATGATTTTGCATATTTGATTTTCCAAGATCTTTTCATATCTTTTCCACATGGTTTTTGTATCAATTATGATCAATTAGCTCCAAATCTTTCCTAGTTTGCCTTTACACGAAATATTGACCTTAAAACATGTATAAAAAGATTGGTTTGGTTAATTTAAACATTTTTCATATATTTAATTGATTTAATTGAATTAATATAAATAAAAATCCAAATAAATAAATAAAAAATGAGAAAATACTTCCCTTTGGGCCAAGTGGTCGTGCACATGCTTAGAATGATGAATCATGGAAGAAAAATGGGCCCATTTGCAATTTTAGGTCATTTGGATCAAAGTTGACTTTTCAAAATATCCAAAAATTTCCCAACTTCCACAAGGCATAACTTGTTCAATTTTTAATCTTTTCTCATGTTCTTGGACATTTTGGAAAGGTCTTTGAGTCCTTTAACCAATGCCTTTGGTCCTATGTCATTTTGATTTACCAATCTCAAGTTATGGTCTTTGACTTAAAGTCCCTTTTTGTTGACTTTTGAAAATGACCTATAATGTTGAAATTGATAACTTTTTGTGAGAGCATTTCTTGGACTTGAAGTATGAAGATGAGTTGTAGGAAATGTCTTTCTCTTCAAAATGAGCTTTGGATGGAATTTTTCTGATAATCCATGTGAAAGTTATGCCCTGGTCAATTTCAGTTGACTTTTTCAACTGTCCAAATATAGTAACTTTTGCATCTTGATGATTTTCTGAGCCAAATTTTGAGAATCATGATCAAGCATTGATCAAATGATGTTTGTGGCTTCAAAATGATATGTTGACCAAAAATTTGAACTTTTGACTGTCAAATGACCATTTTGCCCCTACAGTTGACTGTAGTGCAATTTAGGGTTTTGACTGTGCAATTTTGAGCTGAATGCCTTGAAACTTGATATGAAGATGCCTGACCACATTTGTAGGCATGGGACTTTATTGGGCCTTTGAAAACTTCATTTTCTTTGATCAGAACCCAAACCCTAGTTTTGACTGTATAGGAGACAGTTGGACTGCACAACCCTTGGGGAATTTTGTGACTTGGCTTGGCAATTTCTTGAAGAATATGGGAGGGCAAATTTTGGGGTGCAACAACAATCAATACATCATTCACACTTGCACCCCTAGGGTAATCCCACTCGTTGCCTTCCAAAATGGGCCATGCTTGCATGTTGAGTTTCTTTGGCAAAACAAAACAAATCAAAATGATCATAGTCCCTCGATGACGCTTTCGAAAGTTGCCTAAACAAAATGATCATAGTCCCTTCAAGCAAAATTGCCAAAGACACTTGGCACCATTGCATTCATGGTCCATACGATGACCCGCGCCTGTCCCGTTAACATCCTAACACAAGATTGTCCACCAAGTACAATGGTGGAACAATACTGTTAAAAGGGTTAAAAACATGAAAAAAACCTTTGAGTAAATTTAGGGGTAGACAACTCTTAGTTACTTGACCAAACTTGCAAAACACACTTGCCTACTTTTTGAAACATCACTCCACAAACACTTTCAAAACAACTTTCAAAACCTTGAAATATCTTTTCGAAAAGACACACACCTTTGTAAAACATTCGAGTAAAGAATTGTTACAACGGTTGCCTAGACAAGGCATCTTTTTCAAAACATTTTCAAAACACACACACACACCACCATTTCAAGCAATTGAAAATTAAAGGCAAGTGATCTAAACCAAGTAACTAAGAGCACATGGATAACCATGGATGAAAAGGGTGCTAATACCTTCCCTTTCCATAATCTACCCCCCGAACCCACGAAACATCTCAAAAGGTTTTTCATGTGCTTTTTAACCTTTCCTTAGGATAAAATAAAAAGTCGGTGGCGACTCTTGCTAAACCGAACAAGTGCAAATACAAACGCAAACCTCAAGTCAGTTCTCCCACCGTATCACACAAATGGATTGCAATAAAGTACGGAAATGAAGGATAAAATAGAGTTGTGACGATACCGAACGGAGGAGGTCCGTTGCCTCTTCGAAATTGTGCAAGCGGTAAGAAAATTCTACCAAAGTTTCCTTGAATGAGTGATTGAAGAATTAACCCCGAACATTCCACATTGCAAGAATTACATCGATGTTATCACAAAAATCTTGACTAAAAATGACAATAAAAATGATTACCAAATATGAAAAGTAAAATAGTAAAAAAAAAACTCTAATCGAAATTCTAAAGAGTTCTAAAATATTCTACCACTTTTTTATTATTATTATTTTTATAGAGAAAATTATATCAAACAAACAAGAACTAATTCCTAAATCAAAAAACTAACAAGTTTTTATGGATCTTAGAATTTTATCATAAAAAAGAAATAGACAAAATTATATGCAAAAATAAAATCTTAAAGATTATGAGGACAAGGGGTGTAGTATTGAAATCAGGGAGTATGGCTTAGTAAGGGCGCTAGGCCCAGCACATAGAGTCCATAACTATTTTTTTCAGCAAACATCAATAGGCTTCCAAAAAAGATGATAATGGGCTTGAAGAGAGGGAAATTTGGTCTAGCCCTTTTCAATTTTCCAACATGATTATGTTTCAATAATAATAAAATATAAAAATTAAAAAAAGAAAAAGAAAATAATATGATGTCACTTTGGGGAGTTAGGGTTACACAGTTTGTGGTGATGGAATTCATCGAGGAAAAACTCCTTCTTCTCTCTCACTCATACGGCACGACGTTTTTCATCTCAGCTTTAATAATAAGAGTGTTCTGTTCCACGGAGATCTTCACATCATCCTTACCGAGTCCAGGCATATCCAAACGAAGAAGTAGAGCATCCTCTATCTCTCTCGCATCCCATCCGCATCGCGAAGCAGCAGAAAGGACCGAATTGTCCGTCAGTAAATTCACCATGTCTAGGACTTGACTTAAGCTCCATGGTGTAGAAAACGGATCGAACACATCTGAGAGAAGAAGATCATCGCGCCGTGTGTGAGGGAAAGCGCGGCGATCGACATCAACGTTACGGTCATCAGAGTGTTTATCGTAGTTGCGCATGGCGTTGGTGTTGAAAGAGGCGACGGGGCAAAGGAGAGATCTTGAAAGAAGGGGGGAGGAGAGAAATCGCTTGACTGCAAGAGAGGAAGCCATCGGGATTGCGAGAGAAGATTGTTCAAGAAATCGCTTGATTTGCTCATCACCGTCTTTGCTCACGCCTCAGGTTGGATTTTGTTTCCCTATTTGTGTTCCGTGTTAATCATTGTTGTACTGTTCTTGAAATTAATTGATGATTGAAGTCGTTGCTGCCTTGTAGATGACTCGTTGCGTCGAAGACATTGATGAACACATAGTTGATGATTGAATGATGGTGATGATACAAGAAGATGAAGATTGAAGGTGGTGACGACGCAAAACATTTGTTGATAATGATTAAAGAGAGGTGCTGAAAGTCCAATGTAGATGAAGATTGATGATGAAACCGCGATTTTTGGATGTTTCTCTGTGGTGAGCTTCCCAAATCTTTTCTCTGATTTTTCTATCTGCTTTTTCTGTGCATTTATCTGATCGTGTGAATTTGTCGTTCTTGATTGTGGCAGTGTTGTTGCTTGATGGAAGATTGAAGACTCAAGAGATTTTGAAGTTGTAACGATGATGCCATGATGATGAATGCTGAAGATTGAATAGGAGATTTGCAGAAGATGTCTAAGATTCAATGAAGATGAAAATTATGCAGAGAGTAGAACGTTTTCTGGTGAGTTTTCTCTCTCTATTTTCTGTATGAATCATGTAGTGAATAGATAGATAGATTTTTGGTAGTTTTCTCTGTGTTGATAAACTGTGAACAATCATGAATGGATAATGATTGTGTATAAATGAGAATCTGCAGAGATGATGATATGAAGTCCTGTTAGAAGGTTCTTCCAAAAAACGGTTAGCCTGCTCTCTTTTTCTGTTATATTCTGTTATGGTTGGTTTTGGTTGCAAATATGTTATGGGTTGGTTATGGAATTAGTTGGAAGCTTGAGAGTTTGTTATAGAATTGGTTAGGTTAGTGAATTTTGTTTTAGTTTGTTGGAAATTCTGTTACAGTAGGTTATAGAAATTGGTTTTGTTGCAGGTTGGTAGTTATGATTGGTTATGGAGAGTTTTTTCTGTTTGGAAGTTGGTTGGCTGGATGTTTGAATTCTGTTTTGGATTTCTATTTGAAATGTTAGTTGGAATTGGTTAGGAGGTTGTAGGTTTGTTAGAAATTATATTATGAACTTTCTTATGTGCAGGGCTGTTTAGAAAATGGTTAGGGAATACAATTTTATTTTCCCTACATTCTTTTCTCCTTTCTTTAGCATGCATTCTCCCTTTAGCAGTAATAAACGGTAAGCATAGATTAAACACACCCATAAGATAGATAACAAGAGTGGATACCGTAGAGCACTACAGGCATGTGGGGTGCTAATACCTTCCCCTCTCGTAACAGACTCCCTCACTCGATCTCTCGGTCGCAAGACTGTGACTTCTCCCTTCTCAGGTTTTCTCGATGTTTACCTTTCCCTACATGTGGGATAAAAGACGTTCGATGGAGACTTAATTGTTTGATGATTTTCAGTCGGTTGTTTCAGCTGGCGACTTCACTGGGGATTTATCTGATCGTGTGAATTTGTCGTTCTTGATTGTGGCGGTGTTGTTGCTTGATGGAAGATTGAAGACTCAAGAGATTTTGAAGTTGTAACGATGATGCCATGATGATGAAATGCTGAAGATTGAATAGGAGATTTGCAGAAGATATTGAAGATTCAATGAAGATGAAAATTATGCAGAGAGTAGAACAGGTGAGCCAATTTTTTTATATCCTGTTAGTTATGTGGAGGTTGGTTTTGGTTGCAAATATGCTATGGGTTGGTTATGGAATTAGTTGGAAGTTTGAGAGTTTGTTATAGAATTGGTTAGGTTAGTGAATTTTGTTTTAGTTTTTTGGAAATTCTGTTACAGTAGGTTATAGAAATTGGTTTTGTTGCAGGTTGGTAGTTATGATTGGTTATAGAGAGGTTTTTCTGTTTGGAAGCTGGTTGGCTGGATGTTGGAATTTTGTTTTGGCTTTCTATTTGAAATGTTAGTTGGAATTGGTTAGGAGGCTGTAGGTTTGTTAGAAATTTTGTTATGAACTTTCTTATGTGCAGGGCTGTTTAGAAAATGGTTAGGGAATGCAATTTTGTTTTGGTTTTTTTTCTCTCGTGCGAGGTAGCAAATATGATTTTCTGATTAACTTTGGAATCATAAATTGAATCGTTTTTTGTTGATTTTTCGGTGCAGGTTCATGTTTGGATATCAGGGCTATTGGGAAGCAAAGGCAAAAGGAAAACACCAAGTGAGGATTTGCATGAGTTTGGAGATGATATGAAGTTGGAACAAAGATGCACAACACGAAGTTTTGGAAGCTTGAAGTTTGGGTTAAAGGTTGAAGCATGAAGAATGATTGAAAATTAGGATAGGTTTTGGTAAAAATGTATAGATGTTGTGTATGATTGTAATGGAATTTGGACTTATATGTATTTGAATACATATTGGAATGTATGTTGACTTTATTTCCATATAATGAAATGGCTTTTGTATGAATTCAAATAATCATGGTATGAATCCAAAATATTTGCGAGGTAATCAAAAGAGACGTGAATCTTGAATGAATCCATGAGAGGCTATTTGGACGATATTTTGATGGTTGGATGAATTCGATGCATGCTTTTTCATACTTGTGATTTGAATTCCAAGAAAAGTCACGCAAATATTTAAGAACTTTGATTTTCTCCAAATCCACTTCAAATATTAATGAATGAATTCTAATCAAACTACAGCTTCAGTGAATCCCTAATTCAATTCAATTTTCTGATCTAAACCAAATTTGTGCGTTAAGCAACAAGCATTTCAAATAATGACACCCTGAGCACAATGGACTTTCAAACTCAAAACCTTGTATCATGGTTCAATAGTGGTCTTAACACAACAACAAAGCCTCGATGAAATATGGAGAATGAATATAGGAATATGGGAACATGGAAGATAACCTTGACTTGGAAATCCAAGGATCCTCAGTTGAATATTAACAGACAAAAACCCTAATTCTTAAGCCTCGAAGAAAGATTGCAACTTGATATCGAGAAGAAAGAATACCATTGTAGTTGACGATAAAGAAGTCCAGAAAATAAAACCCTAGCTTTAAACAAATGATTGATAGAGAAATCAACCGAAACAATTTTGTGCGAATATGAGAGCCTTAAAGCCATACAACAATCTTAATTCTGCAATTTCACAGCCTTGAAAAATAACCAGAAGAATCAGGCTCTATTGAACATATATACACCCCAGTCAGTTGATAAAACCCTAATCCTGAAGGTTCTCGACCCCTTACGAAGTTATGTTGTTAGCGGATGTATGCAATGTTAAATGACCTAATGGAGTTATGTACCTGAGAAAAGCGCGATAATGCATAAACCAGATACAAGTAAGAGGGTAGGACAAATTTGGGGTATTAGACCACGACTTCCACCCTCTTTATGCACTTAGTCTTACTCCATATATATCCCTGGATGAATTAGGGTTATAAAAACTACATGTATCTTTGAAACTTTTGAAGATTTAATCTCATTCCTCCCTTGTATGATTTGTTTCCAAATTAGGCCTAATTATGCCATTCTTATGCCAATCCACCTTGATTCGATTTTATCCTGATATTTCAGCATAATTAGCTTGTGATCTTGTCCAAAAATTAGATCAAAACAAATATTTGCTATTAGTTGTCATTTATTTGGTTTAATTTAATTTTTAATTAATAAAAAATCAAAATAAAATGGAAAATGAAGAAAAAAAATGTGTGGGTGAATATTTTGGTCATGGACCATGTGATGAGTGAGGTGAAGGCATAAAACGTTAGGCCTATTTGGCAAAAAAATGCATCTTTGAGCACATTTGACTTTTGACAATTTTAAAAAAATGGTCAACTTTGATAAGACATATATCTTCCAATTTTAACCCTAGAGAGGTGTTCTTGGACTTTTTAGAAATTTTAGGATGTCTACTAAACAAACCTTTTGGTCTCATCTCAATTGGGTCTTCCATGTTCATGTAAGGAGCTTTGACCTAAAGTGTTTTTGTTGACTTTCCAAAAGGACCTATAATGTAGAAATTCATATCTTTTTGTGAGTGCATATTTTGAACTTGAGGGATGAAGATGAATTGTAGGGAATTTCATCCTCTTAAAAATGAGCCTTGGATGGAAAATTTCTGATAAAGTATGAAGAAGTTATGCTTGGTCAAAGTTTGGTTGACTTTTCCTGAGAAACCCTAATTTAACAACTTTTGAGTTTTGATGAATTAAGAGCATTCCTTGAGGTATCATGATCAACCCTTGATAAAATGATGAAAGTCACTTTAAAATGTTGATGTTGACCAAAAATATTGAGGTTTGACTGTATGTGGGCCACAATTGACTTTTGACCTAATATAATCGATTTTCAAGCATTTGAGCAGTTGACTGAGCAAACTTCTTGTGCAAGGTATGAGATTTGACATGGATGACCTTGAGAGCATATTAGGACCGTGTAAAGAATTTGAGGCCTTTACAGTACACCCATCTTGATGAAAATGGAAATCCTAATTTGAGACACATGGCCTTAGGAGAGAGTTTGTCTGGTTAACTCTTGGGCAAACCTTGAGCAAATTAAGGATCACAATGGGCATGTGCTGAGTAAAATGAGAGGGTGTTGTACCCCAAAATTTTCCCTCCCATTTTTCATAGAAGACACAACCCTAGGGTTTCTCGGATATTCAAATTGGTTCAGAAATCGACCAGACAGATTCTCTTCAGTGGCAGTAAACCAGCAATTAGGGTTTTTCTTGCAATCCTTAGAAGAAAATGAGTTCTCAGAAATTCAATTGGTTTTCATAGGTCTTCATGCTTCCTCAAGTTTAATGAAAAGACAATGTTTGTTCTCAGAGCATGGTTTGTTTGGGACAAGAGATGAAGTTTAAGACTGTCATTTGGGACGACCATGATTTTGATCCAGGTTAACCAGATGATTTGCGTCTTTTAAAACATTTGCTTGGTTAGGAAATGGAATATATAATGCGTGTTTGTTTGGAATGCAGTTACAAAATTAGTGGGATTACTTGGAATTTAAGTTACCAGACTGGAGCATTTTGTTTCAAATATCTTGATTGGGAATTTCCAAAAAATCAATTAGGATGCGAAGAGAAAATTACAAGTTATTGTTGATCAAGGATTTCAAGTGACACCAGAACATTTCATAAGATTTTCTCCAAATTCATACATTGTTACAAAACAATTTATTCTTTTAAATACTTTATGTTTTACAATTTATTGTATTTAAAAGATGAATTAGCACAACTATTGGATACAATACATGAATGATTCTCTCTAAATTACAAAGGAAATCCAAATGTTTGATTGGCCTAGGAGAATTAATCTATGCCTAAGTTTGACTGAAGTTCCTTTGCTTATCTCCAAGACTTCCATGCTTGCCACAAATTTCTTGCCTTCCTTGCTTTGTCATCTCCATTTTGCTCACATGAAAACAAAAGAAAGAAAATGTGATTAGTGCAAAATCATATGGGCATGAGCAAGAATTTTTCAAAAAAAAGAGTATTCATCATTAAGGTTTGCAAAATGGAATCAGAATGCCATTTTATTTCATCACAATCTATTTTCTATTTGCAAATCACAAGAAGATTATCCTTCTTGGTTCATAAAAAGAAGGAAAAGAAAATTCTACAAAGCTGTCCAAACAAGAAGAAATGCTACAAAGCTGCCAAACAAACAAATGCAGCAAAATTGTCCAAAGGCAAGCAAACTGTCCAAACAAAAGGCAAGCAAACTGTCTAAACAGAATGGTACAAACTGAACCAAACAACAGCGCAAACTAGACAACAAATGAGGCAGCAATATAGCAAACAACAAACAGCATCAACAAAAGCAGAAGTATGACAACATAAGATGCTAAGTCAAACAAAAAAACTTGTTCAAGAAGCATAAAATCATCACTTTCCATGCAAACCTTTCAGAATTGAAAAAAAAAGCAAAAGAGCAATTTGCTTTCTTATTGTCATTGAGAGAGAAGAGAGGAAAGAAACCATCTAGGTTATTGGGATGCACAACTTTGCTGCCCTGTCTGTCACAAGTTGCATAGAATATGCTAAAAAACAAAACTGCAATCAAAAGCCATAGGGACAATATTTTAAAATATTTAATTTGTTGGTTTCCCACCATTTTGAATATAGAGATAACAGAAGCAGGGTTAATATAATAAGAAGGAGAGCAATAGAAAAGAGACACAACGCTCAAGCGAAAAACATAGAAAGATCAAACTCAGAAAAAACTTAAAACAAGTTTCAAAAGGCAAACACAGTAACCCTCACAGAAACCAGAAAACATCCAAAACCACAAGTCTGAAACTGATAAAACAGTAAACCATCCAAACTCTCAAAAGGCCACGAGTCTCAAACTGCTAAACCATCAGCGCAAAATCAAAACTCCTAAAAGCCAAAGATCCAAAACCTGAGATAGAAGTCTCAAACTGCCAAACCATCACTACCATCCAAACTCTAAAAAAAAAACCAAACATGTAACAAACCTGTTAACCAACAACAAAAAATCTCAAATCTGCAACAAGTCACAAACCTGTAGTAAGCTTGAAAACCAAAACAGCAAACCAAAAACATAACCTCAAAACTCCAAAAACACAAGTCTCAAACTGAGACACCATTAAACCACCATCAAACCAAACCTGATAAACATCCATAAACCCAAAAACCACAAAATCTGTTAACCATTCAAACCAATAACATCATCAAAAACCTATCAAAAATCCAAAACCAAAATTCCAAAGGCCTAAAATCAAAACAGCAAACCAATAAGGATCTCAAAAAGCCACAAACTCAAAACCTGTAAAACTCCCAAAACCTGAACCAGTAACAAAACACCATAACCAAAAACATAACCAAAAACTTGCAACAAACTCCAAAAGCCTAAAACCAGTAACATACATCCAAGAAAAAAACTCAGAACACACAAGCATCAAACAACAGAAGCAGTAAACCATCAAAACTCAACAAACCTGAACCACAGATCCCAAACCAGAAAACCCACGCCTTCAATCCTCATCTCTTCCCCCCGTAACTCCAGCCACCATGGAACACGAGCCTCAGCCTCGTCCTTCCCTTTCCTATTTCACCGAAAAAATCTCCAACAGGTATGATATATTCCCCTTTATCATAATTCTATATATTTTTCCCTGCATCTAAAGAATAAGGTAGTTAACAGAAAACACAATAGAGATGAGAAAAAAATCAATGGAATTTTGTGAACCTTGAAAAGAACAGAAACCTTACCCCTTAAAGAAAATTGCTAGAGCTTGCTTAGAGAGACAAATTGGTTATGTTCCGGCGACATAGAGTTAGGGGGAAGATCAGTTGAACCAATTTCGGACCTCTTAGGCTTAAATCTGATTTCAAAACTTAGGTTTTTTTTTCTTCTTTTAAAAAAAAACGCAAATCATAGTGAGACAAAGAGGTAAAGAGCGATTTTTCTCGCGAAACAGGGATGGTTAGTGAAAGCATTTAGGGGTTTCAACAAAGATGAGCGAAGATGAAAGCGGAGCCGCTGTGAACTACAAGGGTTCCAAGAACCCTAATTTCATTTTTGTCTCTAAATACATAACTAAGTGTGTTTAGGAACTTGGGCTTATTGTTTTCTGTTATCTCCCTAAGCCCATTTGCTTTTTACTTGATTTACCCCCCCCCCCCCCCCCCCCCCTTTGCCTGTTTTCTTTTTTGTTACAGCAAGAACAACACCTTTTTCTTTGGGCCTCATCCCTAAACTTCCATAAGCCCATGTTTCTTGTTTTTAATTTGTTTCCTTCTTATATTTTATTTGTTATGCAAATTACTAAAAAAATATTTTTCATCATTTTCTTTTTTTTAATAAACTTGTTTTAGGTTTAATTTTACACTAATTAAATACCAAAAAATATAATAATAATTTAGTTTATTTGTTTTCTTTAGATTTTACATAATTAATAAAATACAAAAAAATAAAGATTTTAATTTAATCAATTATTATTTTTAGAATAGGTTTTACCTTTCTCTTTTTAAGTAAATACTTAACATTTCATTTCCATACTTTGCTAATTTTATTTTCATGGATTGTCATAGCTTTATATAAATCGCACAAAATTCGATTTGGTTGTATTGTTTGATATTTGGACCTTCCTATCTCATTTGATTCATCCCCATTTGTAAAAATTGTACCCCCATTCCCGAATATTTTGTAATAGCGTAGAATTTCAATTCCCATAATTTATTGTTTTCCATATACTGTATAGTAATTAGGCGTGTATGGAAAGATTCAAAAATCAATCGCTAGATGACCTAATCAAAGAATAAAATAACTTAAAACCAATACACTTTTTCACACGCGCACCTCTAGGGTAACCTCGCTCGTTGCCTCGGAAATACAATCATGTCCCTCGAATATGGGACGCTCTAGCAATGACCCTTCGATAAAAAAGATCGTATCCCCTCGATGACCCTCGATGTTACCTTCGATTAAAACGATCTCGTCCCTTACAAAAATTGCTAAAGCGTCTCCTAAGTTGCTTTCGATGATTAAAAAATTGACCCGCGCCTGTCCCTTCACATCCAACGGTGGGGCTTCTTACCAAATCAATGGTAAGATAGCACCATTAAAAGAAGGAAGAAAAGAATAATTTAAGACCTTTCGAGTAGATAGATTCGCTCTTAGTTACTCGCTTGCTCACGATAAAAAGTTTTACACCTACACTCTCATTTCAAAACATTTTCAAAAATACAAAACATTTTGTATACATTCTTATAGAGACGAGAACCATTGCAAAACCTCTTTTCAAAACACTTTTCGAAACACGACTCACAAACACATATTTGAACCACTTTTCGAAACAAAACTTTGTATACGTTCTTATAGAGACGAGAACCATTACAAAGAGATTTTTCAAAATACTTTCAAAGCCCACACCACAAGCACACTGTCAAATGAAAGCAAGTGATCTAAACGAGTAACTAAGAGCCCATGGAAAACCATGGATGAAAAGGGTGCTAATACCTTCCCTTTTCATAATCTACCCCCCGAACCCGAGAAATAATCTCGAAAGGTCTTTCCTGTGCTTTTTTACCTTTCCCTTTGGATAAAAGAAAAGTCAGTGGCGACTCTTACTAACCGCACAAGTGCGATCGAAACGCAAAACATCAAGTCAGTTCTCCCACCGTATCACAGAACTGGCGACTCTGCTGGGGAATTTGGAGAAAAGTGGGGTTACCTTAGGGATATATCACTTTTACTCGCTTTCATTATTTGATTTTTGTGTTTTATATTCCGTTCTTTGTATTGGGCTTGCTTTGATCCTCCACCCGGATTTGGGGCACCTTTTTAGGTAAATAGCAATAGATTGTGGAGACTGTACGACGTAGACCGATATGGTTGAGACAATGGCTATGTTAGTGTGATGCATTTGTGGGTACCGGTATCCCTCGTGGTGAATCGAGGAGAATACGGGGCCGCTGAGTGGCGTCATGAAGCACTAATTAACCTTAGAACCCTAATTGAACAAACTTGGCCATTAGGACGTAGTGAGGTAACCGGTTTCAGTTTAAAGCTGAAAATTAGTTGACACTCGATACTACACTCATTGAGGCTAGACTTTTGGGATATCTCTGCCGCAAGAAAAGATTGTTATATTGAGACAATGCCTAAGAGAAAGGTCGGTGATATTGAGATCCTTTAGAACCCGATCATTATTTCTAGGACAGGTTGAGCCAACTAAAACTTCAAGAGGGTACTTACCTACAAACTCATACAAGCCTAAAACATAGGGATCTGTTTGTTGTGTGTATATATGTTTGCTTGTACATAAACATCATAAACATCATCAACATCATATGCATGCTCACTAACCATTTCAAGGATTTAGAAATTTATCTTTGTTTTTGTTTTGTAGGATATGAATTCTCTCCGAAGAAACACCATCCGAATAAGCTTTGTAAAAGCACATCCTCAACTTCAAGAGCTAACCTCAAGAGTTCCTGGGGATTCTCCTTTTATCAAGAAGTTTGGTCGACTCCTCAGTTTGGCTACATCCAACTTCCAAGAAGAGATGATGTGTGTACTATTCCAATTCTTTGATCCCGTACATCATTGTTTCACTTTTCTAGACTATCAGTTGGTACCAACATTGGAAGAGTTCTCTCTACTCTTAGGGGTGCCCGTGCTTAATCAGATACCGTTCACCGGTCTAGAAGGGATTCCAAAACCTGAAGTCATCGCTGAAGCTTTACATGCGAAGAGGGCCGACGCCACAACCAATTGGGAGACAAGAAGTGGGGTTAAAGGATTTTTAGCTATGTTTTTGTTGGAAAAAGCTCGTTCATTCTGGGATGACATGGATTTCCAAGCTTTCGAAGACGTGCCAGCTCTCCTCATTTATGGTTTGGTTATGTTTCCTAATTCGGACCAATTCATAGACGTTAATGCCATCAAAGTCTTTCTCTCTCGCAATCTTATGCCCACCTTTCTAGGAGACATCTTGCATTGCCTTCATACCCGTACCATGAAGAAAAGAGGTACCCTTTTGTGTTGTATACCCCTACTCGCTAAGTGGTTCACTTCACACCTGCCTCAGTCAGCATTGAAGAATGAGCAAAGATTGACTTGGTCTCAAAGGATGATGTATCTCACCCACTCTAATATTCGTTGGTGCTTAAGATCTTTGGAAGATATCTCTATCATTGACCGCTATGGGGAGTTCCCTAATGTACCTCTGCTAGGTATTAGGGGAGGTATCACCTATAACCCGTGTTTATCTCTTCGGCAGTTTGGGTATGCCTGAAGGGACGACCCTCATGATATGCTCATCCGAGGTCTGGTGTTCGACTACGACAAAGAAGACCAAGGTTACCGCCAGAGGTTTACACGTGCTTAGGGAATGGTGAACAAAGTGGACAGTAGGACTTTGGGACATAAAAACTCTATCCCTCTCGAGCCTTACCTTAATTGGGTACGGGCTCGTGCCCATAGTCTCTTAATGCCTTACCCTTCCATCCTTCCTGTCATCATTGAGCCTGTTATTGAAGGAGACGTCCCATACACTGTTCTTCATCCTGACATGCCTACCTGTCTCGAAGACCTGCACAAAGCCTGGATTCAGTTGAAGGAAGAGTGAGACACCTTTGAAACCCAGTACTATGCCAGCAAGAAGAAAGTTCTGGAGCTCACCAAACTGCTTCATGAAGAGAAGAATTTGAATACCTACATTGCTCCAAAAAGGATGCATTCGGTCTTCTTGTCTTGAGATTTTTTGTTGTATTTTGTTTCTTTCTTTGTAAGCCCAAGGAGGCATGATGTATTCAAACTTGGTTTTATTTAATATGACGTGTGTTCTTTTTGTTTTGAACAAATTTAAATCTTCTAAATTTCCTTGAAATCATTTGCATATTGCATCTTCATTCATCATAACATCATACAGGTTTCTCATAATAGGTCGCCTTATCCTCCTACTGTTTATTTTAGTGAGATGGATGTTGAACAGACTGTGAAAGATCTTCAGGCGCAGAATGCCCAGTTTCAACAAATGCTCATGGCTCTGACAAAAGGGCAAGAGGAGTTGAAGACTTTGCTAGCCAAAGAGAAGAAGAAGAAGACGAAGAAACCAACCGGGGTTGTGATTATGGGAAGAAGGTTTAAAGGACATACCAGGTGAACCTTGGATTTTGCAACATCGTCGAGTGAAGGAGATAACCGAGGGGCTGAGACCCAGGAAGTGAACGACGACCCAGAATCCGAAGGAGAGGAAGAGCCTGATTACTCTGAGGAGCAATATCCTCCTGCTGATGATAAATGCAAACAGCTAGAGGATCGTTTGAACACCATGGAGATTCAGAGAGTGCCCGATTTGGATTTTGAAGAATTAGGACTCATCTCAGGGGTTGTCATCCCACAAAAATTCAAGGTCCCAACCTTCACCAAGTATGATGGTATCTCTTGCCTAAAACTACATCTGAGGTCATATGTCAGAAAGATTCAGCCCCACACGACTGACAAAAATCTGTGGGTGCATTTCTTCCAGGAAAGCTTATCGGGGACTCAGTTGGATTGGTTCTACCAATTAGAAGGGTCCAATGTCCGTAATTGGGAAGAGTTGGCTGCCGCTTTCTATAAACAGTATCAGTACAATGCTGATTTGGCCCCGACTAGGACACAATTATAGAGTATGTCTATGGGAACAGATGAGGGTTTCAAAACCTATGCTCAAAAATGGAGGGATCTCGCACGCAGAGTTCATCCCCCTCTATCCGACAGAGAATTAGTGGATATGTTCCTTGGCACCTTGTCAGGACCATTTTTAAATCACCTGATTGGGAGTTCTTCATCTGGGTTTACCGAATTAATCATGACCGGTGAGCGGGTCGAAGCCGGTATAAAAAGCGGAAAATTCAAAGAGATGCATCCTCAAGTTTGGTAAAATAACCTTTTGTTGGGAAGAAGGAAGTGTCTGCTGCCTATTCACAGAGGAATCAGGGAAGAACCGAGCGCCTACCAACGGTGGGGGCCGTTATGATTCAAAATCCTGCATCAGACCAGCCGAGAAACAATCAGCCGAGAAATAATCAGCCAATGGTGGAAAGGCCGGTGCGACAATTCACCAAGATTAACATGACTCCCGCTCAAGTCCTACCGCATCTTCTGAAGTTGAATCTGGCCATGCTAAAAGAGGCCCCTAAAAATCCCAATACTACGTCTCCACACTACCATCCGAATGCCAGGTGCGTATACCATTCTGAAAGTCTAGGGCACGACACCGACAACTGTTGGGCTCTGAAGAACAAGATTCAAGATCTGATAGACGCGAAGGAAGTTGAATTTGAAGCGCCTGAGAAACCGAATGTTATCTTTGCTCTGATGCCTAGGCATGGACACAATGCCAATACTGTTGAGGAAGACTTATTTGTTGACACCGTGGATGAATTATTGACTCCGCTCTCGACCATCAAGTTGAATTTGTTAAAAGTTGGCGTGTTCCCAGGTTGTGACAAAGATTTCCATGTCTGCCTATCTTCATCATTTGACTGCCCTCTGTTGAAGAAAGGTATCCAACAACTGATTGATAATCAAGAAATCTTGTTTGAGAAAGCTCCTGTTTCACCCATTCCAGTTCCAGAAGTTTCAATAATAACCATATACGCCAATCCTTCCAGGGTTCCTAAAAAAACCGTTAGGATTACATCTGCTCCAGTGACTGCTCTGCTTAAGATAACAATGCCCGAGCCAACCCCATACAAATCAGATAAAACGATACCATGGAACTATGGTGGAGAAATCTACTACCATGGTGTCAAACAGATTGAACAGACTGCCGAAGAGGATAGCTCCAAAGAGGATAATTCCGACATCAGTTACATTGCCGGAACAAGCAAAATTACCCGCAGTGGGAGAATTTTCTCTCCAGAGATTGCCCCTCCAAAGGCAACCTTTGGACCCGTGGTCGTTCCGAAGGTTACATCTGTACTAGTTATTGTACCTACAAGAGTACCCACCGACAAAGAAAATATGATTCCTATCCCTACTTTCGCTGCTGAAAATAAAGGGAAGAACGTTCAAGAGGAGCATGTCTTGACGAAGGCTCAATCACTAGTTATTCCTGAGACATCCAAGAAGGAGATGGAAGAAATCCCGAGGATCATTAAAAAGAGTGATTATAATATGGTAGAACAACTGGGGCAGATCCCCTCCAAAATCTCTATGTTAGCATTGCTGCTGTGCTCTGAGGCGCATGCTAAAGCTTTGGTAAAATTTCTGAAGACGACTCATGTACTGCAAGAGACGTCCGCAGATCAATTCCAAGAGTGTATGGCCAGTATGACAGCTGACAATTGTATGGGTTTCTCCGATGCTGACTTAACCTACAAAGGGAGAAAACACAACGACGCACTACATGTCTCGGTGGAGTGTAGGGGGACGACCCTAGCCCATGTCTTGGTTGATACTGATCGTCTTTAAATGTCTTGCCGAAGAAAGCCCTGGATAGGTTGGATTGTGAGGGGCTGACTTTAAAACCCAGCAACATAATTGTGAGAGCATTCGACGGCTCTAAAAGGATGGTCCATAGGGAGGTGGACATCCCGATCAAGATGGGAACTCAGACCTTTAATTCAACATTCTATGTGATGGACATTCGTCCTTCCTACTCTTGTCTGTTGGGACGCCCCTGGATCCACAACGCCGATGTTGTCACCTCCACTTTGCATCAGATGCTCAAGTACCCCGTCTAAGGGAAGATCATAATTGCCCATGGGGAGAAGGAGTATATGATTAGTCATCTGAATTCCTTCCGTTATGTGGAGTTAGATGGCGAGTTCGTTGAGACCCCTTTCCAACATTTTGAAGAAGTCTTTCCAGAAATAGCAGCGACCAAGGCGGTATCCTCAACTCCTGTGATCACAAGACCTCCACCTCGGATGTCATCTCTAAAGGATGCAAAGGCAGTATTGGAAGAAGGGGGTGCACAATCTGGGGTCAGCTTCCAAACATTCCCTACAAATCAGACAAGTCCGGCTTGGGATTCACCTCAACTGCTCAGAAGGCCGTGCGCTACGCCCGTGCCGGAGGGCCACCTGTGAAGATCAGTTACAAAGGGGTTAATGCACTAGAGGACAATAAAGAAGAGGGCAGCTTGGAAGACTGGATATTTCCTACTGTCGGCGGAGGACTGTGCAACTGGGAAGCCAAAGACTTTGTCCCGATAACTTTCATTGATCAGTAATTTATCTTTTACATTTCTGTTGGACTGTAATAATTCACAAACAATTCGTACTTTTTCAACCTTGTGTCTTACCCGAGGCACAATGGTCCATTTGTAAGGGTTCTTATTTCATTTTCATATGTCATTTCAATGAATCATGGACGCTTTTTCATATATAAACTTTTTGTGCTTATTGTCTTTCTTTTACATTTTGTTGTTTTAAGATGGCTATACCCTTACACACACCCACACTCACAAGTGCATGTACCCTTCTATTCCGGATCCCTTGGGTAACGATACTGCTATAGCCTTCAATGACTCTAAAGATCTGATCTACCAAGCCGAATACGAAGGTGAGGAAGATTGTGAGGTGCCAGGGGAATTGTCTAGACTTCTATAACAAGAGGAAAAGGTTATTCTGCCTCATGAGGAGTTGTTGGATACAATCAACTTGGGTACTGAGGAAGATAAAAAGGAAATCAAGGTAGCTACCAATCTAGAGCCGAGTGTCAAGGAGCGCCTAATTCAGCTGTTGCATGATTATGTTGAGATCTTTGCCTGGTCATACGAAGACATGCCAGGACTCGATACAGACATTGTGGTACACCGTCTACCCACTAGAGAAGACTATCCACCAGTAAAGCAAAAAGTCTGCCGCATGAGACCTGACATGTCAGAGAAGATCAAAGCAGAAGTTATGAAGCAGTTCAACGCTGGATTTCTGGCTGTTACTTCCTATCCAAAATGGGTTGCTAACATAGTTCCCGTGCCTAAAAAGGATGGCAAAGTGAGAATGTGCGTGGATTATAGAGACTTAAACAGGTCTATCCCTAAAGATGATTTTCCACTTCCACACATCGACATCCTGGTTGACAATACAACCCATCACAAAGTATTTTCTTTCATGGACAGATTCTCAGGCTATAACCAGATCAAAATGGCACCTGAGGACATGGAGAAAACTACTTTTGTCACACAATGGGGGACGTTCTGCTACAAAGTGATGCCATTCGGACTGAAGAATGTCGGGGCAACCTATCAACGCGCCATGGTAGCTTTGTTTCATGATATGATACATCATGAGATAGAGGTCTATGTAGATGACATGATAGCCCGATCACAAACTGAAGAAGAACACCTTGATCACTTGCAAAAGTTGTTTGTCAGGTTGAAGGAGTACAAGCTAAGATTGAATCCAAACAAGTGCACATTCAGAGTCCGGTCCGGTAAGCTCTTAGGTTTCATTGTCAGCAAAAAAGGCATTGAGGTTGATCCTGCCAAAGTCAAAGCTATACAAGAAATGCCTGCTCCTCACACTGAGAAGGGGGTCAGAGGTTTCTTGGTACGCCTAAACTACATTGCTAGGTTCATTTCTCACCTAACATCTACTTGTGAACCAATCTTCAAGCTGTTGAAGAAAGATCAGGTAGTTAGATGGAATGATGACTGTCAAATTGCTTTCGATAAAATCAAGGAGTATTTACAAGAGCCTCCCTTCTTGATGCCACCAGTCGAAGGAAGATCGCTAATCATGTATCTGACCGTCCTAGAGAATTCAATGGGGTGCGTACTGGGGCAACATGACGAGTCTGGCCGAAAAGAGCACACCATTTATTACCTTAGCAAAAAGTTACCAACTATGAAACAAGATATTCACTGCTCGAGAAAACTTGTTACGCTTTGGTATGGGCTGCTCGCCGGCTAAGGCAATACATGTTGACTCATACCACTTTGCTGATATCTAAGATGGATCTGATCAAATACATCTTCGAAAAGCCTGTTTTATCTGGAAGGATAGCTAGATGGCAGATGATCCTAACGGAATATGACATACAATACACTACCCAAAAAGCTATAAAGGGCAGTGTGCTAGCTGATCATCTGGCCCATCAAGCTGTAGAAGATTATCAATCCATGAAGTTTGACTTCCCTGACGAAGACATCATGACATTGGACGATGTTGAAGATTCCATACCATATGACGGACCTGAACAAGGATCTCGTTGGACCATGTACTTTGATGGGGGCATCCAATGCGCTAGGTAATGGTATCAGTGTTGTACTTATATCTCCGGAAGGATGCCATACTCCTTTCACTGCCAGACTTTGCTTCAAATGTACGAACAACATGGCAGAGTACGAAGCATGCATCTTTGGACTCAAGGCTGCCATAGACTTGGGAATCAAATCTTTAGTGGTGTTTGGGGATTCGGCTTTGGTCATCAGTCAGATCAAAGGAGAATGGGATACTAAGCATCAAAACCTCATCCCTTACAAAGAACATGTTCTAACATTGCTACCACATTTCGAGCAGATTACCTTTGAGCACTTCCCGCGAGAAGAAAATCAGCTAGCAGATGCTCTAGCTACAATGTCATCCATGTTTAAACTTAATTGGGATAACGAGGCTTCCCAGATCACCATTAAACGGATGGACGAACCAGTGCACTGTCACGAGATTAATACCGAATAAGTAATGGACCAGCCTTGGTTTCATGAAGTCAAAAGGTATCTCGAGGCTCAAGAATACCCAGAAGGAGCTTCAGTCAATGACAAAAAGTTCTTAAGGATATTCTCCTCTAAGTTCTTCCTAAGTAATGGCATCCTGTACAAGCGCAATCATGATTCTATTCTGCTTCGTTGTATGGACAAGGCTGGGGCTGAAAGGATTATGGCTGAATTGCATGAAGGTACTTTTGGCACTCACTCTAGCGGGCATACGATGGCGAAGAAAATTCTACGGGCAGGCTACTATTCGTCTACCATGGAAGCATACTGCTATCAACACTCCTGGACCTATCATAAGTATCAAATCTATGCAGACAAGGTGCACGTGCCTCCGGTTCCTCTAAATGTCTTAACAGCTCCTTGGTCCTTCGCTATATGGGGAATCAATATGATTGGGGAGATCAAGCCTACAGCCTCCAATGGACACCACTTCATTCTAGTGGCCATTGACTATTTCACCAAGTGGGTCGAAGCAACTTCCTTCACATCCGTTACTAAGAATGTCGTTGCCCGCTTCATCAAGCAGAACCTTATTTGCCGGTACGGTATCCCAGAAAGGATCATCACTGATAACGGTACAAACCTTAACAATACTATGATCACCGCCTTGTGCGAGCAGTTCAATATTCAACATCACAATCCATCCCCCTATCGGCCAAAGATGAATGGTGCAGTCGAAGCTGCGAACAAAAACATCAAAAAGATCATACAAAAAATGACAGTCACCTACAAAGAATGGCATGAGATGCTACCGTTTGCTCTCTATGAGTACCGTACCACGGCTCACACATCAACTGGGGCAACACCCTATTCTTTAGTTTATGGCATGGAGGTTGTTTTACCTATTGAGGTCCAGATCCCCTCTTTAAGAATCATGAAGGATGCAGGTTTGAGTGAAGACGATTGGATCCAAACCCGACTTGATCAGTTGAACTTAATTGACAAGAAGAGACTTACTGCTGTTTGCCATGGTCAGACGTATCAAAAGCGGATGTTCAAGGCTTTCAACAAGAAAGTCAGACGCCAAGTGTATCAAGTTGGAGATCTTGTGATCAAGCACATCATCTTGCCACAAAGTTATCCCAAGGGCAAATGGACTCCTACCTATGAAGGACCATTTGTAATCAAGAACATATTTTCTGGTGGGACAATGATCTTAACCACCATGGACGACGAAGATCTACCGCACCCTACGAACGCAGACATAGTCAAAAGATACTACGCATAAGGAACCCGCTAGGTTGGCATACCTAGGCAAAACAAGGGCATCCCGGCGAACCAAAAAAGTTCGGGCAAAAATTAGGGATAAAATATAAAAAAATTGTACACTCGGCAAGTTAAAAACCTAAAAGGGCAACTTGGGCAAAAAAGGGTTTCCCGGTGGACTGAAAACCCGAAAGGGCGGTCTAGGAAAAAGTTAGGGAATTAAAGCGTATGACTATGTCTCGTCGGATCACTTTAAGGACAATCTCTTCACGGACAAACTCGGAGCTTCTGATCAATTTAATCATATTCGGACGAAGCAACAAATGGACAAGATATTCAGAGATACAAAGGCTATAGCAGAATGGGAACCCCATGGGATTATTACACATAGCTATCTTTCTTTGTAAATTTTTTCTTATTTATGACACCATCCTCTTACTAGGATGTCTGTCTCCTTTGTACAAAATACTTATTCAAAGTAAATACAAAGATATCTCTTTAAAGTGCATAAAACCATTTGTCTTTTTCTTTTTACACTCATGTTTTATTTGCAAAAACGTCCAATGATTCATTAATGAACATGTGCATTTGAACATAATTATTGTTTACAAATAAACAGGATGAAAAAGAGCAATTACTGACAGGTTGAAAGATTAGGAAAACGTATTTAGGCTATTCCATGAGCAATCCCTACAGCACGCCATTAAGATCCCTAGAAGAGCGAAAACTTTGAACTATAGATCCCCAACGGAGCTGAGACTACCAACTACCAATCCCCAGTAGAGCTGAAACTTTTAATCCCCAGCGGAAATCATCCAGTTTCTCCAGGTTCCCCCAACAAGTGATCTTGAAGCCTGAAAATCAACCAGATAACAGTTAAATTTTGTTTCTCCCCAACCTAGGGTAACTCTCCAGTAGGGTGGCAAATGACCAAAACTCCTAAACTTTTTCCAAACAGGAATAAGCTTTTCCCCATAGAGTTTTTATTGCTCCTTGACAGAACAAAGACTCCCATCAATAATACCCAGTAGAAGTCATTAAAATTCTATGGATTCCCCAGCAGAGTCGCCAGTTCTGTGATACGGTGGGAGAATTGACTTGATGTTTTGCGTTTCAATTGCACTTGTGCGGTTAGCAAGAGTCGCCACCGACTTTTCTTTTATCCAAAGGGAAAGGTAAAAAAGAACAATTTAAGACCTTTCGAGTAGATAGATTCGCTCTTAGTTACTCGCTTACTCACGACAAAAACTTTTACACCTACACTCTCATTTCAAAACATTTTCAAAAAGACAAAACGTTTTGTATACGTTCTTATAAAGACGAGAACCATTGCAAAACCTCTTTTCAAAACACTTTTCGAAACACGACTCACAAACACATCTTTGAACCACTTTTCGAAACAAAACTTTGTATACGTTCTTATAGAGACGAGAACCATTACAAAGAGATTTTTCAAAATACTTTCAAAGCCCACACCACAAGCACACTGTCAAATGAAAGTAAGTGATCTAAACGAGTAACTAAGAGCCCATGGAAAACCATGGATGAAAAGGGTGCTAATACCTTCCCTTTTCATAATCTATCCCCGAACCCGAGAAATAATCTCGAAAGGTCTTTCCTGTGCTTTTTTACCTTTCCCTTTGGATAAAAGAAAAGTCGGTGGCGACTCTTGCTAACCGCACAAGTGCGATCAAAACGCAAAACATCAAGTCAGTTCTCCCACCGTATCACAGAGGGCAAATTTTGGGGTACAACAGCATGAACCTAAGTCCATTTTTTTTATGAAAGCGGTTCGAGTTAGAAGACAAGAATCCTTTGAAACAGAGAGAAGATTTTCAAAATTAAAGAAGAATGGGAGGAGATGAAGAGACTATCCTAAATAACAAAGTAAAAACTAAGGTAAAGAAAGGTCTAACCAACAAGAAGCCAACACTTGACATTATGAAGTTAATATAGAATTCTCATCCCTTAAATTAAATCTACAAGCCTATAATAGACCAAGAGCATACCAATCATCTATGTGAAAATAAATCACAAGCAAAGAAGTATGAAAGAAACCCGAGGTATTAAAACCCCAAAGCAAGGTTTCAATATTGAGCTATGTGCAATATAGATCACTTAAGGCCAACATAACAACACCTGAACATAAAAGATTTCCCAATACAAGCAAAATAATAATGAAGTAACACAAGGTTCAAAGGTCTTCATGTCTCAAAGTATCAAAGCTTCTAATCCTAAGTCCAAAAAGTCCACAACTCCAATATGTCAAAGATAGTAACCAATAGTCCATACAAGAGGCTTAAGTATTTTAATGTTTAAGTTAGTTATTAAGTGTCTTCAACATAAATAAAAGCTCAAGTGAGAAAAGACAAAATGATATAAAATAAATGCTCAAGTAAGCAAAGGGAAAATAACATGAGATGTAAATGCTAAAGATAAAAGTGCATAAAAAGTAAAGACATAAAACAAATGCATAAAGTAAAGGCATAAGGTAAAGGCATAAATAAAACGCATAAAGTAAAGTTAGTTGTTAATGAGTTATAAGTTAATGGTCACAAATATAATCAATGATGATTGAATTATGATCTTGGATCAATAATAATGAAAACTCATTAGAGGATTGATAAAATCAAAACCTCCTAACAACAAGTTTTAAAGGTATTGGACCCAATATAACCAATCAATCATACTTGGGCATTTGAACATAAAGTTTGAGCCACAAATGATCATTTTTAGAATCGGGACAAATTTAGCGATATATTAAGCAATCGTAAGTGGACTTATGTAGAAGTCACACCTATTTTGAGGTCGTTTAATAGAAATGTATGTACCATACATGTTAGAGACATGGTAAAAACTATACTCCTAAAACATATAGCACAAGTTAAAACCAAAGATCAAGACCTAAGTCATGATAAAAAGAAAAAGAAGAAGAAATAGATGAAGTAGAGATAAATGAATTCCATAATAAATGATAAATGATGATTGGAGATTGAACTTAGATCAAAGTTGATGAAGACTTGTTAGAGGATTGATAAAATCAAAGCCTCCTAACAACAAGCTTCAAAGGTTTTGAACCAAAATCTAATAATCAACCATACTTGGACTTTCAAACATAAAGTTTGGGCCACTAATGATCACTTAAAGGAAAAAAAGAAGGAAATGAAAAAAGAGGTAGAGGGAGAGAGAAGTCACATTGGATAACAACCTCAAAATTATTTCATCTTCAAAATCAATCACTCATAATTGATAGATTAAAGTACTAAACATATCACTAACTCAAAGCACCAAAAATGAATTAAATAATTCACTCTAAGATAGATTTAAATTAATGAATGTTTATCCAACTTCACCTACATCCTAAGTCCATTGAATTTGAAGAGAAATTGAACATTTAAAATTGTAATCCAAAGTCAAATATCAAAAGAAAGGAGTAGAAAAAAAAGAAAGGAACCAAAACAGCCCCAAAACAGAGCCAAAAACAACATTTTGCCTTCAGAAAATCGATTTCTCCATATATGGGAATCAATTTCCTACGCAAAATTTTCAAGTATGGCGCAAAAACAGTGAGAGAAATCAATTTCCTATATATAGGGAATCGACTTCTGTTGCAAAATTTACAGAAAATAACATTTTAAAGAGAATCTTTTTTATCAAACTTTTTATCAAACACCTTATGATTATAGATTTAATTGAGCACGAAAATTCCATTAAATTATAAGAAAAGAGCACCAATGGAATCATAAAACGTAGCTAAAAAAATCACACAATAAAGATCAATTAGAGATCACATTGTGAAAGATGAAAATCAAACTTACCAAAGATGGATCTATAAATTTATCAATCAACATCAAAACTTGCTTCAAATCATCCCCAAGAATCAATCTCCAAAGTTTTGATCTACCAAAATAATGAAGAGAAAGTGTTTGGATGGAGGTTTAACTCAAAGACTAGTAAGCATCAATGAAAAACTTACTAACTTTTATGGAAATTGAGCTTTGAGTGATTTTGGGTAGATGAAGAGAGTTGAGAGAGTTTTTTGCAAGGTGAATTTGGCTATCAAAAGCTTAATGAATGAATGAAATGAGGTCTCTATTTATAGAGTTTAGGCTTGAGATTATTGGTGGTTTGGAACCAAAATTAGGCTTGGTAATTGATTTTAGAGCTAAAATTAAGATCAAGTGTTGCACATGGCATCAAATGAAGGTGTATGATAGAATTTAATTATGATGAGGTAGGGGAATTATTTTTTAGTGATCAAGAATATTCTCAAAAAAATTAAAATTGGAGCCACATGCTACAAACTTGAAAATTTGCCTTTTTTTTGTTGCCAATTTCGTCCTAGGAAATCGATTTTCACTATAGGAGAAATCGATTTCCACTGTAAAAAACTTGAAATCCTGGCGCAAAATGAGTGAGGGAAATTAATTTCCATATATGAGGAAATCGATTTCTGCAGAGAAAAAGTAGCAAAAAGCTCTGTTGGTTGGATGCTTTGGCTCGATACCTACAAAACACAAATATACAAAAAGAACAAAGTAAGTGTATATATATATATATATATATATATATATATATATATATATATATATATATATATATATATATATATATATATATATATATATATATATATATATATTATTAGATGTTAGTGAAATATAAAAAAGGTATAACACAAGTAAAAATGTTTGGCGATGCCTCAAGGACAAACTTAAAGATAGGAGAGAGTAGAAGAGATAACCAATCCCTATTTGTGATCTTGATATATTGTGATGATATGAAGTGATGAAGGATCTTAGGGGAAAAAATTAAGGTATAACAGATTGATTTTGACAAACCAATCATTTCTCACTGTCATATGCGTAGAATAACTAGAATCCAAGTTATAGTTTTTGCTGCACTGGACTCCTTCTCTCACAGTCACCATAATGTTTTCTTCTGCAAACATTTTTGTAGCGTTCCTAGAATTGTTATTGTTGTTGCTTCTGCCCCGCAGCCTACTATTATTGTATTCACATTTCGTGATCATGACCAAGAGTGTATTATCATCACCCACCTCTTGTCTAGCAACCTTGGCTTCATCTCCTTGAGATTCCCTATTGTTCGCGTTGCATTCTCTTGCAAAGTGTATCAACTTTTGACAATTGAAGCACTGTGCCTTGCTTAAGTCAAACTTTCCTTTTTCGCCTCTAAAGTCACCTTGACCATCATTTTTGCTGAGACTGTTCTTACCCTTTTGACAAGTCGAACTCTTCAAGTTTTGAGATTCTTTTTCACCAAAATTCTGAAAACTCTCTTTACTCTTCATGGGCCATTTTCCCTTTGACTTCTTGTTCTTCTCATTGAACTGTGCTTGCAAAGCGATCTCCGCCTTTTCCTTATCGTTATTTCTCCTCTCCATCCTTTGCTCGACGTCGTAAGATCCTTTGAATCTTCAATCGCCACTATAATATTGTCAAATCTCGTCGTCAAAAAACACAAGATCTTTGACACAACACTTTGCTAAAAAACAATTTCTCCATAAGACTTTATTTAATTCACCAATCGCATAATTCGTGTCACATAATCATTTATTGTCTCCTTTTTCTCCATTTGAATCAATTCAAATTGACGTCTGTGAGTTTATATCCTCACCACATTTGCCTTATCAACCCATGCATATGCCTTTTCCTAGATTTCTCACGCTTCCTTTTCCGACTCGCAATCACCAACTTTTTCAAAGTTGTCACCATCCACACATTGACGGATCAAGAACAATGCTTTGTAATCTTTCTTCTTTTCTTCCTTGTGTGTTGCTAGCTGTGCATCCGTTGCACTTTTGACAAGGAGATTCACCCCATTATTGATCACTTCAAGAACATCTCAATAGCCAAACAACACCTTCATTTGTTTGCACCATTAGTCGTAGTTCTTTGCATAAAGGATTGGTAGATTTGTAGGGACTATATCATTGGAGACCAAATTCAATTTTGTAAATAACATATTTGTAGATCAGAACTAGACTCTTGATGCCAAATGTTGGAACATACAATTACATAATTGGTAAACTATGGAGTATGTGGAGAAAGAGATAGTGAGAGAGAAGAGAATTAGCAAAAGATAATTGATGGTGAATGATAATTTTCATTATTAATCATGTCTCCAAGATATTTATAGAAGTGTTATTTAATGATTGAGACCTAAAACACATAATTCAAATACAAGAAAAAACAAAAACTCGTGGACGTAATCGGTGATATAACCGATTAACGCGAATGCATAACTGATTAATGCCAACTCAAAACTGCATTTTCTTCTTTCAAAATTGTTTTTCACTATACAATAACCAATTACATTCTCGTATTAACCAGTTACCACATTTGAAAATTAATGTTTTTCTCTTAATATTTTATATAATATATTAATTACGTTCAAACAAGTAAGTCATTGAAGACCCGCCTTAAAAGAATGTATTAAGACACAAGATTTGAATTGAAAAAAAATAAATTAAAATATGTATTTAAAAAAAAAACTTTCTTTATTTAGTAAAGTAACAAATAATAATATTATAGATTAAAATATAGAGAAGTTTGGAAATTAAAATAGGGTAATGTTAGCATAATGTTATTTTCTTTAGAGTTAAACGTGAAATTTTCTTGTACATTAATTTCATTAAAATTTTATAATAATTTTTGTTTGTATTTTTTGATATAAATTTTTTATTTATGGGTTTTTTAACCTATGTCTTTTAAGACTCAAATTAATTATATTTATAAAAAGAAACTATTTTTTTTTTACATTTATTAAAAAACCAATTCATCTGATCAGATACATTGTTTCATAATATTTAATATATATAAAAAATAAACCAGTTTTTATATAATTAGGAAAATAATTATTGGAATAAAACTCTAGAAATGATATTACTATAATGACAAAAAAAAAAAGTTTATACTTAGAGTTGGAAATTGGAATGAGAATATATAATATTAGAAGTTTAGAGCGGTAAGATTGTATGCAAGAAAAAGATTTGAAAATCAATTTGGCTTTTCCCTCTCTCCGACTCACTCCACTCCAGTACTAATACCATTTCTACTTCACCTCTTCTTCCTCTTCCGTTTTTTTGTGTGTGTTTTGAACCATTGTGTGTTTGTTTTAGCAGATGGCAAAGGGATCCTGTAGTAACAACTATGAAGAAGCTAGAAAACTAAGACTTGAAGAGAACAAGAAGAGGTTTCAGGTAATCTCAATCACTACTCACCCTTTGTTTGACTTTTAGGATTTTCATTTCGTGTTGTTTGAAATCTAGGTTTAAGATTGTGGTTGGGTTGTGATTTATAATATTGCACAAGTTGTTGTGTAATTTGGCTTGTGGAAACATAAAAAACCCTAATGTGGTATAAATTGTGGCTTCATATTGTTTCTATACCCTGATTGAGTAATGTATCATAAACCATTATTACTTATACTTTGTTTGTATGAACTATTCAAGACTTTCATTGCTGGTTTAGATCATGTTTTAACTCTGTAGCATCAACACCTCTGAAAATAGGCGTGTCTGCGTTAGTTTCGGTGTCCGAAACCACACTTATGATTATGTTTAATTTTTTAGTGTCTATGTGTCTGTATCAGACTGTCGGTGTTGTGTTTCAGTGTCCGAAACCACACTTATGATTTTGTTCTAATTTGGTGATTTCTTACCTAACATAACTTCCGTTTTGTTCTCAAGGATTTAGGAATTTCAACAATATCTAAAAAATTGACCGAAATTGTAAGTGCAAGTCCAGCAAAGAAGTCCCAGGTGAACTTTCAAATTTTGATTTGGTTTTAATCAATAAGGAACCAACATTCAGTTTTGACATTTTTTTTACTGTTTCTCTGCAGAATCGTCTTTACAGACCAAAATCGAAGACTATTGTTGTAGTGGAACCTAGGCGTTCTTCTCGTGCAAGAAACCAAGTTCCTTCGTATCGTGAAGAGGTAAGCATTGTTGTCTTGCAAAGTTCAAATTACCATAATGCAATGAATCAAACAAAAAGTGTGTGACTCAAGAAAGGGGATTGAATCACCTCTGGATAATGGAATATCTAGAGCTAGTATGAATGGATCTAGAATTAATTTTTTTTACTAGGAATTTGTTGTTGAGTTTTTTTGTACCCTAAGACAAAAAAAGTACGATAATTTAGCTTTCATGATTGTCTAGCAGAAATGTTGTTCACAGTGTATATTTCATTTTATTACAGTTTGGTACAGACCTTCCAAATCTCCGGAAGAGTTCGAGGTCGATTCCGTCATCATGGGCAAGGTGGTTAATTAATTACTCAATGACTTTCTTATATTGCTAATTTAAATATTAATAACAAGGTTATGGGACTCTCAGTTACATTGCAAGGCCACTAGAAGAAATCAAAGAAGCTACAAATCAAGAAAGAAATCATGCTTTGGAGGCTGCAGAGGCACTCCAAATCAATTTGAACTCTTCGAAACCATCTTTTATCAAGTCTATGGTTCGGTCCCATGTTTATAGCTGTTTTTGGCTGGTATGTTTCCGTTCAGAATATTTTTTTATATAGTCTGCACAATCTTTAATGTTTGGATTATTTGTAAACATAATTAGCATATGACGTACTTCTTAATGTATTATCTATATTTTGCCAGGGTCTTCCAAGTAGATTTTGTGAGGAACATCTTCCAAAAACAGTGTATAACATGGTTTTAGAGGATGAAGAAGGATCAGAATATGAGGCTGTTTACATTGGGAGTAGAACTGGGCTTAGTGGTGGCTGGAGAGCATTTGCATTGGAACATAAGTTGGATGATGGCGATGCACTTGTTTTTGAATTGGTTGAAGCTGCAAGATTTAAGGTAAGTTATTTTTTTATATAGTCTGCACAATCTTTAATGTTTAGATTATTTGTAAACATAATTAGCATATGACGTACTTCCTAATGTATTTGTAAAGACGAAAAAAGATATTTTGGCAAAAATATCGTTTCTGATTTTAAGAATATAATGATTATTTGTTACTATCAATTTTCAAAGCGAGCTCTATTGCATTTCAAAAAGCATGTTTCAGGCTTCATATAACAATAAATAATGATTATGACAAATGGACAATAATATTACTTCAGGTTTATATTGTTAGAGCATTTCCAGATGCATATGAAGAAGAGAAAGAAGAAGAAAACAACACTTTGGTGGAAGAAGAAAATATGCACTTGTCCAAAGCAACAAAAGAATCTAAGGCTGCCAATAATCGCGAATCAGAACCGAAGACTAAAAAGCAAAAATGTGCCACTGTATGTGAAACTAAGGAATCAAAGAGTTCTGAAGAAAGCCTGTTAGAAAGTAGCATTGAAAAAGATGCTAAACCACAGAGGACAAATGTGAGTAGAAAAACTAAATCATCTCAGAAAAAAATGCCAAAAAAGTCTGAACTACCTACCACACCTGATTCTGCAGCAAAAATTGAAACACCGAAACCAAAGGCAACTATAAGGAACACTAGATCTTCTCAGAAAACAATGCAAAAGATATCTGAAGTTTCTACTACTCTTGAGCTGAAAGAGGAAGCACAAGTTAAAACGACGAAGAAAGAACTTGTTCAGGAAGATGATATTAAGTTAAAGAAAGTTAAGTCAGTTGGAAGACCTCGAAAAAACCCAGCTCCTAAAAATCCAGTCTCTAAGTGACTGGTTAAAAGGAACGCAGATGTGCATTTTAAGTTGTATTACATGTTTTATGAAGACTACAGTGTTGCACTTTTAGTCATGTTAGATGTGTAAGCACCTCTTGTTACCTGATTAAGGAGAATGCTGCTCTTTGATATGTACCAGTCTGAATGTTAGCTTTAAAGATAATTTAGGAACAACGACTATTATTCAATAGTTGCTTCTGTTTTGAATTTTCCTTCTATGATATATGCTTAATTGTATATTCAAACTATCTAAATAAGTGATTAGTACTTGTTTCGTTTCAAAATGAGTATCATTTAAGACTTTTGTACACAGATTAAAAAATGTAATAATGTTATCATAATTAACCTTACAAATGTGTTGAAGGTAGTGTAAAGTGTAATAATTAAAAGACACAATTGAAAAAATAATAATCATTTCTGCATTGAAAAGTGAGAATGACATTCATTTTGAAATAAATTTTATTTGGTAAAGCGACACTCATTTTGAAACGGAAGGAGTATTTGTTAACAAAAGGAGTTAATAACATCATGATTTCAAAAGCCAACAATGCAATCTACGACCCGACAACTTGAACAGTCAAACTTAGCTAGGTGGTTGAAGTTACTCTTTGCAACAATGTCTCAGAGCTAAAACTGCCTTTTATCGTTCGGAGATGCACATCTTTTTTTACACACCCTTCAACACAAATGGATGAGCCACCCTTATTTTGTCAAAATTTAATTTGTAGACATATCTCTGTATAACATAATGGTGAGTCTAGAGATACATCTCCGTAAACTCTATTAATTCAAAATCCAGTGGATTTTATGGATATACATATCCGGACACGTTTTATTCATAAACACGTGCCATACCCTCCTCCATTTCTCCTTTATTTTTTGAAAAGTCACTCAAAAAACTACATTTCCAAATTATTTCTAAACCCTATTTGATCAAGTTTCATCAATTTCACTCACTCCATTCTACTTCATTTGCTGCAAAGTTACTCACTCCATTCAAGCTTCTCATCCACAACTCTAATTTGATAAGTTTTCCATTTCATTATTTTTTTTGTGTATTTTGAATGATGTTTCAAGTAACATAAGTTGTTTAAGCTATATTAGATAGTAATATAATAAAAATAAGCTGATATGTGCACATCTGCTATTGCTGACAATGAAGTTTCTGCCATTGTTGAAAACCGCAAGTTCATACGGAGATGTATCTCTGGATTATGTCTGAACTATTTTTGGAGACGTCTCTCCAGATTTGTGTCTTGCCGCATTTTAGTTGAATTTTTTAATGTGAATTTCTAGTTTTATTAAATGTGTAATGGCTGAAAACAACCCATGCATAATTAGGCTCGATTATATGTCCCAACACACGTCTGTACGACGTGAGAGGGCCAGGGGCATGGCTACGAGGCCACAATTTGATGATACCTCATTTGATGGTTAATAAGGTCAAGGTACACAACCATCTGATTCTACTTCTCATTGTCACTTATCTCAGTCATCTACTTCATGGGACCACATGTCCCCAGCTAATGAAGCACCTGAAGCCCCTAAAGCCCATGAGGAACCCATTACTTGTAAGAACAAGATTGATTCTGCATCTACCCTTATGTTTTGATGATAACTTTACACGTTATCTTAGAGAACAATTGTGTACTCTAATGGTTTCTATCTAGTGTGTAGTTTTTTCTAAACATATTTTGACTCTGGTAAGTAGGCGTGTGACATCATCAGACTCTGAACTCAACACTCTGGAAGAATATTTTTGGTTTGTTATAAGTTAAGTCAAGATTTTGGAATGCTTCTTATGCAACGGTTCTAAGGAACATTAGTAAAAGAGATTCTGATAGTGACTTTCATAAGGAAACTTTGGAGGCCTCCTAAAGCTTTAATTTTGTTGTTCCAAGTTTTGAAGATGCTGAAGACAAGGTTCTGTTGAACAAGCTCTAAAGATCTGAAGACATTCTTCTGAAGACCAAGTGCTGAAGATTCTGAAGACAAGGGTTCTCTGAATTTTTTTTGAAGACTAAGACTTAGGTTCTGAAGATGCAAAATTCTGATCATTCTACAACATGCTTCATCAACATACAAATCAAGATATAGAAGAAAAAGATCAAGACTAAGGGATTGCATGTGATGGTGAGTATAAAAGTACCAAGTACTCCGTGACCCATACTCTAATAAGATGGCATCGGGACATACCTTTTGTACTTGTTATCTACCATTTCCACCATGACCGTTGGGAACAAAACAATTGTATTTATGTTTCCTATTCTATCCTCCAATGAATCTATTTTTTAGCTATAAAAGAAGGACTTGGAAGAACTTGAAATCAACGAATCAGTTCAACAAAACTACACTAAAGCGCTGCACAAACTCTTTTGAGATATCCTTTGTATAGTTTTTTAAATAGCAAAAAGAGCTTTTGTTCATATCTGGCTATCAACACTTTTGTGTTGTTGTACTTAAACATTGTGTAATATGCTTATCAGAAGAATCTCTTTATATACATCTTTGTAAATCAATGGTTGTTGATAGGTTCCTTGAGAGACTTTGAGTTTGGATTCTCAAGAAGACTTTGACTGCAGTCATAATGGATTTACAATAAGGATTGACGAATTTGTTGGGGTTGCTAACAAGGTTGATCAAAATTATTGTGGCTGTCTGTAATTGGTTGATTATAGTGGATTAAGTCCTTGTGGATAAGGCAAATCATCTTGTAGGGTGGACTGAAGTAACTTAGTTAACAGTGAACCAGGATAAAAATAATTGTGCTCATCTATTTTTATTCACAAGTTAACTTTGTATTTGAGTTGTGAAAAGATTATATTTGGTGCAACCCAATTCAAACTCCCCTTTCTTGTGTTTCTCGCACCTTCACTACTAATTCCTATGTATATAGTTATCCAGGAGGCTCATTTGATACCTCTTTACTTTATCTCTATGGAGACCATGCTACTAGGTATGTTTGGAAAGAAGAGGTATATTTATTACCTTTGCATTACATCTGGTTTAAACTAATTTAATCGCGACTGATGGTGATTTTTTATAGGAGCGTCAATGTTTAAAATCCGTAAACCCCATAAGAAAGATATTGGATTAAGAATAACCCGATGTTGATTGGTTCAAGAATGTTATTCTCTACTCTTGTCTTGACAATTTATATATTGCTATGTACAACACCATAAAACTTGTCATGCATGTGACATTCACAAAGAGATGACATTTAAAGATGTCATCTTTTCACCTTCCTATTGGATAGATGACCATCACCCTGAATGACGTCTCATGCCTCCCACATTTTTCCACCAGAAGAAAATTACTGGACCACGAAAGACTCAGTCGAGATGTCGGTGAGATGTTGGTTACATATTTGAGGATTGACCCAACTGATCCCACAAATGAGGTAGCTGACACTAGAGGTGCTCATGCTAGATTTAAATTTTTGGAAGAAGTTTATAAACTCAAAGTGACATCTACAGATGGTTATGGATGCATAAGGTGATGATATGCAAGTTGAGTACTACTAACAATGTCCATTAGGTGTTATCTTTTGTTCCTAGTTGACATGTCCATGTTTATGGACAAAAGGTCAACCTATGTCGATGCATTCTACCTTAAATACTTCATCGACTTGACGATGATTCACAAATACAACTGAGGGACCGCCTTTTTGGTCAACCTGTACTCGAAGTTGTGCGAGGATTATCTTTGGAAGACAAAGCATATGTCAGGAAGTTGTACGCTGCTTACGGTAATTTAATGTTACTAATATTTTTATAAATATTTTGTTACTATTGTTATTAATATTTTATTTGAAACATTTTTAGGGATGAATCATCTCCCACTTTTCTTGCATCTCCGGGTGGGAATCTGCGCATGACTACACCGAGGATTGGCCACACGCTGATGCCTTTGCTACACTCATAGGGAATCAGGTGATCGAGCTATTATGGGTGTATCTTAACCGTCATGCAGCAGATGGCATTGCCTTCTGTCCATACGACAGTCACAACCACAACCATATGCTGAACTTCATTTCGTTATACTTCACATGGCTGACACGTGAGTCAAGTATGGTGTATCTGTATCTTCCTGAGAAATTGATGCGCTAGTTTAGGTATTTGCAGATTATTCTGAGACACCCTCAAAGTCCGCTCCTCCCACAGCCTCCACAAAGATCTTGATGCGATACTTGAGAATTTCAAGAGTCATTTGGTACCAGAGGACTATCGCAGGGTGCCATCTCCTGTACATTGGGATTATATAGACGACTACATGACATGGTTCTATAGGGTGTCACACCCTTTGTAGCAGTGAAAAATATAGATTAAACTATTGATTAACTTAACTCAATAAGCAAGAGTCGCTACCACAATTTATTATTTCCAAAGAAATAGGAAAAGAGCGAATAAAACTCACAAAAGTTTTTAAAACAAAACTAATAAAACAAAGAGAACAATATTCGAGGGTTGGTTATGCAAATGGAAGGTATTAGCACCCTAAACATCCATGTTACTCCATGAGAACCTATTAAAAATTTGTGTATTTGACTAAAATTGGTTATTTGCAAAAAGATGGTAGTGATGAGAAAAAGAAATGATTTTTATGATTTTGATTCAGCAAGACTTCAAGAGCCCCGTGCCTACGTATCTCCAAGGTGAAATGAAGAAATCAGAACCACACAGTTCTTCTAAAAAAGAACAAATTTGTTTGTTGATTGATTTTAAGTAAAGAAGCATTCTGTCATTTTAAGGAGAATACTCAACCAGTCATCCATAACCATAAAAGACATGGACCTTTGCATCATAATGAAAGAAGGGCTCTAACTTGAATAGAGATCAACAAGTATGCCACTAACTATTTCAAGTGGAAAAGACTCAACATCCTATCAATCATTGTAACGGAGATATGAGAATTACATCTCGACTATAAAGAAGACTCATGTCTAATCATTGAGAAAATATTTTAAAATGAAAAGCCAAAATGGAAAAAGTTTGAATGAGTTTTTGTGTTTTTTAAGTCTTTTGAAATTGATTTGATATGCTTAAGATGTCTTAGAATTTTACTAAAGAAAATAAAGTTTGAAAATACACTTGACAAAGTCAAGGTTTTTATTGAAGTGGTTTAATTTTAAGAAAAAAAGAAGATTTTGAAAAAGAGAAAAGATTTGAAAATTGAAGAAGATGTGCAAGAGATGAAGGGACTATCCTAAAGAATAAAGTAAAAGCTAGGATAGAAAAGATATGACTAAGCTAGAGAAAACATCATGGCATAAGTAAAACTATGCATCCATTCTCTTTGGATAAAGCCACACACACAAGCAAGTAATCAGATGAACATTATAAGCATCAGATGAAAATTTAGTGCCTCATATGCAAGCTCAAGGTCTCAGTATCAAATGAATCACAAATGGTGCAAATGACTTTTCATGTATCAGATAAAACTTGATGTCTCAGATGAATGTTCCTGCATAAAACAAAACACACAACAAAAAATAGAAAGATAAAACCTAATGATCAGATGACACTTCTAATATCTCAGATGAGGGCCCAAAGGTCTCAGATGGATCAAAGTCTCAAGGTCTAATGGTTCAGATGAAAGTACATGAGTTTATCCTAAGTCTAAAGGTCCAAATCTCCACAAGCAGGTGATAGTAACCATAGTCTAAAAGAGAGCCATTAAGTTTTTAGAGTTTAAGTATTTATTAATATCTTTGAAGAAAGAAAAAAATGCTCAAAGAGCAAAAGAAAAAGGACATAAAGTAAAGTGCTCAAGGAGTAGAAGAAAAATGGCATAAAGTAAAGGCAAGAAATTAAAATGACAAGAATGATAAAGATGCTAAAAGTAAAGGGCATAAAATAAATTGCGGGAAATTTAAATGACGAAAATGTAAAGATGCAGAAAATTAAGTGTTAGTACAATTATAGTTAATGTTAGTAATTAGTATTCTTATTCAGGACAATTTGACACTATGTTAAGCAATCGTAAGTGATCTTATATAGAAGTTGTACCTATCTGAGGTCGGACCAAAATAATGTAGGTGTATTGCATATAATTCACACCATGGTTTAAAAGCAAAAGTGATCAAGACTTAGTCAATGAGATGAGGTCATTACATCAATCAAATCCTTCATGATACTTTAGGATAAGTTTTCACTAATCCAAATTACCTTGAGTAATCAATTGATCACTTAGAGGTATATTTGAAATGATGAAAATTCATTAAATACCAATCCAAACTTAATTGAACAAATATGAATCATCATCATCCAATTGATCAAAAAAGGAAAAAAACGAAGAAAGAGATGAAGTAGAGATAATCAACAAGAAAATAAATCTCAAATTGGATCAAAGCATTAATCAAGTTATCATCAAAATCATTCATCCATTTTGGTGATTAGAGTTTTTACCCCATCAACACCCAAGATTCAATGATGTTGATAAAACTTATAAACAAATAAGCTAAAATCCAAAACCAATTAGTCAACAATAGTCAAACAAAATTAAAAATACAATAAGAACAATTAAAATGCATGATAAGGATTTTTAAATTGATTTTAAAATGAAAATAAAAGGTAAAATATCAAAGTATATTCAAAACATCAAATAAATTTCAAAGGAGACCATAGAAAAACCAGAAATGATCCCTAATATTTTTATCATTTTTTTAGTAATTTTTGGAAACGGAAATCTATTTTTTAACCAATTAAAACATGACACAAAAGAGAAAATGAATGAAAATAGAAAATAATAAAAATAAAATCTCAAAAAATTAAAATCAGATGAAGAAAAGTCAGAGAGAATTTTAGAAATTATTTTGGAGTTAAAATGGATTTTAAAATGATTTTTGAGGTTAAAACAAATTTAAAAAAAAGGAAAATCCAGGCACATTGGATCTGTGTCACTTAAATGACCTAACTGATCTGAAAGCGCTGAGGCTATGGTTCATGGTGGAACTCAATGAAACACATCACACCAAGTTCATTTTGAAAAATCCAATTAAATTAAAACAAGTGTCGGTGTGCTATTGGTCCAAAGGTGAAAATACACTTGGTTCATCTCCTTCTTCCTCCAGTCATCTTCCACAATCAACCTGCACCGAAGCTTTTAAATTTTGCAACATGAGACACTGAGACCACCACCATTGTGGTCGTCTCTTCATCGTAATCTCAACCATACGCATTATGAAAATTTATATAAACCGAGTAAAGAGAATTTGATGAAAACTCGTGAAACTTTTGAAAACTAAAATCAAAATTAAACAATGAAATTATAATGAAAATGAAATCTAAAAGAAGGATGAGTTTTAGAGAGCTAAGGGCTACAGCATGGTATAAAGTTTAAAGAAAATGAAGGTCTGTAGCTACCTGAACGAAGTGTGCTCGAAATGCTCTGAAATTGGATTTGGTTTAAAGCACTCAATGGAGTCTCTGACCTTGGTTCTTGTTGTGTTAGCTTCATGAAGTTGGAAGGAAGCTGCATGAATCAATAAATTTAGTTGAGATGGCTTGTAGAAGAAATACAATCTTAGCAATTTTGAGTTAAAATTTGGAGGTGGAGCAGGGATTTTTTGGGTCTCAAAAGCTTGAAATTGAAGGGAGTGAGGCCCTCTATTTATAGGAAGTGAAGATGGATTCTCATACGTGCCAAGTTGATCCAAATCTGTGAATTTGCAAGCATGATAAGCATGACCAAACTTGAGTAAAAGTGATAAAAAAACACATGTAATTCTTTCCATTTAAGGTCGTTTTGCAGCTGGTTACATCACTAATCATCACCATAAACTTTTCATATGTACATTTTGATTCAATTTGGAGTTATTTGGAATTTCGCAAATCTGATTTTGGAAAAAAATCAATTTCACGGAGGCAAGTTCACACCAATGGGAAATCATGTACAAGGAACCTTTATGATTCACTCTTTTTTCCAAATACTCACATCATGACAAAGAATACAATATGACAAGAAAGGTTGAATTTGGATGCTTTAGCATATATTTATGGTCAATTGAAGTTGGTGCAATGTTCTGAGATTAGAAGTCCAAAAATTTCTAAGTCCAAAATGACTAAAAATGACCTATAATGTCCAATAACTTTTCATAGCCTTTCAAGCATAATTAGACTTTGAACCTTGAAGCAAACTTTTAACGGACATCACCAATGATAGGTATAAAAAATAATCACTCAAAAATATTTAAAATTGAGAGAGTTATGATCTGGGAAAGTTGAGAAAAAATCACTTGAAATTAGATCAAATTTCACTAAGTCCACAAAGTGACCAATAATGTCTTCAAACTTTTGATGATATTCCAAACATAATTAGCTCTTTACTTATAAAGAGAAGTTGTAGATGATTCCAAGAAGATCCATGTGCCCAAAGGATCTCTAAAAAATGTTGAAAAATGAGTGAGTTATGATATCTTAAACTTAGACTTGAAATATTGACTTTTTGGTCAAACCACCTTGATCAAACTTGAATATTTTGAGCTTTTCTTGCAATTCAAGGTGCATTGATGATTATATGAACTTGAAATGATGTTACCATAAATGTACTTTGATTAGAATTGTCCAAGGCTTGAGGTAACTTGTTGAAGAAGGCATGAAAATAAACACATGAACCCTTGAAGTTTCTTGAGAAACAAGCTATCAATCCTTGAGGTATTTTTGATCAAGATGAGATTTAATGATGCTTGAGACCTCATGATTTGAAATTAGAGGCCATGTTTTGATGATAAATCCCTTGAAAACCAATGATTGACCACTCTTTGACTTTTAGGAAGCAAACCCTAGTTGAGGGAACCATGCTTGATGCTTTTGATTCAAGACTTACCTTGCACCATAAAAAAAGAAAACAAGACATATTTTTGTATTTTGATTAGTGGTTAGTAGATCATAAAGTATATAAACACCAAAATATAAAGATATTTAAGAGGGTGCTTGATGACCTCCACAAGGGCATGCTCAGAGAGAGAGAGAGAGAGAGAGAGAGAGAGAGAGAGAGAGAGAGAGAGAGAGAGAGAGAGAGAGAGAGAGAGAGAGAGAGAGAGAGAGAGAGAGAGAGAGAGAGAGAGAGAGAGAGAGAGAGAGGAGAGAGAGAGAGAGAGGGAGAGAGAGAGAGAGAGAGAGAGAGAGAAGAGGTGGCCAAGCTTGTGATCTTGATATGATGCATAATGCAAAATGATATGGGATCTTAGGGTTAAAAATTAGGGTATGAAACCTATCATGACACCAAATGCCTTTGGACCTAAGTCATCTAATCATGAGGTACTTGAGGCTAGAGATGACCACACCCAAGTTGTAAGAAGCATTTGTCGGTGTATTGTGGATATGACAAGATTGGCCATAAAGGCATGACTTTTTAAGGAAGGCAGTCTCCATTTGGTCCTTGTAGAAGGCATTATTTGAGGTAAGGAATGCCTTGCAGTGCATGCGGAGAAGTCGAGGGTTAGACATACTAAGTAGGTTATGTTTGGTTGTATTAATTTTTGTAATTTCAGAACAAGGTATGTATGATTGATACATTTTTATTTATTTTTAATTAATGTGAGTTTTTTAATTTATGCTTAAAAAGACCAAAAATATAAGTTGGCGTAAAAACATTTCAATGTTGGGACAATGTTGCTGCCTTAAAACCATTCAAGGGGTATTTAGGAGATGAATATCCATATACAATACATATGCATAAACTTTACAGAGATGCATCTCTGAACCATCTTTTTTGGAAAAAATGAGGTGTGCAACTGAATTACGAGGGCTTGTGTAATTTTAGTTGCATCTAGAGATGCATTTCCAGACACTAATAAATACATTTTTGGGTTTCAATAGCTATTAGACACACCTCATAAAGTGGAAATAACATTTCCCATAATATTTCACATTCTTGAAAATGATAGGGATGTTGGAAATCAACCAAAACCTATGTAGAATTTCTATCAATATTGATGAACAAGATTATTATCAATACACAATATCAATGAAAGAAAGAATTAGGGTTTGACAAAATTGGGGAAGAAGGTGATGATTTTTTGCAGAGTTTCTCTCTGCCCACAAACTGTGGAAAAATCTTATTCACTTTGCAATTGCAAAATTCTGTGAGTACTTGTTCAAGTTTTTTTCAATATAGGGGTTAGTCCCTATTTATAATGAGCTTGCTTGCTCCCTAAGTCAAAGCGCAAAACTATAAAATCCCAAAATAACTATTTAGACCTAAGTCGAAATCCAGTGGGAAGAATTATGCTTCGACACTTTAACACACACAACTCCACACACATTAGACTTATTTCGACATAACCTTGTTTCACTCGAGCAACATGCTGCTTCAACACAAGGAATTGCAATCTCAACAAGGGAGAAAGATTGTTGGAAGTTTGAAGGGGCTATAAGTAGATAGAGTGACCATTAAAATAGGAGGAAGACGATTATTATTTTCTAGGACGAGTATTTTATCTACAAGATTAGTTCTGGTCTTTTGCCAATAACTCCTTAGTCACTGGTTGTCTATCCCTCTTATTTAGCTCAATGTCACCTTGAGCCTGAGTAGAGGTACCCTAAACGGTTTAGGAAACCTCCTTCAAGATTGTGTCCTTCTTCTCTGTGATTACTTTGACAACGGGGTTAGACGATAACCCCGTAATAGTTAGGAAAGAGGTATATTTCCCCTTTTCTTCCTTGAGAGTGGCATTTACAAGTTTCTCATCTCATCAACAAAAAAAATATTAATAGTAAAATGTTAAAGGGAAAATAATGAGACTAATCTTCTCTAGATACTCATTTATATCTTATTTACTATCCACTTAAAGCAACAAGCAGGTCTCAATGTGTCAACGATTCTTCTTCTTCTTCTTCTTCTTCTTAGTATTATCCTCTAGTTCGATCTACATCTTAATTCAAATTCAATTATGAAGTCCAAGAGTTTATTCTTCAGCCTCAACTCTTCATTAGAGAGGTCTATTTTCTTGAAGACGAGTTTAGGAATCATTATTAAAGTGGCCATAAGATCTCAATTTGGAGAACTTATCCTTGGAGCGCAACAGATAGAAGAAAGTCTAATTACCTCCCTAGAAATTTTGTCCCCCTTAGCAAGACGCACAAGGAATAGTTAGAGACTTTGGCATCCAAAATGTCTTCACACTTCTCCAAGCGATACTCCTCCTTCTTGTATGTGAACGCCCCTTTCGAAAGTTCATAAAGTGTTTTGTGCGCAATACGCTTAAGGAGAACTACAAAGAAAAATATATCCTTAAATTGTTTAAAGTAGTCTATGTAGACTTCACAATTTTTTTTGCCTTGTTTCCCTGAAACCAACCCATGAGGTTGGTCGAGGTCAAAACATTTTATCTAAATGTGAAATAAGTGAAAGAATAAGACAAATGTATGGCGACTCTTCTTATATTCACACAAATATTGAAAATTTTCACATAAGTCCAACTGAACGAATGCAATTAAGATGTGGTGATCCCAAGTGGTTAATAACTTCAACCTCTAATCCATTGAAGGGTAATGTGACCCAAATTTGGGAGAATAAACAATCATACACGAAGAGGATGCACCCCATACCAGCTAAAAATTCTCATGTTTAACCTTGAGATAATTATATTTTAGTCGAAGCACGACCCCACATGTCAACATCCCCATTCAACTTATCCTCGATCCTGTAGAAAGATATGCATGAAGTTATGGATTCAATAACAACATTTTTCTCCATTTCCTCAACATTGTTTAAATAGAAAAAATATAGGTTTAATATCCTTTTTGGTCATGTATGTTAACCTTCATTTTGGTCCCTTAACTTAAAATGAATCCCAATCTACATAGGTCCATCCTCTTCAAGGATTTGTTGTACTATTGCACATATGTGTTAGTGCGTGAGGCACTTTTAGTGAGGAGAGAAAAAGAGAATAATAAAGGAAATAAAGATTCTATTATTCACTTAATGAATTGTACAAAATAAGGATACACACTATGACTATTTATATACAATCCTAATTGAGCTTGTGCTAACACAACTTGGATTATATTTAAATATTAAATCTAATCAAATCTAATCTAATCTATTTTAATATTTCAACACACCCTTATAATCCAAGTAGTTGAACCTATGCTAGTCACAGTCGATCTGAACTATTCCTAATTTCTTTCTCAAATTCAGGAATTTGTTGATCTTCAATCCTTTGGTGAAAATGTTGGACAACTGTGCTTCACTTGAGCAATGCCTAACTTCAAGTTCACCTCGATTTACCTTTTCCATCAAGAAGTGAAACCTAGCTTCGATACATTTACTTCTTCCATGCAGATGGCGATCGATGCTGCTAACTTCAACATGATTTCTCATGCTGAAACGGCGAAGGAGCCATGGAATATTATGGTGAAGTATTATGAAGGAGGTGAGAAGTTTAAGGTTTTCAAGTTACAAACCTTGAATCGAAAATATGAGTTGTTGTCGATGGGAGAAGACGAAAAGGTTGTAGAATATGTGTCGATGGTTCGGAAACTCGTCCATCTCATGAAGGGTTATGGTGAAACCATAACTGATAAGATGATAGTTGAGAAGGTAATGAGAATATTAACCTATCACTTTGATCACGTTATCGTAGCTATTCAAGAATCCAACAAACTTGAAACACTAAAAGGGGAAGATTTGGTTGTTCGTTAAAGGCGCATGAGATGAAGATTGTCGAAAGAAAAGGAGTTCAAGACTCGATACAGGAACTGCAAGCTCAGTTATGGAAAAAGAATGGTGGTTCCAACAGGTTCAAAGACAATGTCGATAAGACTCATGGAAAGAAGTATTGGTCAAACCCTCACAAGCATCAGGTCAAAGACAAAACTTTTGAATCCTCGAAAAGAGGACGAGGAAATTATCGAAAGGACAAAGAAGATAAATAAGGCGTACAATGCTATAACAGTAAAAAGTGGGGTCATATAGCCAAGAATTATTGATACAGAAAAGACAAGGGATTGACAGGCAAGGACAAAGGAGCGAACCTTGCACGCCAAGATTCAAATGATTCTGAAGGTGGTATGGTGGTTATGGATGCAGTTACATATAACCATGTTGAATCCAAGATCTGGTTTCTCGAATCAGGTTGCTCGAACCATATGACTGGTCAAAAGGAGTGGTTGGAAGATTTTGAAGAGTCGAACAAGAGCAAGGTAAAACTTGCTGATAATAGTTCGTTGCAAGCAAAAGGTACTGGCAACATAGTCTTTCAAATGAGTAATGAAGGGAAAGCTATGATCAAATATCTACTCTATGTACCTAGAATAAAGTGCAACTTGCTAAGTGTTGGACACCTAGTCGAAAAAGGTTTCTCAGTTGTTGTAAGTTCCTTAGTTTTAAGGATTGGCATTAATTTTTGTAAAACAAATATAACAACAACATGTTAGATAGGATGTGTTAACTTGCTAACTGAAACAGGTTGAGAAAGAAGTCATATCTTATGTTAGAACATGTTGAGTTGAAGTATTTCAACATCTGGAATAACATGTAAGATGAGATGTCCTATGAGGAAGCATACGACATCGCGCCTGAGCTGAAGTGGACAACTAGATTCTGTTATGATTTAACTGATGCAGAATATTTTGGGAATATTATACAATCCTATGTGGCGCTGATTTAAAGGTCAATAAGAATCAAAGAAGAATATTGAAGAATTTACAATTTTTAAATTTGGAGGTAATTTAGGAAGATTTGATTGAAGACCTTGATTGTAGTAGAAGTTACTGTTGATTGTTACAATTGATATGCTTTGTTTTGAAGGCCTAAATCCAGTTGGATATATGTCATAAATAGAAATTTGTAACCTAGGATTTGTACCAGCCTAGAATAGTAAAGATGTAATCATTAGGGCTGAGTCTGTTAGCCACTCTCTAGGAGAGTTGGTGTGTATGAACCACTCGAGTTGTGAGATGGTCACTATGTTCTCACTTAGAAAACTGTAGGTAATAAGTTTAGTATTGTTATTGGAGGAAGCTTTGAAGCAACTCCAAGTTTGTGTTCTTAGTCAAAAGTCTTGGCTAGAGAATTGTCATGAAAGTGTGTCTTCCTGTTTGTTCAGAATTGTGTTGATCTAATTGTTTTCTGTGATTTAAGAGGGATTGAGGAGGGCCTCATATATAGGTGAGTCTTAGATATAAATCTAGGAAGGGTAGTGATTAAGTGATTAGGCCGTAAACTGGAGGTTTGCTGTAGGGTCTATGAGTTAATACTATAATAGTGGATTTGTCCCTGGCTTGGCATGCCCCCAGAGTAAGAGAGTTACTCCGATCTGGGTTAACAATTCAGGTGTGTTGTTTATGATTTTAAGTACTGTTTTAATTGTTTATACCTTGCCTGTTTGTTTATGTCAGAACAGATGTTCCAACATGTCATAGGACATATGAGTTCTATCATACAAGAATTTTAGTTCTCCTGAAATATGAAGTTTTAAAATTGTTCAGCACCAAGAAAAATTTGGTCTTAAAATCTTCTCTGTCGAAGAACAGGATGTCTAAGACCATGATCAGCTCGACTGAAGTACAATGTCTAAAAACTATTGTTGACCACAAGGATAGTTGGTTGTGGCAATTGAGGTTTGAACATTTGAATTTTCAATCACTCAATCAACTGATCACTCAATATATGGTATATGGTATCCCAAGTCTTGAGATACCCAAAAGACTTTGTGAAGGTTGTTTAGTCGGAAAGCAATCCATAAACTCTTTTGTTTCGACTATACCAATGGGATCATCATGCATACTCGAAGTGGTATATTCAGATGTATGTGGTCCATTAGAAGAACATACCATTGGAGGAAACAAATATTTTGTTTCGTTTATCGATGAGTTTATTCAAAAGTTGTGGATCTATATGATCAAGAGAAAAGACAAATTATTTGAAATCTTTAAGAGATTCAAGATGCTTGATGAAAAACAGAGTGAGAAGATGATCAAAGTTATGAGAACAGATGGAGGTGGTGAATACACTTCCAATATGTTTGAATAATTCTGTGCAAAACATGGTGTTGATCATGAGGTAACTGCTCCTTATACGCCTCAACATAATGGAATTGCAAAGGAAGAAACAGAACCATATTCGATATGGGGAGATGCATGCTAAAGTAGAAAATGTGCCAAAATCTTTATGGGGTGAAGCTGTTTCGACTGTAGTTTATATTTTGAACAGGTGCCCTGCCAAGATATTGACGAACAAGTTTCCTAAAGAAGTATGGAGTGGCAAACGACCATCAGTGAGTCATTTGAAGGTGTTTGGCTCTATGTGTTAGAAGCATGTTCCTGATGTAAGAAGAAATAAGCTTGATGACAAGAGTGAACCTATGATTCTGGTAGGGTATCATAAGGCTGCTGCACACATACTATTCAATTCAATTAATAAGAATATTGTGTTAAGTCGAGATATTGTGATTGACGAAAATTCTGACTGGGATTGGAATTCTAGTAATTCAATTAACAAGCCCTTGATGAGCTCTGATTTTGACAAATAAACTGATGAAGTCGCAGTCAAAGGAATTGTTGAGAATCCAGTCGAAGTCGAAGTAGAAGCAGTTGCTGACATTCTAGAAAAAATCGAAGTTGAAGAGGCTGTGGCTAAAACAAGCCAAAGACCTCAAAGAAGTAGAGTTCTTCCAAAAAGACTTCATGATTATGAGGTAGTAAGTGATGATAAAGTCACACCAGATGTAGAATTAGTCCATTTTGCTTTACTTGCAGGTGCTGAACCAATCAACCATAACGAAGCTTTAAAGATTAAACAATGGAAGTTAGCTATGTTCGAAGAGTTACAGGCAATCGAAAGAAACTATACATGGGAGTGAGTCGAAGTGCCAACATGTACAAAAGCTATCAAAGTGAAGTGGGTGTTCAAGTTGAAACACAATACTGATGGTTCAATAGCAAGACATAAAGTAAGATTAGTAGCTCGAGGGTTTCTTCAACGAGAAGGAATCGACTACTCTGAAGTATTTGCTTTAGTATAAAAATTGGAGACTGTTCGACTAGTGGTAGCATTGACATGCAATCAAGGCTGGTCGACATTTCATTTAGATGTGAAATCAACATTTCTGAATTGTCCTTTAGATAAAGAGGTCAATGTCACACAACCTCAAGGGTTTGTGATTCAGAAGGAAGTGAGTAAAGTATATAAGTTGCACAAAGCGCTCTATGGCCTTAAGCACGCCCTAGAGCATGGAACAAGGAGATCGACTCATACTTAGTCGAATTGGGATTTGTCAAATGCAAATCTAAGTATGGTGTCTATGTTCAGGTTGTAGCACAAGATATAACAATCATCTGCTTATATGTCGATGACTTGCTACTAACTGGAAACAGTTTGGAGAACTTGTTGAATTCAAAGAGCTGATGATGAAGGGATTTGAAATGTCGGATCTGGGGAAATTGTCTTATTTCCTAGTGTCATACCCCAAATTTGACCCATAAAATAATCATATTATGTTACTATATTTTTTCAGATCTTTTAATCATATTTATTCGAATTGTTTATTTTGAATATTATTTTATGGGGGTTTAAGTTCATGAAAGAGGGATGTATTGTTCCAAAATGGACCATCAAAATCTGATGGCCCATTAAGTTATTATAAAACCCATTCCAAAGTTTAAAAAAATGGAGGTGCATTGCTATATAAAGGGTGTGTGATGTTTCAGGTGGGCCATCAAAATCTGATGCCCATTAAGGTTTTTTACTCATTTTTTTATATATATAACAAAGAAGGGGTGTATGTTTTTTCTTTTGGGGACAACCCATAACATTTTTGGAGGCCCTTTGAGTTGAAATCAACCAGAAATCAATTTTTGGATTTTTTGGCTATATCATTAATATGATTAATATTGTTATAATTAATATCATTATCATTATTAATATTATTATTAATTTTGTTAATATTGTTATTGTAAACGTTATTATTTTATGTTATTATTATTTATTGAATCGTTGACCAAGTCAACAAAGAGCCGATAAACCCTAATGTTCAAGAACGGCGCCGCTACCATCCATTTCTTCTTCGTTAAGCTCAAAGGCCCAGATAACAGATTTGAAGCAAATCTCATAATCGAACAAAATCAAAGGCGTTTTATTTATGAATACAAGACACAAAATCATCAAATTTCACAAATAATTTATAAACGAAAACAAGAACAAAATCAAATTCTAACCCTAATCTAACACAATCTTCTATTAATTTATAATTTCTAACGGAAATTATAACAAAATTTCCTAAATCAATCTCTAAACTAACCTATAAATACCCCTAATTTCTAAACCTAAAAAAAATCAAAAGAAGGATGAGAAAAAAAAAAGACAAGCGAACGAAGGAGTAGGAGAAGTCCCTTTGTTGAGATCTAGGTTTCAATTTATGAAACCCTAGATCTGTGGAGTCACCACCACCGCCCCCAAGCTCTTCGAATCTACCACCGTTGCTGTTATTGTCTTTGTTCGGTACCTGCGAACTGAAAGAATGGGAGATTAGAGACGAGATCGAGCCAAGGATTAACATTTGCACAAAAGATAAAGGCTCGTTTTTGCACTTAGGTTTACAATTTTTTGGCAGTGATTGATATTGTTGTGGTGTCTGTTGGAAGAAATTGGGGGTTTAAGAGTTGGATTTTGGGGAGAGAACGTCGCCGCCGTCGCCGGATCGGGGTTAGGGTTGGTTTTTGTTGGTTTTTCTGTGAGAGGAGAGAAAAACATAAGGAGAGAGAGAGATGGAATGGAAATGAGAAGAAATGAGAAGGAAAATGGAAAATATACCCCGCCGTAATCCCATGCGAAAGACCTTATCATACGCCCTCAACCTCCACCATATGATTTAAATCAAACGCTCCAGACTGCGTGACCATGATAATACCACACACCTTCTCGCCTATTGGCTAACAGACTCAAATAAAGTACCTGGGCCAAAGCCTTCCCTATTTGCACCTCCCAGCGCTTTCTGTATTGCTACGATAACCCAATCAACACCCCTTGCCTATTTGGGCCAAGTTCAATTTCTGAACTTGACCCCATAATTACTACCCAGCTGTGAACCTCACCCCCACACAATTGGGCCTAAATCCAATATTTGGATTTAGGACCCTGATATCCACACTCCCTGTTTTACTGCGTAACTAAATCTACACCCCGTGCATTTTTAAAATAAAAATAATTTATGTTTATAATTTTATTTATTTACTATCATTTTTATTTATTTATCACATTGACATAGTACAATTTTGCATAATTAATAAATTACTGAATATTTTTAATATTAAATATACTTTTAATAAATTATAATAGTATTTATTAGTTCAAATCTTTTTTAAATACTAACTCTTTTAAATACTTTAATTGCATTAAATATTTTTCTTATGCATTAAAATCTATTTTTCTCATATTGCATCATATATTCGAAAACACCTAATCAATCAAATACTAACTTATTTTCTACTAACATAATTCTAACATATTTATTTTCAAAAAGGATTATGGGAACTTCTTTTATCGATCACGAACTTTGTCTACGATTCTGCTAACTTCAAACCAGACTTGGTTCAAGGAAAATCTAAGGGATTTCCACAATCCATAAAAAACACAATCAAACACTACGAATTACGAATTGAGACTTTGATTCCTCATAAGAGGATACGTAGGCATACGATTTAAAAACCGTGGCGAGTTCCCCTAACTAAAAAATTAAAACCCTATTCCTAAACCTTAAACCTAATTCCTAATATCCCTGTGAACAAGGTAGACGAAGGGTGCCTAACACCTTCCGTTCGTCTAAAGTGAATCAAGAACTTATAATCTATGTATCATCAATTAGGGTTATTCTGCTATATTTTTATCTTAGGATAAAAGTTAATGGCGGCGACTCTATATTTTTTGTCGGTTATTACACCTAGGCATGGAGTTTCAAATGTCAAAGCAAGATATGGTGCTACATCAAAGAAAGTATGTCAAAGAGACACTCAAGAGATTCAGAATGGATGATTCGAATCCTGCATCCTCACCTGTCGAACCAAATGTGAAGTTGGAGAAGAACGGAGAGGAAGACAAAATCAATGTAACGTTGTTCAAACGAATAGTGGGATCTTTGAGATATGTGTGCATCAGTCGACCTGATATAGGTTTCGTTGTCGGATTAGTAAGCAGATATATGAGTGAACCAAGAGTGTCACATATGAAGGCTGCAAGAAGAATCCTGAGATAATTGAAGGGTTCAATAAACTGTGAAATACTATTTCGACGAGATTCTGAAGACAAAGAAGTAATAGTTAATTGCTTTCAGATGCTGATTGGTGTGGACATAAGGAAGATCGAAGAAGCACAACTAGATGTTTATTTCAAGTATTTGGTGCCCCAATCTCATGGTGTTCGAAGAAGTAACCTGTGGTGGCATTGTCATCGTGTGAAGCTAAATATATACCAGAATCATATGCTACATGTCAAGCAATTTGGATCAGATCTGTACTTGAAGAAATGCAGGTCAAAGTGAAGAAACCTCTAGGGTTACAAATCGACAACAAGTCAGCCATAAATTTGGCGAAGAATCCAGTTCTGGATGGAAGAAGTAAACATATCGAAGTTATGTTTCACTTCTTGAGGGAAAAGGTAAATCGAGGTGTACTTGAAGTTAGACATTGCTCAAGTGAAGTACAGTTGACCGATATTTTCACCAAAGGATTGAAGATCGACAGATTCTTGAATTTGAGAAAGAAATTAGGAATAGTTCAGATCGACTGTGACTAGTGTAGGTTTGACAACTTGAATTATGGAGGTGTGTTGAAATATTAAAATAAATTAGATTAGATTTAATATTTAAATATAATTCAAGTTGTGTTAGCCCAAATCCAATTAGAGTTGTATATAAATAGTGATAATGTGTATCCTTATTTTGTACAACCCTAATTGAATTTGAGCTAATACAACTTGAATTATATTTAAATATTAAATCTAATCAAATCAAATCAAATCTATTTTAATATTTCAACAATATGGACCTACCTCAAAGATCATCGCACAAGAGCACGCATTCCCTTAACTCTTAGCCACATAATCATGATCTAATGGTCATACATGCTTCACGCCAAACAATCCCAAAACAATTACATTTATCTCTCCTATATAAATGTGACTCTGAGTCACACCCAAATATAATTTATTAAACAATTGTAAAGTTCCACCTCAATCTTGATTGACTTGAGCGTAAAAATATTAACATTTTTTTTCATATACTTTTCCGTTCATCGGAGAACCGTCACAACCGCACCAAAAACATTTTACGATGGTCTCCATCGTTGGACCAATCATCTTTTATTTCAACACTGAACATTAAGAAAAATAAATTCGTTGCAAGTGTGAACTTTGATATGCATCTGGTCAATGACCATGGCTCTTAGGATTCAATTTCTTAAAGTCAATGGATATTAAAACATAAATAACCTCTTTATTTTTATTTTTTCATTCCACTTTATTCATTTTAAAAATGTCAAATCCCTCTGAAAATATCATTCACCTAACCTACCTTTTAAAATTAAAGAAAACTGAATCATACTAAGTTTGAAATTCAAGGAGTTGAATAACTTCATCCACAAAATTAATGAAACTATATACTATTTTTCAAAATGGAGGAATGGATAAATTATTACTAATTAATGTGATACTAAAAACATTATCATATTAGACTTTTGAATAGAACAGTTCATCTGCTTTTTTTTTTTTTTTTACTAATTCTAGTGGACCAATCTTTTTTCTAATTTCACATTTCAATTAAAAAGTCTAAATTGATAATTCAGTTTTGGACTAATTAAATGCAGGACTTGGCATCATATTCCAGAAAGTCAAATGTACATTTTTTTTTCTTTCAATAATCTCTTCCTCTGTCAAGTTTTGATTCGCATTGTCATATTTTTCAATATAATTACGCATGCATCTTTGTTAATTAGCAACTTGGTCAAAAATTCATTAGCCAAGAACTTTTCAATGCTAATCTTTTTCACTATTAAATATTAGTATCATCTTTACTTATCTTATTAGAGAGATATATACATGCAAAATTACAATAATCTTTTTACATTCTTCTTTTATGGGAAGATGAATTTTTCAAAGAGTTATGGATGTGAAACTGTTCTATGCTTTCTGTTTTGCTACTGTTTTCTATTAGCTGCTACTCAAAAAACTGACCCTATTGAAGGTTTTTTGTTTCATTTTTTTTTCTTCATTTTAATTTCTTTGATATAACATATTAACATAGTTTAATTTTCACTAACATGCAGTTGATACATTGAGAATCATAAAGCAAAATTTGATTGATATTTATGGAAATTTGAGCAACTGGAATGATGGAGATCCGTGTACATCCAAGTGGAGAGGAGTTATGTGCTCCAATACAACATTAGATGATCATTTTCTACATGTTCAACGATTGTATGGCTTTACACTTATTTACTACGATGCTGATTTATCGCTATAATCGGATTAGAGTATCCCTAATACGCTTATAGGCATTTGACACAAACTTATATTTTTGTTTATAGGCATCTAATGAATATGAGTTTGGCTGGAACTTTGGTACCTGAAATAGGCAACTTATCTCATCTGAAAATATTGTAAGATACAAACAAACAGTTTCAATTTTCATCAACAATATTCGCATTATGTAACAGATTTGTAATCTTCAAAGGGACATTATGTGGAACAACATAACCGGGAACATTCCAAAGGAAATTGGCAATATCAAAACTTTAAGACTCTTGTAAGTCAAGAACATTTTTTGCAGTCTAATTTCGTTGCTAAATATCGAAGACGCAATCAATAACATTATTTTTTGTAGGCTCTTGAATGGAAATCAATTAACAGGTCATTTACCAGAAGAGCTTGGATATCTTCCAGTCCTAAACAGAATGCAGATTGATCAAAACAATCTTACAGGACCAATACCTTTATCTTTCGCAAACTTGACAAATGCGCAACACTTGTAATGTTCTTTATACTGACTCATACATTTTAAACATTTTTTACTTCAAAAAGAATGATGAAAATGATGCTTTCATCTTTTCTCATAATGGACTAGTCACATGAACAACAATTCACTTAGTGGACCAATTCCACCAGAACTTTCTGGCTTACGAAACCTTCTTCACCTGTAAGTGACGCGTACGACTTTTACCGTTTCGTAATGCTTCATTTCATGTTTATATATTATTCACAAGATGAATCTCTGGATCTGCAGTCTTCTTGACACCAACAATTTATCAGGAAATCTCCCAGATGAGCTTGCTGAGATGCCAAGCCTAAAGATACTGTAAGCTCATTTGGTTTTCATGTTGTTCATTCTTTTTTCATAAAATGTATCATTCCAACATGTATTCCTTGTTCTTGCAGTCAACTTGATAACAACAACTTTGGTGGAAATAGCATTCCAACTTCTTATGGAAACATGCCAAAATTATTGAAATTGTAAGTGCAATCTATGCAGGTCGTCTTAGGTTTTTGGAGACTCTGTATGAGTTAGTCACGGTTAGCCTGTGGCAAAAACAAATTGAGGTCTTATTTAACCACATTTTAACCCTAGCAAATATTTCATGAGGCTCTCTTTAGACACGGTTTACCGTGACGAATTTTGAGCCATGTGCGTTAGTCTGTCTTGCAAGCCCTCAAAAACGGCCGGCCCTGAATCTATTAGTACATTACCGATATAAATAGGGAATCCATTATTCTAATCTTTTGGTTTGAAACACTAATTTGAGATGATAAAACTTTTGTTTAATCTTCAGGAGCCTTAGGAACTGCAATTTGACAGGGCCAATTCCTGATTTAAGCAAGATACCACAGCTTGGTTATCTGTAAGTTCACTTGTCTCATTTCAATTCAACTTAAGTCTGATTTAAGCAAGATACCACACTTTTTTTAAAGTAAAATCAATTTTACAAAATCAACTTTTCGCGAGCGCGACCAAATCGTAAATGTTTCTAATGACAGTTGTTTGTTTGAATTGCAGTGACCTCAGTTTCAACCAATTGAATGAATCAATTCCTACTAATAAGCTATCTGAAAATATCACAACCATGTAAGAACTTCTATTGCTATTATAGTATGTTAATCTATTGGTCTTCATTTCAATTTTTTAATTATAGACATGAACTTATATGCTCTTATTTTTTTACTCTTGAAATTTTTGCAGTGATTTATCAAATAATAAGCTTGATGGTACTATTCCATCTTACTTTTCTAGTCTTCCACATCTTCAGAAATTGTAAGTAATCTTTTTGTTTCATCCTTTTGTTCTTTCTACATGAAATGTCTTTGTATACTATAGAACAAATAACATTAACCGAAAATCATCTTATCGTACTTATAACCCGAAATCGATGACTTTTTAACACATATCTTGCCCTATGACAGATCAATTGAAAACAACGCACTAAGTGGCAATGTTTCTTCTTCCATTTGGCAGAACAATACTTCAAATGGATCAGAAAAGCTTCTCTTGTAAGATGTAGAATGATTATTGCACAGATTTTCTCTTATAAGTACTATTTCACACAACACCACGCACGACATGACACTGATGATAATTTGAGAAAGTAAAAGTGATTGAAAGTAACCACATACATGTATCAGGATCATATTGAACACCAACACATGTAGAACATATGAAACACATTCAATCTGAAGTGTCAGTACTACATAGATATGTGTTACGGAACACACATATGTCAAGTCTTTTGTTAGTTCTTTAGCATTGATGCTTTGTTGATTTGATTTACTCAACATGAAGTTATGATCCTGCAGAAACATGCAGAATAATCAACTCACAGGCATATCAGGCAGTACAACAAATCTTCCTCCAAACGTCACACTCTTGTATGCATATAAACTTATTTTCTGTTTATTGTATTCAAGAAAATGAAACTATGGTTAGTATCCTAATGATATAAATCAAAACTTGTCGAACATTTTCATTTTTCAGGCTTGAGGGGAATCCTATATGCTTGAATAACAACAACACTAATACCATAGTTAAATCCTGTGGATCTGAAACTGAAAATGATATGAATGGTAACTCAAATATTACCTGTCCAAGTCAACCTTGCCCTCCTCCTTATGAATATTCTCCGGAGTGTGTCTGTGCAGTGCCGTTGCTCGTGTATTATCGATTGAAAAGTCCAGGATTTTCAGATTTTAATACATATGTGGAAGAATTTGAAAGCTTCTTGTCAAGTGGCCTTAACATAGATAAGAATCAGCTATTCATTAATAGTTTTACGTGGGAAGAAGGTCGATTGAGAATGCATTTGAAGCTTTTTCCCGTGTTTGTTGATAATGCAAACTCTTATACTTTCAATGAAAGTGAGGTTATTAGGATAAGAGACTTGTTTAGAGAATGGAATATTCATGAGAATGACTTGTTTGGGCCTTATGAACTTCTCGAATTCATTCTTCTCGATCCTTACAAAGACGGTAAGTCACAAAAACTTATTTCTGTATGGAGTTCAAGTCTCAGTAATACTGAGACTTGAACTCCATAGTACTACTCATGCACCAGTGGTCATTTGCGGTTGTTCTCATTAAGTTAATTATTTCTGCAGGGCTTGTGGACTCTTCAAGTTCGGGAATAAGCACGGGTGCGGTGGTTGGAATTGTGTTAGGAGCAATTGCCTGTTCAGTTGCATTATCTGCGATCGTTGCCATTTATATATTAAGAATACGGTTGAAAGATTACCGTACACTTTCCAAAGGGCGTAAAGGTGATTAAATTGCCATAACTCATTGGTATGAATTGCTTTATTCAAATGTACCTTAAATCAGACTTGTAATTTTTCACAGGTTCTAAGATCTCAATAAAAATCGATGGTGTAAGATCATTCAATTATGAAGAAATGGCTTCGGCTACAAGCAATTTTAGTGAGTCTGCTCAAATTGGACAAGGAGGGTATGGGAAGGTTTATAAAGGTAATCTTCATGATGGAACTGTTGTTGCCATAAAACGCGCGCAGGAAGGTTCGCTGCAAGGTGAGAGGGAGTTTCTTACAGAGATACAATTGCTATCGAGGTTACATCATCGCAACCTTGTGTCTCTGGTTGGATATTGTGATGAAGATGGGGAACAGGTAACTATATATAATTCACAATTAAATGTATGCTTCTATGACTAGTTTTTTATTTTATTTTTTTACATCTGGTTTGTTTCTTTATGGTTGTAGATGCTGGTTTATGAATATATGCCAAATGGAACACTAAGGGATCACCTTGCTGGTACATTTTGTGCTCTTATTCCTTGCATTTTACCTTATATATCATGAATTTCTGTGCTATCTGAATGAGATAACTTTTTAATTCATTTTTTTGTGACAGCTTATTCTAAAGAACCTCTTAGTTTTGCAATGAGATTAAAGATTGCGCTAGGGTCAGCTAAAGGTCTTGTGTACCTACACACCGAGGCTGATCCTCCAATATTCCACAGAGATGTCAAAGCTAGTAACATATTATTAGACTCAAAGTACATAGCAAAAGTTGCTGATTTTGGACTTTCAAGACTAGCACCAGTTCCAGATGTTGAAGGCAATTTGCCTGCTCATGTATCTACCGTTGTAAAAGGGACCCCGGTAACATTTCCACTGACAGTGTATATAAATTAAATTATTTGATCGTATCTTTATACGTTCGTTACGTTGATTTCACTGTACTAATATTTGATAACTGTTTTAACTTTTAAATATGCAGGGTTACCTTGATCCAGAGTATTTCTTAACGCGCAAGTTAACTGACAAAAGTGATGTTTATAGTCTCGGTGTTGTATTTCTTGAAATTGTGACCGGAAAGCCACCAATCTTCCATGGTGAAAATATTATTAGACAGGTGCGAGATTTTGATAGTTTACACATAGTTCGTAAATTCAAATAATGATAATTGTTAAATTGATAACTTGGCAAAGAAGGAATCTCATTGTTCATTGAAAGGAATGAGAATGAATGAAAGTTTCATAGCATATTACAATTGATATCTTCTTTATATAGAAAGATCAAAACGGTTGGTAACCAACTATATGCTAAAAATAGTAAAATGCAACTAACTAACCAATTACTAACTAACTATTACAAGGCATAAGGATCTAACTTGTTTAGCAAGTAACAGGTTAACTTTAACAATAGTGTTCGTTTCTTAACTATTTCTCATAGCTTTTAAGATATAACTACAATATAATGCTTGATGGATTTTTTGCAGGTTAAACTGGCGTTTGAATCGGGTGGAATATTTTCGATTGTTGATAACAGAATGGGATTTTACACTAGTGAATGTGTGGAAAAGTTATTGATTTTGGGTTTAAAGTGTTGCAAAGACGCGCCGGACGAAAGGCCTAAAATGGAAGAAGTGGCTAGAGAAATCGAAAACATATTGTCTATGATGCCTGAATATCATGCCAAAAAGGGAGGTGAATATGATACAAGTGGTTCTGGAAGTACATTCAGTTCACAACATTCATCATCTGTTATGAAGAATCCTTTTGTATCAGGAGATAGTTTGGGGAGTGTGCTTGTTAGTGGAGATATACCTACCATTAGACCAAGATAGATGATGAAAAAGATTAATGTGTTTGTAGAAATTGTTTTATGATATGAGAATAACATTGGCTTGTAAATTGAGTAGTGAAGATAATTTTTATTTTAAGTTATAGTCAATTCTTTTGATACTACTACCTTGTGTTTACAGTGATTTCTGGTAAACAACCGCTAGTCTTCCAAACTATCGAATAAACTTACTGACTGTTATTCAATTTCTCTGGTAACTCGCAGGATCGACTAGATTGATCCTAGGACGTGTTGGTCATTAGGGTAACTCTCATGATCGAACAGGTATTCATGGTTGGTATTTAGAATGTTGTGTAGGTGTTTGACTTATTTCGATTTCTCTTTTAAAGATCTAAAGGTGCAATCAAAATATATGTGCGCGAAACTAAATTGCATGAATAAAGGTTAATTGTGAAGACATGTAAAACTGCATAAAAGACAAGTAAATGACTTCGAAGCGTAAAACAAAACAGTTAATGTAAAAGATTCGAAATGTGAAGAAAGCGTTTAATGCAAGAAAACTGTAAAATTGCTTTAAGTAAAAGAAATGTTCGAAGGGTAAAAACTTGAAGATAAAGGCATGAAATGTATAACAGTTTCTGAAATGCAAAGTGTTTGAAATGGAAAGAAAGCATTTAGATGTAAAGCATTAGTGAAAAGATTTCGAATAAAAAAGACTTTAAATGAGAAAACTTGTAAATGGTATTTGACATAAAGATAAAGGAAAGTACTGGAAATGATAAAGGGTTTTCATTAAATCATAAACATGTGGTGTTATCATACGTACATTGCTCTTGCATTCGTTTCCCTAGCCATGTGGTAATTTGAATGTTTACTGAGTGTTTTTGTACAATAGATATGACACACGAAATCCTAATGCTAAGACTTCTATTTATACTACTTCGACCATAACGGTCTTGCTATAAGATTCTGCCACGTTCAGAACATGCAGAGCAATGCCTCTCCCTTGCTTCCACGTGTCTTCGAATGCTCCAGCGCATATATTTCAAATTTCGAACATCCCGCTTGCATTTGAATTTCAAATGTTTTGGCACTTCTTCGCTTCGAACGCCCTTCTTAGACACAGCCTTGTTGTCATTTCGAGACTTCTTTAGATATGTTCTTATAATTGCCACTCGAAGCTCTAAGCTTTGATATGCTCATTCGAAACACTGCTTCTGCTATTTCGAAACATGACGTTTTGTTTCATTTCAATCGAAACGTCCACTTTGTTTTGCTTCTAATAATATTATCAAAATCTTCAGCCAACAAAATGCCCCTTTAAAATATGTATTTCGATTCCTTTGAGAAATACTTATTTTAAACATATACACAAGATTTTGATGCGACCTTCGAATCATCGTAACATTTAATGCATTTTAACTCCAGTCATGTCAATCATAACACTTTTTAGATTCCTTAACCGCCTTGAACCACTTCACAGTATGGTGCAGTTACAAAACAATGATTATCTTTAATCACGCCTATTACCAATGTTAACTTTACGCCACCTCTTCATCAAACCAACCTATGATTACCACGTATCACAACCTTATTCAGTGGATGCTTAAACTTCCATATTATAAAAACATATCAACTTAGTCTTTTTCTTTTCTTCCCACATTCTGAATCTTTTCTCCTTCTTCTCTCACCGAAACCCTAAGCTTTCAACATTCTTCAAAAAATGTCTTCTTCCACTTCATCCCAACTAAAAAAGGTTTCAAAAAAGAAAGGAAAGACCGCAGGAACTACCATGGAAAGCAAGGTTGTCACTCACCAAGGTCAATCTGTTCTTGTTCCCTAGATGATCTCAAAGGAAAAAGAAATGCTTTATGCATCCCAGGTACTTATTCCTACCACCGCTGCTGGTAAGAGGTTAGCTTTAATGGGCCCTCTTACAGTTTTTGAAATTTTGAAAGATACCAGAAAATTTTTCCCAGTTTGCTATAGTTTCAATCCCCTGTTTAATAAAATGGACGCCCCTAAGGCAATAGAATCTTCAGGCTCAAACACCGTGGAAAATCCAACTGTTCCTCCTAAGGACCCTTTTGTATTAGACTACGTAAAGAGTAATTTTAAACCGTTTCGATCTTGCCCTACCTCCGACACTGTTTATCAAAACTGGTTCAATAAGGTAGAAGCTAAGAAATCCCAGCAATGGGAAGAATTAGGTATCTACAACTTGATTAAGCTGTCGAAGCCAGGTTTCACTTACAGCCACCCATTGTTATTCGCGTCCCTATATTTCTGGGACAGTACTTATAATACTTTCCATCTCCCTGGTGGAATGATCACCCCTACCTTCTTTGACATAGCGGCCATCACTGGGCTATCACCAGTAGGAGAAACATATATCCCTGACAACGAAGAACATTCGAGTATAATCGACTTCGAAGTCAAACTAGCAAGTTTTTCCAAGTTTATCAGCCACTACCATGCTGAAGGAGACAGTGTGTCTGATGTAGAACACATTGCTTTCCTTACCCTATGGCTGTCAAGATATGTCTTCTGCAGTAGATCCCTACAAGTAGCCAGTAGGTTTATTCCTCTAGCTAGGGATTTGCATGAGAACCGGAGAGTGTGCTTAAGTGAACTGCTTCTAGTTGACCTTTATGAAAGCCTAAGGTCAGCTGTTTCGAGCCTAAAATCTCATACCTCCAAGAATATCCTGTTAGCTGGCCCTTTTTGGTTACTTCAGCTATGACTAAATGCCATGTTCGAACCTTCCTTGTCAACTGCCAACACCATTGATGAATGAGACCCTGAAATAACGGATAGAATAATCGAAGGCACTAGGCTGCGAAGATTAACTCCAAATGACGACAAGGATGACTTCAAAGTCCTATTCTCAAAGTACATCATGATATTCTCCAAGAGGCATAAGTTCGAAGAGACCATGGCGCCTTTTGCTTCAAGGGCTCATGGACCTTCATGGTTCACCATGGCTCTCTCAGAAGCTGTCAAGAGCAAAGAGATTCAAGATGTATGGAGAGCCTTCTTGCTACCCAGACTAATCTCTTCAAGAATAACTCCTGTCAAGAATCAGATTTTCCTTTTCGCTTACCAGCCAAATTTTGTTTCGAGACAGTTTGGCTTATGCCAACTAATTCCTGAACCCTTATTTCAAACTGAGAGTGCCATTACCTCTGGGCGAACCTTCAAGGCACGGGAAGCCAAGCTACAGCAAGAAAAATACCAAGGCTTTGCCCAGTTTGAGCTAATAACTTTCGAACCTACCCATCTTACAGCAAAAGGGTTTCTGGAATGGTGGACAAAGTTTTATCAAACTTATATGTTCGATACTCTTATAATTCAGCAGAAACTAACTGATGCCTTCGATGTGCAGGTACCATCCAAGAAAGGTATGTTTACTCATGCCAAAGAGATTAAAGCTTTTCAAAATTATTTCGAAACTACTTATGATCCCACACATTTGGAATCCACTGTGCATCAAGCGGCTGAGACCTTGAAGGAAAAATTCAAAGAAAAAGTTTCTAAGTTAAAACTTCCTTCAGGGTTGTCACCTGAAGATAGGTATAGGTTGGCATTCGAAATGCATCCACCTAAATTTCCTAGATTACCTACCTCAGAACTGGCTCTGGCTTGGTTTCCCCCATACCCTTGGTGGTTCACTTGCAAAGAAATGTTCAAACATCTTCAAAAGAAACCAAAGCCATCTGAGACTGTGACATGGGCTCGACACTGGCTCCACGATTTCCCAGGACATCTTCGCTATGACCTTTCTGCCATGTCGATTAAATCTGATCAAGGCACAGGTGCGAATGCTTGGGAAAATCCCAAACGTTTTTCATTTTCCATATCTTTAACCTTTGCTTTAATTGTTTTGATTTTCAGCCATCAGGATAAAGACAGCTGCCTCAAAGTCGAAAGAAGGGAGCGCTTCTCAAGCCTCTATCGAAACCACCGACAATGTAACTCCATCTGAAACAACAACCATTGCTGCAACAACAACAACAACAATACCAACAATCACCAGTGTTCCAACTCCACAGGTAATCACTTAGACTTGATATTTCGAATTTACTAATATTTCATGATTTGCATTGAACTCTTTGTTTTAAATCTTTTCAGACCAACAAACTTCCGCCTACTACTCCAAAGAAGCGATAATCAAACACCACTGGGGAAGATCCCAAGGCTGGAGGAAACTTACCAACTGCTTCGAAGAAGAAACAGAAGAAGGATATTTCGAAAGGTACTGTTCCAACTAGTGTCTCTGGACTCGATTCCAGGGATGCTGCTCCCTCACCCAAATCCAAAATTCCATCTTCGACCTCCAACGTAATGTTGGAACGCATAGCTAGCAACCTCTCTTCCGAGAGTCCACAGGTAAATTGAACTTTAAACTTTGACAAAATTATTATTCATTACCTTGGTGCATGCTTTTGATATTCTTTCGCTCCTTGCAGAATATCTTAAATCCAGCTTCCACTACTTCGACCTCACCATCAAAAGCTGCTGCTTCGCTCAACTCCTCTCCTCAAGGAGACTCCAACAACCTTGTACAGAACAAAGGTTCCTCTAATATGGCGGTTCTGGCTGGGACTTCTGAGCAGCAGGATGATCAGGGTACTTCCCCTCCTTTAAAAGAGACAAATGAAACACCACTTCAAGCATCTGCAGAGGATTTGCAAAGAGCTTCTCTTCAAAAGTCCCCTCTTGAAACCCTTCAAGAGGACCCAAAGGACACTCAAGCTGAAGGAGAGAAAGCTGATTCTGGCCAAAGAGACGAAGAATCTGCAGAAGAAGAGTCTGAGGAGGAGGATGCCAATAATGGTTCGACTGCTGGGACAGAGTCCAATGCAAATAGCAGCGAAAAAGAAGACATCGAAGTGGTGGACTTGGATGACGATGAAGAAGATAATGAGCACGAAACGAATGAAGGGGATGGTGACACAACCAACAAACCCATGGAGGTTGAAATGGACGTGACTCCCCTGCGTGTGGAACTCCCTCAGCCGTCTTTGTCTCGAATGACTGACGAGGAGCTTGCACTCCTGAGACGAAATGACCCTATTGGGTACATGAAGGCGAAGCTGGCTCAAAGGGACATTCCACTTGCTAGGGCTGGCACAAGTTCGACTAGCTATCCTCTTCCCACAGATGAAAGAATTGTACTTCTTAACAAAATCAGGAAAACAATTCTCAATGTGGATATATTTGAAGTGCTCAAACAGGATAGCACTGCTTGCTACACTATGAAGGAGTTGCTTACAAAAGCCAACCTTGCTACGTGCTCCTTGCCAGTTAGTACTATCTTGTTCAATCTTCAGTCTTTGCTGGACAACGTAAATGGTTACCTTCTCCAAGATGAATCTGCTGCCAGAAAGGTTCAAGAAAAGCGCACTGCAATGGATGCTGCTTATGAACAAGCTTCGAAACTCTCTCAAGAAGCTGAGGATCAAGCTATACATCTAAAGCAAGCAAAAACTGATTATGAGGCTCGAGCTGAGTCCATCCTTCTCTGGGAAAGGCAGATCCAGGAACTTCAACAGAAGGTTAAAGAGGCTAAAGAACAACAAATAGCCTTCGAAACCAATACTGTTGGTAACCAATTCGAAGAGCTTCTCAACCAGGGGCTTGCAGAAATGGAAACTGCAAAACAACTCAAGGGAGAAGTGGCAACCTTGTAAGGAGCCAGGCGTTTCGCTCAACAGAGACTTGAATCTTTTCGAAGTACCTTCAACAGACTGAAGAATAATTCTTATTTCTAAATTTCAGTGTTCATTTGATTACAATTTGGTTTTTTTTATATGTAATATTCGAACAACGCCATTTTGGCATCTCATCTTGCCATTTTGGCATTTTTATAATATTTTGGTTACGTTGTTACTATTCGAATCTCCTGCAGGCGTGGCTTATATTTCTTTAAATATTTCCCATTAACCTTTAGGATACGCTTATCATCCATCAGCTCTTCGATTTCATATGCATTGTTTGAGAATACTTTTAATATTCGAAAAGGTCCTTCCCAATGAGGTGACCATTTACCTAGTGTTTTATTTTTCTTGTCCATGGGCAATATGACTTTCCAGACTAAGTCATTAATAATAAATGCTTTTTTCTTCACCCTTTTGTTATATGTCCTGGCCACTCTTTCTTTTTGTCTCATCAAGATTTCCAATGCATGTAATCTGACTTCGTCCAACTCAACTAATTCATTCATCATCATCTCCCAATATAATGCAGCTGGAACTTCGTTTTGTCTTTGAATTCGAACTGATTGTAGATGAATTTCTACTGGCAATACTGCATCATGACCAAATGTGAGTTGGAAAGGCATAGTGTTAGTAGCTTCCTTAGGAGATGTTCTACAGGCCCATAGTATTTGGTCCAAAGTTTTGTGCCAGTTTCTTGGCTTTTTACCAATATGTTTCTTGATTAACCCTATTATCACTTTATTGGCTGCTTCGACTTGACCATTTGCTTGAGCATAATATGGCGTTGATGTTAGCAATCTAAACCCCATTTCTTGGGCAAATTCTTGCATCTTTCTACCAGTAAACACAGAGCCTTGGTATGTGGTTATGCTCTCTGGAAATCCGAACCTATAGATAATGTGTTTCTGTATAAACTCAATAATAGCCTCTTGATCAGCAACTATTAATGGTACAGCTTCGATCCACTTGGTAAAATAATCTATTCCTACCAAGATATATTTCTGTCCTTTGGACGAAGCAGAATTTATTTCTCCTATCAAATCCAATGCCCATCCTCTAAATGGCCATGGTTTGATGATTGAATGAAACTCACTTGCAGGGGCATGTTGAATCCCTGCATGCTTCTGACATTCCTCACATCCTTTAGCAAAGTCTATACAATCTTTGAGCATGCTAGGCCAATACATGCCATATCGAAACAACAGCCATTTCATTTTATGACCTGCTTGATGTGCCCCACATGCCCCATTGTGGACTTCTGACAATGCTAAGTATGCCTCACTTTCTCCTAGGCATTTCAATAATACGCCCTCTTGGGTCTTTTTGAACAATTCGTTCCCCATGAGGAGATATGATAATGCTCTGTATTTTGTCTTTCTATCCACATTCAGAGTTAGGTTTGCTAAATAACTCACCAGTGGACTTCGCCAATCTGCATCTGATAAAGTGTTTATGGCCAATATTTCGAATCCCTGTTTCTCAGCATATCCCAATTTCATACTTTCTAGATCTGATGGTGTGAATCTAGTAGCCATAACTCTACCCCTTAATTCAACTAAATCCTTAAAGTTCTTGGTAGAAACTTTATAACCCGAAGCCAACTGTGCTAAGTCATTTGCTTCTTGGTTCTCTATTCTTGGTATGTGTTGAATATCCATGTATTCAAATTTCCTAAGTAGCCTGTTGACTATGACGAAGTATATCATCAAGTTTTCCTTTATGCATTTATACTCCTTTGTTATTTGTTTGACCACTAATTCTGAGTCTCCTTTAATTTCGACTCTAGTTGCCCCCAATTCCAACAAAGCTTCAAGTCCAACAATGAGCGCTTCATACTCAGCTTCGTTGTTCGAGCAACGAGGACCATCTAATTTATACTTGAATTTTGTTGGAATTCCTTCAGGAGAAATTAGAAGGACTCCAACACCACTTCCATTCCTGTGGGTTGAACCATCAAAGTATAATTTCCATGGTTGCATTTCGACGTAACTCATGACAGTCTGCTCAACCAATGAATGGTCCATAATGAAGTCAGAAATCACTTGGCCTTTCACAGCTTTTAAAGGCATGAAAGTCAAAGAATATTCTGTTAAGGCTAAAGCCCATTTACCAACTCTGCTATGCATTATTGGTTTTGAAAGCATGTGTTTAATGACATCGAAATGAGATGAAACATAAACATCAACAGGCTTTATATAATACTTGAGTTTCATACAAGAGAAATACAAACAGAGACATAGCTTTTCTAAATTTCTATATCTGGTCTCTACATCATTTAGTACTCTACTTAAATAGTATATGGCTCTTTCGATACCATTGCTATCTTCTTGTGCTAACATACTACCTATACTAACTTCAGAGGCAGATATGTACAATCTCATGGGCTTCCCCCATGAAGGTGGAGACAAGATAGGAGGCTGAGAGAGGTATCTTTTTATCCTGTTAAATGCCTCCTGATGGGCTTCGTTCCATTCGAAGGCTTGGCCTTTCTTTAGACGAAGCAACGGAGAGAAAGCTTGAGTTCTTCCACTCAGATTCGAAATGAATCTTCTGAGGAAGTTAATTTTCCCTAGCAGAGATTGCAACTCCCTTTTTGACGTAGGTGCTTTCGTCTCCATTATGGCTTTGGTTTTTTTCTGGTTGATCTCAATCCCTTTCTTGTGAACCACAAAACCAAGGAAATCTCCATCCTGCACAAAAAATGCACATTTAAGGGGATTCATCTTTAAGCCATGTTTTCTCATTCGTTCGAATGATTGGCTCAAATGATGCAAATGTGTTTCTGCAGATATAGATTTGATGACTATATCATCCATATACACCTACATAAAGGTTTCAATGAAATCATGAAAAATCGAATTCATTGCCCTTTGATAAGTTGCCCCAGCATTCTTTAAACCAAAAGGCATCACCACCCATTCGTAGGTGCCTAAGGCTCCTGGGCAACGAAATTCTGTCTTGGCAACATCTTCTTCAGCAATAAAAATCTGATTATACCCAGAGTATCCATCTAACATACTCAAGTATTCGAACCCTGCAGCATAATCTACTAGCATTTCTGCCACAGGCATAGAGTACTCATCTTTAGGGGTTGCAGTGTTTAAATCCCTAAAATCTATGCAAATTCTTAAAGAACCATTTTTCTTAATAACAGGTACTATATTTGCTAACCATTCGACGTACCTTGTGGTTCTGATGAATTTGCAACACAGCAACCTTTCGATCTCAGCTTTAATCTTTGTGAGAACCGCTGGTGCGAATCTTCTAGGAGTTTGTTTGATGGGCTTCTTGCCATCTTTGATTGGCAGTCTGTGTTCGACTAACTCCCTCTTTAAACCAGGCATTTCGTCATAATCCCATGCGAAGCAATCTTTGTTTTTCTTGAGGACTTCGATTACTTCCTGCTTGAGGCCTGGGCTAAGTTTTGCACTTATGTAAGTTATTCTTTTCGTTTTTTCATCCCCTAAGTTGACTTCTTCGAGTGGATCCTGTGCCAACATTTTGGCACCTGAGTCTATGGGGTCCCTTTCGAAGCCTAAGGGTTCTTTATCGTAGATGGCGTCCAACCTTTGATCCATCTCAAGTTCTTTGAAGGGTGAGCATTTCGAGCCATCCCCGCTTATTTCGTTCAACTTCACAGCTAATTTATTTATTTCAGCCTCTAAGGCCGCCTTTGATTCGTTCTCATCCATATAGGCCGAAATCCTTTCAAAAAAGGTAGACTCAGTCATGGATAAGGTTGTCGAAGTCCCAGCCTGCTGGCCGTCTTTGTATAGTACTTTCGACTCCCTCTTCTTCACTGATTATTGTTCTATCCCAGTATAGGCCATCACGGCGAAGGGTCATGTAGTAGTGGGCGTTTCTGGTTTCGTTGATCTCATCATTTGGAACACACGGAGCAATCTTTGCCAGATGTTTATCATAATCCCTCTTGTCAACTAAATTGACTGTTGACATAAAGTAACTCTGGTCTGCTTCGATGTTTTCCACGATCCCATCATCTCTCCATAGAACTAGTCGCTGATGCATTGACGAAGGAACTGCCCCTACGCCATGGATCCACTCCCTTCCCAGCAATAAGTTGTAGTTGGCCTTGGCTTCGATTACCATAAACATGGTGGGCCTACATCTTGAGCCTATTGTCAAGTCCAACTGAACCACTCCCAGTGTTTTGCCCACTTTCCCTTCATAATTGGATAGAACCATATTGTGGGGCTTGATGTCTCCTTCGCGGATCTCTAATCTTTTCAGCATGAAGTGGGGTATCAAATTGACTGCAGCACCCCCATCCACTAGAACCTTGTTCACGCCATGGACACCAACTTTTGCCCGAATAAATAGTGGCTTAAGATGGTTCTTCATAGCTGGTTCTGGACGTTCAAAGAACGCATTTTGCTCCTCGACAGCCCCATTGTCCATCACATAGTAGCACACAGGCCTATGTTTCATCAAGTCTATGGTATCTTCTTCCTCATATTCATCAATTTAAGTTTCCTGTCCAAATTCACAGGGAAGCACAGATACCACATTGTAGTTTAGGTTGAAAGAAGACTCCCCCTCCGATTCGAAGTTATCTGTTATCATATCTTCGTCTTCTTCTGGGCCTGGAGCGTATTCCTTTGGTTCATCTAGTTGTACTTCAGAGAAAAGCCTCCTATTAACTGGAGGTTTGTCTTCAGTTTGAGTTTTTGGTGAGGGTTTGTTGGTGCTAGATTCACCTTGGTTCTTTGTTGAAGTGACCCCTTTATTTGCCACAACTTCCCTCTCAGCCTTTCGAATCCTTTGTTGCCTGAGCCACTGGGATCTCATCATGGGGTTCCTTCCTTTGTAGTTCTCTAATCTTACCTCTTCCCTTTTTTCTATGTTGAATTGCCTTCTGTATGTCGTAGCATGGCGTGCATTTCGTTCGGTGTTTCTCCATCTGTCTTTGCCTTTGTCATTTCTGACTTGTAGCCATCTGTCGGTTGGCACTTCAGCAGGGAGTTTGAACGTCACTCTTCAAGCAGCCTTGGGATGAGGGCTATCAGGCCTTCGTTGTTTGTGTCTGCTGTCGAAACGTGGGCCCATCTGGACAGTTTCTTGATGGTTCCAACAAGGGGCGAAGGGAATTGTTTCGAAGGCTCTGGCCATGCTTTGATCATACACAGCTGAACACCTTGGGCATATCAAGCACTTGGTTGCCCCTTTGTAGCAGCGAAACACAAATTCCAGCAAACTTTCTCCAGCCTTAGGATAACACTTGAAAAGCTGGTTATCCTGGCGCCAATTGTTGCCAGTTCGAGCCCTCTGTACCCTTTCGAAGTTCGCAGCGATTCTCTGATTGCAGAGGATGCTGCACCTAGGGCATATTATCATTCCTGTATCTCCCTTGTGGCACGTCATGAGGTAATCCTTGAGACTAGCATCTCCAGCATGATTATCCTCCATTTTATACTTCTCTTTTTCTAAGTATCTTTCTACCTCCTCCATCTCAGAGTGAGGTCTTTCCATGTCCACCATGTTCACCTCAACATCCTCCCCTTCAGCTTCATCATCTCCCCATCCTGTGGGTTTTATATCTTCAATGTGGACCTTCGAACTCTCTGGGACAGAATATTTGACCAAATAGTCAAATTTTCCACTGGGTTCCCCTAGAGTGTCCCATATTTCCTTCTGAGGGGAAGTTGGCTTCGTGATTTGGACTTTCTCCAATTCTAGCCTCAGGCCTTCAGTGACCTGTGTTAACTCTTGGTTTTGATTTTCCTGGCCTTCAGTAGCCTGGGTTTCTTTTGCAACAGCTACAGGTGCTGCTTCAATCAAAGTCTCTGGTAGCTTCTGGACGCCTTCAGTGACCTCCTTATCGACTTCGACTATCATCCAGCTTTCGTTTTCAGTACCTTTCTCTCCTATTGGGGAATCACTTTGGTTAGCTTCCACCATGCTAATCTCTCCAATGCATGCAGGCTTGGAGTAGTTGGTGTCTGCGATGTCCAAGGGATCATCGTCCACTTTCATCTTTGCTTTATCAGCAAACTTCAGTCTGCCATCTTTGATTGCATTCTGAATTAGGTCCCTGAAAAGAAAACACTGTGAGGTTTTGTGGCCTAGGAAACTATGATATTTGCAAAATCCTCTCTTCTTTCTTTGATCTAAAGGAGGAATTTTGACATTTGATGGCACAATGAGTTGTCCATCTTTGACAAGTAAATCAAAAATCTCGTCACATTTAGTGACATCAAAGGTATAAACCTTCTTTGGGAATTTGTCACTTTTCTCATTTTCAACAATCTCTTTCCCTTTTGTGGGAACTAATAACTTGCAGGAGTAAGGTGGTGCCTGTTTTAATTCAGCGAGGTCGATTTCGACCTCTTCGAATTCAAATTCAGGATAATCTTCTGCTTCCTCAATTCCAACATAGGAGATCCTTTCCTTCTTGTTATTTTTAAAGACTCTGGCCTTTTCGGCTTTTAGCCTCTCGACCTGTCGGCTAACTGAGCCATGTCCCTCAAGTATTGAGTGTCTAGTTTCTTTCGAATAGAGTAATCCAAGCCACCAGTGGCCATTTCGACTAACTCATGTTCAGGCACCACTGTGTAACATCTGGATTTCAAAAGCCTAAATCTATTCAGATAATCATCTATGGGTTCAGTGAACTTTCTCTTGACACTGGCTAATTCCTTCAAGCTTATTTTCGACTGTCCCATGTAAAACTGTTCATGGAATAATCTCTCCAAAAGAGCCCAAATATCAATAGACCCAGGAGGCAAAGTGGTGAACCATGTGAAGGCGTTTTTAGTCAGGGAACTTGGGAAGTATTTGATCCTGAGGTCTTCATTATTGGCTATATCTCCCGCTTCGGTTAGATATCTGGCTATGTGTTCGACTGTTGACTCATTGGTATCCCCAACGAACTTTGTAAATTTAGGGACTTTATATCCCCTTGGTAAATCAGTATGCATTATGCAATCTAATATAGGAGAAGCATAATTTGGCCTTCTAATTCCTGTGTTGAGGCCATTCTGGGCCATGACTCTCTCTATCATGGTGGTTAAATTGTTTTCTGCCAAGATGTTATCGTTTCGAATTCTATGAACGACAGCATCAACATCTTGATTTCGACCCACCATGACAACCCCCCTAGGTTGTTCTTCTCGAAACTCTGGGACTTCCAGCCTTTCGACCCTTGCCCCTGGTTCCATAATTTCTCTTTGTGGGCCTGGGATCACTGGGGCTTCTAGCCTTTGTGCCCTTGCCCCCAAGTTAACTTCTTCTCTAGGTGGTCTATAAATTGGGTCGTTAGCAACTTATTCCATAACAGGCATGTTTGCTTGAACTCCCGCCTGATTCTGCCTACGCCTATCTGGGGGAACAAAGAAATCTGCTATTCGACTCATGTTATCTGCGTTTTCTCTGTTTGTCACAGTCACATTTTGTACTATTGGGGCAAATATTTCCTGCATAGTTTGTGCTAATACCCCTATCATGTTATGGTTACTGTCATCCATCAATTGCCTAAAGGCCAACTGGTTTTCTGTGGTTAAAATAGGCATTGTGCTATAACCCACTGACCCTTGGTTATTTGTCATAAACTGATTCGCCCCAGACCGAGACCCTAATTGTGGTGATGAATTTGATGTGGAATTGTGTAAACCTGCCATAAAAGATGTTGGCATTCCATAAGAGGAATTTCTGGTTCTATTACTATCGAAACCGGGTGGTCTAGTTAGTGGAGTGGCGAAATGGGTTTGTGTCCCTGATGGTGGAACAAATCCCCCAGGATAACCAATGGTTCCAGTATTTCCTAAGATCGAACTGTTAGTTGATATGCCACTTACTCCATTAGTGGCTATATTACTGGTAGAAGATGCAACAGACTGTGCATTCGAAGGGATCACATTAGACATTCCCATCGAAGCGGACACATTAGTGCCTGTTGTATGTGGGGCATTTTGTTCCCCTTGTTGATTGTCAGAATTAGACATCTTATTCAAACGTTTTCTTCTGGATAAGGGTTGGTTGCTGTTGGTTATTTTACCACTTCTTAGGTTCATAAAACAGCAAACTTCTTAGGTTCCAACGTTTTTATAATGGTTATGTCTCAACAATATTTATTTCTAATGTCCAACGATGGGTCCCACTGGGCGTGCCAATTTGTTTACAGTGATTTCTGGTAAACAACCGCTAGTCTTCCAAACTATCGAATAAACTTACTGACTGTTATTCAATTTCTCTGGTAACTCGCAGGATCGACTAGATTGATCCTAGAACGTGTTGGTCATTAGGGTAACTCTCATGATCGAACAGGTATTCATGGTTGGTATTTAGAATGTTATGTAGGTGTTTGACTTATTTCGATTTCTCTCTTAAAGATCTAAAGGTTCAATCAAAATATATGTGCGCGAAACTAAATTGCATGAATAAAGGTTAATTGTGAAGACATGTAAAACTGCATAAAAGACAAGTAAATGACTTCGAAACATAAAACAAAACAGTTAATGTAAAAGATTCGAAATGTGAAGAAATCGTTTAATGCAAGAAAACTGTAAAATTGCTTTAAGTAAAATAAATGTTCGAAGGGTAAAAACTTGAAGATAAATGCATGAAATGTATAACAGTTTCTGAAATGCAAAGTGTTTGAAATGGAAAGAAAGCATTTAGATGTAAAGCATTAGTGAAAAGATTTCGAATAAAAAAGACTTTAAATGAGAAAACTTGTAAATGGTATTTGACATAAAGATAAAGGAAAGTACTGGAAATGATAAAGGGTTTTCATTAAATCATAAACATGTGGTGTTATCATACGTACATTGCTCTTGCATTCGTTTCCCTAGCCATGTGGTAATTTGAATGTTTACTGAGTGTTTTTGTACAATAGATATGACACACGAAATCCTAATGCTAAGACTTCTATTTATACTACTTCGACCATAACGGTCTTGCTATAAGATTCTGCCACGTTCAGAACATGCAGAGCAATGCCTCTCCCTTGCTTCCACGTGTCTTCGAATGCTCCAGCGCATATATTTCAAATTTCGAACATCCCGCTTGCATTTGAATTTCAAATGTTTTGGCACTTCTTCGCTTCGAACGCCCTTCTTAGACACAGCCTTGTTGTCATTTCGAGACTTCTTTAGATATGTTCTCATAATTGCCACTCGAAGCTCCAAGCTTTGATATGCTCATTCGAAACACTGCTTCTGCTATTTCGAAACATGACGTTTTGTTTCATTTCAATCGAAACGTCCACTTTGTTTTGCTTCTAATAATATTATCAAAATCTTCAGCCAACACCTTGTTGTAAGATAAATTGACAGAAATGACTTGTAATTTATTGATTTTGTAGTTCCATTATTTTCAATGCATTCCTTCAATTTACTTTTATCTGTCTCTTTTGTTGAAAAATTTATTCTTATTTATTTATCACTTTAAGAGAGAAAAACGAAACTAACAAAAGAAAGTCTAACTAGTAAAAGGGATGTGATTTGGGTTTCTAGAGGGGAATAGTATATAAGGTCTATAGTCTAGCCCCTATTTAACATTAGGTCAGACCAATTTAATAAAAAGATTAAATTAATTTTTTTTTAAAAGTCTATTTAATTAAATAGATTAGACTTAAACTATTAAAAAAAATCTATGAAACTTTATAAGTCGGTTTATATATATATATATATATATATATATATATATATATATATATATATATATATATATATATATATATATATATATATATATATATATATATATATATATATATATATATATATATATATATATATATATATATATATATATATATATATATATATATATATATATATATATATATATTAGGAAAAAAAACTAAGTATAGCCTTAGACCTCCTTTCGAACTATCTTCCTTTTAAAAAACTCTCACCTACCCACAAAACCTTCCTTACAAATGTAAACACTACTTCCATACCTACTAATATTTGTGAGACATTGTGTGATGAAAAATAAAAGCAAGCCATGAACATCGAGATGACGCATTGAAGAAGAATGAAACTTGGGAGTTAATGACTTTACTAGAAGGAAAGAGGTCAGTTGGATGCAAATGAGTGTACACGGTAAAATATAAGGCTGATGGATCAATCGAAAGATATAAAGCCAGATTGGTTGCCAAAAGATTTACACAAACCTATGAAATTGACTATTCAGAGATATTTGCTCTGGTTACAAAGATGAATACAATGAGAGTAATTTTGTCACTTGTTGTCAATTATGGTTGGGATTTACAACAATTTGATGTGAAGAATGCCTTCTTACATGTGGAACTTGAAGAGGAGATTTATATGCAGGTACTATCAGGGTATGAAAAAATATGCTTGACAATACAATTTGCATGTTGAAAAAGGCGTCATATGGACTAAAACAATCACCTCGAGCATGGTTTAGAGGATTCACTAAGGTTATGACATCTTTGAGGTACAAGAAAAGTTAAGGGGGTCACACCTTGTTCATCAAACACTCGCCACAAGGGGAGTAATAGTTCTGTTAGTATATGTGGATGACATTATAATGATAGGAGATGATTGTAAGGAGTAACAAATCTTGAGTCATTTTTGACTAAGGAGTTTTATATAAAAACTCTTGGAAAGATGAAGTACTTCTTTGGAATCAAGGTGGCACATTCTCAAAAAGATATTTTTTATATCTCAACAAAAATACATTACAAATTTACTCAAAGATACAAGAAAAACAACGTGTAAACATGCGGGTGTTCCTATGGATCTTAAATTTGGTAGTACAAAAGAAGATGTTGCAGTAGATAAATAAATGTATCAACGTCTAGGTGGAATATTAATTTACTTCTCTCACACTAGAGTCGGTATTATATATGTTGTAAGTATGGTTAGTCAGTTCATACACTATCCTAAAGAAAACCATTTACAAGCAATTCATAGAATCCTACGGTATCTCAAGGGAACTCCAGGAAGAGAAATTTTGTTCAAAAGAAATGGAAATACAACTCTTGAGGCCTTCACTGATGCAAATTGTGCATGTTCAATTGTTAATAGAAGATCCACTACAGGGTACTGCACCTTTCTTGGAGGAAATCTTGTAACTTTGAGGAGTAAGAATCAAAATATAGTAGCTCGTTCTAGTACTGAAGCTGAATTTTAAGCCATGGTACAAGATATTTGTGAATTACTTTGACGTAAAATTATTTTAGAAGATTTGAAAATCAAATGGGAAGGACCCATGAAACTCTACTGTGATAATAAGTCAACTATCAGTATAGCACATAATCCAGTTCAACATAATCGGACTAAACATATTGAGTTTGATAAATACTTTATTAATGAAAAACTTGATAGTGGGCTGATTTGCACTCCATATGTATCCTAACAAGGATAATTTACAGATATTATCACTAAATGATTGATTCCCTCAAATTTTAAACGAGTTATATCCAAGCTGAAAATGGAGAATACTTATTCACCAGCTTGAGAGAGAGTGTTGGAAATAGAAAAAAAAATACATTGTATGTTTCCCACTAAAATGAATATTTAAATCTTAGGTTCATATATATTTAGATTCATGCATTTTAATGAGTTGGACTATTATTTATTTCTCCTTATAAATATAATATGTAATTAATTATATAATGTGTATAAATATCATGATTGCTAAGTATTTTACTCACTCAAACATATTTAAAAATTTCTTATTTCTATTTTTCAAACTAAATATAATTGAATTCAAGGTGTTAATTATTTTGTCTTTTTTTCATATTTCATGAACAAGCGTTGGAAAATTATGGTCATTCAAAATCTCTAACTCAGCGTATTTATCAAGATTTGAAAACCACCCCTACCATTAAATTTCTAAATCTTGTTTGTCAATTTAGTTCCAACTCATACATTACCCACATATCAAGTGATAACATCCCACACATTAATTTTCCTTCTACATCCTCTTACGCAATTGTATATCCTAAAATTTTGGTATCAGATATGTGATGTCGAATGAGATGTCACGACACAAATATCTGTTTGCAAGTAAGGTGCGGTAAAATCAAAAGCAGTAAAAACACAAGAGATTGTTCACCCAGTTCAATGTACAACAACACCTACTCTGGGGGCTACCAAGCCAGAGACAAGTTCACTAAATAGTATCAATTCATAGACCCTCAGTAAATAACCAGTTTACGATCTAATCACTTAATCACTACCCAAGATAAACTTCTACCTAAGACTCACCTAGGTATGAGGTCATCCTCAAATCCCTTCAATCACTTACAGTGAATAACTTAACAAATTAATAAGTTTGAAACACTTCAATTATTCGATGTTTAAAAGCTTATGAATGATACACAATTAACAACCCAAATAACAACTCAAGTATTTAACCTAATACTTAGAGTGTATTACAAATGAAAAGCCTAGACTTCTAATAAAAAAGAAAGTATTCTTCTTCAAAAGTTGCTTGTCTTTGAATAAGGAAGAAAGTCCTTATATATGTGAAGCTTTGAGCTTGTGCTTAAAAACAAATATTCAAATCTTTTGAATATTTCCATAAAACTAGGCCAAGATAAAATTATGCAATTTGAAAAATATTTCTCCATATTTTTCGCAGCCTGTATATCACAAAACCTGAATTATGCCACGCATGAAAACAGGAAACAAAATACTTAACTGATTTTGGGATGAGATCAGTTCAATAGGCAGATGTCAAGACATCTGCTTTGACATCATACAAAACAATTTTGCTTCAAATATTAATACATTTAGCAAAACATTAACAAGTCAATATTTTACCAAAATTGCTACCAACAAACACTTACAAACTCCCCCTTTGGCAAATTCTGGCTAAAACATTATTAGAGCATATTATCAGAGTAGCAACACAATTATCAGAGCATTATCAGGGCAGCAACATAAGCAAAGCAATCAAAATATACATTTAGTTAGCAGTTAGTTGTTAGCACAGGAAGATGTCAAAATATCTTCTGGGACACGAGGCTCCCCCTCAAGAATTGAGCTCCCCCTCAATCAATGGTCAGTGGTCAGAGGTTAGTCACCTCAAGAATTGAGCTCCCCCTCAATCAATGGTCATTAGTCAGAGAGGTAAGAGGTTAGTCAGTCACTCACTCACTTTCTCTCCCCCTTTTTAGTCATAATATGCCAAAGAAAGGATGCATTCAAGATAATATCAGTATAAGGGTACATACCATATAATTCAAATGTCAAGCACATACAAGTGCCAAAAGAAACAAAGAGTTCAGAGAGACATCAAGTAGTCTAACTGTCATCAGGACCAGTTGACTTGGTTGAACCAGAACTTTTTCTATACTGGAGTCTTCACCTTCGGAGCTCACTGTATCATCAAGGTTGTTGTTCTTTTGCAGGTTCTTGATCATTTTTTCAAAAATTAGCTTTCTAGATGAGCTCACTCTGATTACATAATCTAATTCCTTGCAGGCTTCCCTTAATTCATTGATCATTTCATCCTTGGTGGAGGTCTTTTCAGCAGGTGCAGATGTTAAAACAATGTCTAGGACATGTTTTCTTGAAAAGAGCTTAAAATGGAGGGTCAATGAAGACTCCCTCTTGCATATTACATCATTTCCACTTAGGATTCCAGGATGCTGATTTAGGATAATTCCACAGAGGATGGAAGGAAAAGCAATTGGCGTCTTAATGGCACAAGTTCCTGCATGTTTGATGGTCTGATCAAATATGTAAGTTACATAATCAAAAAGTTTATGGTTTCCAATAATATAAATGAACTTTACTAAACCAATGGAGATGGTTGAAGTGTGATTAGTGGCAACCCAATTTGCAGCTCCAATCCTATGTAAAATTGCATATTTCACACTCATTTTGCTGACAGAAAGTTTGTTTTTCATTGGCCACTCACTTACTTGGTTAGCAGTAATGGCTATGCACACTTGATTGTCTATTACTTCCAGCTCATAACATACATCTTCAGACCTATCTAGAAATTTGTTTATAATGGCAGGAAAAAATTCTACACACTTTCCTCTAACAAATACTTTTCTATACTCCTTAATCTTATGGTCAACACAGTCAACAGGAATATTAACAATAAACTCATTAACAAGAGTTTCATAGCAATTGGAAAACCTGGTAAATGTTTTCATCAGTCCGGCATAAGAGATCAACTCCATGATTTCCTTACATTCTAATGCACCAGTTCCTAGTTCTCTCTCCAGGGAAATCCTTCTTTGATACACATACTTCCACTTTTCAGCATTCCCAACAGAGTGAAAGAAGATGTTGTCAAGTGGGGCATCAGGAACCCTAACAGACAGTTTCTTACTTGTAGATTTTTTGATAGGAGAGATGTCCTAGAAATCTTGCTCGAAATTATACTCAGAGTCCGTCTCTTCAACTAGAACAACTTTCTTCTTACTCTTGGACCTTTTCAAAGCATCCTCATCATCATTAGTAGAGGTAACAGGTCTAGCTCTTCTCTTGCTAGAAGGAGGGGCCAATTTACTTCCTGCTTTTGAGGGTCCATACATGGTTTTCTTCTTGATTTTCTTGGGAGGGGTGTGATACTCGCATATTTCACTTTCCTGGACTTTAGCCTTCTAGTAATAACATGTACAATATTGGTGATGAGCTCATTGTCAGACAACTCTTCTACATTGACTATATTGTCAGCCTTTTAACCTTCTCCATCCTTGGAGGTAGCAGCATCTTCTTTAGAAGGAGAGTTTTCTTCAACATTTTGTTCAACATTTTTCTCAATATCTTGATCAACATTCTCTTCTTCCACTTCTTTTAGGGCAGAGGTGGCAAGCTTCTCAAGTTTGCTATCAGCAACATCATTCTTGGATGATTCAGCAACATCATTTTTAGGATTACTTCCTTTATCAGCAGGAGGAGGCATGCGAGCAAGTGGAGTAGAAATCCCAGGCACATTAAAGCCTTCATTTAATACTTTGTCCACAAGTCTTCTGATGCTTCTATTAACATTGACAATTTCTTCTTCAGTTCTATTGTCAGTAGCAGTAGAAGAGTTACCTTTATCATCTTTAGATTTCTTAGCTGGTGATGATCTAGGTTTCTTGACCTTTTTCTCAAGCGGAGGGATCGTTGATAGAGGAGTCACATCTAGTACTTTGTCAAGAGAAAGATTTTCATTTGCAGATTTTGAGGAAGATGATGTGTGATTGTTGAGACATGTTTGAGAATTTTTGAACAAGGTGATGAAGAATGGCAAGGGTCCTTTTTCTGTGGAGGAGAATGAAGAGTTTGTGAAAGTAGAGAGAAGAAATTTTGTAGCGTGTGGGAAACAAATTGAGGCAGTCTTGTAATGATTTCTTTCTAACTTTTATTTGTTGGAAACACAAATAATACAATATCACTTTAATGATATTCCCACACACTTTTAATTGCTACAAACCCTCATATAAACATATCCCTAATTTTGTTCTTAAATTCTCAAATTGATTAGCATCCAAAGCTTTTGTCAAGATGTCAGCTAGTTGCAACTTAGTGGCTACATGTTCTAAAGCAATAATATTTTCTTCAACAAGTTCTCTTATGAAGTGATGACGGATGTCAATATGCTTGGTCCTGCTGTGTTGAATGGGATTCTTTGAAATGTTTATGGTGCTTAAATTGTCACAGAATAATGTCATGACATCTTGTTTGACATTGTATTCTGATAGCATTTATTTCATCCAAACCAATTGAGAACAACTGCTTCCTGCAACAATATACTCAGCCTCAACCGTGGACAGGGACACACAATTTTCCTTCTTGCTGAACCAAGATATGATATTATTTCCCAAAAAGAAGCATCCTCTTGATGTACTCTTTCTATCATCAGCACTTCCTACCCAATCAGCATCACAAAAACCAGTTAAGGCATAATTTGATCCATGAGAGTACAACATACCATAGTCACTTGTCCCATTCACATATTTAAGAATCCTCTTCACATGGTTGGAATGGATAATTTTAGGATCATCTTGATATCTTTCACACACCCCTGTAACAAAGGCAATGTCTGGTCTGCTAGCTATGAGATATAGAAGACTGCCTATCATGCTTCTTTAGAGACTTTGATCTGCACTTACTCCCTTTTCATCTTTAGTCAGCTTCAGATGTGTGGGAGCAGGGGTTCTTTTGTAACTAGAACTCTCCATCCCAAACTTCTTCACTATATTCTTGGCATACTTGCTCTGAGATAAAAATATGGAGTCTTCCATTTTTTAAACTTGCAGACCAAGAAAATAGGTTAATTCACCAACAAGACTCATTTCAAATTCAGACTACATTTACTTGACAAAATGTTCCACCAGCTCATTTGACATCCAACCAAATACAATATCATCAACATAGATTTGAGTAATCATAATATTCCCTTCTTCTTCTTCTTTTACAAAGAGGGTTTTGTCTATGCCACCTTTCCTATATCCATTTTTCCCCAAGGAATTTTTTCAGTCTCTCATACCAAGATCTTGGAGCTTGCTTCAATCCATACAGAGCTTTCTTCAGTTTATAAACATGTTTAAGAAAACTTGGATCAACAAATCCTTTTGGTTATTCAACAAAAACTTCTTCATTCAGGTACCCATTCGAGAAGTCACTCTTTACATCCATTTGAAACAATTTAAATTTCAAAATGCATGTAACTCCCAGCAGTAGTCTAATTGATTCAAGTCTAGCCACAGGAGCAAAGGTTTCATCAAATTCCACTCCTTCAATTTGAGTGTATCCTTGTGCAACTAACCTTGCCTTATTTCTAGTGACCACCCCTTTTTCATCAGATTTATTCTTGTATACCCATTTAGTTCCAATCACATTTGTCCCTTCAGGTCTTAGAACCAGATCCCAAACTTCATTCCTACTAAATTGTCCCAACTCCTCTTGCATAACATTAATCCAGAACTCATCAGTTAGGGCCTCTTTGACATTCTTAGGCTCAATTTTTGATACAAAGCAAGAGTTTGAAATCCCTTCTCTTGATTTGGTAGTAACTCCCTTGTTTGGATCTCCTATGATAAGCTCCTTAGGATGATCTTTCTGAGTTCTAATTGAAGGTCCTTTATTGAGGTGACTAGGCTGGAGATCTTCTTGAGGAGGATTAAAATCAATACTTGTGTCATTTGATTCTGTTGGACTATCAGGCAAAGATGTTCCAACATCTTCTGAGACATCTTCTTCAACATTCCATCCTCTATCATCAATAGTAACATTTATGGACTCCATCATAACTTTGGTTCTGGAGTTAAAAACTCTGTATGCTCTGCTGTTTGTAGATAACCCAGGAATATTCCTTCATCACTCTTGGGGTCTATCTTCCTCATTTGTTCATGATCAGCTAAGATGTAACATTTACTTCCAAGGATATGAAAGTATTTAACAATTGGTTTTCTTCCCCTCCATATTTCATATAAAGTAGCTGAAGTGCCTTTCCTTAGAGCGACTCTGTTATGAATACATCATGCAGTATTCATAGCTTCAGTCCAAAATGGTAGGGTAGCTTCTTAGCATGAATCATGGCTCTGGAAGATTCTTGGAGAGTTCTATTCTTGCATTCTACAATCCCATTCTGTTGAGGAGTAATGGGAGAAGAGAATTCATGGCTGATTCCTTCAGAGGAGAAAAACTCAGCAAATTTGTTGTTCTCAAATTCCTTTCCATGACCACTTCTTATTCTTATGACAACTTTCCTTTTCCCTTTGAAGTTTTTGACAAAGATCTTTGAACACTTCAAAAGTTTCTGATTTTTCTCAAATAAAATTTATCCATGTGTATCTAAAAAAGTCATCTACAACAATATATGCATACCTCTTACCACCAAGACTTTCAACCTGTATAGGTCCCATTAAGTCCATGTGGAGAAGTTCTAAATTTTTAATGTAGTAAGATGTTGAATCTTCTGATGTGACATCTTAGTCTGCTTTCCAATTTGACAATCACCACATACCCTTCCTTCTTCTATCTTGAGCTTAGGAATCTCTCTCACTGCTTCTTCAAATATAATTCTCTTCATACCTTTCAGATGCAAGTGCCCCAATTTTTGGTGTCGTAGTTTAACTTCACTCTCTTTGACTAAAACACATGTTAAGGAGAGGATTAACTCTTGAGGAACCCATAGATAACAGTTGTCTTTAGATCTGATTCCTTTCATGATAACTTCATTCTTTTCATTGCACACAAGATATTCTTCCTTGGAGAAGTTAACTTTGAATACTTGATCACATAGTTGGCTTATGCTTATCAGGTTAGCTGTTAACCCTTTTACAACTAACACATTATAAAGCTTAGGAACTCCTGAACAATCAAGTTTGCCGACACCTTTGATTTCTCCTTTTGCTCCATCACCAAAGGTCACATAACTGGCGGAATGATATTTGACATCCACCAACAGATTCTTGACACCTGTCATGTGTCTAGAACAACCACTATCAAAGTTCCATTCATCTTTGATTGATACTTTGAGAGAGGTGTGAGCAATGAAACTACCAACCTTGGACTTGAAAACTCAATGTTTCTCCTTTTTTCTATTTTGGGGGAATCTTATCAGTTTTGGGAAGAGGAGAATTTTTAGGGTATCCATACAATTTGAAACAGAAGGGCCTCATATGTCCAAGCCTTCCACAATGATGACATCTCCAGGGCTGGGGATTCTCCCTGATGTGATTAAGATTTTTCTTCCCATGATGTCCTTTCTTCACATGAGGTTTCCCAAAATGTCCTTTCTTATCATGATGTTGATACATTTGATTTGACATCTTTGGTTTAGGCTTGGAATGAGTGGAAACAGGTGAAGGCTGTTTGCTGTGATGTTCTTTCTTCACATGATGTTTGCCAAGATGTCCTTTCTTACCATGATGTTTTCCCACATGTTGAGACATTTGATTCAACATCTTTGGTTTAGGCTTGGCATGAGTGGAAACAGATGAAGGCTCTTCTGAGTTAGGTTCCCTTTTCTCATTGAAACCTAAACCACTCTTATCTCTTGTCACTCTTCTTGCTTGGATAATTTCATCTAATGAGTTAGACCCATTATTCAGCATCTTGGAATATTTGACCATTCTATCAAGATTTGAATTTATAGAGGACACTTCACTTTCTAGATCAGAAATAGTTTTAAGACGCTCTTCCCTTTCCTCCTTCAGCTGAGTTATGATGGCTTTCTGTTTCTCCCCTTCAAGACACACTTCTGCACTTCTGAGACATAATTCTTTGTATGAAGCAACTAACTCATCAAAGGTCAGTTCCCCATCACTATACTCTTTATCATATACATATTTTCCTATCAATGCTTTAACATATTTGACAGATTCTTCAATATCACTCTCTGAGTCCTCTTCATACCAAGTAACAAATAGATTCTTCTTCTGTTTCTTTAGATATGTAGGACATTCAACTCTAATGTGACCAAAGCCTTCATATTCATGACATTGTATTCCCTTCCCTTGAGAAGATTTTTCTTCATCCCTTTTTCTTCCCACCTCATTTGACTTATAGATGTCAGATGGGATGTTCTTGACATTTGATCTTTGGTTCCTGTCCATTCTTTCTATCACTTTATTAAATTGTCTTCCAAGCATAGCTAAAGAATTTGATATTCCTCCATCTGTATCCAGATCACAGTCTTCTTCTTCATCTTCAGTATTAGATACAAAGGTTATGCTTTTGTTTTTCTTCTCAGATATTTCATTTATGCTTAATTCAAATGTTAGAAGGGATCCAACAAGTTCATCCACTTTCATTTTGTCAATGTCTTGGGCTTCTTCTATAGTAGTTACTTTCATATCAAATCTTTTGGTAAGAGACCTGAGCATCTTTCTCACCAATTTTTCTTCAGGTATTTTCTCTCCTAAAGCACTGGAGGCATTAACAATTTCAAGGATATTCATATGGAAGTCATTTATACTTTCATCATCTTTCATCATCAAATTCTCAAATTTTGTGGTGAGTAACTGAAGTCTTGACATCTTAACTTTGGATGTGCCTTCATGAGTAGATTGAAGAATCCCCCATGCATCCTTAGCAACTTCACATGTATTCACTAACGTGAAAATGTTCTTGTCAATTCCATTGAATATAGCATTCAAGGCTTTAGAATTTCCAATAGAAATTTCATCTTCTTCCTTAGACCAATCTTCTTCAAGTTTTAATTCAGAAGTAGGTTCTCCATTTTCTTCCAATTTGATAGGGTGTTTCCATCCTCTTAAAACAGCTTTCCAAGCCCTGCTGTCTAAGAACTTTAGAAAGGAAACCATACATGGTTTCCAGTAGTCATAATAGCTTCCATCTAGAATGGGTGGTCTGTTCATAAATCCTCCTTCCTTGTCCATAGTAACATAAAGTATCTTCCCTGAATCTCACCCATATGAAGAGCAGGATGTCTGCTCTGATACCAATTGAAATTCTGGTATCAGATATGTGATGTCGAATGAGATGTCACGACACAAATATCTGTTTGCAAGTAAGGTGCAATAAAATCAAAAGCAGTAAAAACACAAGAGATTGTTCACCCAGTTCAATGTACAACAACACCTACTCTGGGGGCTACCAATCCAGGGACAAGTTCACTAAATAGTATCAATTCATAGACCCTTAGTAAACAACCAGTTTAAGATTTAATCACTTAATCACTACCCTTAGTTGACGCTTTTAGCTCCCAATTGATGTAACTTGCTTGTAAATACCCTTTGCGGTATGACACCTAAAAATTAATGATGATTTCTCTTCTCACCCTCAGTTACTCTTTCTCACTCTAATTCTCACTTCATCTTCTACACAAACACTAAAACCTCCATTAATTCACCAATTAAGTTTCATGTTCTAACATTTGGCATCAAGAACCCTTGTTCTGATCCACAATCCACTGTGCAAAGATGAATACCGTCTCCAATGATAGTCCCTACAAACCTACCAACCCTTGAATCAAAGAATTACGATAAATAGTGTAAGAAAGTGAAAGTGTTGTTTGGGTATCAAGGTGTTCTTGAAGTGGTTAAGAGTGAAGTTACTCCCCTTGTTGCAGGAGCAACAGAGGCACAAAAGGCCGCACACAAGGAAGAAGCGAAGAAAGATAACAAGGCAATGTTCTTGATTTACTCTTGCGTTAATGGTGACAACTTTGAGAAAGTTGACGATTGCGATTCAGCTAAGAAAGCATGGGAGATCTTGGAAAAGGCTTATGCAAGGGCTGATAAGGCAAAGGTGGTGAGGTTACAAGCTCACAAATGACAGTTTAAATTGATTTAAATGGAGGAAAATAAGACAATCAACGACTACGTAACGCGTATTACGCATTTGGTGAATCAAATAAATTCTTGTGGAGAAACTATTTTGGAACAGAATGTTGTGTCGAAGATCTTGCGCTCTTTGGCACCAAGATTTGACAACATTGTAGTGGCGATAGAAGAGTCGAAGGATCTTCCGACATTGAGCAAAGAGGAGCTTTAAAGCTCTCCAGAGGCTCGTGAATAAAGGATGGATGAGAGGAGTAACGACAAAGCAAAGACAGAGATCGATTTGCAAGCACGATTCAACGAGAAGAACTAGAAGTTGAAAGGAAAATGGCTCGTAAATAACAAACGGAATTTTTCAGAATTTTGGTGAAAAAGATTCATAAAATTTTAAGAGTGCAACATGTAAAAGGGGTGAGAGCAGTTGCAAAGTTGGTGGTCAAGGCAACTATACCAAGAGGATTGACAAGACTAAGGTGACTTGCTTTAACTATCATAAACTTGGTCATTACACACATTATTGTAATGTGAAACCGAAAGAATCTCAAGGAGATGAAGCTAAGATTGTTAGAAAAAATGTGTTTTAAGAGAACACACTCTCGATCATGGTCACAAAAGGTGAAAGCCACATCAGTAGGCTGCCGAGAAGCAACAACAGTAGTAGTAAGTTGCTGGATATCAACTGCAGCAGTTCCGAGAATACTGTAGAAACATGTTCGAAATAAAATGTTATGGGACTGTACGAGATAGAGTCCAATGCAGTAAGGAGTGGTGCTTGGATTCTGGTTTTTCAATTCATATGACGGGTAGGAAGGATTGGTTTATCAAAATCAATCAAGCCAAGAATAATAAAGTGAAATTTACAGATGATACCTGTTGTACCCCAAAATTTGCCCTCCCATTTCCTTAATATTTTCTCACCATAAGACCCTTGGAGCTCAAGATCCAGTTAGGGTTTGCTCTGCTCAAGACTCCTCCTTGCACTGTTGACCCAAATTAGGGTTTGTGTTTGCACAAAGATGTTTTGACCTAAAATGCCTAAGATGACTTTCATGCTTCATATTGGACTCCCAAGTTGATCCATACCAAGTTTCAAGCCTTGATTCCAATCTTTGCCCAGTCAATTGGACAATTGACCTAGAAATCAGTTGTATTGGGGAAAAAGTCAACTGTGGTCAATTGACAGTCAGACCTCATGAAATTTGACCCAAATCAACATTATGAACTCATATGGACCATTTGATCAAGTTTGGATCACAATTCCACAAGAAATTTGATCAGATCACCAAAAGGGCAAAATGGTCATTTTTAGGGTTTTGACTGCACAAAGACAATTTTTGACTGTTTGACCTAATGGCCAACCAAGCTCACATGTGGACTCAAGGACCCCATGGAATTGTCTTGACATGTTCAACAAGTTCAAAAGATCTCAAATGCACAAGATTGACAGATGAATTTTCCAATCAACTGAGCAAAATTTGACTGTATACTTAAAAGTCAAACTTTGACCTTTTTGGTCAAAATCAAGTGTCAAGATTCATTTTTCATCAAAACATGTCAAATTATAAAACTTGTTCATCAAGAAATCAAGAATTGCAAATTAGGGTTTAAAATGGAGAATTTTCATAACTTAGAAATTTTCTAAGTTATGAAAATCCCTAATTTTTTCCTAACTTTGTCCCATTTTTTCAGCAAGATACATTTGGATTCAAGGAAAACTCAAAACATGAAAGTTGTAGTCCATTGCAAAATATACAACTTTTATTCACAAAGTTTCCTCAAAAGAAGCTTGTAGCTCAAGTTACAATTTTTGGAACAAGGGTGCAAAATATTCTTAACTTAGAAAATTTTTGACCTATTCTAGGCAGGATTTTTGCCTAACTTCATGGCCACTTTTCACATGCTTCCACTTGGAATTTCAATTTGCATTACAAAGATGGATTGTATTAAACATTCCAAGCTTTCCAAAATGTCCAAGAACTCATCAAACAACCTTGTGGTTAGGGAGAATCGAATTTGGCAATATGAGCAAAAGTCACTTTGATTCATGGCCAAAGGCATGTTCATAACTTGTGCATTTTCAAACTCAGCATATGTAAGCTACATTACAGGCCTCTAATATCATTTACACTCATAAATTTAATGCTAATCCTTTATGTTTAAGCCTTATCTTGTGTGTTTAACCATTGCATACAAGATTGAGCCATAAATGGAAAAAGCACTTTATCCATTTTTGAAAAGTATGGCTTTATGTCAAGTTTGCAAATCAAGAGGTACAATGCATATCTTCTAGACACAAGCTATTGGACATATCCCACTGATCAAGACAAAGCTTTGCAGCACATTTGAGGGGCCTAGAGGAGCCTGTAACAGCACTTGGCATTTTTTGACTTACATTAGAAGAAACTTGGCATATTGATATCCAACTCTCATTGCTGCAAGAACTAGCTTAGACAAACTTGTTAGACACATTCCAAACAACATAACTGAGCTAAGGCACGACCAAAACACCTTCCAAACCTCACCATTCACAAAAAAACCATTGTACTGCACAAAAACAGGGCATCCCTGCAACTTGACTTCCACAAACACTTCCACTCGTGCGTTTTGGCTGAAACCTTTGCCAATACATTCCCTATCACCCATTGAAGCTATCCCAAGCATTGGAAACGACCTGTAACACCTCTAACCAACTTCACCATTTTCACTTTTTCTGTTTTGCAGGTGAACTTCTGTAGCTTGATATAGCAAGTTTCAAAGCATACCAAGCATTGGAATAGCATCCCTGGACTTCAAGTAAGCTGTACAAGTCTTCACCTTGCCTTGAAAGTACCTCCATTGTCAGATACGATCCAAGCTGAACAAGTAAGCTCATGGACTTCTATCTCTCAACCTAGGAAGAGTTAGCTTTAAGTTTGTGAATGAAAAGTGTCATACTCATGTCCCTGAAGCCACTCATATCCTCACTTTCCATTTATATTGCATATGTTGAGAGAATTTAAGACCTGAACATTGACAAAAACTTAGGTTAAGAATTAGGGATGGAGAAATTCTCTCTCATTTCTGAGAGTTAGATCAAGTTCTTGGTATGTATGGAATCGTGGCTTGATGCTTGACATTTTTCATGTTATAAGTTTGTGCTAAAAGTCCAGGAATCAGGATGTTTGAACCAGGTGGGAAAGACGCGCGTTTTTGACATTTTTGTGTCTGGAGGTTGAAGACAACCTCTATGGGCTGGGCCTGTGATATTTTTCCTTTTTGCACCACATTCTCACACATGCACCCCCTTGGCCCATTGCATTTTATTTTTATTATTTTTGACTTTTGATTTTTGTTTCTGACTTATTTATTTTTGTCAAAGCATAAAAAATATTAAAAATATTTTTCTCACATTTTTTTGCATTTTATTTGATATTTATTTTGTTTCATTTGGTTTAATATGTAAATAAACACATAATATCTTTTATTTAAAAATACAAAAAAAAAATATACAAACAGTTTTATTTTTCTGATTTTTTATTTTATTTTACCTTTGAAAACATTTTATAAAAATATACTTTTTTTATAAATATTAAATATTTTATTTTTATACATATTTAATATATTTAGTAAATATTATAAATACTAATATATTTATTAGAATATTTAGGGAAAATACAAAGAAATAATACATTTTATTTTTATTAATATTTTGACCTCAAAAATAATTTTTTTACAATATACTTTCTTTTTATTTATTTTTTGTACATAATTAATAAATATTGCATATAATAGATAATTAATACATTTTATTTAGAAAATTAGGGTTTTGCCCTAAAATGTAAAAATACCCAAAATTAATCCTTTTTTTATTTTTGTTTATTTGACATATAAAAAATACTTTTTACACACATATAAAAATCACATTTTGTATCTTGCATATTTATTGTATTTTTATTTAATTGTTGTATATTAAATAATTTGTATAATTCAATTTGGATGTAATAGTTTAGTTTTAATTTCTTGCTAAAATATCCCCATTTGAACATTTGTACCCCCCACCCCATGACTGTGTTGTAATAATTTATGACCTTTAAATTTCGCACTTTAAAGCTTTCTAATTATACCATGATAGACTTAGGGTTTTGTATGCAAATCAAAAACAACAAATAGTTTGACCTAAGTTCAAGATAAACAAGCATGAAAAATGGACAACACTAATCACACTTGCACCCCTAGGGTATTCCACTTGTTGCCTTCAATAATGGGCCATATTGCATGTTAGGTATCTTTGGCAAAAAACAAAACAATCAAATGATCATAGTCCCTCGATGATGCTTTCAAAAGTTGCCTAAAAATGATCAAGTCCCTTAAAGTAAAAATTGCCCAAAGATACTTGGCACCATTGCAATCATGGTCTAAACGATGATCCGCGCCTGTCCCGTTCACATCCTAACACAAGATTGTCCACCAAATACAATGGTGGAACAAAATTGTTAAAAGGGTTAAAACATAGCAAAGATCTTTGAGAAATTTAGGGTAGATAGCTCTTGGTTACTTGCCAACTTGCAAAACAAAAACACTTGCCTATTTTTAAAGCCACACTTCACAATACACTTTCAAAATAACTTTCAAAAACATGGAAAACTTTTCAAAAGACATACACCTTTGTATACATCCCAACATGGATCATTACAAAGGTTGCCACCACATTGGCCTCTTTTCAAAACATTTTTCAAACCCACACACAAAGCACCATTTCAAACAATTGAAAATCAATGCAAGTTGATCTAAGCAAGTAACTAAGAGCCCATGGATAACCATGGATAGAAAGGGTGCTAATACCTTCCCTTTCTATAATCTACTCCCCGAACCCAAGAAAACATCTCAAAGGTTTTTGCTGTGCTTTTTAACCTTTCCTTAGGATAAAATAAAAAGTCGATGGCGACTCTTGCTCAACCGAAACATTTGCGAAAACAAACGCAAAACTCAAGTCAGTTCTCCCACCGTATCACAATACCACTTTAGCAGCCGGCGGTGTCAGTGATGTTTTGATCATGAGAAGAGATGATGGTCATTCGTTGATCAAAGATGTGTTATAATTTACTGGAATTAAATGTAACCTTATAATTATTGGCCAATTATTTGAGAAAGGTTACAAAATTCGCATGGAAGACAAGATTTTGCATGTTTTGAACAGAAATGGAGTTTTGATCCTTAAAGCTCCTATGGCTGCCAATAGGACTTTCAAAATTTAGTTGAAAGTGATACTGCATAGGTGTCTTGTTACACGGAAAATCGAGACGAGTGGTGTGATACGGTGGGAGAATTTGCCCTCGCATTTTTCTCAAGAAATCACAGCTTCAGGCGTTTCCTGATTTTTCAGATTGGCTCAAGAATCGGTCAAACGGACTTTTCTCGTCAGTCAGACGCAATTAGGGTTTTATTGATTTTTCAAGGCTCTGGAATGTTTCACACAGTTGGCTTAGGGTTTTGGTTGATTTTGGCTCAACTTTGATCAGGCGAACGCTCTTTGAATTTTAATCAGGAATTAGGGTTTTTGTGGGCACGTTCTCAGAAAGATTTAATTCTACGATGCTTTGCAAGTTATTCCGAGATTTGGTTTGAATTCGCATTGTTTGACTTAATCAGTAAAAAAGGGCATTTGGATTGAATTCACGTTTGTTTGATTGAACCAGTCAAAGGATACATTCAGTTTGGATTTACAGTGTTTGGTAAGAAATCAGTGAAAAGGGAATGCGCCTGATCAGTTGTTTTGATTAACTGTTGCTTTGCTTTGGATATTGGAAATGCCAGGTTTAACTGAGTAAATTGCTAAAGCATTGTTTATTTAAATTATTTATTATTCTGAGATTAAGTGATTGGAATTTATTTTTCAATTATTTTAATTCAAAGAATTTTAAATAATAAATAAACAATAAAGGATAAAAAAAAGAATTAATTGGATAAAGACTTTTTATTTACTTTTAAATTATTCGTACAATTATTGTTTACAATTTGTTTACGACAATAATTTTACAGTGATTTAAACTTAAATAAAAAACTATCCTAAACATTTTCTATTCTTCAATTCTTCATCTGCTATCCTTTGCTCCAGTGCTCCTTTTTAATTATTCATCTGCAAGAGAAAAGGAGAAAAGTCAAATGACAGATAAATAAAATTACAGTTCATCATTAAGGGCCACTGATTGGGATCAGTTAACCCTCTCTGCAAATCACTGGATTTCTCCCGGTTCACAAAGAGGGACGAGTTTTTATTTGCTAAAAATGAATGCACAAAAGTCAAAATTGCACAATTCAAAAATTGTCAAACTGCATAGTTCAATACAAACAGAAAGTCCAAACTGAATCACAACTTTCAAACCATCCAAAACTGTCAAAGTACAAGTTACTATCCAAAAAGGTACCCAAGCTGTCAATAAAGAAGATTTGAAAAGATACAAAGCACAAAATCTGGAAGAAGAGACAAGAATGCAGAGAAAAATTGTTATGCAAGCAAACCACTCATTTTCATCATTTCCCAAAGAAGTGGCCCTTTCAGAAAGTACAAAAGCATAAACAATATTTAATGCAAACTGTACTGAGAGAGAAGAAAAAGAGAAAAAGAAAGCAGGTGTAGGCTTTAGGCAGGAAGAAAGATAATATAAAACAAAAACTGAACACAGTGGATAAAAGAAAATAGGCAAACCAATACAGAAAAAAGGGACGAAACTGCATAAACCCTCCAGCCTACTGAACAAAGGGCAAAGCCTGCTGACCAAGGGCAAAACCTGCTGAACAAAGGCCAAGCCCCAGAAACCTGTCAAAAGGCCTTCCAGCCTTAAACCATCAAGCATTAAAACTTGTGCCTCATACCTACCTAAGCAAAAAAAATCTGTTAAGGCATAAACCATAACCTGCAATATACTAAGCGAGGAAACCAGAAAATAAAAGACCTGTCCAGCTTCAAGCCTAATCAAAAAATACATCCAAACATTCAACTCAAGATAAACCCAATACTCACCTAGTTTCAAACAAAAAAAGAGCCTTGCCATCCAAAGATATAACCAACTGTCAAAACCCACAAGATACTGCATAAACCAGTTCAGAAAAAGACCCAATCTGCCTGAAGCCTTCAAGCACACAAACATAACTCAACATAACCAAAAGGCCTGAACAAACCAAGCATAGTGCCTGTTTCAAACCTTGAATCCTGTCAACTAAAACCAAGCCAAACCTGTCAAAGGCCTAACATAAAACCTGTCCTGCCTTAACCATTAACATAAAAAACCTTTGTCAAAGACAGTGCAAAGCATAATCTGCCTATCATCACATTCAAAACAACCAAACCCAAAACAAGTTAACCTGTCAAGCCCTAGAACCAACCAACTCAGCATATGCCAAAACCTACTTGAAGCCTTCAAGCCTCACAGGCTTCAAGCCTCACGCGAAAAAGGGCAAATATTCAAGGCAAAGGGAGAAGAGAAAAAGAAGTGTGTCAAGCAACAGAAGAGGCAACATGAAGGGCCTCAGAAAAGCTTCATCATAGGCCAATAACCCCTAAGCTTTTCAAAGCCCAAGGGCTCCAAATAAGCTTAAACCCTAACAAGCATTTCAACAGGCAACTCAGTGGTAAATCCAGGCCCTCAGAAGGGTCATCACAGGGCAATCAAAGGGCAATCAAAAGGAAATCAAAAGCAAGCATACAGAGGTATCGAGGCAGTAAAAAAGAAGAAGAAAGTCAGAGAAACGAAAGCATACAGAGGCATGTAAACAGGGCGACAAGAAGAAGAAAAAAAAAAGGGGTTTTCAGTTTAAGGTCATCATCAAACCAAGAGTGAGACAAAGAGTACCAGATATCCTTGCCAAGCTAGCACCAAGCTCTCATCGCGCAACCCCTCCGCTCGTCAAGCCTCCAAGTGCCTCCTTCCTCCTCCTTTGCAAAGGTAGAATCTTTTCTCATCCTTTCTTCAAAACCTCACGTAAATCAATAAACAAAATCAAATAAATGTGAAACCATAGCATGCAAGACGAAAAGAAATTCTGAACGAGACTGAAAACAAATTTTCGTACCTAACGTGAATGACCCATGGAGGAGGGTAGACGGAGGAGGAGGTGGCATGGTGGCTCTGGGCGGAGGTTTACATCTCAGCATTGGGGAGGACGAAGACGAATGAAGTGAAACGAACAAGCGACGCCGCCGCTGCTCACAAACCCTAAGCCAAATATCCCAAATGAACAGAAAAACAATGAACCCTAAGCTAATCGTTCAAGAACTTGGGCCTTGCCCGTTTCAACCACGCCTAAAGCCCACTATATTCCAGTTAACACCCCCCACGCGTACACTCTGTTTGGGCCAGTAAACCCTTGGCCCCTTTATTCAACATCCATTTGCTTTCTTTTTATAATTTTAAACCTTTTTTTTCAACTTGACCATTTCTTTTTCTTTTTCTTTCTTTTCTAAATCAAATTAATTTTGTTTCTAAATAAACATTAAGACATGAAAATAATGCTTCAATACATTAATACTAAAATACATAAAAATACATTTTTAATTTAAAACATTTAATTTAAGTATTCTTTGTACATACATATAAAGATACATTTTTATTACACAATATAATTAAAATTGAAAAACACTTTTTTTCTTTCTTTCAATTAAAATATCCTCTTTGTACATAATAAATAAAAATACATTTTTTACATAATTTAAATTCCTAACATTTAATGAGAATATTCTTTTATATACAAATTATAAAGATACACTTTTATATCAAAAAAATGTAAAGTGACAATTTTCAAACTTAGAATACTTTCTTTTCTTAAATTTTCTTTTTGTACATATTAAAGAAAATACAAGATTATTAATTAAATTAAATAAACATTTAATTTTTCTTTAGGTCAAAATAATACTTAATAATACTCTTTTAAATTCACATTGTCGCACCTGTAAATAATTACATACACATATGCACGCACACTTACACAATATACTTGTACTTGATACCTTATACATTTGCTTATTTTGTATATTCGTTACATTTACGTTTGATCGCAAATTCGATTTGGTTGTAACTTATTAGACACTACATTCCTAAAGTCTCATCCCCATTTGTGAAATTTGTACCCCCACTCCCGGATACTTATTTTGTAATAGCGTAGACTTTACATTTTCGCAATTTACCGCTTTCAAATTATACCATGGTTAGACCTAGGGTTTGCATGTACATAAAACCAAACGCTAGATAACCTAATACAAGACAAATACATGAAATAAATACACAATCACACTTGCACCCTCTAGGGTAATCCCACATGTTGCCTTCCAAAATGGGCCATGCTTGCACGTCGAGTATCTTTGGCAAAACAAATTCAAATGATCATAAGTCCCTCGATGACGCTTTCGAATGTTGCCTAAATGGAATGATCATAGTCCCTTCAAAGCAAATTGCCAAAGACACTTGGCACCATTGCATTTATGGTCCATACGATGACCCGCGCCCGTCCCGTTAAACATCCTAAACGCAAGATTGTCCACCAAATACAATGGTGGAACAAAATTGTTAAAAAGGGTTGAAAACATAGAGAAAACCTTTGAGTACAATAGGGTAGACAAAACTCTTAGTTACTTGAGATCAAACTTGCAAAAAACGCTTGCCTTCTTTTCAAAAACCACATTCCACAACACTTTCAAACAAACTCTCAAAAACATTTGAAACATCTTTTCGAAAAGATACACACCTTTGTAAAACATTCGAGTAAAGAATTGTTACAAGGGTAGCCTAAGACAAGGCATCTTCTTCCAAAACATTTTCAAAACACACATACACACACCACAATTTCAAAGCAATCGAAAATCAAGGCAAGTGATCTAAAAAACCAAGTAACTAAGAGCCCATGGATAACCATGGATGAAAAGGGTGCTAATACCTTCCCTTTTCATAATCTACCCCCCGGACCCACGAAATATCTCAAAAGGTTTTTGCTGTGCTTTTTTAACCTTTCCTTTAGGATAAAATAAAAAGTTGGTGGCGACTCTTGCTCAACCGAACAAGTGCGAATACAAACGCAAAACTCATAGTCAGTTCTCCCACCGTATCACAGAACTGGCGACTCTGCTGGGGATAAACTTAAAAGTGGGGTTACCTTAGGGTTTAGATCATCTTTACTTTCTTGCTTTGATTGACTTGATTGCTTTATCTTTTGGGTTCTTGTTTGGGTTTGTTGTAAATCCTACACCCGGATTTGGGGCACCTTTTTAGGTAAATAGCAAAAAACTGCGAGGGAACTGTGTGGGGTATACTGACATGGTTGAAGCAGTAAGCTATGTTAGTGTGACATATTTGTGAGTACCGGTAACCCTTGAGTTCAATCAAGGAGAGTACGGGGCCGCTGAGTGATGTCGTGAAGCACTAACGAACTCTTAGAACCTTAATTGACCATCTTAGCCTTTTTAGGGATAGTGAGATGACCGACTTTGGTGCAGTCCGAAGTTGGTAGATACTCGATACTACACTCATTTGAGGGTTGTTTTCTTGGAATATTTTGGTCGCCAGTAAGTGGCTAAACCGAAACAATGAACACAGAAAACAATCCAATGATATTGAGCTCCTTAGAACCCGGTTTCTATTTTAGGACAGGATGAGCCAACTAACTTCAAGAGGGTACTTACCTAAACCTCATGCAAGCCTAAACCTAAGGACTTGTTTGCTTTGTGTGAATATGTTTGCCTGTATATACACTCACTTGCTTTTTGCATACATATACATAACATCATGACATCATACCATAGCATTTTCAATAACCATTTCAAGGATCTCGAGGGTTCTTTTGATGCAGGGTTACGTTGAACCAGACGCCTACCAAGGGGCAAGAGGTTTCTCCTCTAACCAATGCCAACCAAAGTTCAAGTGCAACAACTTGAATCAGTGGCTATGACCCACTCGACATGGTGAGCTTGATTCTAGTGGAAAGACATCCACCGATACAAAGTTCTCCAGTCAAAGTTCAAGTACAACAACTTGAATCAGTGGCCATGACCCACTCGACATGGTGAGCTTGATTCTCGTGGAAAGACATCCACCGATACAAAGTTCTCCAGTCAAAGTTCAAGTACAACAACTTGAATCAGTGGCTATGACCCACTCGACATGGTGAGCTTGATTCTAGTGGAAAGACATCCACCGGTGCAAAGTTCTCCAATCAAAGATCCAAGTTCAACCTCTAACATTTTCTTGTGTTTACCCCAAGAGATCCTTGGAAGTATGCATCCACATATCATGCATTGCATTTTGACAGTCTTTCCTTTTTCAGGTTTCCTTACTCTCCTGCTGTTTATTTCAGCAAGAGATGGCTCTAGAAAGGTCTGTCAAAGACATCCAAGACCAGACTGCTCAGCTACAGGAGATGTTCCTGAACTTGTCTCTGGGGCAAGAAGAGATGAAAGCTCTCCTCACAAAGGGCTTGGAGAATTCAAACAATGCCAGGAGTGACCAGCTTGCGGAGTTGCAGTTTGATCTGACAACATTGAGGACCCAAGTGATGGGACAGTTGGTGGGCCAGATGGCTCTCATCCAAGACCTATCTCAAAGACAAGAGGAACTCAGAGTTCTTGTCCGCCAACTGCCTCCAAACAACCAACTGGGGCAAACATATGAGGTTGAAGAGCAAGTCACCGCTCAGCCTCCATCCACTCAAGAAGACAAGGGGAAGGCTCCTTCGCTTGCTTCAGGGTCACAAGCCAATCAACAACCTCGCCAACGTCAAAAGGGTAATCGGCGTAAGCAAGAAATGTCGGGAAGACAGTTCACGGAGATTGAAATACCATCATTCTTCATACTAAAGCGTCTGTTGGAGGTCAACCTACTTACCTTAAAGGATCCTCCTCAAAAGCTCAAAACCTCCTCTCCTAACTATCGTCCCGACACATTTTGTGTTTACCACTCCTACAGCCCGGGACACGACACCAACGACTGTTGGGCCTTGAAGAACGAGATTCAAGATCTAATCGACATTGGAGTGCTGGAATTCATGCCAGATGGCGAGATGAAAATCTTCCGTTAAAGGGTTCTCCACCTGAAGTGACGAAGCTCAAGCTGAAAGACTTTTCCTTCATTTTTGAATTTTCAAAGTTGTAATTTCTTTTGCTGTCAAACAATTATTTGTTGATGTTAAACTCTGTTTTCATTAATGCATTGCATATGTTTGTCTTGAATTCATCCATTCGTTTCACTACTCTTATGCTTTTCTTTATGATATTTGACTCTTGATAAAAAGCTGCAAGCCTTTAGAGGGAGGATGACGAAACAATACCATGGTCTTATGCGGTATGCTTTCGAACAGACCTTGCTGATGATGTACATGCATTTCTTTCAAATCCCAAACACTGGAGTTATAAGGAAGATAATCCCTAGTCAACCCCTTCGAGCCAAAGAAGTAGGAGTTTTCTGTTCTAAACAATCAAAACCTTTGATATAAACTCGGGGCAGGGTAGTATCTCAGTTAATTCAAAAGAAAATGCGCATTGAAGTCACAAACTCAAGTTCGTAACACAACGAACGACGAATGACCAGAAAAGCATTCCTTTGGAATCAAAAGACAAGGGTGGTTCCCTATCACATAGACAGTCAATCCCTCAAAAGAGAAAAAGCCCACTGAGCCAAAACCTATAAAGGAGGCTTAAGAAAGCTGGGGCATCCCGCTGACTGTAATCTCGAAAATGGGAACATTCAGGCAAAAGTTAGGGATAACAAATCAAAATCAAAATAGTGAGGTCATTACAAAATCCTCAACAACATGAAAAATGTTGGAAAAAAAAGAAAAGAGGAGATGATGACTGTCTCCCCAAATTCAACCGGTGAACCATCGCCCAAAAGTCGTTCCAAACTCAAAACAGAGTGTGACGCACAATTAACTGAGCTTAGGTTGAAGAACATCACGAAGAGCGTGTGGGTACAAATATACTTTGAGCCTTTATCCTTTGTTTCTTAAACCGTGAACCAAGCCACGTTACAACCCTTCAAAAGTCCTAATTGAAGCATGGTTTAGTTCGAAAGTATACTGTTACAAAAGGTATCCTGACTCTTGTAAGGCTTTGCTCTAAATCTTGTGTTGACTTGTCTTATGAAAGGTTTTCTGCTAAAAAACGCATTTTCAAAACTTCGAGACAAACATAAACTTTGCATTGCTTGAATATCACTGTCTGCATTTGGCTTTTTGTTTGACAGCGAAGAATTTCATACATCGAATGTTCGGGGGGAACGAAAACTCTCTCAGTAAGTTAAAATCACTTCAAAAGGATGACACTTCCATTACAAATCTCCTATCAGCAAGGGGCATAGCATGTCACCATCCAATTAACCTGGGGAAGTCCAGTCGAGGTCCAACAGATATTTCAAAACCCAATTAACCTGGGGCAGTCCAGTCAAGTTTCAATAGATCTTTCAAAGTTCGGTTAACCTGGGGCAGTCCAGTCAAAATTTCAACAAATCTCTCAAAAGTTCAGTGAACCTGGGACAAGTCTCCGTCACCATCACTTGGGGCATTCGAATGTCAAAAGTGTTCAACGACTCCTTCATCACCTGTTGGAAGATATAGTTTTACACGAGCTCATCATCAGGAAACCCTACACCGGTTCCTCCTTCCTCTTCAAGACTTCTGAAAACAGTTCACGGGTTCTCCAGTAACGGATGTTAACCTATCACTTATTCAGATTCTTTTCAAGACTTCTGAAAACAGTTTACGGATTCTTCCCAACAACGGATGTTAATCTACCAACTTGTTCAGATGCGACTTTTGAAAACAGTTTACGGACGCTTCCCAACAATGGATGCTGCTCTATTGCTTATTCAACTTCAAGACTTCTGAAAACAGTTTATGGATTCTTCCCAACAACGGATGTTAATCTACCAACTTGTTCAGATGCAACTTCTGAAAACAGTTCACGGGTTCTCCAGTAACGGATGTTAACCTATCACTTGTTCAGACTCTTCTCAACTTTTTGAAAACAGTTTACGGACGCTTCCCAACAACGGATGCTGCTCTATTGCTTATTCAACTTCAAGACTTCTGAAAACAGTTCACGGGTTCTCTAAGTAACGGATGTTAACCTATCACTTGTTCAGATTCTTCTCAAGACTTCTGAAAACAGTTTACAGATTCTTCCCAACAACGAATGTTAATCTACCAACTTGTTCAGATGCAACTTTTGAAAACAGTTTACGGACGCTTCCCAACAACGGATGCTGCTCTATTGCTTATTCAACTTCAAGACTTCTGAAAACAGTTTACGGATTCTTCCCAACAACGGATGTTAATCTACCAACTTGTTCAGATGCGACTTTTGAAAACAGTTTACGGATGCTTCCCAACAACGGATGCTGCTCTATTGCTTATTCAACTTCAAGACTTCTGAAAACAGTTTACAGATTCTTCCCAACAACGGATGTTAATCTACCAACTTGTTCAGATGCAACTTCTGAAAACAGTTCACGGGTTCTCCAGTAACGGATGTTAACCTATCACTTGTTCAGACTCTTCTCAACTTTTTGAAAACAGTTTACGGACGCTTCCCAACAACGGATGCTGCTCTATTGCTTATTCAACTTCAAGACTTCTGAAAACAATTTACGGATTCTTCCCAACAACGGATGTTAATCTACCAACTTGTTCAGATGCAACTTCTGAAAACAGTTCACGGGTTCTCCAGTAACGGATGTTAACCTATCACTTGTTCAGACTCTTCTCAACTTTTTGAAAACAGTTTACGGACGCTTCCTAACAACGGATGCTGCTCTATTGCTTATTCAACTTCAAGACTTCTGAAAACAGTTCACGGGTTCTCCAGTAACGGATGTTAACCTATCACTTGTTCAGACTCTTCTCAAACTTCTGAAAACAATTCACGGGTTTTCCAGTAACGGATGTTAACCTATCGCTTGTTCAGACTCTTCTCAACACTCTGAAAACAGTTTACGGATTCTCTAGTAACGAATGTCAATCTATCGCTTGTTCAGACTCAAGACTTCTGAAAACAGTTCACGGGTTCTCCAGTAACGGATGTTAACCTATCACTTGTTCAGATTCTTCTCAAGACTTCTGAAAACAGTTTTATGGATTCTTCCCAACAACGGATGTTAATCTACCAACTTGTTCAGATGCAACTTTTCAAAACGGTTTACGGACGCTTCCCAACAACGGATGCTGCTCTATTGCTTATTCAACTTCAAGACTTCTGAAAACAGTTCACGGGTTCTCCAGTAACGGATGTTAACCTATCGCTTGTTCAGACTCTTCTCAACGTTCTGAAAACAGTTTATGGATTCTCCAGTAACGGATGTCAATCTATCGCTTGTTCAGATTCCAAGCCTTCACCTGCAGCAATCAGAGGACTCTCGCAATCCCCAGCCAGAGAACCTTCCAGAAGCTAACTCCACTCAGAGTCAAGTTTCATTATCCCCAGCGAAGCTAAAACTTCAAATTATCAATCCCTAGCGGAGCCAGACTAGTGAACCTTCTCCCCACAGAGTTACTTCCCGCCAAACTGAAGATTCTCAGTCTTACCTCCCCAGCATGAGTCAATTAGATTAGAACTCCCCAGTAGAGGTCATCAGGAACTCTCTTCCCCAGCAACAGCCAAGGAATTATTTTCCCGGCAGCAGTCAGGATTCTTTTATCTTCAGCCGTCCAAGATTCATTTATCCTCAGCAAGATAGCTCATCAGCTTACATGCACATTCATCACATTCATGTCATAAACATTGATGTCACATACATTGCATCATGCATCATAACATTGCATACAACTAACCCTTTACTTTTTCAGGTAAGATCAGTCGACAGACAATGATCATCTCCCAAGATTCATCCAGAAATAGTTCAGATGTGACCCGGACACGGCGACATTCTGATACTTATTCCAGATCCATCCAGATGCAGTTTTATACGAGCACATCATCAGGAAGCCCTACACCGGTTCCTCTTCCTCTTCAAGACTTCTGAAAACAGTTTACGGGTTCTCCAGTAACGGATGTTAACCTATCACTTGTTCAGACTCTTCTCAACTTTTGAAAACAGTTTACGGACGCTTCCCAACAACGGATGCTGCTCTATTGCTTATTCAATCTCAACTCCTAAAAATAGTTTACGGATTCTCCAAAGCGTGGATGTCAATCTATTGCTTATTCGGACCCCCAATTCAGAGATGTTCCAAAACATGGGTGCCTTTCTGATACTCACCAATGACATACAATTCAACATCACCAAATGGCATCTTTAAGCCCATTTCCCGATGGCATCTTTAAGCCCATCCCCCGACAAGATTCTATCGCATCAGATGGCATCTTTAAGCCCATCACCAAATGGCATCTTTAAGCCCATTCACCTCTACCATCATATCGCCGAGTGCAAATTTTCTGGGCACTTTAGTGTCCAATCTTCTTTTACCTTTAAGTCGCGAAAGGCAAACTTGCCAATCTAACTCTTCAGGTTCAAGAAGATTGAACAGGGGCAACTGTTGTACCCCAAAATTTTCCCTCGCATTTTTCTCAAGAAATCACAGCTTTAGGCGTTTCCTGATTTTTCAGATTGGCTCAAGAATCGGTCAAACGGACTTTTCTCGTCAGTCAGACGCAATTAGGGTTTTATTGATTTTTCAGGGCTCTGGAATGTTTCACACAGTTGGCTTAGGGTTTTGGTTGATTTTGGCTCAACTTTGATCAGGCGAACGCTCTTTGAATTTTAATCAGGAATTAGGGTTTTTGTGGGCACGTTCTCAGAAAGATTTAATTCTACGATGCTTTGCAAGTTATTCCGAGATTTGGTTTGAATTCGCATTGTTTGACTTAATCAGTAAAAAAGGGCATTTGGATTGAATTCACGTTTGTTTGATTGAACCAGTCAAAGGATACATTCAGTTTGGATTTACAGTGTTTGGTAAGAAATCAGTGAAAAGGGAATGCGCCTGATCAGTTGTTTTGATTAACTGTTGCTTTGCTTTGGATATTGGAAATGCCAGGTTTAACTGAGTAAATTGCTAAAGCATTGTTTATTTAAATTATTTATTATTCTGAGATTAAGTGATTGGAATTTATTTTTCAATTATTTTAATTCAAAGAATTTTAAATAATAAATAAACAATAAAGGATAAAAAAAAGAATTAATTGGATAAAGACTTTTTATTTACTTTTAAATTATTCGTACAATTATTGTTTACAATTTGTTTACGACAATAATTTTACAGTGATTTAAACTTAAATAAAAAACTATCCTAAACATTTTCTATTCTTCAATTCTTCATCTTTTATCCTTTGCTCCAGTGCTCCTTTTTAATTATTCATCTGCAAGAGAAAAGGAGAAAAGTCAAATGACAGATAAATAAAATTACATTTCATCATTAAGGGCCACTGATTGGGATCAGTTAACCCTCTCTGCAAATGACGGGATTTCTCCCGGTTCACAAAGAGGGACGAGTTTTTATTTGCTAAAAATGAATGTACAAAAGTCAAAATTGCACAATTCAAAAATTGTCAAACTGCATAGTTCAATACAAACAGAAAGTCCAAACTGAATCACAACTTTCAAACCATCCAAAACTGTCAAAGTACAAGTTACTATCCAAAAAGGTACCCAAGCTGTCAATAAAGAAGATTTGAAAAGATACAAAGCACAAAATCTGGAAGAAGAGACAAGAATGCAGAGAAAAATTGTTATGCAAGCAAACCACTCATTTTCATCATTTCCCAAAGAAGTGGCCCTTTCAGAAAGTACAAAAGCATAAACAATATTTAATGCAAACTGTACTGAGAGAGAAGAAAAAGAGAAAAAGAAAGCAGGTGTAGGCTTTAGGCAGGAAGAAAGATAATATAAAACAAAAACTGAACACAGTGGATAAAAGAAAATAGGCAAACCAATACAGAAAAAAGGGACGAAACTGCATAAACCCTCCAGCCTACTGAACAAAGGGCAAAACCTGCTGACCAAGGGCAAAACCTGCTGAACAAAGGCCAAGCCCCAGAAACCTGTCAAAAGGCCTTCCAGCCTTAAACCATCAAGCATTAAAACCTGTGCTTCATACCTACCTAAGCAAAAAAAATCTGTTAAGGCATAAACCATAACCTGCAATATACTAAGCGAGGAAACCAGAAAATAAAAGACCTGTCCAGTTTCAAGCCTAATCAAAAAATACATCCAAACATTCAACTCAAGATAAACCCAATACTCACCCAGTTTCAAACAAAAAAAGAGCCTTGCCATCCAAAGATATTACCAATTGTCAAAACCCACAAGATACTGCATAAACCAGTTCAGAAAAAGACCCAATCTGCCTGAAGCCTTCAAGCACACAAACATAACTCAACATAACCAAAAGGCCTGAACAAACCAAGCATAGTGCCTGTTTCAAACCTTGAATCCTGTCAACTAAAACCAAGCCAAACCTGTCAAAGGCCTAACATAAAACCTGTCCTGCCTTAACCATTAACATAAAAAAACCTTTGTCAAAGACAGTGCAAAGCATAATCTGCCTATCATCACATTCAAAACAACCAAACCCAAAACAAGTTAACCTGTCAAGCCCTAGAACCAACCAACTCAGCATATGCCAAAACCTACTTGAAGCCTTCAAGCCTCACGCGAAAAAGGGCAAATATTCAAGGAAAAGGGAGAAGAGAAAAAGAAGTGTGTCAAGCAACAGAAGAGGCAACATGAAGGGCCTCAGAAAAGCTTCATCATAGGCCAATAACCCCTAAGCTTTTCAAAGCCCAAGGGCTCCAAATAAGCTTAAACCCTAACAAGCATTTCAACAGGCAACTCAGTGGTAAATCCAGGCCCTCAGAAGGGTCATCACAGGGCAATCAAAGGGCAATCAAAAGGCAATCAAAAGGCAAGTATACAGAGGTATCGAGGCAGTAAAAAAGAAGAAGAAAGTCAGAGAAACGAAAGCATACAGAGGCATGTAAACAGGGCGACAAGAAGAAGAAAAAAAAAGGGGTTTTCAGTTTAAGGTCATCATCAAACCAAGAGTGAGACAAAGAGTACCAGATATCCTTGCCAAGCTAGCACCAAGCTCTCATCGCGCAACCCCTCCGCTCGTCAAGCCTCCAAGTGCCTCCTTCCTCCTCCTTCGCAAAGGTAGAATCTTTTCTCATCCTTTCTTCAAAACCTCGCGTAAATCAATAAACAAAATCAAATAAATGTGAAACCATAGCATGCAAGACGAAAAGAAATTCTGAACGAGACTGAAAACAAATTTTCGTACCTAACGTGAATGACCCATGGAGGAGGGTAGACGGAGGAGGAGGTGGCATGGTGGCTCTGGGCGGAGGTTTACATCTCAGCATTGGGGAGGACGAAGACGAACGAAGTGAAACGAACAAGCGACGCCGCCGCTGCTCACAAACCCTAAGCCAAATATCCCAAATGAACAGAAAAACAATGAACCCTAAGCTAATCGTTCAAGAACTTGGGCCTTGCCCGTTTCAACCACGCCTAAAGCCCACTATATTCCAGTTAATACCCCCCCCCCCCCACGCGTACACTCTGTTTGGGCCAGTAAACCCTTGGCCCCTTTATTCAGCATCCATTTGCTTTCTTTTTATCATTTTAAACCTTTTTTTTCAACTTGACCATTTCTTTTTCTTTTTCTTTCTTTTCTAAATCAAATTAATTTTGTTTCTAAATAAACATTAAGACATGAAAATAATGCTTCAATACATTAATACTAAAATACATAAAAATACATTTTTAATTTAAAACATTTAATTTAAGTATTCTTTGTACATACATATAAAGATACATTTTTATTACACAATATAATTAAAATTGAAAAACACTTTTTTTCTTTCTTTCAATTAAAATATCCTCTTTGTACATAATAAATAAAAATACATTTTTTACATAATTTAAATTCCTAACATTTAATGAGAATATTCTTTTATATACAAATTATAAAGATACACTTTTATATCAAAAAAATGTAAAGTGACAATTTTCAAACTTAGAATACTTTCTTTTTTTAAATTTTCTTTTTGTACATATTAAAGAAAATACAAGATTATTAATTAAATTAAATAAACATTTAATTTTTATTTAGGTCAAAACAATACTTAATAATACTCTTTTAAATTCACATTGTCCCACCTGTAAATAATTACATACACATATGCACGTACACTTACACAATATACTTGTACTTGATACCTTATACATTTGCTTATTTTGTATATTCGTTACATTTACGTTTGATCGCAAATTCGATTTGGTTGTAACTTATTAGACACTACATTCCTAAAGTCTCATCCCCATTTGTGAAATTTGTACCCCCACTCCCGGATACTTATTTTGTAATAGCGTAGACTTTACATTTTCGCAATTTACCGCTTTCAAATTATACCATGGTTAGACCTAGGGTTTGCATGTACATAAAACCAAACGCTAGATAACCTAATACAAGACAAATACATGAAATCAATACACAATCACACTTGCACCCTCTAGGGTAATCCCACATGTTGCCTTGCAAAATGGGCCATGCTTGCACGTCGAGTATCTTTGGCAAAACAAATTCAAATGATCATAAGTCCCTCGATGACGCTTTCGAATGTTGCCTAAATGGAATGATCATAGTCCCTTCAAAGCAAATTGCCAAAGACACTTGGCACCATTGCATTTATGGTCCATACGATGACCCACGCCCGTCCCGTTAAACATCCTAAATGCAAGATTGTCCACCAAATGCAATGGTGGAACAAAATTGTTAAAAAGGGTTGAAAACATAGAGAAAACCTTTGAGTACAATAGGGTAGACAAAACTCTTAGTTACTTGATATCAAACTTGCAAAAAACGCTTGCCTTCTTTTCAAAAACCATAATCCACAACACTTTCAAACAAACTCTCAAAAACATTTGAGACATCTTTTCGAAAAGATACACGCCTTTGTAAAACATTCGAGTAAAGAATTGTTACAAGGGTAGCCTAAGACAAGGCATCTTCTTCCAAAACATTTTCAAAACAAACACACACCACAATTTCAAAGCAATCGAAAATCAAGGCAAGTGATCTAAAAAACCAAGTAACTAAGAGCCCATGGATAACCATGGATGAAAAGGGTGCTAATACCTTCCCTTTTCATAATCTACCCCCCGGACCCACGAAATATCTCAAAAGGTTTTTGCTGTGCTTTTTTAACCTTTCCTTTAGGATAAAATAAAAAGTCGGTGGCGACTCTTGCTCAACCGAACAAGTGCGAATACAAACGCAAAACTCATAGTCAGTTCTCCCACCGTATCACAATACCCCACATGCATAACATGGCCATTTTTGTAAGGCAACAAAGTGGAATTACCCTAAGGGTGTAAGTGTACAAATGTGTTGGATTTACATGCTTGTTTATATTGGCTTGGGGTTTGCTAACTTGTTGATTTTATCTTTCCATACAAACCCTAATTTACTAGCATTTATATAAAACGATAAATTGCGGAAAGTAAAAATACTAAGCTAATACATCATTAGGGGAGGGGGATACAAATTTACAAATGGGGATTTTGCAAGAAAATTAAATCTAATTAACTATTACAACCATATGGAATAAATGTATAATAATTGAATCAATGATAATGTACAAATGCAAATGGATAAAGAAATGATTTTTGTTTGGATTTTTATGAAAGGGTTTTAAACTAATTAAGAGAATGGTTAATAAAAATTAAACAAAATTAAAACCTAAGAAAATAAGTTAAAAATGATTTTTTAGGGTTTTTTTAAAAAAAGGTTTTAAATTAATAATAATAATAATATAAAAATTAATAATTAAAAGAAACCTAAATTCTAAGTTGATTTTAATTTAAAAGAAAATAATATAATAAATAAACCTAAGTCTAAATATTAATTATTAAAAAAAAAGAAATTAAAATTTTTAAGAAAAATATTTTAGTCCTTTTGTTTTATAAAGAAAAATAAAATGTATAAACATTTTTTAAATATGCAAATGAAGAAAATAAAATATTTTGGGATTTTTTTATTAATAAAATAATAATAATGATGATAATAGTAATAATTAAAAATAATAAAAGTAATATGAAAATGCAAATAAAATAAATAAAAAGAAAAAGAAAAAAGAAAAATAAAGGGGCCAGGGATATAAACATAAACAGGGGGGAGTCAGTAGAAAATAAAAGGCCCAAAAGGGGGAAAGCCCAGCGCTCGTGGACATGTATAGTTTCAGGACAATGATGTCTACATTTTATCTTCACAAATGCAAGCCTAACAATGCCTAAATAATGAGATAAAAGTTCAAGAAAAATACCTCAAAATTGGAAATCGTGAAATGAGTTTGAGCTTGATTTAAGGTGTTGCAATGGTCAGGTTAGCTTCCTTGAGTCTCTAGGAAGCTAATGCAATGCTTAGCTTGAGTTGAGAGTGGCTGAAATGGCCTGGAGAAGTCCAATTGCAATGCTCTGTTTTTGAAAATGGAGGTTGGTGAAGATGGTGTTAAAGTTTGAAAACAGGGGTTGGGATAACTTCTATATATGTATTAGAAGCTTTGTGAATGGTTTGGCCAAGAAACGCACGAGGGGATTTAGAGATTGGATGCAAAAACCAGAAATGACAAGTTTTTATGCTTGTATGGAAATTTCTATTTTTGGGGAGTTTGAGAGCTTGTAAAATCGTGTCCTAAGTTTCATAAGAGTGTCTTAACATATAGGAAAAGGTTTGGAGATTTGTAGAAGTCAGAAGTACAAAATCACATGCTTGCAGATTTTGACTTGTTTATGAAGCAACATGGACAAACATGGTTTCAAGGTAAGGTAGGGTGGTTGAGCACTTTAAACATACTTCTTCTGAGCTTATATACTTAGCGTGTGCAGAAGGAACAACTACAAATCTCAAGGAGAGTGGACTTTGTGATTAAAGCCACTTTTCCAAAATGGAAGTATGAACATTCTTCCATTAATGGCAATTTGGTTTGGACAATGCTTGAATCAATTGGAAAACATCTCAACCAGTTGTGTAAACCATTAATTATGGAGTGAAACACAAGTTTAAGGCATGTGTTGCACCCCAAAATTTGCCCTCCCATATTCTTCAAGAAATTGCCAAGCCAAGTCACAAAACTCCCCAAGGGTTGCACAGTGCAAAGGTCTCCTATATAGTCAAAACTAGGGTTTGGGTTCTGATCAGGAAAATGAAGTTTTCAAAGGCCCAATCAAGTCTCATATGCCTACAAATGTGGTCAAGCATCCTCATACCAAGTTTCAAGGCATTCAGCTCAAAATTGCACAGTCAAAACCCTAAATTGCACTACAGTCAACTGTAGGGGCAAAATGGTCATTTGGCAGTCAAAAGTTCAATTTTTTGGTCAATATATCATTTTGAAGCCACAAACATCATTTGATCAATGCTTGATCATGATTCTCAAAATTTGGCTCAGAAAATCATCAAGATGCAAAAGTTACTATATTTGGACAGTTGAAAAAGTCAACTGAAATTGACCAGGGCATAACTTTCACATGGATTATCAGAAAAATTCCATCCAAAGCTCATTTTGAAGAGAAAGACATTTCCCACAATTCATCTTCATATTCCAAGTCCAAGAAATGCTCTCACAAAAATTTATCAATTTCAACATTATAGGTCATTTTCAAAAGTCAACAAAAAGGGACTTTAAGTCAAAGGCCATAACTTGAGATTGGTAAATCAAAATTACATGGGACCAAAGGCATTGGTTAGAGGACTCAAAGACCTTTCCAAAATGTCCAAGAACATGTGAAAAGCTTAAAAATTGAGCAAGTTATGCCTTGTGGAAGTTGGGAAATTTTTAGGAATTTTGAAAAGTCAACATTGATGCAAATGATTCAAAATTGCTAATGGGCCCATTTTTCTTCCAAGATTCATCATTCTAAACATGTGCACGACCATTTGGCCCAAAGGGAAGTATTTTCTCATTTTTTATTTATTTATTTGAATTATTATTCATATTAATTCATTTAAATTATTTAAATACATGAAAAATATCAAACTTGACCTAAAAAATCTTTTTGTACACATTCTAGACTCAATATTTCGTGCATAGGCTAAATATGGCAAGATTTGGTTGATTTGAGCATGATTGAACAAAAATGCACATGAAAAAGATTCAAAAAGAACTTGGAAAATCAATTATCAAAAATCATTATGGCAAGAGATTTGATGGAGTTTTGTTGACCTAAAAGCTTCACTACATATGCCTGAATCAAACCCTAATGCTGATACACTCCAAGCTGCGCTCTAGACCAATCTAAAAACTTGAAAAATTGCCATAAAACTCAAATTCTGAAATCAACCTTAGAGGTCGATTCGAACCCTACAATTCATTCCATTGGCTTCCTCAAGTCTCCTTGATCATATTCCAATCAAAAACAACAACCAAAGCTCCAAGAATCGGTAATATGAAGGCAGACTGTATCGAATAAAAGTCACAATCGTGCATACCAATTCATGCATTTTTTATAAGTTTTGATATGTGTTTTGCATTCCTGATGAAGTTTACAAGCTAACCATTGTATTTAATTGGATTATTATGCATCATATGTGATTCTACCATGCGCGATTTCTAGGGTTTACAGGTTGTAATTTTAGGGCTTTTGCAAAGAGGTAAAATCAAAGCTCCAGACCATGACCATTGGGTTCAGCGCAGTGAGACGAACATGGACCAAGCCTCGCGATAAATTTATGACTAACAGAATCCTATTCGCTATTTTCTGATAGGTCATCTATAGCAACGGGTTAAAACCGTTGCTTATTGTTCTTTTGTTTCAGAAAAAATAAAAACAACGAAGAAGACAACATCGTGTCAATCAGTGATTCGTTGGTTTGAATTTGGCGCGTTTCTCTCCACTAACGCGTTATGTCCATTTATATTATTTATTTGATATTATATGTTAAACGTGATCAAAGTGGCGTAGTGGTCCAGGTGTTGGCTGGTGAAGTGCAAGACCTGGGTTCGATTCCCAGGTCTGGATTAGTTTCAATATTATTTTTCCACGTATGTTCATATGCAGGCTCAGTAAAGTGGTTCACCATATTCCTTCCTCATCTAACCATCCACGTAGCTAACAGATTCTGATCAAAGGCTGAGATTGAAGGTCCACTATAAGCCCAGGTCAACACGTTGGCACACAAACTGGAAAAGTCAAATGGATTTCAAACTTATTGGGCCAGAATTTCACTAATTTGACCTCCATATTGGGACAGAAAACCCCCTGGTTTGCCTTCATTATTTTTCTCCTATTCTTTCTTTAATTCTTATTTTTATTTTTATTGCTGTTTATTTAACCAATTATTTTTTTTTTACAAAATATAAAAACTTCATTAAAAAATCAGAAAAGACCAAAAATAATAAATATTTTTATTGTAATTATTTTGTAAATAAATTAACATGTAATTATTTAGTTTTAATTAGGATTTTTGCAAGTTTAATTCTTTTTAATAAATTTAAAAAAGATAGAATTAGGTTTAGTTAACAATTTCCATTCTTTTTAATTTTCTCTTTTTTATCATAATACTTATTTATTTATTATTTTCATAATTAAATTGTACATAAAAATAATTAGGTTTAAATTAGGTCAAATTTCAATATTTTCTTAATAACTAAAAAATAATTAGAATTAGGGTTTGACATTTTATTTTAGTTATAATTAATTTTCTCTTTTTTTCCATTAAATCTTAAAAAACACTAAAAATACTAAAAACATTTTCTTTTAATCTTTAATTCTAATTCCACATTAATTCTAATTAATTAATTCATTAACTTTAATTTTTTGCAAAAGGGTCCAACGCCCATATTTTTTTGTTAATTTCGCACATTTATTTTATGTCGTTTATTGTAATTATGTAACTCTCCCAAAGCGTTGTAACAATTTAATTTTTCGCACTTTTATTTGCGTTGTTTATCTTTTCTGTCAAATCGGGTCCGGTTTAATTTTGGCGATGTGGACCCGCGCCGTTTGTAATAGCCTTAGAATTTATTTTTCCGCAAATATGTTAACTGTTAACAAAAGCATGCAAGAATGAATGACCCTAATTAAAATCAAACGCATAGATCACTAATAACATGACAAGATAAAATATTTGAATCTGACACACGAATCACACACCACCCCTAGGGTACACCTCACTGTTGCCTTTCGAAAGGTGATCGTCGAGTAGAGGACGTCTTAGTAAGTCCTCATGATCCGGGAACCTGGCATGAGGGTAGCTTCTAAGGTGTCTTCCCATTGCTCTGGTGATCACCATGTCCCGAACCTCGAATTGACCCGAACACCTCCAACGGTGGTGCTACCTACCTCTCAATGGTGGGATGGCACTACTTTTAAGGACATTTACACAGACGAATTCCTTAGGGTAGGTAGATTCTCAAGGATACTTGCTCTCTTCAAAAACAAACGAAAAAAACCTTTTCACACCAACACATTTTCAAAAGCTTTCAAAGCAAACTTTTCAAACACTCTGACGTACGAGTCGATCTGAAATTTTCAAAGAAACTTTTTTAAACCCACATTGAAAAGCAAACAAACATTTTTTGAAAACACAAATGAGCAAGTATCTAAGAGCCCATGGATAACCATGGATAGAAAGGGTGCTAACACCTTCCCTTTCTATAAATCTACCTCCCGAACCGAGAGCAATCTCTATAAGGAATTTTTCTGTGCTTTTGTCCTTTCCATTTGGAGAAAATAAAAGACGGTGGCGACTCTTGCTTCCGCGACATTTCGCGAACCAGCGTTAAACAGTCAGTTCCAGATCCACCGATCACAGAACTGGCGACTCTGCTGGGGATTACTTTATAAAGTGAGGTGTACCTTAGGGCTAGCTCATAACTATGTTTTCAATTGTTTTCCTTGTGTGCTTTAAATTGTGGGTTGCTTGGGAGTTCTATAGATCCTAAACCCGGATCTGGGGGATACCTTTCTTAGAAAGTAGCAACAAGGCTGTGAGGGAACTGTGCGGGGTATACCGACATGGTTGAAACAGTCTGCTACGTTGATGTGGCACTTTGGTGTGTACCGGTAACCCTTGAGTTCAGTCAAGGAGAGTACGGGGCCTCCGCGTGGTGTCGTGAAGCATCAACAGACCTTAGGAACCTTAATTGAACTATCTTGGCCTCTTTAGGGTAGTGAGATAACTGACTTTGGTGCAGTCCGAGGTTGGTTGATACTCGATACTACACCCAATTGAGGGTTGCTTTCCTGGAATATTTCGGTCGCCAGTTCAGTGGCTAAATCGAAACGATGAACAATGAAAGCAATCCCGTGATATTGGGAACCTTAGAACCCGGTTACTTTGATTAGGACAGGTTGAACCCACCAACTCCAAGAGGGTACTACCCAGACCCCATGCTGGCCTTAAACCTTAAGGGCTTGTCTTGTGTGCCTTGTGTGCCTTACATGTTTGTCTTTGTAAATATCTGTGGTGTGTTTAATCATAGCATCATGACATCATCCAGCATCATATGCATTGACTAACCACTTCAGGGGTTCGAATTTTCATCTTTGTTCTTGTTTTGTAGGACATGGAAACTGGTCGTAGAAAGACAATTCAGGTCAATCTTGTAAGGGTCCCTCCTCAGCTTAAGGAACTTATATCCAGGATTCCCGAGAACTCTTCATTCAGTGAAAGGCATGGAAGCCTCATCAGCTTGGTCAACACCAACATTGAGGAAGATATGATAAAGGTCCTGTTCCAATTCTTTGACCCTCTGCATCACTGCTTTACCTTCTTGGACTATCAGTTGGTACCTACATTGGAGGAGTTCTCCCGGCTCCTGAAGATCCCTATCCTTGATCAGTTACCCTTCAATGGTACAGAAAAGGAACCTAAGCTTGAAGAGATTGCTAAAGCCTTGCACCTACAGTCATCTGACCTCAAAGGACATTGGGAAGTCAGAAGTGGTATCAAAGGGTTCTTAGCCAGGTTTCTGTTTGAGAAGGCCCTTGAATGTTGGAACTCCCTTGACTTGCAAGCTTTTGAAGAAGTGGTAGCCCTCCTTGTCTATGGTTTGGTGTTGTTCCCTAACCCAGATCAGCTCATTGATATCAGTGCTGTCCAGATCTTTATGTCCAGGAATCCTATACCTACGTTGCTGGGGGACATCCTTCACTCATGTTACACTCGAACCATGAGAAAAAGAGGTGTCCTAATGTGTTGCACCCCTCTCCTGGGAAGGTGGTTTATTTCGCACCTTCCACAATCAGTCTTGAAGAATGAGCGGGGTTTGAGATGGTCACAACGGTTGATGACTCTTACACATGCAGATATACATTGGTGCCCTAGGTCCAGAGAAGACGTCACTATCATTGATCGTTGCGGGGAGTACCCTAATGTTCCTTTACTTGGAATCAGAGGAGGTATTACTTATAGCCCATGCCTGGCTTGGAGACAGTTTGGTTATGCTCGGAGAGATGGTCCTCATGACATGTTAATTCCCGACATAGTTTTTGACTTCGACAACGATACTCAAGGACTTCGTCAGAGATTTATCAGAGCCTGGAGGATGCCTAGTAGGATAGACAGCCAAACACTGGGGCACAGGAACTCCATCCCATTGGAACCCTATCTCAAGTGGGTACGAGCTCGCTCCCAGAAGCTAGTGATGCCTTATCCTCATATGCTCCCAGTGATCAAAGAGCCAGTCTTGGAAGGGGAAGTGTCCCACATTATTCAGCACCCTGATATGCCCACATCCTGGGAAGAGATGCAGAAGAGCTGGATCCAGCTTAAGGAGGAAAGGAATTCTCTTGAGACTAGTCTGCATGCCAGCGAAAAGAAGGTCTTGGAGCTCACCCGTCTGTTGCATGAGGAGAGGAATCTCAACACCTACATAGCTCCGAAGAGGATGCACAGTGTATTTTGGGATTGATTTGATCTTTGTACTTTTTCCCATGAGGCCTTGATGTATTAAACAATGATTTCCTTAATGATAACGTGTGTTCCTTTTTGTCTACAACAAATTTGAACTTTCGAACCCTTGAATGCATTGCATACGCATTTCATACATCATGTGCATAGCAGGTTTTTCCCCTTTTCAGGTTGCTTACAGTTCTTCGCTGTTTATTTCAGCATCATGAATCCCGAATCTGCATCAACTGAGACATCAATCAAGGCTCTTCAGGTGCAGAATGCACAATTCCAAGAATTAATCAAGGGTCTGGCTAAAGGCCAAGAAGAACTAAAGGCTATGCTCCTGAAGAAGGAGAAGAAGAAGAAGAGAAGAACTGTTCTGTTCAACTCGGGCCGAAGGTTTGGCAATACTCTGCAGCATGAAGAGGCTGGTTCTTCTGTTGGCAAGAGTCCTTCTCAGGCAGAAGTAAAGGTTCCTACTCCAGTAGTTTCCGACAACGAGACAGATTTTGATGAAGAGCAGTACCCTCCTGCAGATGACAGATACAAGCAACTGGAGGACAGGTTGAAGGCTATGGAGGTGCAACAGGCACCTGGGCTGGATTTCGGAGATCTGGGTTTGTCGACTGGTGTGATTATCCCGCATAAGTTCAAAGCACCATCCTTCTCCAAATATGACGGGGCGTCTTGTCCCAAGCTGCATTTGAGGTCCTATGTTCGGAAAATTCAGCCGTACTCTGCGGATAAGAATTTATGGATCCACTTCTTCCAGGAGAGTCTTTCAGGGACTCATCTCGAATGGTTCTATCAGCTGGATGGGACCAAAGTTCGTAACTGGGAGGAGTTGGCTACTGCTTTCTATAAGCAGTATCAATATAATGCCGACCTTGCCCCCACACGTACCCAACTCCAGGGTATGGCGTTAGGTGCAAGCGAAGGTTTTAAGGAGTACGCTCAGAAGTGGAGAGACCTGGCTGGCAGGGTGCAGCCACCATTGACTGATCGGGAGTTGGTTGACATGTTCTTGGGGACCCTATCTGGGCCATTTTTCAACCATCTCATTGGGAATTCTTCTGCTGGTTTCACTGATTTGATTCTGACTGGAGAGAGAATTGAAGCTGGGCTGAAGTCTGGGAAGATTGCAAAGGGTGCATCATCTAGTTCAGAAAAGAAACCATTCAAAAAGGAGTCTAGTGCCGTATATGGTTCCCGGAAATCAGAGAGACCTGAGCACCGCCAATCTGTCAGTGCGGTGATGATTGCTAAGCCTGCTGCTGCTCCTCGGCCAAACAATTCTCAGAGGGCTGAGAGACCCCGGAGGGAGTTTACCCGGTTAAACATGACCCTATCGCAGATCCTGCCACAGTTGCTCGCAACCAATTTGGTGACTGTCAGGGAAGCTCCAAAGTTCCCTAATACTACATCTCCCAAGTACAACCCGAATGCTCGTTGTGCTTACCATTCAGATAGCCCGGGGCACTCTACTGATGACTGTTGGGCACTAAAGAACAAGCTGCAGGACCTCATCGACGCTAAAGAGGTACAGTTTGAGGCATCTGACAAGCCTAACGTAGTGACAGCTCCCCTGCCTGCTCATGGAGTTAATGCTATCGGGGATGAAGAGGAAGTTGATGAAGCTGAGTTTGATAGCTGGATCTACCCGGCTGCTGACGGTGGACTTAACAATTGGAGCGCAAAGGACAATCTCCCTGTTTCTTTTGTTACTAAGTAATGAATTCCTATGTTTTGTTATTTTGTAATAAACAATGATAAACTCTATGGCCCGGTGTCTTACCCGAGGCACCGTGGTTCTATTTGTGAGGGCATACAAACTGTCATTTTATACATCATGAATGAAAATCTTGGACGTTTTTCGCATTGCAAATATTGTGTTCCTTTTCTGTCTTTCTTTTCCTTTACATAATTTTCAAAAACAGCTGTATTTACACACACACTCACTCATACAGGTTCCAATCCACTCTGGATCTTACTGATAACAACTCTGCTACTGCTAATTATGACTTCGAAAATCCGATCAACTTAGCCGAAGACGAAGGTGAAGATGATTGCGAAGTGCCTGGCGAGCTTGCTAGACTGTTGCTTCAGGAAGAGAGGGCAATTCAACCCCATGAAGAGCCAGTGGAAACCATAAACTTGGGTACTGAGGCAGACAAGAGAGATGTAAAGATTGGTGCCAACCTAGAGCTCAGCGTGAAGCAACGGTTAACCAAGATGCTGCATGATTATATGGAGATCTTTGCCTGGTCCTACGAAGACATGCCAGGGTTGGATACCGACATTGTGGTCCATCACTTGCCGACTAAGGAAGACTGCCCTCCAGTTAAGCAAAAAGTCCGTCGGATGCGTCCAGAGATGTCTGAGAAGATTAAAGCCGAGGTGATGAAACAGTTTGATGCTGGGTTCCTTGCAGTAACTTCTTACCCTCAGTGGGTTGCTAATATGGTGCCGGTACCTAAAAAGGACGGTAAGGTCAGAATGTGCGTCGATTACAGGGATCTGAACAGGGCCAGCCCCAAGGATGACTTCCCCTTACCTCACATTGATGTCCTTGTTGATAATACAGCTCAGCACAAGGTATTCTCTTTCATGGATGGCTTTTCAGGTTACAATCAGATAAAGATGGCACCTGAAGACATGGAAAAGACTACATTTGTTACTCAGTGGGGTACCTTCTGTTACAAGGTCATGCCATTTGGGTTAAAGAACGCTGGGGCAACCTACCAACGTGCCATGGTTGCCTTATTTCATGACATGATCCATCATGAGATCGAAGTGTACGTTGACGACATGATCGCAAGGTCCCAAACTGAGGAAGAGCACCTAGATCATCTGCAGAAGTTGTTTGACCGGTTGAAACTATACAAGCTGAGATTGAACCCGAACAAGTGCACCTTCGGAGTAAGATCTGGGAAGTTGCTGGGCTTCGTGGTCAGTGATAAAGGTATTCAAGTGGACCCTGCTAAGGTCAAAGCTATTCAAGAGATGCCAGTTCCTAAGACAGAGAAGGAAGTCAGAGGCTTTTTAGGACGCCTGAATTACATCGCTCGATTCATATCTCATCTGACTGCTACCTGTGAGCCAATCTTCAAGCTGCTGAAGAAAGATCAGGTAGTACGTTAGAACGATGAATGTCAGGCTGCTTTCGACAAAATCAAAGAGTATCTCCAAGAACCACCTATCCTTATGCCACCGGTTGAAGGGAGACCTCTGATCCTATATCTGACAGTGCTTGACAACTCAATGGGGTGTGTGCTGGGGCAGCATGACGAGCCTGGCCGAAAAGAGCACGCCATTTATTACCTTAGCAAAAAGTTTACCGACTGTGAGACCCGATACTCACTGCTTGAGAAAACTTGCTGCGCTTTGGTATGGGCTGCTCGCCGGCTGAGACAGTATATGCTGACTCATACTACCTTGTTGATCTCAAAGATGGATCCGATAAAGTACATATTCGAGAAGCCTGCTCTGTCTGGGAGAATTGCAAGATGGCAGATGATCTTGACGGAATACGACATTCAGTACACGACCCAGAAAGCCATCAAGGGAAGTGTATTGGCAGACCACCTGGCACATCAAGCTGTAGATGACTATCAATCAATGAACTTCGAGTTTCCGGATGAAAGCATCATGATAATAACTGACTGCGAAGTACCTAGACCGGATGAAGGACCTGAACCAGGATCCCGATGGTCTATGCACTTTGACGGAGCTTCCAATGCTTTGGGAAATGGTATCGGCGCCATAATCATATCTCCACAAGGTACTCATACTCCACTCACTACCCGGCTGTGTTTCAACTGTACCAACAACATGGCGGAGTATGAGGCGTGTATCATGGGTCTTCAAGCTGCGATCGACCTAAGGATCAAATTTCTAAGTGTCTTCGGAGATTCCGCTCTTGTGATCAATCAGATCAAAGGAGAGTGGGATACGAAACATCCAAACCTGATTCCTTACAGAGAATGTGTGTTGACCCTGATCCCCCACTTTACAGAGATAACCTTTGAGCACTTTCCAAGAGAAGAGAATCAGTTAGCGGACGCGTTAGCTACAATGTCTTCAATGTTCAAGGTCAAATGGGATAATGAGGCTCCCCGAATCATCATCTGGAAACTGGACGAACCGGCATACTGTTGTGATCTCGAAACTGAATTGGTGACTGAGAAGCCTTGGTACCACGAAGTGAAGAGATATCTGGAAACTCAGGAATACCCTGAAGGTGCATCTGTCAACGATAAGAAATTCCTGAGGAGGTTCGCAGCCAAATTCTTCCTAAGCAACGGCATCTTGTACAAGAGAAACCATGATTCAACCTTACTGCGTTGTGTGGACAAAACTGAAGCGGAAAGAATCATGGAAGAGCTACATGAAGGGACCTTTGGTACGCATTCCAATGGGCACACAATGGCAAAGAAGATCCTACGGGCAGGATATTATTGGTCCACAATGGAAGCTGACTGCTACCAACACTCCAGGACATGCCACAAATGCCAGATCTATGCAGACAAGGTGCATGTTCCTCCGGTTCCCCTGAATGTTCTGACTGCGCCTTGGCCGTTTGCAATGTGGGGCATAGACATGATCGGCGAGATTAAACCTACGGCATCCAATGGACATCGCTTCATCCTAGTGGCGATTGATTATTTTACTAAGTGGGTTGAGGCAGCATCCTATGCTACGGTAACCAAGACTATGGTGGCACGGTTTATTCGACATAACCTGATATGTCGGTACGGCGTCCCTGAGCGGATTATTACAGACAACGGTACCAATCTGAACAACAAGATGATTGCTGAGCTCTGCGAACAGTTCAAAATACAGCACCACAATTCTTCTCCTTACAGACCGAAGATGAATGGGGCTGTAGAAGCAGCAAATAAGAACATCAAGAAAATCGTGCAGAAGATGACAGTGACCTATAAAGATTGGCACGAGATGTTACCGTTCGCTCTGCATGGGTACCGTACCTCAGCAAGGACGTCAACCGGGGCAACTCCTTTCTCTCTGGTTTATGGCATGGAGGCAGTCTTGCCGATCGAAATGCAAATTCCCTCTCTCCGGATAATGAAGGATGCAAATCTGAACGAAGATGATTGGATCCAGACACGACTTGATCAGCTCAACCTCATTGACGAAAAGAGACTTGCTGCTATCTGTCATGGTCAGACGTATCAGAAACGAATGATCAGGGCATTTAACAAAAAGGTCAGACCACAGGAATATCAAGTCGGGGATCTGGTAATCAAGCGAATCATCCTTCCTCAGAGTGATCCAAGGGGCAAATGGACCCCTACATACGAAGGGCCATTTGTGGTTAAGCATGTGTTCTCAGGAGGAGCAATGATATTAACCAATATGGATGGTGACGACCTTCCCCACCCCGCCAATGCAGACATAGTAAAAAAATACTACGCATGAAAAAAGACCCGCTAGGCTGACATGCCTAGGCAAAAATTAGGGCTTCCCGTCGAACCAAAAGGGTTCGGGCAAAATGAAGGGATGAAAATGAAAAAAAATCTGTACACCCGGCAAGTCGAAAACCTGAAAAGGCGGCTTGGGCAAAAATGGGTATCCCGGTGGACCGAAAACCCGAAAGGGCGGTCCAGGCAAAAATTAGGGATAAAAGCGTAATACTATGTCTCATTGATCACTTTGCATCCAGAATCCGGTACCTACATCAAGTTCAGACGGCATCGATCAGCCAACTTCACCTTCAACCAATGTCATCAAGTGATGAGACGCTCAGAGTTATAAAGACAATAGCAGAGTTGAAACCCAGTGGATCATTCATATTTCACACAGCTGTTTTATTTTCTTTTGTACAAAACTTGTATAAACTCTTTTGCTCGGTGGCGTACCTCTTACTAGGACGTCAGCCTCTTGTACACAAAACGCCTATTCACAGTCTATTCAAAAAATCAATACAAATATATTTTCAGTTAAACGTGCCAAGTGTTTTTCTTTTTCTGTTTTGTTTCGCGAAGAACGTCCAAGGTTCAATTTGTGATATATGCATTGACAATAATTTGCTAACTCATAAATATTTGCATACGAAACAAAGGAATTAATTGCAGGTGACACTAGAAACAGAGGCAATAAAAGAATTGTCTAAGCAGTCTAATTGTTCTATCCTCCAAGGTACCAAGATAGGTTCAGCTAAAGAACATAACCGGTACACCTTAAATCCCCAGAGAGTGGTTCAGCAAAACAGTACATTCTTCTCCAAGCAGAGTTGATAAATCTCAAGGAAGTGGATTATCCTCCCGTAGATCTCAATACTTCCCCAGCAGCAGCACATATTCTTAACAAGCATCCCCGGCAGTCTTGGCTTAAAGATTGTTCCCCGGCGGTATCTCAACATTCAAAAGGAATCACTTCCCCAGCATATCAAACTTCCCCAGAAGAGTCCAACCCAAGTTCCCAAGGAAAGTTGGAGTCCATCTTCCCCAAGCAGTAAGCTTATCCCCAGTAAATTCTGGTAGCTTATCCCCTCGCAGAGCACGAACGCGTCGTCCGGCTTTATTTAAAGAGTTATTTCCTTAACAGGATATAACTGGGTTATCCTCAGCCAAAAGTCATGGAAAGATCGTCGTCAACGAAGTCTTCTTACCCCAGCGAAGTCCATCAACACTTCCAACAACAAGGGTATCCTCAGCAAACTATTATCAACACTCTGCAAGGCATCACTCTTCCCACAGAGTATTACTTCCCAGCAAGGTCTCTAGAGTATCTTTTCTCCCCGCAGAATCTTCCGTTTGCCAAGTTTATTCCGCAACGGATCATCTTCTCCTACCGGTGTTCTTGCAACTATCATCCCCAGCGAAAGCAAAATCAATACTTCAAACATCAGCCCAGGATATGACTTCCCGGCACCCGTCAAGGATTTACTTTCCTAGACGAAAACATTCATTAAACATCACATACATCATTATAGCATGCATAGACGCATCATATCATACAAGTCCCATTTATGTTGAGAACATCATTGCTTGATTCATATCATGCATTGCATATGACTGACCTTTTACCTTTCAGGAAAGACGCAGTTAAAATGCTCAGACATATTTCAAAGCCTTCTCTAGTCCAGCTAAATCGACTCCCAACAGATTTTTCTGATAAAGACTCAGCAGAACTTATGGTCCCCTCTCCGGCAAGTGCGTGAGGTGGTAATTCCTTCTTCAGATGTTTCCCTCTCCGACGATGAGTGTGAGGTGATAATCTCTTATGGTCCCCTCTCCGGCAAGTGCGTGAGGTGGTAATTCCTTCTTCAGATGTTTCCCTCTCAGACGATGAGTGTGAGGTGATAGTCTTATGGTCCCCTCTCCGGCAAGTGCGTGAGGTGGTAATTCCTTTTTCAGATGTTTCCCTCTCCGACGATGAGTGTGAGGTGATAGTCTCCTATGGTCCCCTCTCCGGCAAGTGCGTGAGGTGGTAATTCCTTCTTCAGATGTTTCCCTCTCCGACGATGAGTGTGAGGTGATAGTCTTCTATGGTCCCCTCTCCGGCAAGTGCGTGAGGTGGTAATTCCTTCTTCAAGATGTCTCCCTCTCCGACGATGAGTGTGAGGTGATAGTCTCTTATGGTTCCCTCTCCGACAGTGTGTGAGGTGGTAAGTCCTTTTTCAGATGTCTCCCTCTCCGACGATGAGTGTGAGGTGATAGTCTCTTATAGTTCCCTCTCCGACGGTGTGTGAGGTGACAATTCCTTTTCCTATGATTCCCCTCTCCGACGGCGAGTGAGGTGATTCCCTTTCAGATTATAATTGCTTATGGCTCTCTTCCCGATCCTGCGAAGATGGTATTTCCCACCAAGATTTTCTCAACGAGCGTTGTTGAAGTTAAAGTCACCCAAGGTTCTCTTACCATTCATGCTAAGGCGGTAACCATCTCTGGTTCATTCATCAGCGTTTGAAACTGCAGACTCAGCTCCTGTAACCAGTCAGGACACATCTATACCAAGCATCTAAAATCAGCTCCTGCAACGTGTCAGGTACTCATTTTTCTTTTGCAGGTATGCAGGTTCTCGCTAAGGAATCTCCCCCGCAATCAACATTCAGATGGCATCTATAAGCCCATCACCCTATCCAACAATCTCTAAATGGCATCTATAAGCCCATTCCATCATCACTGCTACTATGTGAGCGCAAATTTCTGGGCACTCTAGTGTCCAATCATCTTCTACCCTCGGATTACGAAAGGCACGTCAGCCAATCTGCATCCTCAGGTCTAAGAAGATTGAACAGGGGCAACTGTTGCACCCCAAAATTTGCCCTCCCATATTCTTCAAGAAATTGCCAAGCCAAGTCACAAAACTCCCCAAGGGTTGCACAGTGCAAAGGTCTCCTATATAGTCAAAACTAGGGTTTGGGTTCTGATCAGGAAAATGAAGTTTTCAAAGGCCCAATCAAGTCTCATATGCCTACAAATGTGGTCAAGCATCCTCATACCAAGTTTCAAGGCATTCAGCTCAAAATTGCACAGTCAAAACCCTAAATTGCACTACAGTCAACTGTAGGGGCAAAATGGTCATTTGACAGTCAAAAGTTCAATTTTTTGGTCAATATATCATTTTGAAGCCACAAACATCATTTGATCAATGCTTGATCATGATTCTCAAAATTTGGCTCAGAAAATCATCAAGATGCAAAAGTTACTATATTTGGACAGCTGAAAAAGTCAACTGAAATTGACCAGGGCATAACTTTCACATGGATTATCAGAAAAATTCCATCCAAAGCTCATTTTGAAGAGAAAGACATTTCCCACAATTCATATTCATATTCCAAGTCCAAGAAATGCTCTCACAAAAAGTTATCAATTTCAACATTATAGGTCATTTTCAAAAGTCAACAAAAAGGGACTTTAAGTCAAAGGCCATAACTTGAGATTGGTAAATCAAAATGACATGGGACCAAAGGCATTGGTTAGAGGACTCAAAGACCTTTCCAAAATGTCCAAGAACATGTGAAAATCTTAAACATTGAGCAAGTTATGCCTTGTGGAAGTTGGGAAATTTTTAGGAATTTTGAAAAGTCAACATTGATGCAAATGATTCAAAATTGCTAATGGGCCCATTTTTCTTCCAAGATTCATCATTCTAAACATGTGCACGACCATTTGGCCCAAAGGGAAGTATTTTCTCATTTTTTATTTATTTATTTGAATTATTATTCATATTAATTCATTTAAATTATTTAAATACATGAAAAATATCAAACTTGACCTAAAAAATCTTTTTGTACACATTCTAGACTCAATATTTCGTGCATAGGCTAAATATGGCAAGATTTGGTTGATTTGAGCATGATTGAACAAAAATGCACATGAAAAAGATTCAAAAAGATCTTGGAAAATCAATTATCAAAAATCATTATGGCAAGAGATTTGATGGAGTTTTGTTGACCTAAAAGCTTCACTACATATGCCTGAATCAAACCCTAATGCTGATACACTCCAAGCTGCACTCTAGACCAATCTAAAAACTTGAAAAATTTCCATAAAACTCAAATTCTGAAATCAACCTTAGAGGTCGATTCGAACCCTACAATTCATTCCATTGGCTTCCTCAAGTCTCCTTGATCATATTCCAATCAAAAACAACAACCAAAGCTCCAAGAATCGGTAATATGAAGGCAGACTGTATCGAATAAAAGTCACAATCGTGCATACCAATTCATGCATTTTTTATAAGTTTTGATATGTGTTTTGCATTCCTGATGAAGTTTACAAGCTAACCATTGTATTTAATTGGATTATTATGCATCATATGTGATTCTACCATGCGCGATTTCTAGGGTTTACAGGTTGTAATTTTAGGGCTTTTGCAAAGAGGTAAAATCAAAGCTCCAGACCATGACCATTGGGTTCAGCGCAGTGAGACGAACATGGACCAAGCCTCGCGATAAATTTATGACTAACAGAATCCTATTCGCTATTTTCTGATAGGTCATCTATAGCAACGGGTTAAAACCGTTGCTTATTGTTCTTTTGTTTCAGAAAAAATAAAAACAACGAAGAAGACAACATCGTGTCAATCAGTGATTCGTTGGTTTGAATTTGGCGCGTTTCTCTCCACTAACGCGTTATGTCCATTTATATTATTTATTTGATATTATATGTTAAACGTGATCAAAGTGGCGTAGTGGTCCAGGTGTTGGCTGGTGAAGTGCAAGACCTGGGTTCGATTCCTAGGTCTGGATTAGTTTCAATATTATTTTTCCACGTATGTTCATATGCAGGCTCAGTAAAGTGGTTCACCATATTCCTTCCTCATCTAACCATCCACGTAGCTAACAGATTCTGATCAAAGGCTGAGATTGAAGGTCCACTATAAGCCCAGGTCAACACGTTGGCACACAAACTGGAAAAGTCAAATGGATTTCAAACTTATTGGGCCAGAATTTCACTAATTTGACCTCCATATTGGGACAGAAAACCCCCTGGTTTGCCTTCATTATTTTTCTCCTATTCTTTCTTTAATTCTTATTTTTATTTTTATTGCTGTTTATTTAACCAATTTTTTTTTTTTTTTACAAAATATAAAAACTTCATTAAAAAATCAGAAAAGACCAAAAATAATAAATATTTTTATTGTAATTATTTTGTAAATAAATTAACATGTAATTATTTAGTTTTAATTAGGATTTTTGCAAGTTTAATTCTTTTTAATAAATCTAAAAAAGAAAGAATTAGGTTTAGTTAACAATTTCCATTCTTTTTAATTTTCTCTTTTTTATCATAATACTTATTTATTTATTATTTTCATAATTAAATTGTACATAAAAATAATTAGGTTTAAATTAGGTCAAATTTCAATATTTTCTTAATAACTAAAAAATAATTAGAATTAGGGTTTGACATTTTATTTTAGTTATAATTAATTTTCTCTTTTTTCCATTAAATCTTAAAAAACACTAAAAATACTAAAAACATTTTCTTTTAATCTTTAATTCTAATTCCACATTAATTCTAATTAATTAATTCATTAACTTTAATTTTTTGCAAAAGGGTCCAACGCCCATATTTTTTTGTTAATTTCGCACATTTATTTTATGTCGTTTATTGTAATTATGTAACTCTCCTAAAGCGTTGTAACAATTTAATTTTTCGCACTTTTATTTGCGTTGTTTATCTTTTCTGTCAAATCGGGTCCGGTTTAATTTTGGCGATGTGGACCCGCGCCGTTTGTAATAGCCTTAGAATTTATTTTTCCGCAAATATGTTAACTGTTAACAAAAGCATGCAAGAATGAATGGCCCTAATTAAAATCAAACGCATAGATCACTAATAACATGACAAGATAAAATATTTGAATCTGACACACGAATCACACACCACCCCTAGGGTACGCCTCACTGTTGCCTTTCGAAAGGTGATCGTCGAGTAGAGGACGTCTTAGTAAGTCCTCATGATCCGGGAACCTGGCATGAGGGTAGCTTCTAAGGTGTCTTCCCATTGCTCTGGTGATCACCATGTCCCGAACCTCGAATTGACCCGAACACCTCCAACGGTGGTGCTACCTACCTCTCAATGGTGGGATGGCACTACTTTTAAGGACATTTACACAGACGAATTCCTTAGGGTAGGTAGGTTCTCAAGGATACTTGCTCTCTTCAAAAACAAACGAAAAAAACCTTTTCACACCAACACATTTTCAAAAGCTTTCAAAGCAAACTTTTCAAACACTCTGACGTACGAGTCGATCTGAAATTTTCAAAGAAACTTTTTTAAACCCACATTGAAAAGCAAACAAACATTTTTTGAAAACACAAATGAGCAAGTATCTAAGAGCCCATGGATAACCATGGATAGAAAGGGTGCTAACACCTTCCCTTTCTATAAATCTACCTCCCGAACCGAGAGCAATCTCTATAAGGAATTTTTCTGTGCTTTTGTCCTTTCCATTTGGAGAAAATAAAAGACGGTGGCGACTCTTGCTTCCGCGACATTTCGCGAACCAGCGTTAAACAGTCAGTTCCAGATCCACCGATCACAGCATGCAAAGCAAATATTATGCATCATGGGTGTGGATTTGAATTCTTGTTCATCAAAGAAATGACCTATAATTCAAGAATGAATGTCCAACTTCTTGTCTTCGATTCTCTTTGATCAAACATGATCTCAATGAGTTCTTGGACATTTTGGAAAGCTTGTAACATACTATAAAACCTCTATGTTGGTCATTTTTTAAAATTATTCTTGGAACTATGTGAAAAATTGCCATGAAGTTAGGTCAAAATTCTGCCTAAACTAGGGAAAAATTTCACTAAGTTTCCAAGTTTCATGAACATGTATTCACAAAATCATAACTTTAAATCCATGCATTTCTAGGAGAAGTTGTGTTCTACAATGTTTTAGATATCATTGAGATATACAACTTTCATGTTAGAAGTTTCCTTTGAATCATCTTGCATCATGGTGAAAATTTGGTACAAAGTTATGAAAAAAGTTAACTTTCTAACACTTAGAGAAATTTCTAAGTCTTAGAATTTTGACTTTTCAAAGATAACTTTGAATTTTTAATTTCTTGATGAACAAGTTTCATATTTTGGCATGTCTTGTCGAAATATGATTTTTGAAACTTGATTTTGATCAAAAAGTCAAAGTTTGACTTTTCAGTGTACAATTGACTTTTCATCAGTTGACTTGTGATCAGTTGATTGGAAATTCATCTGTCAATCCATTGATCTTGAACCATGTTTTGAGCCATGTCATTAGGTAAAAATGATGCATTTGAACTTTTGAGATCATAACTTAAACCAATCAACCCTTTTCTAGGTCAAAAATCAGAAATTGCCTCTTCTCAATCAAAACCCTAATTTTGACCATTTTGCCCTTTTGATGATCTGATCAAATTTCTTGAGGAATTGTGATCCAAAATTGATAAAATGACATATATAGGTTCATGATGTTGATATGGATCAAAAATTATGAAGTTTGACTATAAATTGACTACAGTTGACTTTTCCCCCAATACAGTTGATTTTAGGTCAACTGATTAATTGATTGAGCAAAAATATGATCCAAGACTTGAAACTTGACATGAGCAATATTGAAGGTCCAAAATGATCCATTAAAGTCATATGAGGCATTAAAAGTCTAATTTTCCTTGTGCAATCTCAAAGCCTAATTTTCAGTCATTAGTGCTTAAGGAGATGTCTTGAGTTGATCATCCCTTGTGCTGTCTTGAACCAAAGGAGATCTTGTGGGAGATTAATTGATAAATGAGAGAGAAATTTTTTGGGTACAACAACTTACCTTGTTCAATGTTCTTAAACCCAAAGAGTTAGATTGGCGGATCCGCCATTCGTGACTTGAAGGTGGGAGATGATTGAACAATAGAGGGCCCAGAAATTTGCACTCAAAGATGTATTGAGAATGGGATTATACATGCCATTTGGAGGAATGATGGTAAACACTAGAGGAAGTATCAGTACAAATATTTGGTCGATTCACACTAAAACTTGATGTTTTACTTGTGGGAAAAAGAGTTAGTAAAATGTAGATGTATGCGTTATGTTCACAAGATGAATGAGATCATGTTAAATGCCTATTGTATGTATATGTCATGATGTATGAATGTGAGATGCATGTTTTTGTCCGGGGAAATAAATCCCTAACTTCTGCTGAGGATTTTTGGGAAGTTAACTCCCGAATTTCCGTTGGGAATGAAGGGTATACACATCTCCAAACTTTGTTGAAAAGATGCTTCCACTGAGGAATATCTCTTGAATGTCAGCTGTTATCTGGTCGGATCCAGGATTCACAAATTGATGAGGATGAGGAAGTCAACTGCTATCTGGTTGGATCCAAGCTTCACGGTAACTTATTGGGGAAGAAATAAATTAACTGTTATCTGGTCGGATTCCAGGTTTTGCAGAAAATTTATTGGAATTGAACTGTTATCTGGTTGGGTCCAGGCTTTATAACAACTTGCTAAGGATAAGGAAGTTAGCTGTTATCTGGTCAGATCCAGGATTTGCAGTAACTGGTCAGATAAAGTTGAAACAATATCTGGTCGGATCCAGGCTTCCTAGTAACTTGAAGTGGTAACTACTATCTGGTCGGATCCAGGCTTTATGGTTTTGGAAAAGTTATACTATTATCTAGTCGGGTCCAGGATTCATAGCGTCTCTCTGGGGATCGTAGTTAGTTTTTATCTGGTTGGGTCTAGGTTTCACAATAAACTGTTTAGGGATTTAGCTGTTATCTGGTCGGATTCCAGGTTTCATAACGAATTTCTGAAGGGAATTGCTATCTGGTCGGATCCAGGCTTCACAATAACTTGTTAGGGTAGAGGCAAACTCTATTGGGGAAATGAAGTCAAACCTCGACCTAGTTGCGTACAGGTTCTTCTATATCTTTGAAGATTTAAACTATTATCTGGTCGGGTCCAGACTTCATAGTATCTGAAAGATTACACTATTATCTGGTCGGATCCAGGCTCTACAGTGACTTGAGAAGTTGACTATTATCTGGTCGAGTCTAGGCTTCATAGTAACTTGAAAATTGTACTAATATCTGGTCGGGTCCAGGATTTATAATATCTTTTGGAGATAGTAAAGGTTTTGTTGACGACTTTACTGGGGATCAGGGGTTATGGCCCTATGATTTGTAATAATCTGAAAGGTAAACTCAAGCTGGAGAGTGTATACTCAGTCGGGAAGGACAGACTCAGCTTGGGGAGGATATACTCAATTTAGGGAGGATATAGTCAGCTGGGGGTAACAGGCTCAGCTGGGGAAGATAGACTAAAGCTGGGGAATTTTGTACTCGGCTGGGGAGTTATGCTACTCGTTGTTTGTTGGGGAAATAAACCCTGTTGGTAAACTGCTGAAGAGGTGAATTCTTTTTAGGAAGAGATCCACAAGGCTTCTACTTGTAAGATTCAACTTATCTGGGGAAAGAGGTACCAAGAGATTAAGACTCTGGTTGGATATTATCCTATACAAAGAGACTTTTTGAGTGTTTTACCCCAAAGTTTTCCCTCTCATTCTACTCAAAACATACTCCTAGAGATCCTCAATTTGCTCAAGTTTGCCCAAGAGTTGACCAGACAAACTCTCTCATAAGGCAGTGTGTCTCAAATTAGGGTTTCCACTTTCATCAAGATGTGTGAATCACAAAGGCCCAAAATTCTCTCCAAGGCCATAATATGTTCCCAAGATTCTCCATGTCAAGTCTCATGCCTTGCACAAGAAGTTTGCTCAGTCAACTGCTCAGATGCTTGAGAATCGACTGTATTAGGTCAAAAGTCAACTGTGGCCCACATATAGTCAAACTTCAAGATTTTTGGTCAACATCAATATTTTGAAGAGATATCAATCATTTGATCAAGGGTGGATCATGATTCCTCAAGGGATGCCCCAAATTCATCAAAACCCAAAAGTTGCTAAATTAGGGTTTCATAGGAAAAGTCAACCAAACTTTGACCAGGCATAACTTCTTCATACATTATCAAAAATTTTCCATCCAAGTCTCATTTTGAAGGGGATGAAATTCCCTACAACTAATATTCATCCCACAAGTTCAAAATATGCACTCATCAAAAGATGTGAATTTCTACATTATAGGTCCTTTTGAAAAGTCAACAAAAACACCTTTTGGGTCAAAGCTTCTTACATGAACATGGAAGACCCAATTAAGATGAAACCAAAAGGGTTGTTTAGGGGACACCCTAACATTTCTAAAAAGTCAAAGAACATCCTCTTAGGGTTAAAATTGATGGAGATATGTATTGTCAAAATTGACCAATTTTTGGAAATGTGCATGAAGTCAATATTGATTAAAATGACTTTTTTTCTTTAAATGGGCCCATGTTTTCTTGTTTGAAACTTGTTCCTAAGATGGCCCACGACCCCTGAGCTTATCCACCTATTATTTTATTATTTTTATTATTTATTTTGATTTTTTATCCATTTAAATAAAAATAAATCAATTTAAATAGTAGAATAATAAAATAAAATCAAAGATTTGATTTTATGAGCATATTATGAGTCCATGAACAGCTAGAAAATCAAAAAATTTGTGCAAGAGATAATTGGAAAAGATCTTAATTTGGTCTATTTTGGAAACAAATCATACAAGGCAAAGAATGAAATCAAATCTCCATAATTTGCAAAGATGTGATCAATTTTTGTTGACCTAAATCGTTCTATCATATATACCTAACATCTCTAAAGCATAAAAAAGGGTTTGGGGTCGTGAAAACAAGGGGAAGAAATTGCAAATTTTGGAAGAAAAAGTGCAGACTGTATTCTCTTCCATAGGTCGTTTCAAGTAATTCCAAATCCAACAATCTGTTCCTGGACATGTTCTGAAGCCATTCCAATCATCCTCAAGCCTTAAAACCTTCAGAAATCACGCCTCACAGTGCCACGGTTTGCATCTTTTTTTCAAGATTCATTTTCAATGATTTATCCATCATAAACATGTTTTGATCAGATATCCATGCTTGCTATCATATTTGCAATGTTTTTGATTGGTTTGATTAAATTTTAATTGCAGGAATGGCGCGATGCCATTGTTAGGGTTTTGAGGTCCCAAATTGGGAATTCCATATAGAGGCAAAATTGGACAAAATCAGGGGTACTATCATGCTTAGAAGATGATTTGCAATTGATCCATGTCTTTGGTTTGAATTTATTCTGCTTGTGCTAAGTTTTTGAATTTAAAGGTTTATGGCTACGAACAAAATCCGTCATTATAGCTTTTAGTGACGGAAACGACTGTAGGTAAACGTGTGGCCAAAAACAACAGTTATGAGAAAGAAGACAATTAGGTGGCAGAATCCCATTGGGTGATTTGAATCACGCGCACGTTTGGGAAAGACCACTTTATTTCCTTTATATTTTATTTATGTTATTATATATACAACTAACCATCCCAGCAAATTTTGTTTTCTTACTTTGTTTCTACAGATTCAATGCATCATCATCCAAAACGCCTACCATGCGCTACCACCATCTGGCCATTGGATGTATCAATAATTCAGATCCAACGCCTCAAACAATGAAGGACTATGGTGCACTCTCAGACTGGCACAACACAGGCTCATTCTTTTCTTTTCTATTTTATTTTTTTAAATTGTTTTACTAATTATTTTCCTTTATTAAAATAACACCCAAAAATCATTATTTTTTATTTAATCAAAAAATCATCAAAAAAACATAAAAATCATTTTTTTCATAAAAATATTTTATTTTCTTAATTAATTAGTTTAATTTAATTTAGGGCAAATTTAATTCCTTTTTTATAATTTAAATTAATTAGAAATTAGGGTTTTAATTTGTACATAACCTAATTAATTTTTCTCAAAAAAAAACTAACCTAAATCTTTTTTTAATTAGATTTTTTAGTTTTCCTAAATTATTCTCGCATTTAATTCGCCGCACCCATTTTTTTAATTTCCTTTTATTATTATTTGTAACTGTTTCGAGGTTGTAATAGTAATTAGGGTTTAAATTCCGCCTTTTTATTTTCAGTCCAAAATAATTATGTATCTACAAAAGCCTTGTAATAGCCAGGACTTTAAACTTTCTTGCTTTTAATTCCGCAAACTATAAACTGCTTAGATGTATGTTAATAGGATTGTATGGAAAGACAAACTGAAAATTAATACGGTAGAAAACCCAAAATGTGCAAAGATAAATATAACTGAAAAAACACACTGTTGCACACTTGCACCCCTAGGGTACTCCCCACTTGGTTGCCTCGGAAATCAATGGTCATGTCCCTCGAACGTAGGGATATCATAGCAAAAGACCCTCAATCTAAAAGTCATCATAAAGATCATAGTCCCTTAACGTCCCTCGAGTTGCGTACGAGAAATGATATTGTCCCTCGATGTTGCCTACGAATATATGATGACAGTCCCTTCGAAATGCTAAGGTATCCTTACATGTTGCCTTCAATGACCATTACGTCCCTTTCGATAGTCCCTCAAACATCCAACGAACTAGGGTTACCTACTCACTAATAGTAGGATAACACGGTCTAAAGGATATGAGGAAAAGAACGCCTTTTTTCGAGTAGGTAGATAACTGTTAGGTACTTGCTCAAACAACAAATCTTTTACACAAACACTTTTAAATTTTTTTTTCAAAAACAACTTCGTCACACTCTTGAGGACAAAAACAAGGGTTATCACAAAGTAAAACAAAACTTTTCAAAACGAGCACACACAAGCAATTTCAAAATGAGCAAGTACCTAAGAGCCCATGGAAAACCATAGATAGAAAGGGTGCTAACACCTTCCCTTTCTATAATCTACCCCCCGTACTCAGAAACGTCTCAAAAAGGTTTTTTCTGTTCTTTTTCCTTTTCCTGATTGGATAAAATAAAAGTCGGTGGTGACTCTTGCTTACCGCAACATTTTACGAACAAAAAATGCAAACCAGTATAACAGTCAGTTCTGCCACCGTATCACAGAACTGGAGACTCTGCTGGGGAATTTAATAAGTGGGGTATACCTTAGGATCTAGGTCATTTCTAAAAATTGCTTTCTTGTTTGTTTTGCCTGCTTTATTCTTAAAGGGGTTTGTTTGGGCATTGTTAAAGATCCTACACCCGGATCTGAAGACACTTTTTAGGTAAACAACAATAGATCGTGGAGACTGTACAGCGTAGACCGATATGGTTTAAGCGATGGCAGTGTTGGTGTGGCACTTTGGTTGGTACCAGTATCCTTCGTGGGGAAACGAGGAGAATACGGGGCTTCCGCATGGTGTCGTGAAGAACTAATGGACCTTAGAACCTTAGTTGAACAAACTTGGCCATTAGAAAGTAGTGAGATAGCCGGCCTCGGTGTAGAGCTGAGGATTAGTTGATACTCGATGCTACACTCATTGAGATCAGAATTTTGAGATATTTAGGCCGTAAGAAAAGATTGCTTGAGCTGAGACAATGCCCGATAAAGGATGGTCAGTGATATTAGGATCCCTTAGAACCCAGTTACTATTTATAGGACATGTTGAATGAACTAACTTCAAGAGGGTACTACCTTAAACTCAAGCAAGCCTTAAACTTAAGGACTTGGTGTGATTTGTTTGTGCTTGTTATACCTATGATTTCTCAACATAATCATGACATCATGACATCATGGCATATCATACTAACCATTTCAAGGATCTCAAGGGTCTTTGATGTAGGTCATGGCGAACCAGACGTCTAGCAAGGGGCAAGGGGATTTATTTTCCTCTAGCCAATGTTGTTAAAGGATCTTGAGTCAGGGGCTATGACCCACTCGATATGGTGAGCTTGACTCTTGAAGAAGGACTCTCAACGACACGAAGTTTCTTCAATTAAGATGCAATCAAATTCTAACAGTTTCTTGTTTACCCCGCAAGATCCTTGAAAACATTGCATACATATCATACACATCATTACAGGTACCATTACAGGTTTCTCATCTTCTTCTACTCTTATGTCCGAAAGATCCATCCCCACACCGCTGATAGAAATTTGTGGGTTCACTTCTTTCAAGACAGTCTGTCAGGGACTCAGCTTGAATGGTTCTACCAACTAGAGAGAGCCAATGTCCGAAATTGGGAAGATTTGGCTGCCGCTTTTTATAAGCAGTATCAATAAAACATCGACCTTGCTCCTACTCGTACTCAACTCTAGATATGTCCATGGGTGCAAGTGAAGGCTTTAAGGACTATGCACAAAAGTGGAGAGATTTGGCAGGAAGAGTCCAACCCCCTTTTTCTGATAGGGAGTTGGTTGACATGTTTCTCGGGATGCTGTCTGGTCCATTCTTCAATCACTTGATTGGTAGATCCTCAGCTGGTTTCACGGAGCTGATATTGATTGGAGAAAGAGTAGAAGTTGGGATCCGGAGTGGTAAGATCCAGAAAAATACCTCTTCGAATACAGAGAAGAAGTCATTTGGTGGAAAGAGGGAAGCCAATGTTGTGCACGGCCAGGAGGGGCGTAGCAAGTCAGACTACCACCAATCTGTGGGGGCAGTGCTGATCTCTAATTCCACACGCGCACAACGGCCACAACAACGAAACAATCAGCCAAGGGTGGAAAGACCTCAAAGGAAGTTCACCCAAATCAACATGCCATTGTCACAAGCATTGCAACACATGTTAAAGATGAATCTGATTACGGTGATAAACCCTCATCCGAACCCTAAGACTTCTTCTCCTAACTACAACCCGGATGCAAGGTGTGCTTATTATTCTGGTAGCCCAGGGCACGATACTAACGATTGTTAGGTGCTGAAATACAAGATTCAGAATATGATTGACGCCAAGGAAATCGAATTCGACCCTCCTGAGACTCCCAACGTGATTGTGATATGGTGGAAGAAGTGACTTGAGGTTTTGCGTTTGTGTTCGTAAATGTTGCGGTTTAGCAAGAGTCGCCACCGAATTTTCTTTTATCTAAAAGGAAAGGTGAAAAAGCACAAGAAATACCTTTAGAGATGTTTTCTTGAGTTCGGGGGGTAGATTATGAAAAGGGAAGGTGCTAGCACCCTTTTCATCCATGGTTTTCCATGGGCTCTTAGTTACTTGCTAGATCACTTGCTTTTGTTTGAATGTGCTTGTGGTGTGGTTTTTGAAATTATTTTGAAAATGTAACTTTGTAATGATTCTTGTTTCTATAAGAACGCATACAAAGTGTTTGTTTCGAAAATGTTTTCAAGAAAGTGTTTGTGAGATGTGTTTTTTGAAAGTGATTTTTGAAAAGGGTTTCCTTTGTAATGACTCTCGTTCCTATAAGAACGCGTACAAAGTGTTGTTTTCAAAATGAGAGTGTTGGTGTATAAAATGTTTTTGTTGTGAGCAAGCGAGTAACTAAGAGCGAACCTACCTACTCAAAAGGTCTTAAATGTTCTTTTCCTCCTCCTTTAGATGTTGCTATCTTACCATTGATTTGGTAAAAAGCCCCATCGTTGGATGTGAAGGGACGAGTGTGGGACGTTTTGTATAGTCATAGAAGGCAACATATGGGACATTTTAGCAATTTCGTTTTTGGGACTAGATCGTTTTACCAGAGGCAACATCGAGGGTCATCGAGGGACTATGATCTTTTATCGAGGGTTTTTTTCTAAAACGCCCATGTTCGAGGGACATGACTATTTTTCCGATAGGCAACAAAGTGAGATTACCCTAAGGTGCATGTGTGCAAGTGTGTTTAATTGCATGCCTTTTAGTCTTGATTAAGGTGATCTATTTGTTGATTTTATCTTGCCATACACACTCTGGTTACTAGCATTTACATTCAAAAGCGATAAATTGCGGAAATGTAAAGTTCTACGCTATTAAAATATTTGGGGGATGGGGGTACATATTTACGAATGGGGATTGCAAATAAAATTAAATCCTAAATTATTATTACAACCATATCGAATGGATAAGAATGTACAAAAGATGTAAAATGGACTTATTTTTTTTTTATGAAAATATTTTTGATCTTTTGTTTTAAGAAATAAAATAAAGCATGTAAAAAATAAAAAAAAAATGTTTTTGGTGTCTTTTTGATTAATGAAAAAGAAAGTAATAGCAAAAATAGTGAGAAAAAGAAAAATAGAATCAGCGTATTGCTGACTAAAGGAGGTCAGAAGTTCTGACTCTGGCATGCTGCAAAACAAATATCCTGTTAGTGAAAAATAGGTAAAGTCAGAAGTTCTGGGTCCGCTGGGAACGGGGTAGTTTTCAGAAGTTCTGATACCACTGGCAGGACTTGGTTTCCCTCTCCATGCTAGTCAGAACATCTGCAACTTGGTCATTTCTCAACAAAATAGAAGATGTGCATATGACAGTTATGACAGGTGTCATAGTGTTTCAGAAACAAGAAATATCAGAACTATAAATCAGAGGCAAGTATGAATTTGCTAATCCTAATTCTGATATCTAATATCTTCAAGAAGTTCTGAACTGATTTATTCCCTACTTAGGCAGGCAGATGCATGAAATCTCAGAATATGTACAACATCAGAAACATGATATCTACATTGTATTTTTGAACATGCAAATCTGGTAATGCTTAAGTAATGTGGTGAGAGTCAGCAGCAGCTTACCTTGCAGCTGGAAGAGATTCTGTGAACCGGAGTTAACCTCAACTCTGATGATGTTCTGAGCAGCTTCTTCATGTACTCAGCAGGCTGGAAGTTTTTAACTTCTGGAACAGCAAAGGGGTGATGTTCTGACTTCTTTGAGGTGGAGGTGGATGGAGAGTGTATAGCAGTATAAACATAGAAGTTAGGATAACTTCTAATATGTGAATCAGCAACTGCGTGGATGGCTTCAGTCAAGAAGCACTTGAGGACAAATGAAGTTTTAATGCAAGGAATCAAAAGTTAACAGGTTTTGTATGTTGTGTTTACAGTTTTTGGAATTCTTGGAATTTTGATAGGGGTTCAAGGCTTTTCTTTCTCAAATTTTCGACCTTTTCACAGTTGCAAATGTAGTTTAATTTATATGCAAGGATTTAGTAGCTTGGAGAAATCAAAGGTACAACCATCATATGCTAGGCGCTGACTTGTTCTTGAAGCAAGTTCAAACAAGTGTGGTTCAAGGCACAAATAAGGTGGTTAACAGCTTTTAGCTGTGCCTAAGCTGGATTTGTAAGCATGAATCAAGGAAAAGTACCCTCAAGAAGCAAAAGAGAAGCATGGGCCCAACATATACTTTGTACAAAATCTGCTTTTCAAGGACATTAAAGGTACTTTTATGCCACACGTGGGGAAATCCTTTGGATAAAGACTCAAAAGTGGTTGTGAGAATTAAATGAGAATTAAATGAGCATTAAATGAGCATTAAATGATGATGAGATTTATCAAATCAGAAATCCTTCCATGTGAAACTCTGCCTCATTGTTTGATTCTGGGTCAGAAGTTCAGCTTCAGCATCATTTAGAGTGAACATCCAACTTCTGATCTTTGTATCTTCTGACTCCAGCATGTTCTGAAGGAGCTCTCAGACTTTCTGAAAAATTTGCAGCACGCCTTGTAACCTTCTTTGAATTACCCTGGAAAACTCTGACTGATCCTTTGTGAAAACCTGCCCAGAAGTTCTGACCAAACTCTGTCTTGAAAGTGTCCAGAATTTGCTGAACGCTTTAGTTTTCATGGACGTGTCTTTGAGAAGTTATGACTTGAAATCCCAGCATTTGTAGGAGAAGTTCTATTCTGCAATGTTTCAGATCTTGTTGAGATCTAAAACTCTTGTGTCAGAAGTTGATCCAGAATCAACTTGCATCATGGTGAACATCTAGTCAGAAGTTTTGAGTTTCTCATGTTTTCTTAAACACTTAGAAAAAATTCTAAGTATTTAGAATTTTGACTTTTGAATTTCTTGGTGAAACAAACTTCATATTTCAATGTGTCTTAACGAAATATGATTCTTGAAGCTTGATTTTGATCCAAAAGTCAAAGTTTGACTTTTTGGTGTGCAGATGACCATTTTGCCCTTGTGAACGGTTCTCTTGGAAAATTTGTAATTTCAGATTTGCAATTGGATGGGAGCAAACCTGAGGGTCCAAGTTGATCCTTTGAGAAATCAGAGGGAAAATTTTGGGGTACAACAGTTGCCCCTGTTCAATCTTCTTAAACTTGAGGATGTAGATTGGCTAGTCTGCCTTTCGTGATCTGAAGGTGGAAGATGATTGAACACTAGAGTGCCCATAAATTTGCACTCGCATAAAGTAATACTGATTGGTGATGTCGGGAATGGGCTTACAGATTCCATTTGGAAAGCGACGGGAAATTATAGGAGATGGGCTTAAAGATGCCATCCAAAAAAGATTGGTTGCATAAGGGATTTCTGGGTGAGAATTCCTGTACCTGCTGTCGAGGGGGGAGCTTTGCCGGGAAATGTTGACTTATGCACTGGGGAGTAAAGTCTAGGAGCTTCGGTTTTCCATTACTCTACTAGGGAATTAACTCTTGATTGAGGGGGTGAAAGTAGAATATATACCTGGTCAGGGTCTAGGCTGTACAACGACTTACTGGGGAAATGTTAAACCAAATGTATCTGGTCGGGTCTGGTCCTTACAGTGTTGCAAACTGTGATACGGTGGCAAAACCGACTGTTTAATACTGGTTTGCGTTTTGCGTTTTTTGTTTGCAAAATGTCGCAGTAAGCAAGAGTCACCACCGACTTTTATTTTATCCAACTGGAAAGGAAAAAAGTACAGAAAAAATCCTTTTTCGAGATGTTTCTAAGTAAGGGGGGTAGATTATAGAAAGGGATGGTGTTAGCACCCTTTCCATCTATGGTTTTCCATGGACTCTTAGGTACTTGCTCATTTTGAAAATTGCTTGTGTCTGCTTGCTTTGAAAAGTTTTGTTTTACTTTATTTTAACCATGTTTCTGTCCTCAAGAGTGTTACGAAGTTTTTTTTGAAAACTTGTTTGAAAAGTGTTTGGTGTGAAAAAAGTTTGTTTGTTTTGAGCAAGTACCTAACAATTATCTACCTACTCGAAAAAAGATTGTTTCTATTCTTGTTTCCTTTAGACAGCGCTATCCTACTATTGAGAAATAGGTAGCACCGTCGTTGGATTTTGAGGGACTATCGAAAGGGACATAATGGCCATTGAAGGCAACATGTAAAGATACCTTAGCATTTCGAAGGGACTGTCGTCATATATTCGTAGGCAACATCGAGGGACAAGATCATTTCTCGTAGGCAACTCGAGGGACGTTAAGGGACTATGATCTTTATGATGACTTTTAGATTGAGGGTCTCTTGCTAAGAGTATCCCTACATTCGAGGGACATGACCATTGTTTTCCGAGGCAACCAAGTGAGGCATACCCTAAGAGTGAGTGTTGCACCCCAAAATTTGCCCTCCCATATTCTTCAGGAAATGGCCAAGTCAAGTCACAAAATTCCCCAAGGGTTGCACAGTGCAAAGGTCCCCTATACAGTCAAAACTAGGGTTTGTGTTCTGATCAAGGAAAGGAAGTTTTCAAAGGCCCAATCAAGTATCATATGCCTACAAAGATGGTCAAGTACCCTCATATCAAGTTTCAAGGCATTCAACTCAAAATTGCACAGTCAAAACCCTAAATTGCACTATAGTCAACTGTAGGGGCAAAATGGTCATTTGACAGTCAAAAGTTCAAATTTTTGGTCAACATATCATTTTGAAGCCACAAACATCATTTGATCAATGCTTGATCATGATTCTCAAAATTTGGCTCAGAAATCATCAAAGATGCAAAAGTTTCCTTATTTGGACAGTTGAAAAAGTCAACTGAAATTGACTAGGGCATAACTTTCACATGGATTATCAGAAAAATTCCATCCAAAGCTCATTTTGAATAGAAAGACATTTCCTACAACTCATCTTCATACTTCAAGTCCAAGAAATGCTCTCACAAAAAGTTATCAATTTCAACATTATAGGTCATTTTCAAAAGTCAACAAAAAGGGACTTTAAGTCAAAGGCCATAACTTGAGATTGGTAAATCAAAATGACATGGGACCAAAGGCATTGGTTAGAGGACTCAAAGACCTTTCCAAAATGTCCAAGAACATGAGAAAAGCTTAAAAACTGAGCAAGTTGTGCCTTGTGGAAGTTGGGAAATGTTTGGATATTTTGAAAAGTCAACATTACTTCAAATGACCTAAATTTGCTAATGGGCCCATTTTTCTTCCATGATTCACCATTCTAAGCATGTGCACGACCACTTGGCCCAAAGGGAAGTATTTTCTCATTTTTTATTTATTTATTTGAATTATTATTTATATTAATTCATTTAAATTATTTAAATACATGAAAAATATCTAAATGAACCAAACAAATCTTTTTGTACACATTTCAGCTTCAATATTTTGTGCACATCCCAACATGGAAAGAATTGGTTTGATTTGAGCCTAATTGACACCAAATACACATGAAAAAAGATTCAAAAAGATCTTAGAAAATCAATTTGCAAAATCATTGAATGGAAGAGATTTGATTGAATTTCTTTGACCTAATGCCTCCACTACATAACCAGGAACTTAAACCTAATTGCAATAGACTGTAAGCTGCGCAGGAAATACATTTACAAACTTGGAATTTTTTGTCAAAAAAGCAATTCTGAAAACCACTCTAAAGGACGATTCAAAGCCTAATTCCTTTTCCAGTAGCTTCCTCAAGGTTCCCAGAAGTGATTCCAATCCCAAACATCCATCAACACGCAAAGAATTGGTAATAAGAACCTCTCCTGTACAGAGAAAAAGTCACAATCGTGTTTTTGGTTTTAGGCATTCTCATGGCATTCTAATCATAGATTCTTATTCCTTATGATGTTCTGATACTGACCAATGCGTTTGATTGTATTTTTATGCCATATACACGATTTTACCATGTTTACTTTCTAGGGTTTTCAGAGCTCGAATTTGGGGCTTTTGCAATAAGGCAAAATTAAGCCTCAAAACCATGACCATTAGACTCAGCAAGCTTGGACGAACAGGAAGCACCATTCGCGAACAATTTATGAAGCCTATAGCGCTATTCGCTATTTTCCCTAAAGCCCTCTAAACCCACGCCATAAAAACCGTTGCTTTTGTGTTTTTTGTTTCAGGGATAGTGGAGACGATGAAGCGTGGCAACCAGTGATTCGTTGGTTTAAAAGTTCGCGCGTTTTCCAGCACTAACGCGTTGTTTCTTTTATTATATTTATTGTATGTTTAATTAACAGATAGCTTCATTGGCTCAGCTGGCAAACGCTTAACGCTTCAACATCCAAGACCTGGGTTCGAGTCCCAGGTCTGTATATTTCTCATATTATTTTTCACTAACCATTCATGTGCAGCGCTTATGATAAGGCACACCATACATCTTCATCATCCAAGCGTCCACGCGTCTAGCATGCTCAGATCAAGGGCACAGGATGGATGAACACGCTACACTCCCAGTCAACGCACCACACGCTTGTCCAAAAGTCAATCAGGCCTTGCAAGATTGGGCTCAATTTATTGGATCAACACCTCACAATTGGGACTGAACCCCCCACTGGTTTGCAATTTCCTATTTTTTGTCTTTCTTATTTTTTAATTGTTATCTTATTTTCCTTATTATTTTTAATTTGATCAATTATTTTACAAAATACAAAAAAGGCTTAAAAATCAGAAAAGACAAAATATAATAAATAATTTTTATTTTAATATTTTCTTGTAAATAAATTAGCATGTAAATTAATTTAGTATTAATTTAGGTTGCCACTTTAATTCTTTTCATAATAAAATATAAAAAACATAGAATTTAGGTTTAATTGATAATTTTCATTCCTTTTAATTTTTCCTTTTTTTTATAAAAATATTACTTATTTTATTTTCATAATTAAATTGTCCATAAAAGAATTTAGGTTTAATTTAGGTTAAAAACTTCGATATTTTCTTAATAACTTAAAAAATAATTAGAACTAGGTTTAACGTTCAATTTTAGTTTTAATTAATTTCTTTTGCCATTAAATCTTAAAAAACACAAAAATACTAAAAAACATTTTCTTTTAATTCTTAATTTTAATTCCATTATTTATTTAATTTTTGCAAAAGGGTCCAACGCCCATGTTCTTAATTTTGTTTAATTTGCGTATTTATTTTATTGCTTAAATAATTATGTATCTCTCCCAAAGCGTTGTAACTTATACTTCTCGCACTTTTATTTCTTTTGCTTTATTTACTTTCCGTCAAATCGGGTCCGGTTTAATTTTGGCGATGTGGACCCGCGCCATTTGTAATAGCCTTCGATTTACTTTCCCGCAAATATTTTTTAACTGTTAACAAAAAAGGCATGAAAGAATGAATGGACTTAATTAAAATCAAGCGTAGATCACCCATAACATGACAAGACAAAAATAAATGAATCTGACACACGAATCACACACCACCCCTAGGGTACGCTTCACTGTTGCCTTGCCTCGAAAGGTGATCGTCGAGTAGAGGATGTCTTAGTAAGTCCTCATGATCCGGGAACCTGGCATGAGGGTAGCTTCTAAGGTGTCTTCCCATTGCTCTGGTGATCACCATGTCCCGAACCTCGAATTGACCCGAACACCTCCAACGGTGGTGCTACCTACCTCTCAATGGTGGGATGGCACTACTTTAAAGGACATTTACACAGACGAATTCCTTAGGGTAGGTAGACGACTCTAGATACTTGCTCTAATTTCAAAAACAAAACAAAAATTCAAAGACTTTTCACACCAACACATTTTCAAAAGCTTTCAAAGCAATTTTTTCAAACACTCTGACGTACGAGTCGAACTGAAAATTTTCAAAGAAACTTTTTAAAACCCACAATTGAAAAGCAAGCAAACATTTTTGAAAACACAATGAGCAAGTATCTAAGAGCCCATGGATAACCATGGATAGAAAGGGTGCTAACACCTTCCCTTTCTATAACCTACCTCCCGAACCGAGAGCAATCTCTTTAAGGAATTTTTCTGTGCTTTTGTCCTTTCCATTTGGAGAAAATAAAAGACGGTGGCGACTCTTGCTTCCGCGACATTTCGCGAACCAGCATTAAACAGTCAGTTCCAGATCCACCGATCACAGAACTGGCGACTCTGCTGGGGAAGTAACTTAAAGTGAGGTGTACCTTAGGATAGTTCATAACTGTGTTTTCAATTGTATTGATTTGCTTGCTTTAAATTGTGGGTTGCATGGGAGTTACATAGATCCTAACCCGGATCTGGGGATACCCTGTTTAGGTAGCATAAGCTGTGAGGGACCTGTCCGGCGTATACCGACATGGGTGAAGCAGTGGCTACGTTGGTGTGGCGCCTTGGTCTGTACCGATATCCCTCGTGTTGAAACGGGGAGAATATGGGTCTTCTGAGGAGTCATTAAGCACCAACAGACCTTAGAACCTTAAATGACACAACTTGGCCATTAGAACAATAGCAGTATGCTACGCCCATTGAGGCTAAACTCTCGTGATGGTTCTGGCCGCAAGAAAAGATTGCGATGCTGGAGTTATGACCGATTGAGGGTAGTCAATGATATTGGGATCCTCTAAGAACCCGGTTACTTTGATAGGACAGGTTGAACCAACAAACTGAAAGAGGGTAATACCCAGACCTCATGCTGGCCTAAACTCTAAGGGTTTCTCTTGTGTGACTTGTGTGCCTTTGTACTTGCCTACTTGCATGCTTGTTAGCTGACACATGAACTACTTGCAGGTTTTGTTTATAGTCCTTAACTAGGACTCATGACAGGGTTTACCAAATTTCTTGCAGGTTTTGTTTATAGTCCTTAACTGGGACTCATAACAGGGTTTACTAGATCTCTTGCAGGTTTTGTTTATAGCCCTTAATTGGGACTCATAACAAAGCATACTGAATTTCTTGCAGGGTCTGTTTATAGTCCTTAATTGGGACTCATAACAGGGTTTATCCACACTATCCCATGCATAGCATGACATCATACCATTGCATACATCCTAACCCATTTCAAGGATCTCAAGGGCTTGTGATGCAGGCCATGATGAATCAAGCATCTAGCAAGGGGCAAAGAGGATTTATTTTCCTCTAGCCAAGGGTGTCAGGGGCTATGACCCACTGGATATGGTGAGCCTTTGACCCTTGACGAAGGACTCTCAACAAAATGAAGTTATTACAATCAAGCTACCGGTTCCAAATGCTAACAAAGTTTCTCTGTTTACCCCGCGAGGTCCTTGAAAACATCACATGCATGTCATACATCTCATTGCATTGCAGGTATCCCTTTGACAGGTTGCTTACCCTTCTCCGCTGTTTATTTCAGCCGATCGTCATGAATCCTGAATCATCAGCCGAGCAGACTATCAAGGACCTCCAGGCTCAGAACGCCCAGTTCCAAGAGCTGATCATGAATTTGACCCAGGGGCAACAAGATCTGAAGGCTCTGCTCTTGAAGAAGGACAAGAAGAAGAAGAGGACTGTCTTGTTCAGCCCTAGGCGCAGATCTGGGAATACACCGCAGACTGAAACTGAGAGGACTACCCCATCTGTGAGGGAAAGCAGTCACCATGAGAGAGAGGTGCCTAGTCCAGTGGTCTCCGACAACGAGACAGATTTCAACGACGAACAGTACCCTCCTGCTGAGGACAAGTACAAACAGTTGGAGGATAGGCTGAATGCTATGGAGATCCAACAGGTACCTGGGCTGGATTTTGGAGATCTGGGTTTGTCAACGGGTGTGATTATTCCTCGGAAGTTCAAAGCACCATCCTTTACCAAGTATGACGGGGCGTCTTGTCCCAAGTTACATCTCAGGTCCTATGTTCGGAAGATTCAACCATATACGGTGGACAAGAATTTGTGGATCCACTTCTTCCAGGAGAGTCTTTCAGGGACTCATCTCGAATGGTTCTATCAACTAGATGGGACCAAGGTTCGTAACTGGGAGGAGTTGGCTACTGCTTTCTACAAGCAGTATCAATATAATGCCGACCTTGCTCCTACGCGTACCCAACTCCAGGGTATGTCGTTAGGATCAAGTGAAGGTTTTAAGGAATATGCGCAGAAATGGAGGGATCTTGCTGGAAGGGTACAACCACCTCTGACTGATCGGGAACTGGTCGATATGTTCTTGGGGACCCTGTCTGGTCCATTCTACAACCACCTAATTGGGAATTCGTCTGCTGGATTCACAGATCTTATCTTGACTGGAGAGCGAATAGAAGCTGGAATCCGGTCTGGGAAAATTCAAGAGGCTGCACCTTCTGATAAAAAGCCTCATCATGGAAAGAAAGAATCTAATGCTGTGCACGGTAAAAAGAGCCGTCATGAGGTATGGGCAATCCAGATCTCCAATCCCGGACCTGCTCAACAAGGACAGGGGCAGCAGCGCAAGGAGAAACGACAGTACACCAAAATCAACATGTCGCTGGATCAAGCACTGCAACAAATGTTGAAGGCAGGGCTGATCACCTTAAGGGCTCCTCTCCGGAATCCGAACACTTCTGCTCCCAACTATCACCCCAATGATAGGTGCGCATATCATTCTGATAGCCCGGGGCATACTACGGACAACTGCTGGCCTCTCAAGAACAAAATTCAAGACATGATCGACGCCGGGGAGATTCAGTTTGAAGTGCCTGAGACTCCGAACATAATCACTGCTCCGTTGCCCAATCGTTGAAGACCTTTTGTTTATTTGAATTTTTGAGTTGTATTTTTCTTTTCTTATACAAACAATTAATGTCATAGCAAACTCTTTTATTCTATCAATGCATCGCATACGTCTGTTTTGGGAATTAATACATTTGTTTTCATTATGTTCAAATTTCTTTTCATATTTTTTCTGATGTCAACTCTGGATCTAAAAATCTAAGCCTCTTGAGGGAGGATGACGAAAACGATACCACGATCTACAGTATGCTTTTGAACAGACCCCGCTGATGAGGTACAGGCATTGTTTCAATCCCTAAACACTGGAGTTATAAGGATGATAATCCCTCGTCAACCCCTCTGAGCCAAAGAAGTAGGAGTTTTATTTTCGAAAATTGAAACCCTTAATCATAACCTGGGGCAGGGTAGTCTTCTCAGTTGATCCAAGTGCATAACAAATGGCACCAAAGAGATCCTTACGAAACAAAAGACAGTGATGGTTCCGAATAAATCACAAGGAAAGGCAGTCATTATCTTTCAAAAAAAAAAAACAAAAAAAAAACCCATTAAGTCAAAACCCATGAAGGAGACTTACAAAACTGGGACATCCCGCTGACTGTAAATCCAAAAAGGAAACAGTTCAGGCAAAAAAAGAAAGGGATAACAAAAATCAAGAAAAGAGGTCTCACAAACCCTCAACAAAAAATGACTGCCTAGTCAGAATAAGTTGTCAACATCCGAATCATCACCGGAAAATCAAAGCAAAGACTCAAGCAAGGTCTCACGCACGATCAACTGAGTTTAGGTTTGGAGAACATCACGAAGAGCGGGTGGGTACAAATAAAATTTGAGCCTTTATCCTTTGTTTCTTAAACCGTGAACCAGGCCACGTTATAACCCTTAAAAGTCCTAGCTGAAGCATGGGTTAGTTCGAAAGCATACTGTTACGAAAGGTATCCTGACTCCTTAAGGCTTACTGTAAAATACGGAGTCGACATCACGTTTTACAAACATTCATTTGTTTTATGAAAAAGAACGCATTTTCAAAATCTTCAAGACAGACATAAGCTTTGCATTTTTGACATAATTTTGTTTGCATATGACTTTTTGTTTGAACAGCAGGGAAATTCGCACGAGAAATACCTAGTGAACAAGAGTATCTCCAATCAAGGGGCACGGCATGATCATGGTCTACCATCTGGGACAGTTAAGTCAAGATCCAGAGGATCTCTCAAAAAGCCAAAAAGCCTGGGGCAAATCTCTGCCTGAGTCACTTGGGGCACTCCAGCAACGAATCTTGCACGATCAGACACCTTCTGGTAATATGACAACACAAGCAGCCAGGGGCACCTACCTGCATTCTAAGAGCGTGGACATAGTCGGAAAATACTACGCAAAATCAAAGACCCGCTAGGTTGACACACCTAGGCAAAAATAAGGGCTTCCCGGCGAACCAAAAGGGTTCGGGCAAAATGAGGGATGAAAATGAAAAAATCTGTACACCCGGCAAGTCGAAAACCTGAAAAGGCGGCTTGAGCAAAAATGGGTATCCCGGTGGACTGAAAACCCGAAAGGGAGGTCCAGGCAAAAGTTAGGGATTAAAGCGTACGACTATGTCCTGCCATCTGTCTACCAGAAGAAGGTTTGTCCATCAACGACTATTAACACCTCAACAGGTCTTCCTCTCCCACATCAGAAACAGGGGCAATGAAGAGTGGTCTAAGAAGTCTGATTGTTCTATCCTCCAAGGTACCAAGGTAGGTTCAGCTAAAGGACACGACCAAGTACATATTAAATCCCCAGAGAGTAGTTCAGTAAAACAATACACTCTTCTCCAAGCAAATCTCAAGGAAATTGAGTATCCTCCCGTAGATCTCAATACTTCCCCAGCAGCATATGTATTCTTAACAAGCATCCCCGGCAGTCTTGGCCTAAAGATTGTTCCCCGGCAGCACATCAACGTTCATAGGAATCACTTTCCCCAACATATCAAAACTTCCCCAGAAAAGTCCAAACCGGTTTCCCCAGGAAAGTTGGAATTCATATCCCCAAGCAGTAAGCTTATCCCCAGTAGATTCTGGAAGCTTATCCCCTCGCAGAACACGAACGCGTCTCCCGGCTTTATTCAAAGAGTTATTTCCTTAACAGGATATAACTGGGTTATCCTCAGCCAAAGCCACGGAAAGAGCGTCGACAAAGTCTTCCGATTCCCAGCAAGTTATTACCAACACTCAGCAAGGCATCTCTCTTCCCACAGAGTATTGCTTCCCAGCATGGTCACTAGAGTACCTTTGCTCCCCGCAGAATCCGTCATTTGCCAAGTTCATCCCCCAACGGAGTCATCTTCTCCTACCGGTATTCTTGCAGTTATCATCCCCCAGCGGAAGCAAAATCTATTCCTCAACATCAGCCCAGGATACGACTTCCCGGCACCTGTCAAGGATTTATTTTCTTAGACAAAAATACATTCATAAACATCATATCTTCATACATTATAGCATGCATATGCATCATACTACACGAATCTCATTTTGAAGACATACAGTTCATGCATCATGATTTTGCATACAATTATGTTTTGCCTTTTCAGGAAAAATATCAATACCAAAATGATTACTATCAATTATCGCAATTCTTTCTAGATATAGTTTCAGATATGATCCAGATATGGTGACGTTCTGATGCTGCTTCCAGATTTCCTTCTAGATATAGTTTCAGATATGACCCAGATATGGTGACATTCTGATGCTGCTTCCAGATTTCCTTCTAGATATAGTTTCAGATATGACCCAGAGATGGTGACGTTCTGATGCTGCTTCCAGATATCCTTCTAGATATAGTTTCAGATATGACCCAGAGATGGTGACGTTCTGATGCTGCTTCCAGATATCCTTCTAGATATAGTTTCAGATATGACCCAGAGATGGTGACGTTCTGATGCTGCTTCCAGATATCCTTCTAGATATAGTTTCAGATATGACCCAGAGATGGTGACGTTCTGATGCTGCTTCCAGATATCCTTCTAGATATAGTTCAGATATGACCCAGAGATGGTGACGTTCTGATGTTGCTTCCAGATTTCCTTATAGATATAGTTTCAGATATGACCCAGAGATGGTGACGTTCTGATGCTGCTTCCAGATATCCTTCTAGATATAGTTTCAGATATGACCCAGAGATGGTGACGTTCTGATGCTGCTTCCAGATATCCTTCTAGATATAGTTTCAGATATGACCCAGAGATGGTGACGTTCTGATGCTGCTTCCAGATATCCTTCTAGATATAGTTCAGATATGACCCAGAGATGGTGACGTTCTGATGCTGCTTCCAGATTTCCTTATAGATATAGTTTCAGATGTAAACCAGATATGGCGACGTTCTGATGCTGCTTCCAGATTTCCTTCCAGATATAGTTCAGATATGACCCAGATATGGCGACGTTCTGACACTTATTCCAGTTGAAGATATTTCAAAGCCCTCTCTAGTCCAGCTAAATCGACTCCCAACAGATTTTTCTGATGAAGACTCAGTAGAAGCATCTCAGGTTATAATTTCTTATGGTTCCCTCTCCGACGGTGTGTGAGGTAGTAAGTCCTTTTCAGATGTTTCCCTCTCCGACGATGAGTGTGAGGTGATAGTCTCTTATGGTCCCCTCTCCGACGGCGTGTGAGGTGGTAATTCCTTTTTCAAGATGTTTCCCTCTCCGACGATGAGTGTGAGGTGATAGTCTCCTATGGTCCCCTCTCCGACAGGTGCGTGAGGTGGTAAGTCCTTTTTCAGATGTTTCCCTCTCCGACGGTGAGTGTGAGGTGATAGTCTCCTATGGTCCCCTCTCCGACAGGTGCGTGAGGTGGTAAGTCCTTTTTCAGATGTTTCCCTCTCCGACGGTGAGTGTAAGGTGATAGTCTCTTATGGTCCCCTCTCCGACAAGTGCGTGAGGTGGTAATTCCTTCTTCAGATGTTTCCCTCTCCGACGATGAGTGTGAGGTGATAGTCTCTTATGGTCCCCTCTCCGACAAGTGCGTGAGGTGGTAATTCCTTCTTCAGATGTTCTCCTCTCCGACGGTGAGTGTGAGGTGATAGTCTCTTATGGTCCCCTCTCCAACAAGTGCGTGAGGTGGTAATTCCTTCTTCAGATGTTTCCCTCTCCGACGGTGAGTGTGAGGTGATAGTCTCCTATGGTCCCCTCTCCGACAAGTGCGTGAGGTGGTAATTCCTTCTTCAGATGTTCTCCTCTCCGACGGTGAGTGTGAGGTGATAGTCTCTTATGGTCCCCTCTCCGACGATGAGTGTGAGGTGGTAATTCCTTTTTCAGATGTTTCCCTCTCCGACGATGAGTGTGAGGTGATAGTCTCTTATGGTTCCCTCTCCGACGATGAGTGTGAGGTGGTAATTCCTTTTTCAGATGTTTCCCTCTCCGACGATGAGTGTGAGGTGATAGTCTCTTATGGTTCCCTCTCCGACGGTGTGTGAGGTGGTAAGTCCTTTTTCAGATGTTTCCCTCTCCGACGATGAGTGTGAGGTGATAGTCTCTTATGGTTCCCTCTCCGACGGTGTGTGAGGTGGTAAGTCCTTTTTCAGATGTTTCCCTCTCTGACGATGAGTGTGAGGTGATAGTCTCCTATGGTTCCCTCTCCGACGGTGTGTGAGGTGGTAAGTCCTTTTTCAGATGTTTCCCTCTCCGACGATGAGTGTGAGGTGATAGTCTCCTATGGTTCCCTCTCCGATGGTGTGTGAGGTGATAAGCCTTTTTCAGATGTTTCCCTCTCCGACGGTGAGTGTGAGGTGATAGTCTCTTATGGTTCCCTCTCCGACGGTGTGTGAGGTGGTAAGTCCTTTTCAGATGTTTCTCTCTCCGACGATGAGTGAGGTGATCATTCCTTTCAGATTATAATTGCCTATGGTTCTCGTTTCGATCCTGCGAAGATGGTATTTCCCACCAAGATTTTCTCAACGAGCGTTGTTGAAGTTAAAATCACCCAAGGTTCTCTTACCATTCATGCTAAGGCAGTAACCATCCCTGGTTCATTCATCGCCGTTTGAAGCTCCAGATTCAGCTCCTGTAACCAGTCAGGACACATCTATACCAAGCATCTGAAAGCCAACTCCTGCGACGTGTCAGGTACTCATTTTCTCTTTTGCAGGTATGCAGGTTCTCGCTAAGGAATCTCCTACGCGATCAACATCCAGATGGCATCTATAAGCCCATCATCCTATCCAGCAATCTAAATGGCATCTATAAGCCCATTCCCATCACACTGCTAACATGCGAGCGCAAATTTCTGGGCACTCTAGTGTCCAATCATCTTCTACCCTCGGATTACGAAAGGCACGTCAGCCAATCTGCATCCTCAGGTCTAAGAAGATTGAACAGGGGCAACTGTTGCACCCCAAAATTTGCCCTCCCATATTCTTCAGGAAATGGCCAAGTCAAGTCACAAAATTCCCCAAGGGTTGCACAGTGCAAAGGTCCCCTATACAGTCAAAACTAGGGTTTGTGTTCTGATCAAGGAAAGGAAGTTTTCAAAGGCCCAATCAAGTCTCATATGCCTACAAAGATGGTCAAGTACCCTCATATCAAGTTTCAAGGCATTCAGCTCAAAATTGCACAGTCAAAACCCTAAATTGCACTACAGTCAACTGTAGGGGCAAAATGGTCATTTGACAGTCAAAAGTTCAAATTTTTGGTCAACATATCATTTTGAAGCCACAAACATCATTTGATAAATGCTTGATCATGATTCTCAAAATTTGGCTCAGAAATCATCAAAGATGCAAAAGTTTCCTTATTTGGACAGTTGAAAAAGTCAACTGAAATTGACCAGGGCATAACTTTCACATGGATTATCAGAAAAATTCCATCCAAAGCTCATTTTGAAGAGAAAGACATTTCCTACAACTCATCTTCAAAAAGTTATCAATTTCAACATTATAGGTCATTTTCAAAAGTCAACAAAAAGGGACTTTAAGTCAAAGGCCATAACTTGAGATTGGTAAATCAAAATGACATGGGACCAAAGGCATTGGTTAGAGGACTCAAAGACCTTTCCAAAATGTCCAAGAACATGAGAAAAGCTTAAAAATTGAGCAAGTTGTGCCTTGTGGAAGTTAGGAAATTTTTGGATATTTTGAAAAGTCAACATTACTTCAAATGACCTAAATTTGCTAATGGGCCCATTTTTCTTCCATGATTCACCATTCTAAGCATGTGCACGACCACTTGGCCCAAAGGGAAGTATTTTCTCATTTTTTATTTATTTATTTGAATTATTATTTATATTAATTCATTTAAATTATTTAAATACATGAAAAATATCTAAATGAACCAAACAAATCTTTTTGTACACATTTCAGCTTCAATATTTTGTGCACATCCCAACATGGAAAGAATTGGTTTGATTTGAGCCTAATTGACACCAAATACACATGAAAAAAGATTCAAAAATATCTTAGAAAATCAATTTGCAAAATCATTGAATGGAAGAGATTTGATTGAATTTCTTTGACCTAATGCCTCCACTACATAACCAGGAACTTAAACCTAATTGCAATAGACTGTAAGCTGCGCAGGAAATACATTTACAAACTTGGAATTTTTTGTCAAAAAAGCAATTCTGAAAACCACTCTAAAGGACGATTCAAAGCCTAATTCCTTTTCCAGTAGCTTCCTCAAGGTTCCCAGAAGTGATTCCAATCCCAAACATCCATCAACACGCAAAGAATTGGTAATAAGAACCTCTCCTGTACAGAGAAAAAGTCACAATCGTGTTTTTGGTTTTAGGCATTCTCATGGCATTCTAATCATAGATTCTTATTCCTTATGATGTTCTGATACTGACCAATGCGTTTGATTGTATTTTTATGCCATATACACGATTTTACCATGTTTACTTTCTAGGGTTTTCAGAGCTCGAATTTGGGGCTTTTGCAATAAGGCAAAATTAAGCCTCAAAACCATGACCATTAGACTCAGCAAGCTTGGACGAACAGGAAGCACCATTCGCGAACAATTTATGAAGCCTATAGCGCTATTCGCTATTTTCCCTAAAGCCCTCTAAACCCACGCCATAAAAACCGTTGCTTTTGTGTTTTTTGTTTCAGGGATAGTGGAGACGATGAAGCGTGGCAACCAGTGATTCGTTGGTTTAAAAGTTCGCGCGTTTTCCAGCACTAACGCGTTGTTTCTTTTATTATATTTATTGTATGTTTAATTAACAGATAGCTTCATTGGCTCAGCTGGCAAACGCTTAACGCTTCAACATCCAAGACCTGGGTTCGAGTCCCAGGTCTGTATATTTCTCATATTATTTTTCACTAACCATTCATGTGCAGCGCTTATGATAAGGCACACCATACATCTTCATCATCCAAGCGTCCACGCGTCTAGCATGCTCAGATCAAGGGCACAGGATGGATGAACACGCTACACTCCCAGTCAACGCACCACACGCTTGTCCAAAAGTCAATCAGGCCTTGCAAGATTGGGCTCAATTTATTGGATCAACACCTCACAATTGGGACTGAACCCCCCACTGGTTTGCAATTTCCTATTTTTTGTCTTTCTTATTTTTTAATTGTTATCTTATTTTCCTTATTATTTTTAATTTGATCAATTATTTTACAAAATACAAAAAAGGCTTAAAAATCAGAAAAGACAAAATATAATAAATAATTTTTATTTTAATATTTTCTTGTAAATAAATTAGCATGTAAATTAATTTAGTATTAATTTAGGTTGCCACTTTAATTCTTTTCATAATAAAATATAAAAAACATAGAATTTAGGTTTAATTGATAATTTTCATTCCTTTTAATTTTTCCTTTTTTTTATAAAAATATTACTTATTTTATTTTCATAATTAAATTGTCCATAAAAGAATTTAGGTTTAATTTAGGTTAAAAACTTCGATATTTTCTTAATAACTTAAAAAATAATTAGAACTAGGTTTAACGTTCAATTTTAGTTTTAATTAATTTCTTTTGCCATTAAATCTTAAAAAACACAAAAATACTAAAAAACATTTTCTTTTAATTCTTAATTTTAATTCCATTATTTATTTAATTTTTGCAAAAGGGTCCAACGCCCATGTTCTTAATTTTGTTTAATTTGCGTATTTATTTTATTGCTTAAATAATTATGTATCTCTCCCAAAGCGTTGTAACTTATACTTCTCGCACTTTTATTTCTTTTGCTTTATTTACTTTCCGTCAAATCGGGTCCGGTTTAATTTTGGCGATGTGGACCCGCGCCATTTGTAATAGCCTTCGATTTACTTTCCCGCAAATATTTTTTAACTGTTAACAAAAAAGGCATGAAAGAATGAATGGACTTAATTAAAATCAAGCGTAGATCACCCATAACATGACAAGACAAAAATAAATGAATCTGACACACGAATCACACACCACCCCTAGGGTACGCTTCACTGTTGCCTTGCCTCGAAAGGTGATCGTCGAGTAGAGGATGTCTTAGTAAGTCCTCATGATCCGGGAACCTGGCATGAGGGTAGCTTCTAAGGTGTCTTCCCATTGCTCTGGTGATCACCATGTCCCGAACCTCGAATTGACCCGAACACCTCCAACGGTGGTGCTACCTACCTCTCAATGGTGGGATGGCACTACTTTAAAGGACATTTACACAGAAGAATTCCTTAGGGTAGGTAGACGACTCTAGATACTTGCTCTAATTTCAAAAACAAAACAAAAATTCAAAGACTTTTCACACCAACACATTTTCAAAAGCTTTCAAAGCAATTTTTTCAAACACTCTGACGTACGAGTCGAACTGAAAATTTTCAAAGAAACTTTTTAAAACCCACAATTGAAAAGCAAGCAAACATTTTTGAAAACACAATGAGCAAGTATCTAAGAGCCCATGGATAACCATGGATAGAAAGGGTGCTAACACCTTCCCTTTCTATAACCTACCTCCCGAACCGAGAGCAATCTCTTTAAGGAATTTTTCTGTGCTTTTGTCCTTTCCATTTGGAGAAAATAAAAGACGGTGGCGACTATTGCTTCCGCGACATTTCGCGAACCAGCGTTAAACAGTCAGTTCCAGATCCACCGATCACAGTGAGCATGTGCATGTGTTTGATTTTAGTTATTTAATCTTTGCATATTAGGTGATCTACCGTTTTAATTTTCCAGACATTCTTGCCATACAATCCTATTAGCCATGCATCTAAGCAGTTTATAGTTTGCGAAAATAAAATGCAGAAAGTTTAAAGTTCTAGCTATTACAAGGCTTTTGCAGATACATAATTATCTTGGACTGAAAATAAAGATGCGGAATTTAAAATCATAATTACTATTGCATCCCGGAAGCAATTACATAATTAGAAAAAAATGCGAGAAAATATAAATCTACGCTATTACATTGATAATGCGACCTATACAATTTTTCTAGAAATTAAAATGTAAAAGAATAAATAAAAAGAAATTAAAGAAAAAATTAAAACCTAAAATTCTAAGTTAATGTTTTTGGTGTTTTTTTTAGAAAATAATTTTAAGTTAATTAAAAAACCTAATTCTAACTAATTTTAATTAAAAAAAGTTAATTAACTTAATTTATTAATAAATGAAAAAAGCCAAAAATTCAGTGACTAACTAAAACAAAAACCTAATCCTAATTTGTTTGAATTAAAAAAAAGGTTAGTTTTGAAAAAAATGGTTAATTAAAAAATCCTAAAACCTAATTAATTTTAATTAATAAAAAATGGTTAATTTTGAAAAAAAAAAGTTAATTAAAAAAACCTAAAACCTAATTAATTTTAATAAAAAAAAGTTTATGTCTAATGTTTAATAAAAAAGATTAAGTTTGCCAAATAATAGATAGGGGAAGAAACATTAATGAAAAATAGGGTTAGAAAATAAAAATAATGCAAATGTCATGAGTGGTTGTTGAACCAAAAATTAATTTAAAACATAAATTAAAAAAAACCTATAATTAATTATTCGAGTTTAGGAGGAAAAATCAAAGGTTTGTGAAAAATGTTAAGTTTTATGGAAAAAAAGTTTTAAACAGAAAGAATGAAAATAGGTAAAAGGATAAATAGAAAGGAAGAAAATCAATACCAATAGGGGTGGTTGTTGAATCCACGCCCTTAACCTTCTCAGGATGTCTGTCTCGTCATGCATTGGTTGGTTGTTCTATTTTGGTCATTAGTATTTTGGCCTCAACATTCTGTAACGAACCTGCATGGGACCATAATAGTCAAACATGTTGAATCTCATAGCCACATTAAACAAATTAGTATATATATCATGAAATACAAATAAAACAAATATATGAAAGGAAAAAAAATTTAACGTTAAAACCGATATGGCATGTATGAATGATTATACCCTTTTGATCATGGAAATCAAACCAGCCTTACCCTTACTGGAGAAGTAGTGAGATGAATGATTTTATACCCTTTTGATCATGGAGATCAAACCAGTCTTACCCTTACTGGAGAAGTAGTGAGATATGGGTTTGTAATAAGGATGGCTTGTTTGTAGTGAGATGGGAGTTTTTAATAAGGATTTAAAGGTTTTAGGGTTCTTGAAAGAATTTGATATTCTGACAGCGTTGTGGCAAAGATTTTTTTCGTCTCTCTTGTTTGTGTGAAAAGAATGAGATTATATAATGGAAATTAGAGCAAAGAAAATGGGCTTTGAATATGCAATTGGGCCTCCAATGTTCACTTGAGTTCGTCATGTTGCAGGATAAATTGCAGGGGCTTAAGTGCAATTTTTGAAGTTGAAATGTGAAAACAAAATGTAGCTGACATCGAGAACTAACTCCTGTCCAAAAATGGGCTCAATCGGATAAATGGCGAATTAGTTATGAATTTTTGAAGTTTCAGCTCAGACAAACTTATTTTGGGCTCAAGTGTCGACTCTGACACGTTCTTCAATAAAAAACTGGTATTTATAGGAGTATAATCCGGTCTCTACTTTAGAAGAAAAGTTGTAGATCTCTGAGTCAGTGACCTTGTGTAAAAAGATGGGCCCGATCCGATAAAAATTGACCGAGTTATGAATTTTCGAAGTTTCGACCCAGATAAAATAATATTCAGCATTCAGGATTTTTGGCGCGTCACCCGCACTCTGAGCAAAAAACGAAAGCCTTTTGTATCCTATTCGAACTCAATACCTCCTGCAAAAACTTAGCCAACTCAATTTTTGAAATTTTGGCGCCGGAACCAGCTCGATACGATGAAAATCGACCAAGTTATGATTTTCTGAACATGACGCAAATAAACTTCTGTCACAAATTTTTTGTACGAAAATACTTGATAAATCTGCATTTTTGAAGACCTTCTGATCAAAATTGGCTTCCAGCCGTGAGAGATGAAAACATAGATGATGTTAATACGGAATTTTGATCACCGGAACAGGTTCAAAATGAGCCACGATCTTCAAGTTATGAATTTTTTAGCGCGTAAAAACTGCACTTTCAGCACACTTTTTCACCATATTTCTTCGAGAAAACTCACACATTCAGAGACCTTCTTTAAAGAATTGACTCTTGAGCTGAACCTGAATTTGATAATACGTTATCAAAGATATCTTGGCGAAAGAACACATGAATATGACGCGCCGGGTTGGACTTGTGAATCTTTGAACCCCGAATCGTTGCAAAAAGGCGAATCGATCTTCAGCACAGAAAATACTCTGAGAATATCCATTGACGAAATAAACGTCACTTGTAACCGGAAGAAGCTTGATAAATATACCTTTATTTCATAATCATAAAACCAATAATATGCATGTATGAAAAGAGGGAAAATTTTAGGGTACAACAGCTGCCCCTGTTCAATCTTCTTAAACCTGGAGATTTAGATTGGCTCGTCTGCCTTTCATGATCTGAAGGTGGAAGATGATTGAACACTAGAGTGCCCAGAAATTTGTACTCGTATGTAATGATGCTTGAATATGTAGCTAGTATCGGGAATGGGCTTACAGATGCCATTTGGAGGATATGATGGAAGGTCACCGGAGATGGGCTTAAAGATACCATCCGGAAGATATGACGGAGAATCGTCGGAGATGGGTTTAAAGATGCCATCTAGAGGAAGTGTCGATCGCACAAGAGATTCCTTTGCGAGAGCTTGTGTACCTGTTGTTGAGGAGGACTACGCTGGGGAGTGCTAGTCTCTGTCTTGGTAAAAGTTGAATTTTAGGAGCTTCGGTCGTCCGTTATTTTACTGGGGAATCGTCTCTTGGTCGAAGAGATGAAAATGAACTACTATTTGGTCGTGATCCAGGATTCATAGTGATAAGATCGACTGCTATCTGGTCGTACTCTAGGGTTTACAGTGACTTAACGGGGAGATGAGATTAAACTTGCTATCCGGTCGTTTTCCAGGCTTCGCAATTTCTCAATTCTTATCTGGTCGTACTCCAGGCTTCAGAAGGAATTAAGTTGTTATCCGGTCGCATCCGGGCTTCAACTTGAATTTAGGGCACACTAATATCCGGTCGACTCCGGGCTTCTTAGTAATTGTCCAGGTAAACTTCTATTTGGCCGAAATCCAAGCTTTGCAGTGTCTTGTATTGTTATCTGGTCGTAATCCAAGCTTCAGTATTCTTTGCCGCTATCTGGTTGTAATCCAGGCTTCACGATGTTTCATACCATTATCTGGTCGAATCCAGGCTTCATGGTGTTCTTGTACTGCTATCTGGTCGATTCCAGGCTTCACAATACCTTACTTCTTATCTGGTCGTAATCCAGGCTTCAGAAGAAATCAAGTGGTTATCCAGTCGCATCCGGGCTTCCATTTGATTCTTAGGCCTACTAATATCCGGTCGATTTCCGGGCTTCATAGTAATTGGCCGGGTAAACTTCTATTTGGTCGTAATCCAAGCTTCACAGTGTCCCTCACTATTATCTGGTCGTAATCCAGGCTTCAGTGTTTTTTACCGCTATCTGGTTGTAATCCAGGCTTCGCGATGTCTCATACCATTATCTGGTCGAATCTAGGCTTTATGGTGTTTGGAGAAATCAAGATACTATCCGGTCGAATCCGGGCTTCATAACTTGCATTAAAGATATACCACTATTTGGTCGACTCCAAGCTTCGTAGTATTCTTGGGTTCTATCTGGTCGTAATCCAGGCTTCACAGTAACTTGTATTGCTATCTGGTCGTAATCCAGGCTTCACAATAACTTGTTGAGCTATTATCCAGTCGTAATACGGGCTTCATAGCTTGAATTGGAATAGAAATCTTAGCATCGATTTGACTGAACCAGAGAAACTTATGAGAATTTGGTTGTATCTTTTCCTGAAAGATAAAGAGTTAGTTGTATGTAATGTCATGATGTATGAAATGTATTGAGTAATGATGCTCTCAAAATAAATGAGATTATGCTGTATGATGCATATGCGTATGCCATGAGGTATGGATATGCAATGTTCTTATGATATTCTCCGGCTGGGGAGAATGAATCCTGGACTACTGTTGGAGAGTACAAAGAGTTGAGTTCTTCGTTCTCGTTGGGGATAGTGATCGAAGATGATTAGCTGGAGATTTGCATCTGTTCTGCTCGAGAATATTCCGCCAGGAGAGACTCTGTTTGAGAATAATCCTGTGGGAGAATGACTTTGTGGGGAAGAGAGATACTCTGTTAGAAGATCTGCTGATTTGGAGAAATAAACTCAACTGCGGATGAACTTCTGTTGCTGGTGATAAACAAGCTCTGCTTGGGGAGAATTTTGCCGACTCACTCGCGATTGTGAACCTCGGCTGGGGAGAGTTGTGTCCTGTTTGGGAAAGCTAACACCACTGTCTTTGGATACTTCTTACTCTGTGGGGAGTGTATGTTACTGGGACGCATGATGAGGATATGACAATGACTTTGTATCCATACTTTTCTGCCCCTGTACCTGCTGGAGTAAGTGCCTGCGGAGGCCTTGTGGATTGAGTGTCATCCCAACTTATGAGGTGCTTGGTAACTGCCGATCGGAATGATAAGTCTTCTACTGATAGGAAAGTGACAAGATAACGGGACATAGTCGTACGCTTTAATCCCTAACATTTTCCTGGACTGTCTTTTCAGATTTTTAGTCCACCGGGATACCCTTTTTTGCCCAAGCTGCCTTTCGGGTTTTCGACTTTCCGGGTGTATATATTTTTTATTTTTTATCCCTAATTTTTGCCCGAACCCTTTTGGTTCGCTGGGATTCCCTTATTTTTGCCTAGGCCAGTCAACCTAGCGGGTCTTTGTTCATGCGTAGTATTTTCTGACTATGTCCACGCTCTCAGGGTGTAGGGATTTGTCACTGTCGGTAGTGTTATGTTGCCACAATACCAGAAGATGTTTGTTTGATCGTACATGATTCATTGCTGGAATTCATGCCCAATTCCCCCAAGTGATTCAGATGGAGATCCGCCCCTGGCTATTTGGCATCTTTGAGAGATTCCTTGAATCTTGACTTGACTGCCCCAGATGATGGACGATGATCATGCCAGGCCCCTTGGTTGGAAGTGTATTTCCACTTGAGGTGATCTTTTTTATTGAGAAGGTTTTTGTTCACTAGATATTCGTCATGCGAATCTCTATGCTGTTGAACAAATAGTCATATGCAAACAATAATATTTTAAGAATGCAAAGCTTATGTCTGTCTTGAAGTTTGAAAATTCATTTTTTAGTAAAACAAGTTTTTTTTGTAAAAGTGTGATGTCAACTCAGGATTTATAGCAAACCTTATAGGAGTCATGATACCTTTTGTAAGAGTATGCTTTCAAACTAACCCATGCTTCAGCTAGGACTTTTAAGGGTTATAACGTGGCCTGGTTCACGGTTCAAGAAACAAAGGATAAAGGCTCAAAATTTATTTGTACCCACCCGTTCTTCGTGATGTTCTTCGATCCTATACTCAGTTAATTGTGCATTTAGATCCCGTTTGAGTCTTTGCTCTTATATTCCAGTGATGGTTCGGATATTGACAGTTTATTTTGAATAGGCAGTCGTTTCTTTTTGTTGAGGGTTTATAGGACCTCTTTCTTTTTTATTTTATTATCCATGTGTTTTGCCTGAACTGTTTCTTTTTATGATTACAGTCAGCGGGATGCCCCCGTTTTTTTCTTAAGTCTCCTTCATAGGTTTTGACTTAACGGGCTTTTATTTCGAGAGATAATGACTGCCTGTCTTGACGATTATAGGGAACCATCACCGTCTTTTGTTTTGGAAGGACGTCTTTGAATCCATTCATTGTGCACCTGGATTAACTGAGAAAACTACCCTGCCCCAGGTTGTGGTTAAGGGTTTTAATTTGTGTGAAAAGAAAAACTTCTACTTCTTTGGCTCAAAGGGGTTTACTAGGGATTATCTTCCTTATAACTCCACTGTTTAGGATTTAAAACAACGCATCTACATCGTCAGCAGAGTCTGTTCAAAAGCATACTATAGAGATTTTGATATCATTTTCGTCATCCTCCCTCTAAAGGCTCAGTGCTTTTGTTCGAGAGTTAAATATCACAAAAAGGAAAGCAATTTAAATATAGTGAATACGAATGAATTGATTCAAAACAGACATATGCAATGCATTGATAAAGTAACAGATTTTGACATGAATAGATGTTCGAACAATCAAAAGAAAATTGCAAATTGAAAATTCTAATGAACAAAAGCCTCTCTTGTCAGAACTTGTCACTTTAAATGGTGAGCCTTGGAGGATTGACATAAACATTCCAATTGACCATCTTGTGTGAATTCCAATGCTCCTTCATCAATCAGGTCTTGAATTTTGTATTTCAACCTTCAACAGTCGTCAGTATCATGCCCAGGACTGTTAGAGTGATATGCACACCTTGCACCAGGATTGTAGTTTAGGCGAAGAAGTCTTGGGATTCGGATGAGGACCTATCAACGTAACTAGATTCATCCTCAACATGTATTGTAAAGCTTGAGACAGCGATATGTTGAGTTTGGTAAACTGCCTTTTGGGCATATCCGACTGACTCTGATTAACCCTTTGTTTTTGGCGAGGTTGTTGTTGGACCCGTGAGGTAGTATAAATTTGGAAAGGTTCACTCTTCACCAAACCAAACTCTTGTCTTCTTGGAGGTTGATCAATGACTTGGTCCCAGGCCTCGACTGTTTTCTTCATATTGTTGTATCCGTCTTGATGAAGTTGGTTGATGATGGCTTTTAGCTCTTCTTGTCTTCGGGATAGGCCTTGGATAAGAGCCATCTGCCCCAGCATATGGGTTCTCATTGCACCTACCTCAGCTGGCAGTTGTTTCAGTCGTTCGTCCTTATTGTCTTCAGGACTTTTCTTGACCAAGTTCCCAATGAGTAGTGTTTTCAACTCTTCCTGCCCCTTGGATAGGTTTAGGAATATTTCCCTGAACTGAGCTTCTTGATTTTGAAGATCTCTGTTTTCTTGTTTGAGAGCCATTGCTGAAATAAACAACGAGAACATGAGAGACCTGTAATGGAAGATCTGTTATGCAATGATATGTATGATATATGTATGCAATATTTTCAAGGATCTCGCGGGGTAAACAAGAAACTGTTAGAATTTGGTTGCAGCTTAATTGAAGAAACTTCGTGTCGTTAAGAGTCCTTCTTCAAGAGTCAAGCTCACCATATCGAGTGGGTCATAGCCACTGACTCAAGTTATCGTGTTTTGATCTCTAGACGACATTGGCTAGAGGAAAATAAATCCCCTTGCCCCTTGCTAGACGTCTGATTTACCATAACCTACATCACAAACCCTTGAGATCCTTGAAATGGTTAAGGAAATGTTAAGGCATGATGTTATGATGTGTATGCTATGCGTTTAAGAAAAAGTGTGAGGTGATGTAAGAAAGTAAACTCGGTAAGAAATCCTAGTTATTAGATAAGGACTGTAAACAAAACCTGCAAGGAACTCATGTTGTCAGATAATAAAAATGTGCAAGTAGTTCAAGTTGAAAGCACACAAGTCACACAAACAACCTTAGGTTTAGGCTTGCATGGGTTTTAAGGTAGTACTCTCTTGAAGTTTAGTTGGTTCAACCTGTCCTAGAAAAGTAACCGGGTTCTAGAGGATCTCAATATCACTGACCATCCTCCATCGGTCATGGTTTCAGCTCACGCAATATTTTCTTGCGGCCGGAACTATCTCGAGAGTATGGTCTCAATGGGCGTAGCATCGAGTATCAACCAGTTCTCAGCTTTACACCGAGACCGACTATCTCACTACTTTCTAATGGCCAAGTTTGTCGATTAAGGGTTCTAAGGTCAGTTGATTCTTAATGACACCACACAGCGGCCCCATATTCTCCTCGTTTCTCCACAAGGGATACCGGTACCAACCAATGTTCCACATTAACGTAGCTACTGCTTCAACCATATCAGTCTACGTCGTACAGTTCCCGCACAGTCTATTGCTACTTGCCTAAAAGGTTTCCCCAAATCCGGGTTAGGATCTATAGTAACTCCCAAACAAAACCCTTAAAAGTAAAGCAATCAAAACAATCAAGAGAAGCAAATAATATGAACTAGATCCTAAGGTATACCCCATTTATTCTTTCCTCAGCAGAGTCACCGGTTCTGTGATACGGTGGCATAACCGACTGTTTAATACTGGTTTGCGTTTTTTGTTTGCAAAATGTCGTGGTAAGCAAGAGTCGCCACCGACTTTTACTTTATCCAACCGGAAAGGAAAAAAGTACAGAAAAAAGTCCTTTTTCGAGATGTTTCTGAGTACGGGGGGTAGAATATAGAAAGGGAAGGTGTTAGCACCCTTTCCATCCATGGTTTTCCATGGGCTTTTAGGTACTTGATCATTTTGAAAATTGCTTGTGTGTGCTTGCTTTGAAAAGTTTTGTTTTACTTTGTTTTAACCCTTGTTTCTGTTCTCAAGAGTGTTACGAAGTTGTTTTTGAAAACTTGTTTGAAAAGTGTTTGGTGTGAAAAAAGTTTGTTTGTTTTGAGCAAGTACCTAACAGTTATCTACCTACTCGAAAAAAGATTGTTTCTATTCTTGTTTCCTTTAGACAACGCTATCCTACTATTGAGAAATAGGTAGCACCGTCGTTGTATTTTGAGGGACTATCGAAAGGGACATAATGGCCATTGAAGGCAACATGTAAGGATACCTTAGCATTTCGAAGGGACTGTCGTCATATATTCGTAGGCAACATCGAGGGACAAGATCATTTCTCGTAGGTAACTCGAGGGACGTTAAGAGACTATGATCTTTATGATGACTTTTAGATTGAGGGTCTCTTGCTAAGAGTATCCCTACATTCGAGGGACATGACCATTGTTTTCCGAGGCAACCAAGTGAGGCATACCCTAAGAGTGAGCATGTGCATGTGTTTGATTTTAGTTATTTAATCTTTGCACATTAGGTGATCTACCGTTTTAATTTTCCAGACATTCTTGCCATACAATCCTATTAGTCATGCATCTAAGCAGTTTATAGTTTGTAAAAATAAAATGCAGAAAGTTTAAAGTCCTAGCTATTACAAGGCTTTTGCAGATACATAATTATCTTGGACTGAAAAAGATGCAGAATTTAAAACCCTAATTACTATTACATCCCGGAAGCAATTACATAATTAGAAAAAAATGCGAGAAAAGATAAATTACGCTATTACATTGATAATGCGACCTATACAATTTTTCTAGAAATTAAAATGTAAAAGAATATATAAAAAGAAATTAAAGAAAAAATTAAAACCTAAAATTCTAAGTTAATGTTTTTGGTGTTTTTTATTTTTAGAAAATAATTTTAAGTTAATTAAAAAACCTAATTCTAACTAATTTTAATTAAAAAAAGTTAATTAACTTAATTTATTAATAAATAAATAAAAGCCAAAAATTCAGTTACTAACTAAAACAAAAACCTAATCCTAATTTGTTTGAATTAAAAAAAAGGTTAGTTTTGGAAAAAATGGTTAATTAAAAAATCCTAAAACCTAATTAATTTTAATTAATAAAAAAGGGTTAATTTTGAAGAAAAAAAAGTTAATTAAAAAAAACCTAAAACCTAATTAATTTTAATAAAAAAAAGTTTATGTCTAATGTTTAATAAAAAAGATTAAGTTTGCCAAAAAATAGATAGGGGAAGAAACATCAATGAAAAATAGAGTTAGAAAATAAAAATAATGCAAATGTCATGAGTGATTGTTGAACCAAAAATTAATTTAAAACCTAAATTAAAAAAAAACCTATAATTAATTATTCGAGTTTAGGAGGAAAAATCAAAGGTTTGTGAAAAATGTTAAGTTTTATAGAAAAAAAAGTTTTAAACAGAAAGAATGAAAATAGGTAAAAGGATAAATAGAAAGGAAGAAAATAAATACCAATAGGGGTGGTTGTTGAACCCACGCCCTTAACCTTCTCATGATGTCTGCCTCGTCATGCATTGGTTGGTTGTTCTATTTTGTCCATTAGTATTTTGGCCTCAACATTCTGTAACGAACCTGCATGGGACCATAATAGTCAAACATGTTGAATCTCATAGCCACATTAAACAAATTAGTATATATATCATGAAATACAAATAAAACAAATATATGAAAGGAAAAAAATTTAACGTTAAAACCGATATGGCATGTATGAATGATTATAACCTTTTGATCATGGAGATCAAACCAGCCTTACCCTTACTAGAGAAGTAGTGAGATGAATACTTTTATGCTCTTTTGATCATGGAGATCAAACCAGCCTTACCCTTAGTGGAGAAGTAGTGAGATGTGGGTTTGTAATAAGGATGACTTGTTTGTAGTGAGATGGGAGTTTGTAATAAGGATTTAAAGGTTTTAGGCTTCTTGAAAGAATTTGATATTCTGACAGCGTTGTGGCAAATGTTTTTTTCGTCTCTCTTGTTTGTGTGAAAAGAATGAGATTATATAATGGAAATTAGAGCAAAGAAAATGGGCTTTGAATGTGCAATTGGGCCTCCAATGTTCACTTGAGTTTGTCACGTTGCAGGCTAAATTGAAGGGGCTTAAGTGCAATTTTTGAAGTTGAAATGTGAAAACAAAATGTAGCCAACATCGAGAACTAACTCCTGTCCAAAAATGGACTCAATCGGATAAACGGTGAATTAGTTATGAATTTTTGAAGTTTCAGCTCAGACAAACTTATTTTGGGCTCCAGTGTCGATTCTGACACGTTCTTCAATAAAAAACTGGTATTGATAGGAGCATAATCCGGTCTCTACTTTAGAAGAAAAGTTGTAGATCTCTGAGTCAGTGACCTTGTGTAAAAAGATGTGCCCGATCCGATAAAAAATGACCGAGTTATGAATTTTCGAAGTTTCGACCCAGATAAAATAATATTCAACATTCAGGATTTTCGGCGCGTCACCCGCACTCTGAGCAAAAAATGAAGGCTTTTTGGATCCTGTTCGAACTCAATACCTCCTGCAAAATCGACCAAGTTATGATTTTCTGAACATGACGCAAATAAACTTCTGTCACAAATTTTCTGTACGAAAATACTTGATAAATACGCATTTTTGAAGACCTTCTGATCGAAATTGGCTTCCAGCCGTGAGAGATGAAAACATAGATGACGTCAATACGGAATTTTGATCACCGGAACAGGTTCAAAATGAGCCACGGTCTTCAAGTTATGAATTTTTTAGCGCGTAAAAATTGCACTTTCAGCACACTTTTTCACCATATTTCTTCGAGAAAACTCACACATTCAGAGACCTTCTTTAAATAATTGACTCTTGAGCCGAACCTGAATTTGATAATACGTTATCAGAGATATCTTGGCAAAAGAACACCTGAATATGACGCGCCGGGTTGGACTTGTGAATCTTTGAACCCCGAATCATTGCAAAAAGGCGAATCGATCTTCATCATAGAAAATACTCTGAGAATATCCATTGACGAAATAAACGTCACTTGTAACCGGAAGAAGCTTGATAAATATACCTTTATTCCATAACCATAAAACCAATAATATGCGTGTATGAAAAGAGGGCAATTTTGGGGTACAACACAAACGGTTGCCTAGAGGTAAGGGAGAAGGAACCTGGATACTAGGGTTACTTCGAAATGAAAGCCTGGATAGTAGGGCTTGCAGGAAGGAACCTGGGTAGTAGGGTTACTTCGAAATGAAAGCCTGGATAGTAGGGCTTGTGGGAAGGAACTTGGATAGTAGGGTTACTTCAAAATGAAAGCGTGGATAGTAGGGCTTGCGGGAAGGAACCTGGGTAGTAGGGTTACTTCGAAATAAAAGCTTGGATATTAGGGCTTGCGGGAAGGAACCTGGGTAGTAGGGTCAGTTCAAAATGAAAGCCTAGATAATAGGGCTTGTGGGAAGGAACCTGGATAGTAGGGTTACTTTGAAATAAAATCCTGGATAGTAGGGCTTGTGGGAAGGAACCTGGATAGTAGGGTTACTTCAAAATGAAAGCCTGGATAGTAGGACTTGTGGGAAGGAACCTGGATAGTGGGGTTACTTCAAAATGAAAGCCTGGATAGTAGGGCTTACGGGAAGGAACCTGGGTAGTAGGGTTACTTCAAAATGAAAGCCTGGATAGCAGGGCTTGTGGGAAGGAACCTGGATAGTAGGGTTACTTCTAAATGAAAGCCTAGATAGTAGGACTTGTGGGAAGGAACCTGGATAGTAGGGTTACTTCGAAATGAAAGCCTGGATAGAAGGGCTTGCTGTAACGCCCGTAATTTAATTATATATTTAATTAAATTATTTTTGGAATATTTGAGAAGATGTGTTGTGTTTAATTGTATTTAAGTATTTTGTTAAGTGGAGAAATAATATTAGAATTATAATATTATTTGGTGTGGGCTTATTTTGAAGGAATAAAAGTAATAAGGGGGGTGTATTAGTTTTGAGCCCAATAAGGAATAAAGAATAATAGGTTATTCTTTTGTTGTTAGAAAGAATAGAAAGAAGAGGCAGTAGAAGAATAAGGATTGAGAAGGAGAACGTGAAGCTGCTTGAAAAAGTGGAAAACGGCAGAACAAGAATTCAACCGGAAAATTATAGAGCGACCTTCGATCCAAGGTGTGATCGGTGGATCTGGAACTGACTGTTTAACGTTGGTTCGCGAAATGTCACGGAAGCAAGAGTCGCCACCGTCTTTTATTTTCTCCAAATGGAAAGGACAAAAGCACAGAAAAATTCCTTAAAGAGATTGCTCTCGGTTCAGGAGGTAGGTTATAGGAAGGGAAGGTGTTAGCACCCTTTCTATCCATGGTTATCCATGGGCTCTTAGATACTTGCTCATTTCTGTTTTCAAAATGGTTTGTTTGCTTTTCAACTGTGGGTTTAAAAAGTTTCTTTGAAAATTTCAGTTCGACTCTTGTATCAGTCCTCAAGAGTGTTTGAAAAATTGCTTTCGAAAGCTTTTTGAAAAGGTGTCGGTGTGAAAAGTATTTTTGATTTGTCTTTGAAATTAGAGCAAGTATCTAGAGTCGTCTACCTACCCTAAGGAATTCGTCTGTGTAAATGTCCTTTAAAGTAGTTCCATCCCACCATTGAGAGGTAGGTAGCACCACCGTTGGAGGTGTTCGGGTCAATTCGAGGATTAGGGACATTGTGGTCACCGAGCAAAGGTAAGACACCTTAGAAGCTACCCTTATGCCATTGATCTTTTATTCCGAGGCAACTATTCCGAGGCAACTTGTTTTGAGGCAACCAGATCAATGGGACATAAGGACTCACTAAGACGTCCTATAGTCGACGGCCACGTTTCGAGGGACAAGGCAACAGTGTGATCACCGGAGTAATAGGAAGATACCTTAGAAGCTACACTCATGCCAGGTTCCCGGATCATGAGGACTTACTAAGACATCCTCTACTCGACGATCACCTTTCGAGGAAAGGCAACAGTGAGGCGTAACCTAGGGGTGGTGTGTGATTTGTGTGTCAGATTCATTTATTTTTATCTTGTTCTGTTATGAGTGAGCTACGCGTTTGTTTTTATTTTTGGCCATTCATTCTTGCATGCATTTGATTAACAGTTAAAAGTGCGAGAAATAAAAAGTTCTAAAGCTATTACAAAAGGCGCGGGTCCACATCGCCAAAATTTCCAGGACCCGATTTGACAGAAAATAAAGAAAGTAAAGGTAAAAGTAAAGTGCGAGAAATTAATTACACGACTTTGGGAGAGATACATAAATATTATAAAGAATAAAATAAATATGCGAATTGGAATTAAAGTTGAAACGAGGGCGTTGGACCCTTTTTTAACTAAATTAAATTAAACGATTATTAAATTAATTAAAATGAAAAGAAATTTGTTTTTTTGGTATTTTAAGATTAAAATGGGAAAAATAATTAAATGCAATTAAACCTAATTCTACAATTTTTATTTTATTATGAAAACATGTTAAAGTTTAACCTAAAATTAACCCAAATTATTTTACATGCAATTTAATTACAAAAATAAGTATTTAATATTTAATTATTATGGAAGAAAAGAAAAAGGGATAAAAAATTAATTAAACCCTAGTTCTACCAATTTTAAATTAATTAAGAAAATATTACAATTAAACCTAATTTAATAACTAAAATTAATTAATGCAATTTATTTACAAAAATACTAAAATAAAAATATTTATTATTTTTTATCTTTTCTGATTTTTTGGTGTTTTTTATATATTATGAAAATATTAAATTAATTAAAAAAACAATAATTAAAAGAAAGTAAAAAATAATGAAAAATAAAGAAAGTAAAAAAATTTGCAAACCTAGGGGGGTCTGCCCCCAAATTTGGAGGTTTTTCTTTAGCAATTTGGGCCCAATTACTCTTAGGCCTGGCTGACTTTTCCACTAGCGTGCATAAGCGTTGACCAGGGTTTACCATGTTCCTCAATTATGACCTTCTGATTGTTTCTATTGGGCATGTGGATGGCCAGATTTTGTGGACATATGGTGCTCCTTCAGGCTGAAACTGCATAGAAACATTAAGTGAAAAATAATGTGAAAGGGGGTGGGGACCTGGGACTCGAACCCAGGTCCTGAACATTACCAACCAACGCGCTTGCCAACCATGCTGCCTTGTTTATCTGTAAATAATATAATCAATAAATATAATAAAACAAACAAACATCAATGCTTCTTTTTTCGCGCGAGATTTTGAACGGACCAACCAATGCCCTACACATCATCGTCTTCCTCCTTGGCTTTATTTTTTCCTGAAACGAGAAAATAATCAGCAACGGTTTTACACCGTTCCTATAGACACCCTACTGGAAAATAGCGATTAGCCCCCGGGGCTTCATAAATTAGGCGTGATGGTCTCATTCTCTTCGTCCAAGCGCACTGAGTTGGATGGTCTAGGTCTTATATGCCAATTGTTCCTTAAACGAAAACCCCCAATTCACAATTTGGAAAACCCTAATGCCCAACAATGGTGAAATCTCTAATAACGCACGAAAACACAATTAAACTGTTTGGTTAGCATTAGAATTGAATAATGAACACAAATCATATATTAAAAATTGCTAAATGCGCATGAATTGAGATGCAAGAATATGAAATTTTCTCTGTACAGGTTGCACTCGTGTTACCAATTTAGGGCGTTAGAATGATTGATTTCGATTGAAAAACTTTCCTTGAAGCCTCAGGAAGCTAATGAGATAAAAATCTTGCCTTGAATCGTCCTCTATCCCTGTTTTCAGTTTTCACCTTTTTAACCAAAAACTCAAGTTTTGTGCTTGGTCTGTAGCGCAGCTTCTAGTCAAAAAGCATGAGGGTTTGCATCCTTATATGTGTATGAATGATTAGGTCAAAGAAAATTGATCCAAAATCTATGAATTGATGAATATGATATTTGATTTTTAAACCATGATTTTCAAATCTTTTTCACATGCTTTTGCTACCAAATCATGACCAATTCAATTGATTCTTTCTATATTTGGTTAGGCACGAAATCTTGAGTATATATTATGCATAAAAAGATTTAAAACCTAGGTTTAGCATTTTTTTCATGTATTTATTTTAATTTAAATGAATTATTAATAATAAAAATCCAAATAAATAAATAAAAATGAAGAAATACTTCCCTTTGGGCCAAGTGGTCGTGCACATGCTTTGGATAATGAATTGTGGAAGAAAAAGAGGCCTATTAGCAATTTTAGGTCATTTGAATCAATGTTGACTTTTCAAAATATCCAAAAATTTCCCAACTTCCACAAGGCATAACTTGCTCAATTTTTAAGATTTTCTCATGTTCTTGGACATTTTGGAAAGGTCTTTGAGTCCTCTAACCAATGTATTTGGTACCATGTCATTTTGATTTACCAATATCAAGTTATGTCCTTTGACTTAAAGTCCCTTTTTGTTGACTTTTGAAAATGACCTATAATGTTGAAATTGATAACTTTTTGTGAGAGAATTTCTTGGACTTGAAATATGAAGAGGAGTTGTAGGAAATGTCTTTCTCTTCAAAATGAGCTTTGGATGGAATTTTTCTGATAATCCATGTGAAAGTTATGCCCTGGTCAATTTACAGTTGACTTTTTCAACTGTCCAAATATGGAAATTTTTGCATCTTGATGATTTTTGAGCCAAGCTTTGAGAATCATGATCAAGCATTGATCAAATGATGTTTGTGGCTTCAAAATGAGATGTTGACCAAAAATTTGAACTTTTGACTGCCAAATGACCATTTTGCCCCTACAGTTGACTGTAGTGCAATTAGGGTTTTTGACTGTGCAATTTTGTGCTGAAAGTCTTGAAACTTGGTATGAGGATGCTTGACCATGTTTGTAGGCATGTGGGACTTGATTAGACCCTTGGAAACTTCATTTACTTGACCAGAATCAAAACCCTAATTTTGACTGTTAGGAGGCCCTTGAACTGTGCAACCCTTGGGGAATTTTGAAGCATGAGTTGGCAATTTTCTTGAAGAATATGGGAGGGCAAATTTTGGGGTACAACAGTTGCCCCTGTTCAATCTTCTTAGACCTGAGGATGCAGATTGGCTGACGTGCCTTTCGTAATCCGAGGGTGGAAGATGATTGAACACTAGAGTGCCCAGAAATTTGCGCTCACATAGTAGCAGTGTGATGGAATGGGCTTATAGATGCCATTTAGAGACTGATGAATAGGATGATGGGCTTATAGATTCCATCTGGATGTTGATCGCGTAAGAGATTCCTTAGCGAGAACTTGCGTACCTGCAAAAAAAAATGAGTACCTGACATGTTGCAGGAGCTGGTCTTCAGATGCTTTGTGTAGATATGTCCTGACTGGTTACAGGAATCGGATCTTCGAATTCTTCAGACGTGCCCTGGCGAGATACAGGAATCGAGTCTGGTAACGTTAGTCTTCAACGGATACACCCTGGCAAGATTCAGGTATCGGATCCTCGAACTCTTCAGACACACCCTAGCAAGATACAGGAATCGGATCTGGTAATGTTAGTCTTCAACGGATACACCCTGGCAAGGTTCAGGTATCGGATGCTCGAACTCTTCAGACACACCCTGGCAAGATACAGGAATCGGATCTGGTAATGCTAGTCTTCAACGGATACACCCTGGCAAGATTCAGGTATCGGATCCTCGAACTCTTCAGACGCACCCTGGCAAGATACAGGAATCAGATCTGGTAATGCTAGTCTTTAACGGATACACCCTGGCAAGATTCAGGTATCGGATCCTCGAACTCTTCAGACACACCCTGGCAAGATACATGAATCGGATATGGTAATGTTAGTCTTCAACGGATACACCCTGGCAAGGTTCAGGTATCGGATCCTCGAACTCTTCAGACACACCCTGGCAAGATACAGGAATCGGATCTGGTAATGCTAGTCTTCAACGGATACACCCTGGCAAGATTCAGGTATCGGATCCTCGAACTCTTCAGACGCACCCTGGCAAGATACAGGAATCGGATCTGGTAATGCTAGTCTTCAACGGATACACCCTGGCAAGATTCAGGTATCGGATCCTCGAACTCTTCAGATGCACCCTGGTAAGATACAGGAATCGGATCTGGTAATGCTAGTCTTCAATGGATACACCCTGGCAAGATTCAGGTATCGGATCCTCGAACTCTTCAGACACACCCTGGCAAGATACAGGAATCGGATCTGGTAGTGCTAGTCTTCAACGGATACACCCTGGCAAGGTTCAGGTATCGGATCCTCGAACTCTTCAGACACACCCTGGCAAGATACAGGAATCGGATCTGGTAATGTTAGTCTTCAACGGATACACCCTGGCAAGATTCAGGTATCGGATCCTCGAACTATTCAGACACACCCTGGAAAGATACAGGAATCAGATCTGGTAATGTTAGTCTTCAACGGATACACCCTGGCAAGATCCAGGTATCGGATCCTCGAACTCTTCAGACACACCCTGGCAAGATACAGGAATTGGATCTGGTAATGTTAGTCTTCAACGGATACACCCTGGCAAGATTCAGGCATCGGATCCTCGAACTCTTCAGACACACCCTGGCAAGATACAGGAATCAGATCTGGTAATGTTAGTCTTCAACGGATACACCCTGGCAAGATTCAGGCATCGGACCCTCGAACTCTTCAGACACACCCTGGCAAGATACAGGAATCGGATCTGGTAATTGGTCATCAACAGATACACCCTGGCAAGATTCAGGAATCGGATCTTTATTTGCGACCATTGATGGTAATCATTTTTGTATTTTTGTCCTGAAAAGACAAGCGTTAGTTGTATGCGATGTCATGTTGTATGACATGCGGGATGCTCTCTGAATAAGTGAGGTTGTATGTTCATGATGCGTATATGCATGCTATAATGTATTAAGATGTTTTGCTCATGAATGTATTTTTCGTCTAGGAAATTAAATCCTTGACGGGTGCCGGGAAGTCACTCCTGGGCTAATGTTGAAGAATAGATTTTGCTTCCGCTGGGGGATGATAATTGCAAGAACACCGGTAAGAGAAGATAACTCCGTTGGGAAATAACTTGGCGAATGAATTGCTCTGCGGGGCGAAAGTATTCTAACGATCTTGCTGGGGGGCAATACTCTGTGAGGAGAAAGATACTTTGTTGAGTGTTGATAATAACTTGCTGGGGATACCTATATTCTTTTGGAAGTTTTAACAGACTTCACTGGGGATAAGAAGACTCCGTCGAGGACGCTCTTTCCGGGGCTTTTGGCTGAGGATAACCCAGTTATATCCTGGTAGGGAAATAACTCTTTGAATAAAGCCGGGCGACGCGTTCGTGCTCTGCGCGGATAAGCTTCCAGAATTTACTGGGGATAAGCTTACTGCTCGGGGAGATGGATTCCAACTTTCCTGGGGAAACTGGATTGGACTCTCTTGGGGAATTAGGACGTACTGGTTATGTTCTTTAGTTGAACCCACCCTGGTACCTTGGAGGATAGAACAATTAGATTGTTTGGACAACTCTTTATTGCCCTTGTTTCTATGGGAGAAGGCACCTGTGGGGGGCTGATAGTTGTTGATAGACCAAGCTTCTTCTGGTAGGCAGGTGACAAGATGACAGGACATAGTCGTACGCTTTGATCCCTAACTTTTGCCTGGACCGCCCTTTCGGGTTTTCAGTCCACCAGGATACCCATTTTTGCCCAAGCCGCCTTTTCAGGTTTTTGACTTGCCGGGTGTACAGATTTTTTCATTTCATCCCTTCATTTTGCCCGAACCCTTTTGGTTCGCCGGGAAGCCCTTATTTTTGCCTAGGTGTGTCAACCTAGCGGGTCTTTGATTATGCGTAGTATTTTTCGACTATGTCCGTTCTCAGAAAGTAGGGAGTTGCCCCTGTTAGAAGTGTTTTGTCATGCCACCAGAAGGTATTTGATCAGGCAAGATTCGTTGTTAGAATTCCCCAAGTGACTCAGGCGGAGATTTGCCCCAGGCTATTTGGCCTTTGAGAGATTCTCCGAATCTTGACTTAACTGCCCCAGATGATGGACAATAGTCATGCCATGCCCCTTGATTGGAGATACTCTTGTTCATTAGACTTTCATTGTGCGAATTTCCCTGCTGTTCAAACAAAAAGTCATATGCAAACAAAGTTATGTTAAAAATGCAAAGCCTATGTCTGTCTTGAAGATTTTGAAAATGCATTCTTTTCATAAAACAAGTGAATGTTTGTAAAACGTGATGTCAACTCCGTATTTTATCGCAATCCTTAAGGAGTCAGGATACCTTTTGTAACAGTATGCTTTCGAACTAACCCATGCTTCAGCTAGGACTTTTAAGGGTTATAATGTGGCCTGGTTCATGGTTTAAGAAACAAAGGATAAAGGCTCAAATTATTTGTACCCACCCACTCTTCGTGATGTTCTCCAAACCTAAACTCAGTTGATCATACGTTAGACCTTGTTTGAGTCTTTGCTCGGATTTTCCGGTGATGATTCGGATATTGATGATTTCTTGTGAATAGGCAGTCATTTTTTGTCGAGGGTTTATAAGACCTCTTCCTTTTTTTTTTGACTTTGTTATCCCTTTTTTTTTTTGCCTGAACTGTTTCCCTTTTTTTTTGAATTACAGTCAGCGGGATGCCCCAGTTTTGTAAGTCCCCTTTATAGGTTTTGACTTTTTGGGCTTTTCATTTATGAACCTTTTTTTTTTTTTGATAATGACTGCCTGTCTTCACGATTGTTCGGAACCATCACTGTCTTTTGTTTTTGGAAAAACTCATTTGGTGCCATTCATTGTGCACTTGGATCAACTGAGAAGACTACCCTGCCCCGGGTTATGATTAAGGGTTTCAATTTTCGAAAATAAAAACTCTTACTTCTTTGGCTCAGAGGGGTTGACGAGGGATTATCTTCCTTATATCTCCAGTGTTTAGGATTTGAAACAATGCCTGTACCTCATCAGCGGGGTCTGTTCAAAAGCATACTGTAGATCGTGGTATCATTTTCGTCATCCTCCCTCAAGAGGCTTAGAATTATTATTTAAGAGTTGATCATCAGAAAAAAATATGAAAATAATTTGCATTTAGTGAATACGAATATATTGTTTCAGAACAGACATATGCGATGCATTAATGAAATAACAACGTTTGATATGAATGGAATGTTCGAACAATCAAAAGAAAATTACAACTTGAAAGATTCTAATGAACAAAAATTTCTCAATCCTAGCCATGTTTTGGCAAGGGAGCAATGATCACATTGGGAGTCTCGGTGGGCTCGAACTCGATCTCTTTAGCATCGATCATATTCTGAATTTTGTACTTTAGTGCCCAACAGTCCTCAGTATCGTGCCCCGGACTACCAGAATGGTAAGCGCACCTTGCTTCTGGGTTGTAGTTTGGAGAGGAAGTCTTTGGATTTGCAGGAGGGTTGATCACCGCAATCAGGTTCATCCTTAACATGTGCTGCAAAGCTCGTGACCATGACATGTTGATGTAGGTGAATTGTCTCTTAGGCTCGTCCGACCTGTTATGATCAACCCGCTGTTCTTGGCGAGGTCGTTGTTGGACCTGAGAAGTAGTAGCAACTCGGAGAGGTCTATTCATTGGACCCGACCTTTGCCTTTTTGGAAGCTGTTCTACGACCTGGCCCCTGATTTGGGCTGGTTGCTTCATGCCTTGAGGAAGTTGGCCGATCATGGCTCTCAGCTCTCCTTGCTCCTGAGCTAAACCTTGAATGAGGGCCCTTTGCCCCAGCATCTGGGTTTTCAATGTGTCTACCTCAGCTTGTAGACGTTTCAGTTGTTCGTCCTTGTCATCTTCAGGACTCTTTCTGATCAGATTCCCCATGAGGAGTGTCCTCAACTCTTCCTGCCCCTTGGATAGACCTAGGAAGATTTCCCTAAACTGAGTCTCTTGAGCGTGAAGGTCCTGGTTATCTTGTTGTGAAGCCATTGCTGAAATAAACAGCGAGAAAGGTAAGTGACCTGCAACAAGGATACCTGTTATGCAATGATGAGTATGACATGCATGTAATGTTTTCAAGGACCTCGCGGGGTAAACAAGAAAATTTGTTAGCGTTTGGATCCGGTAGCTTGATTGAAAGAAACTTCATATTTGTTGAGAGTCTCTCTTCCAAGGGTCAAAGGCTCACCATATCAAGTGGGTCATAGCCCCTGACTCAAGTCATCAACCTTATTTTGCTTTCCAAACAACCTTGGCTGGGGGAACCTTCTTCAGGAGTCAAAGCTCACCATATCAAGTGGGTCATAGCCTCTGACAACTTTGGCTAGAGGAAAATAAATCCTCTTTTCCCCTTGCTAGATGTTTGATTCATCATGACCTGCATCACAGACCCTTGAGATCCTTGAAATGGGTTAGTCCTTATGCAGGATGTATGCAATGGTATGATGTTATGCTATGCATGGGGGTAATGTAAGTAACCCTGTTATGAGTCCTAATTAAGGACTGCAAACCAAAACCTGCAAGAAACTCAAGTAAAACCTGTCATGAGTCCCAATTAAGGACTATAAACAGAACCTGCAAGTAGTTAGTACACCCTGTTATGAGTCCCAATTAAGGACTATAAACAAAACCTGCAAGAGACTTAGTAAACCCTGTTACGAGTCCCAATTAAGGACTATAAACAAAACCTGCAAGTAGTTCATGTGTCAGATAGATAACAAGCATGCAAGTAGTCAAGTACGAAGGCACGCAAGTCACACAAGAGAAGCCCTTAGAGTTTAAGGCCAGCATGAGGTCTGGGTATTACCCTCTTGAAGTTGGTGGGTTCATACCTGTCCTATCAAAGTAACCGGGTTCTTAGAGGATCCCAATATCATTGACTACCCTCAATCGGTCATAACTCCAGCATCGCAATCTTTTCTTGCGGCCAGAACTATCACGAGAGTTTAGCCTCAATGGGCGTAGCATACTGCTACTGTTCTAATGGCCAAGTTGTGTCATTTAAGGTTCTAAGGTTGTTGGTGCTTAATGACTCCTCAGAAGACCCATATTCTCCTCGTTGCAATACAAGGGATATCGGTACAGACCAAGGTGCCACACCAACGTAGCCACTGTTTCACCCGTGTCGGTCTACGCCGGACAGGTCCCTCACAGCTTATGCTACCTAAACAGGGTATCCCCAGATCCGGGTTAGGATCTATGTAACTCCCATGCAACCCACAAATTTAAAGCAGACAAGTCAATACAATTGAAAACACAGTTATGAACTAACCCTAAGGTACACCTCACTTTAAGTTTAATATTCCCCAGCAAAGTCTCCAGTTCTGTGATCGGTGGATCTGGAACTGACTGTTTAACGCTGGTTCGCGAAATGTCGCGGAAGCAAGAGTCGCCACCGTCTTTTATTTTCTCCAAATGGAAAGGACAAAAGCACAGAAAAATTCCTTAAAGAGATTGCTCTCGGTTCGGGAGGTAGGTTATAGAAAGGAAAGGTGTTAGCACCCTTTCTATCCATGGTTATCCATGGGCTCTTAGATACTTGCTCATTTGTGTTTTCAAAATGGTTTGTTTGCTTTTCAACTGTGGGTTTAAAAAGTTTCTTTGAAAATTTCAGTTCGACTCTTGTATCAGTCCTCAAGAGTGTTTGAAAAATTGCTTTCGAAAGCTTTTTGAAAAGGTGTCGGTGTGAAAAGTATTTTTGATTTGTCTTTGAAATTAGAGCAAGTATCTAGAGTCGTCTACCTACCCTAAGGAATTCGTCTGTGTAAATGTCCTTTAAAGTAGTTCCATCCCACCATTGAGAGGTAGGTAGCACCACCGTTGGAGGTGTTCGGGTCAATTCGAGGATTAGGGACATTGTGGTCACCGAGCAAAGGTAAGACACCTTAGAAGCTACCCTTATGCCATTGATCTTTTATTCTGAGGCAACTTGTTTTGAGGCAACCAGATCAATGGGACATAAGGACTCACTAAGACGTCCTATAGTCGACGGCCACGTTTCGAGGGACAAGGCAACAGTGTGATCACCTGAGTAATAGGAAGATACCTTAGAAGCTACCCTCATGCCAGGTTCCCGGATCATGAGGACTTACTAAGACATCCTCTACTCGACGATCACCTTTCGAGGCAAGGCAACAGTGAGGCGTAACCTAGGGGTGGTGTGTGATTTGTGTGTCAGATTCATTTATTTTTATCTTGTTCTGTTATGAGTGAGCTTCGCGTTTGTTTTTATTTTTGGCCATTCATTCTTGCATGCATTTGATTAACAGTTAAAAGTGCGAGAAATAAAAAGTTCTAAAGCTATTACAAAAGGCGCGGGTCCACATCGCCAAAATTTCCAGGACCCGATTTGACAGAAAATAAAGAAAGTAAAGGTAAAAGTAAAGTGCGAGAAATTAATTACACGGCTTTGGGAGAGATACATAAATATTATAAAGAATAAAATAAATATGCGAATTGGAATTAAAGTTGAAACGAGGGCGTTGGACCCTTTTTTAACTAAATTAAATTAAACGATTATTAAATTAATTAAAATGAAAAGAAATTTGTTTTTTTGGTATTTTAAGATTTAAATGGGAAAAAGAATTAAATGCAATTAAACCTAATTCTACAATTTTTATTTTATTATGAAAACATGTTAAAGTTTAACCTAAAATTAACCCTAATTATTTTACATGCAATTTAATTACAAAAATAAGTATTTAATATTTAATTATTATGGAAGAAAAGAAAAAGGGATAAAAAATTAATTAAACCCTAGTTCTACCAATTTTAAATTAATTAAGAAAATATTACAATTAAACCTAATTTAATAACTAAAATTAATTAATGCAATTTATTTACAAAAATACTAAAATAAAAATATTTATTATTTTTTATCTTTTCTGATTTTTTGGTGTTTTTTATATATTATGAAAATATTAAATTAATTAAAAAAACAATAATTAAAAGAAAGTAAAAAATAATGAAAAATAAAGAAAGTAAAAAAATTTGCAAACCTAGGGGGATCTGCCCCCAAATTTGGAGGTTTTTCTTTAGCAATTTGGGCCCAATTACTCTTAGGCCTGACTGACTTTTCCACTAGCGTGCATAAGCGTTGACCAGGGTTTACCATGTTCCTCAATTATGACCTTCTGATTGTTTCTATTGGGCATGTGGATGGCCAGATTTTGTGGACATATGGTGCTCCTTCAGGCTGAAACTGCATAGAAACATTAAGTGAAAAATAATGTGAAAGGGGGTGGGGACCTGGGACTCGAACCCAGGTCCTGAACATTACCAACCAACGCGCTTGCCAACCATGCTGCCTTGTTTATCTGTAAATAATATAATCAATAAATATAATAAAACAAACAAACATCAATGCTTCTTTTTTCGCGCGAGATTTTGAACGGACCAACCAATGCCCTACACATCATCGTCTTCCTCCTTGGCTTTATTTTTTCCTGAAACGAGAAAACAATCAGCAACGGTTTTACACCGTTCCTATAGACACCCTACTGGAAAATAGCGATTAGCCCCTGGGGCTTCATAAATTAGGCGCGATGGTCTCATTCTCTTCGTCCAAGCGCACTGAGTTGGATGGTCTAGGTCTTATATGCCAATTGTTCCTTAAACGAAAACCCCCAATTCACAATTTGGAAAACCCTAATGCCCAACAATGGTGAAATCTCTAATAACGCACGAAAACACAATTAAACTGTTTGGTTAGCATTAGAATTGAATAATGAACATAAATCATATATTAAAAATTGCTAAATGCGCATGAATTGAGATGCAAGAATATGAAATTTTCTCTGTACAGGTTGCACTCGTGTTACCAATTTAGGGCGTTAGAATGATTGATTTCGATTGAAAAACTTTCCTTGAAGCCTCAGGAAGCTAATGAGATAAAAATCTTGCCTTGAATCGTCCTCTATCCCTGTTTTCAGTTTTCACTTTTTTAACCAAAAACTCAAGTTTTGTGCTTGGTCTGTAGCGCAGCTTCTAGTCAAAAAGCATGAGGGTTTGCATCCTTATATGTGTATGAATGATTAGGTCAAAGAAAATTGATCCAAAATCCATGAATTGATGAATATGATATTTGATTTTTAAACCATGATTTTCAAATCTTTTTCACATGCTTTTGCTACCAAATCATGACCAATTCAATTGATTCTTTCTATATTTGGTTAGGCACGAAATCTTGAGTATATATTATGCATAAAAAGATTTAAAACCTAGGTTTAGCATTTTTTCATGTATTTATTTTAATTTAAATGAATTATTAATAATAAAAATCCAAATAAATAAATAAAAATGAAGAAAGACTTCCCTTTGGGCCAAGTGGTCGTGCACATGCTTTGGATAATGAATTGTGGAAGAAAAAGAGGCCCATTAGCAATTTTAGGTCATTTGAATCAATGTTGACTTTTCAAAATATCCAAAACTTTCCCAACTTCCACAAGGCATAACTTGCTCAATTTTTAAGCTTTGCTCATGTTCTTGTACATTTTGGAAAGGTCTTTGAGTCCTATAACCAATTTCTTTGGTCCCATGTCATTTTGATTTACCAATCTCAAGTTATGGCCTTTGACTTAAAGTCCCTTTTTGTTGACTTTTGAAAATGACCTATAATGTTGAAATTGATAACTTTTTGTGAGAGCATTTCTTGGACTTGAAATATGAAGAGGAGTTGTAGGAAATGTCTTTCTCTTCAAAATGAGCTTTGGATGGAATTTTTTTGATAATCCATGTGAAAGTTATGCCCTGGTCAATTTACAGTTGACTTTTTCCACTGTCCAAATATGGAAATTTTTGCATCTTGATGATTTTTGAGCCAAGCTTTGAGAATCATGATCAAGCATTAATCAAATGATGTTTGTGGCTTCAAAATGAGATGTTGACCAAAAATTTGAACTTTTGACTGCTAAATGACCATTTTGCCCCTACAGTTGGCTGTAGTGCAATTAGGGTTTTTGACTGTGCAATTTTGTGCTGAAAGTCTTGAAACTTGGTATGAGGATGCTTGACCATGTTTGTAGGCATGTGGGACTTGATTAGACCCTTGGAAACTTCATTTACTTGACCAGAATCAAAACCCTAATTTTGACTGTTAGGAGGCCCTTGAACTGTGCAACCCTTGGGGAATTTTGAAGCATGACTTGGCAATTTTCTTGAAGAATATGGGAGGGCAAATTTTGGGGTACAACACAAGGTAAGGGTGGGGTTCTAACTTTATAATTTGGTTCGTGATGATTTATATGTGGGGTTAGAGGTGATTGTTGTTTTGTTCTTGAATTGGATGTATATGATGATGTATGATGAAGATTTGATGAATTTTAGATGAATAATGATGTCCCGATGTTGTTTAATCGATGTAGTATTATAGGATAATTGTAGGTGATGATTTATCATGATTATATTAACTTTGTAGGGTTAAAAACATGAATCCCGTAGTGATATGTAGGGAAGAAAATCGTAGAATAATGCAGGAAGGATCAGGATGTGTCGACCTAAAACTTGATGCATCGATACATGAGGGCTTAGAGACTCAGTATGAGTCGACACGAAGAGGCTTGCATCAATACATAAAGGTTGAAAGACTCATGATGAGTCGATCTGTAGGATGCATGTGTCGATACATGTTGTGTGCAAGACTCAGGATGAGTCGATCCATGAGAGGATGCGTCGACTCATGTTGTGCAGTTAGAGCAGTACGCGTCGACCCAAGGGGTTTTTCGTCGACCCATAATGCCTGATTTTTGGAAGATTCAATTTTAAAGTGTTGTAACATGAGTTTTAGGATGCCGTTTGAGATGCCGTTCGAAGTGCTGGATAGCTAACGCGATGAACATTATTCTAGAGGATTAAAATGAATAATAGGAAGTGTAATCCTAGTAGCCAATTTAGGATTTAGAGTTAATTCCCATGTTGATCGTTGCGTTGGTTTTGAACAGAATGATGCAAATGAGATGCCTAGAGGCTGCTGTTAGAATTATAACAGTAGGATTAGTGACAGTAACAATGTAAGAATTACAGAATAGCAGTATGAATTACTGTGGTATTAATGTAAAACTGAGTTGTTAGTGAGAAGTTGTTAATGATGTTGTGTTGATGATTTATAATAAATAAATGATGTTTGATGAATTATTATGATGATATGAGATGTTGATGAAGATACGTTGAGATGCTTTTGAGATGTTGTTAATTTGAGATATTGTTAATTTGAGATGTTGTTAATTTGGGTGTTGTTATTACATTCATGATTGTGTCGCATACATTGCATTTTTATGAGATGGAGCTTATGCTCGTTGAGATGGCATGTATTGGCGAATTTTGAGATGAAGGCTTATGCCTTGTTGATGCCTCTATTAATTGCCAAATTTTTGAGATGGGAGTTCTGCTCCAATGGTACCACATGCATTTGCATAGTATTGAGTCGCATTATATGATTGCATAAAGAAGTGTGTGATGATGTTGTGAATGTATTATTACTGTTGATTATGAGATGAGAAGTGGTGATGTTATGTGATCTAATTTAATATATTAATTATCATGCGCTTTATTATATTGTTAGATATCTCACCCCTTCTGTTTGAATGTTGCCCTTATGTTGTTAACATGCAGGTAATCGAGAGTGAAGGTTGTATACCTTCAGTAGTTCGAGTCAGTGTCGTTGCTCTGATATGTAACACTCGGGGGGATGAACGCTTGCTATTTTTGATTGTTGATTATTATTAAATTGTGTTGTTTTGAAGTTGTTGTATTGATGATAAAATTGTTATTGAGAATTCCGCTGCGTAGATGTTGAGTTATTTAATTAAATATGTTATGATGGTTCATCCGATGTTTTGAAAGTGTTATATATCCATGATGAATGCAATGAGTTTTATAGAAGAATTTGTGACGCCCCGGTTCGTTTGCATGATTGAATTTTATAACTCTGACTTATTTTATTTAATTGCTTGGGGTAGATTTAGGGTGTTACAAAGTTGGTATCAGAGCAAAAGGTTGGTTCGACCTTGTCGTCGAGTCATAGCTATCTAACAGTCGAGTATTGTTAATTTGAGTTCTAATAGTTGTTTATGTTGTAGTGAGAAGTTGATATGGCTGGAAGGAGTAATGTTGCAATTGTTGCTGCTTTAGAAGCAATGGCTCATGCGATGGAAAATCAGTCGAATGCTGACGGGAATGCTGGATCTCGTAGCTTGGCGACTTTCCAAAGAGAGAATCCACCTACGTTCAAGGGAAAGTATGATCCTGATGGAGCATTGGAGTGGTTGAAAGAGATTGAGAGAATCTTCCGTGTGATGGATTGCACTCCAGCGCAGAAGGTTCGATATGGGACTCATATGCTAGCAGTCGAGGTTGATGACTGGTGGCTAGAGACTTGTTAGAAGTTGGAAGCTGCAGGTGAGAATGTCACTTGGGTTGTGTTCCATAGAGAATTTCTGAGAAAGTACTTTCCTGAAGATGTCCGTGGTAAGAAGGAAATTGAGTTTCTTGAGCTGAAGCAAGGAAGTATGTCAGTTGTTGAGTATGCTACCAAGTTTTCTGAGTTGGCTAAGTTTTATCCGCACTACGCTGAGGCAAATGCTGAGTTTTCGAAGTGTATCAAATTTGAGAACGGGTTGCGCCCGGAGATTAAGAAGGAGGTTGGGTACCAGAAAATCTGTGTCTTTGCTGATTTGGTTGATAGATGCACGATTTATGAGGAGGATAATAATGCTCATTACAAGATTATTAGTAAGAAGAGGGGTAAGCACCAACAGAATCGTGGTAAGCCTTATGATACCTCAGTTGGTAAAGGTAAACAGAAATTTGCTCAGAGTCAGAGGACTAGTGGGAGAGATGCTCCTGCTGGTGTGGTTTGTTTTAAGTGTGGAAAACCTGGGCACAACAGTAATGTGTGCACTACTGAAATGAAGAGGTGTTTCTGTTGTGGTAAGAACGAGCATGTTGTATCCGAGTGTGAACACAAGGATATGATTTGTTTCAATTGTAGAGAAGAAGGGCACATTGGTAGCCAGTGTCCGAAACCGAAAAGAGCTCGGACAAGTGGTAAAGTGTTTGATTTAGTGGAGGATCAGACAGCTGCTGAGGACAGACTTATTAGATGTACATGTTTCATTAATAGTACTCCTTTAATTACTATTATTGATATTGGTGCTACTCATTGTTTTATTGTTGCTGATTGTGTTGAAAGATTGGGTCTTATGTTGTCTTCTTTGAATGGAGAAATGGTCATCGATACTCCAACCAAGGGGTCGGTTACTACTTCTTTTGTGTGTTTGAAGTGTCCCTTGTCGATCTTCGGCAGAGACTTTGTTGTTGATTTGGTTTGTTTACCGTTAAGAGGTTTGGATGTGATTCTGGGTATGAACTGGTTAGAGCATAACTATGTTCATATTAATTGTTATGACAAGTCTGTGAGGTTTTCTACTCCTGAAGAAGAGGAAGATGGTATGTTGTCTGCTAGGCAGTTGAGGAAGTTGATGCAAGAGGAAGCACATATGTTTTCGTTGATGGCATCGCTATCTGTAGAGACTCAAGCTGTAATTGAGGAATTGCAGGTGGTGTGTGAATTTCCTGAAGTTTTCCCTGATGAGATTCCTGAGGTACCGCTAGAGAGGGAAATTGAATTTGCAATTGATCTTGTACCTGGTACCAGACCATTGTCTATGGCACCATACAGGATGTCTCATCTGAATTGTCAGAGTTAAAGAAGCAATTGGAAGAGTTACTTGAGAAGAAGTTTGTAAGACCAACTGTATCGCCGTGGGGTGATCCAGTGTTGTTAGTGAAGAAGAAAGATGGAAGTATGAGGCTTTGTGTTGATTATAGACAGTTGAACAAGGTGACGATTAAGAACAAGTATCCGCTTCCAAGAATAGATGACTTGATGGATCAATTGGTGGATGCTCGTGTGTTTAGTAAGATTGATCTGAGGTCGGGTTACCATCTGATTAAAGTGAAGGATGAAGATATTCAAAAGACGGCTTTCAGAATGCGTTATGGACATTATGAGTATTCAGTGATGCCTTTCGGTGTTACTAACGCGCCGGGAGTATTCATGGAATACATGAATCCTATCTTTCATACTTATTTGGATCGGTTCGTGGTGGTGTTCATTGATGATATTTTGATTTATTCTAAGTCAGAAGAAGAGCATGCAGAACACTTGAGGGTAGTATTGCAGATTTTGAAAGAGAAGAAGTTGTATGCAAAGCTGTCCAAGTGTGAATTCTGGATGAAAGAGGTTAGTTTTCTTGGTCATGTGATTTCAGGTAGTGGCATTGCTGTAGATCCATCGAAGGTTGATGCTGTGTTGCAATGGGAGACTCCGAAGTCAGCTACTGAGATTGGAAGCTTCTTGGGATTAGCTGGTTATTATAGAAGGTTTATCGAAGGATTTTCTAAGTTGTCCCTTCCGTTGACTAAGTTGACTTGTAAAGGTAGAGCGTTTGTGTGGGATGTCAGTGCCAAGAAAGTTTTACAGAATTGAAGAAGAGGTTGACGTCAGCTCCGATTTTGACATTGCCTAATCCAGGAGAGCCTTTGTGGTGTATTGTGATGCTTCTAAGATGGGTTTAGGAGGTGTGCTTATGCAGAATGGTAAGGTAGTTGCTTATGCGTCAAGGCAGTTAAGGACTCATGAGAAGAACTATCCTACGCATGATTTAGAGCTTGCTGTTGTTGTCTTTGTGTTGAAGATTTGGAGGCATTATCTTTATGGTTCTAGATTTGAAGTGTTTATTGACCATAAAAGCTTAAAGTATTTATTTGATCAGAAGGAGTTGAATATGAGGCAATAAAGATGGTTGGAATTGTTAAAGGATTATGATTTTGGTTTGAATTATCATCCAGGAAAAACGAATGTGGTAGCTGATGCATTGAGTCGAAAGACTTTACATGTGTCAGCAATGATGATTAAAGAGTTGGAATTGATTGAGCAGTTAAGAGATATGAGCTTAGTTTGCGAGGTTACTCTGCAAAGTGTTATGTTGGGTATGTTGAAGATTAATAATGAATTTCTAGACAGTATCAGAGAAGCTCATAAGTTGGATGTGAAACTGGTAGGTTTGATGGTTGGGTTTGATCAGTATGAGAATAGTGATTTTAAGCTGGATGCGCAAGGTGTGTTGAGATTTTGTAACCGAATTTGTATTCCTGATGATGCTGAGATGAAGAAAGTGATACTTGAAGAGAGTCATGGAAGTAAGTTGAGTATTCATCCAGGAGCTACAAAGATGTATCAAGATTTGAAAGGCTTATTTTGGTGGCCTGGGATGAAGAGTGATGTGGCTCGTTTTGTGTATGCATGTTTGACTTTTCAGAAGTCAAAAGTTGAACATCAGAAGCCTGCAGGGTTGATGCAACCGTTAGAAGTTCCAGAATGGAAATGGGATAGCATTTCAATGGACTTTGTGACGGGGTTTCCTAATACTTTAAGAGGACATGATTCGATTTAGGTGATTGTTGATAGGCTTACGAAGTCAGCTCATTTTATTCCTATTAACATCAGTTTTCCAGTGTCGAAGTTGGCTGAGATCTACACTAGTGTGATTGTGAAGTTGCATGGTGTTCCTTTGTGCATTGTGTCAGATAGAGATCCAAGATTTACTTCTGATTTTTGGAAGAGTTTGCAAGAAGCGTTGGGTTTTAAGTTGATATTGAGTTTAGTGTATCATCCTCAGACAGATGGTCAGACTGAACGGACGATTCAATCGTTGGAAGACTTGTTGAGGGCATGTGTTCTCGAGCAGGGAGGTTCATGGGATACCTATCTTCCGTTGGTAGAGTTCACTTATAATAACAGTTACCATTTTAGTATTGGGATGGCACCTTTTAAAGCATTGTATGGTCGAAGATGTAAGACTCCTTTATGTTGGAATGAATCTGGTGAGAGTGTAGTACTTGGACCTGAACTTGTTCGTGAGACTACTGAGAAGGTGAAGTTGATTAGAGAAAAGACGAAAGCTTCACAAAGTAGACAGAAGAGTTATCATGACAAGCGAAGGAAAGATTTAGAATTCCAAGATGGTGATCATGTGTTTTTGAGAGTTACACATGTGATTGGTGTTGGACGAGCATTGAAGTCTAAGAAGCTCACTTCTCGTTTTATTGGACCATATCAGATTTCGGAGAGAGTGGGGAATGTTGCTTATAGAGTGGCTTTACCGCCTAATCTTTCGAATTTGCATGATGTGTTTCACGTGTCGCAACTTCGGAAGTATATTTCAGATCCATCTCATGTGATTCATATGGACGATGTGCAAGTACGGGATAATCTTACGGTGGAGACGATTCCTGTACGGATCGCGGATCATGAAACTAAGACTCTGAGGGGCAAGGAGATTGTTTTGGTTAAAGTGGTTTGGCTAGGAGCTTCCAGAGAAAGCATGACTTGGGAGTCGGAGAGCAAGATGCGAGACTCCTACCCTGAGTTGTTTGATTGAGGTAAATTTTTGAGGATGAAAATATTCTAAGTGGGGGAGAGTTGTAACGCCCGTAATTTAATTAATAATTTAATTAAATTATTTTTGAAATATTTGAGAAGATGTGTTGTGTTTAATTGGATTTACGTATTTTGTTAAGTGGAGAAATAATATTAGAATTATAATATTATTTGGTGTGGGCTTATTTTGAAGGAATAAAAGTAATAAGGGGGTGTATTAGTTTTGAGCCCAATAAGGAATAAAGAATAATAGGTTATTCTTTTGTTGTTAGAAAGAATAGAAAGAAGAGGCAGTAGAACAATAAGGATTGAGAAGGAGAACGTGAAGCTGCTGGAAAAAGTGGAAAACGGCAGAACGAGAATTCAACCAGAATATTATAGAGTGACCTTCAATCCAAGGTAAGGGTGGGGTTATGACTTTATAATTGGGTTCATGATGATTGATATGTGGGGTTAGAGGTGATTGTTGTTTTGTTCTTGAATTGGGTGTATATGATGATGTATGATGAAGATTTGATGAATTTTAGATGAATAATGATGTCCCGATGTTGTTTAATCGATGTAGTATTATAGGATAATTGTAGGTGATGATTTGTCATGATTATATTAAGTTTGTAGGGTTAAAAACATGAATCCCGTAGTGATATGCAGGGAAGAAAATCGCAGAATTATGAAGGAAGGATCAAGATGTGTCGACCTCAAACTTGATGCGTCGATACATGAGGGCTTAGAGACTCAGTATGAGTCGACACAAAGAGGCTTGCGTCGATACATGAAGGTTGAAAGACTCAGGATGAGCCAATCTGTAGGATGCATGTGTCGATACATGCTGTGTGCAAGACTCAGGATGTGTCGATCCATGAGAGGATGCATCGACTCATGTTGTGCAGTTAGAGCAGTATGCGTCGATCCAAGGGGTTTTGCGTCGACCCATAATGCCTGATTTTTGGCAGATTCAATTTTAAAGTGCTGTAACTTGAGTTTTAGGATGCCGTTTGAGATTTCGTTCGAAGTGTTGGATAGCTAACACGATGAATATTATTCTAGAGGATTAAAATGAATAATAGGAAGTGTTATCCTAGTAGCCAATTTAAGATTTAGAGTTAATTCCTATGTTGATCGTTGCGTTGGTTTTGAACAAAATGATGCAAATGAGATGCCTAGAGGCTGCTGTTAGAATCATAACAGTATGATTAGTGACAGTAACAATGTAAGAATTACAGAATAGCATTATGAATTACGGTGGTATTAATGTACAACTTAGTTGTTAGTGAGAAGTTGTTAATGATGTTGTGTTGATGATTTATAATAAGTAAATGATGTTTGATGAATTATTATGATGATATGAGATGTTGATGAAGAGACGTTGAGATGCTTTTGAGATGTTGTTAATTTGAGATGTTGTTAATTTGGGTGTTGTTATTACATTCATGATTGTGTCGCATACATTGAATTTTTTTGAGATAGAGCTTATGCTTGTTGAGATGGCCTGTATTGGCGAATTTTGAGATGAAGGCTTATGCCTTGTTGATGCCTCTATTAATTGGCAAATTTTTGAGATTGGAGTTCTGCTCCAATGGTACCACATACATTTGCATAGTATTGAGTCACATTATATGATTGCATAAAGAAGTGTGTGATGATGCTGTGAATGTATTATTATTGTTGATTATGAGATGAGAAATGGTGATGTTATGTGATCTAATTTAATATATTAATTATCATGCACTTTATTATATTGTTAGATATCTCAACCCTTCTGTTTGAATGTTGCCCTTATGTTGGTAACGTGCAGGTAATCGAGAGTGAAGGCTGTATACCTTTAGTAGTTCGAGTCGGTGTCATTGCTCTGATATGTAACACTCGGGGGGATGAACGCTTGCTATTTTTAATTGTTGATTATTATTAAATTATGTTGTTTTGAAGTTGTTGTATTGATGATAAAATTGTTATTGAGAATTCCGCTGCGTAGATGATGAGTTATTTAATTAAATATGTTATGATGGTTCATCCGATGTTTTGAAAGTGTTATATATCCACGATGAATGCAATGAGTTTTATAGAAGAATCCGTGATTCCCCGCTTCGTTTACATGATTGGATTTTATAACTCTGATTTATTTTATATAATTGCTTAGGGTAGAATTGGGGTGTTACACTTGCGGGAAGGAACCTGGGTAGTAGGGTTACTTCGAAATAAAAGCATGGATAATAGGGCTTGTGGGAAGGAACCTGGGTAGTAGGGTTACTTCGAAATGAAATCCTGGATAGTAGGGCTTGTGGGAAGGAACTTGGATAGTAGGGTTACTTCGAAATTAAAGCCTGGATAGTAGGGCTTGTGGGAAGGAACCTGGATAGTAGGGTTACTTCGAAATGAAATCCTGGATAGTAGGGATTATGGGAAGGAACCTGGACAGTAGGGTTACTTCCAAATGAAAGCCTGGATAGTAGGTCTTGTGGGAAGGAACCTGGATAGTAGGGTTACTTCGAAATGAAAGCCTGGATAGTAGGGCTTGTGGGAAGAAACCTGGATAGTAAGGTCACTTCGTTTGATCTTGTAGATTAGTTGACCCGTTTGGTTTCGGGAACTGATTTTCTCTTGGTTACCTGCAGATATGACATGTATAACTATTGGAATTGTTGGTGAGAACTGTCTTTCCTGAAAAGATAACAGGGTTAGTTATATGTGATGCATGAAATGCAGGGTGAGATGATGTTCTCAAAATAAATGAGAATATGTTGTATGTGATATGTGTGCGCGTGTCATGATATATGTTCATAAAATGCTAGTTGTGACACATTCGAGTCTGGGAAAATAAATCCCTGACTGCTGCTGGAGAATAAATATTCTGTCGAGACCAGATGCTGGAGGATAACTCTACGGGGGCCAATTTAGAGGAAGAGATACTCTGTTGACCTGGAGGAATAGACTCAGTTGGGGATGAAATTCCGTTGCAGGAGATGTTGAGCTCTTGTTGGAGATTGAGCTTTCGTACCCAGTGAAATAGGCCCTGCTTGGGGAGATGAAAATTGTTGACTCGCCTGCGATTATGAACCTTGGTTGGGGAAAGTTATGCCCCGTGTTGGGAAAGCTGACATTAATGCCTTTGGATACTCTTACTCTGTGGGGAGTGTATGTAACAACAGTTATGTTTCCAAGTTGGCTCTATCCCGGTACCTGCTGGGCAGAGTAACCGTGGGGCTTGGTACTTCTTATTTTTCTTGTTTCTGGAATTACGAGTAATTGTCTTTGTTTCTTATGTAAATGTTTATGAGCAACAATTATTTTCAAATGCATATATCAAAAATAAATCATTGGACGTTCTTGCAAAACAAAACAGAAAAAGAAAAACAAATTGAAGTTTTGTAAAAATGACTTGTATTGATTTTGAAATTGGCCTGTAATTGGCATTTTGTACAAGGAGGCTAACGCTCTAGTAAGAGAACACTGCCGAAAGATAGAAATTATACAATTTGTGTAAAAATAAAAAATCTATGTGAAACAACCCCATTGGGTTCCAACTCTGCTATTGCCTTTATATGTTCAAGCGTCTCATCACTTTTGCTACTTGGCCGAAGGTTGATCAGATTGATTGGCGCCGTCCGAGCTTGATAGCTGATACCAAAGTCTGGTCGTCAAATGATTCAATGAGATATAGTGGTACACTTTAATCCCTAACTTTTTCCTGGATTGCCCTTTCGGGTTTTCAATCCACCGGGATACCCCTTTTTCCCAAGTCGCCCTTTCGGGTTTTCGACTTTCCGGGTGTACAGATTTTTTTCATTTTCATCCCTTATTTTTGCCCGAACCCTTTTGGTCCGCCGGGAAGCCCTTATTTTTGCCTAGGCTAGTCAACCTAGCAGGTCTTTTATCATGCGTAGTATCTTTTCACTATGTCTGCATTGACAGGGTGAGGAAGGTCGTCACCATCCATGTTGGTTAGAATCATAGCTCCTCCTGAGAAAATGTTCTTAACCACAAATGGCCCTTCGTACGTGGGGGTCCATTTGCCCCTGGGATCACCTTGCGGCAGTATGATGCGTTTGATTACTAGATCCCCGACTTGATAATCTTGGCATCTGAACTTCTTGTTAAAAGCCTTGATCATTCGCTTTTGATACATCTGACCATGACAGATAGCAGTAAGTCTTTTTTTGTCGATCAAATTCAGCTGATCAAGTCGAGTTTGGACCCAGTCGTCTTTGTTCAAACCCACATCCTCCATAATCCTGAGAGAAGGTATTTGGACTTCGATGGGTAGGACTACCTCCAAGCCATATACCAGAGAGTAGGGTGTTTCCCCTGTCGACGTTTGTGCTGAGGTACGGTATCCATGCAGAGCAAATGGTAACATCTCCTGCCAGTCTTTGTATGTCACCATCATCTTCTGTACAATCTTCTTGATGTTCTTGTTAGCTGCCTCAACAATGCCATTCATCTTCGGCCGGTAGGGAGAAGAGTTGTGATGTTGTATCTTGAATTGTTTACAAAGCTCAACGATTATTATGTTGTTGAGATTCGTACCATTGTCGGTAATAATTCTCTCTGGTACACCGTATCGATAGATCAGATTATGCCGGATAAACTGTGCCACAACGCTCTTGGTTACTGTGGCAAAAGAGGCTGCTTCAACCCACTTCATGAAATAATCAATGGCCGCTAAGATGAAGCGATGTCCATTGGAAGTGGTGGGCCTGATTTCGCCAATCATGTCAATGCCCCACATTGCAAAGGGCCACAGAGCTGTCAAAAAATTTAAGGGGACTGGAGGCACATGCACCTTATCAGCGTAAATTTGGCATTTATGACAAGTTCGAGAGTGCTGATAACAATCGGCTTCCATAGTGGACCAGTAGTATCCTGCCTGTAGGATCTTCTTAGCCATGGTATGTCCACTGGAATGGGTTGCGAAAGTGCCTTCATGTAGATCTGTCATGATCCTTTCTGCTTCGCTCTTGTCCATACACCGTAGTAGTGTGGAGTCATGGTTGCGCTTATAGAGGATTCCATTACTAAGGAAGAACTTTGCGGCGAACCTTCTCAGAAACTTCTTATCATTGACAGATGCCCCTTCGGGATACTCTTGAGCCTCGAGATACCTTTTGACTTCGTGAAACCAGGGTTTGTCTGCCACTTCTTCGGTATCGATCTCGCAGCAATGTGTTGGTTCATCTAACCGCTCAATGGTGATTCGGGGAGCTTCGTTGTCCCACCTAACTTTGAACATGGAAGACATGGTAGCTAGTGTGTCTTCTAACTGATTCTCCTCTCGTGGGAAATGTTCAAAAGTTATCTCCTCAAAGTGCGGGAGCAATGTCAATACGTGTTCTTTGTAAGGAATGAGATTCGGGTGATTTGTATCCCACTCGCCTTTGATCTGACTTATCACCAAAGAGGAATCCTCGAATACACTCAAGAACTTGATCCTCAAGTCAATAGCAGCTCGAAGGCCCATGATACATGCTTCATACTCCACCATGTTGTTGGTGCAGTTGAAACATAAATGGGCAGTGAACGGAGTGTGACAGCCCTCGGGAGATATGATCATAGCGCCAATATTGTTACCCAGTGCATTCGAGGCTCCATCAAAATACATAGACCATCGGGATCCTTCCTCAGGTCCTTCATCCGACCCAGGTTTTTTATAGTCAGTTACCGACATGATATTCTCATCCGGGAACTCAAAATTCATGGACTGGTAGTCATCCATGGCCTGATATACCAAATGATCAGCCAATACACTCCCCTTTATTGCTTTCTGGGTCGTATATTGTATGTCGTATTCATTTAAGATCATTTGCCACCTTGCTATCCTTCGGAGAGAGCGGGCTTCTCGAAAATGTACTTGATTGGATCCATCTTTGATATCAACAAGGTAGTGTGAGTCAACATATACTGTCTTAGCCGGCGGGAAGCCCATGCCAAAGCGCAGCAAGTTTTCTTGAGTAGTGAGTATCGTGTCTCACAGTCGGTAAACTTTTTGCTAAGGTAATAAATGGCGTGCTCTTTTCGACCAGACTCGTCATACTGCCCCATCACACACCCCATTGAATTGTCTAGTACTGTCAAGTATAATATCAAAGGTCTTCCTTCAACTGGAGGCATCAGAATTGGTGGTTCTTGAAGGTATTCTTTGATTCTTTCAAAAGAAACCTGGCATTCATCATTCCATTTTACCACTTAATCTTTCTTCAGAAGCTTGAAGATGGGCTCACAAGTAGCAGTCAGATGTGAAATAGACCTGGAGATATAATTTAGACGTCCCAAGAAACCCCTAACTTCCTTCTTCGTGTGAGGAGCCGGCATCTCTTGTATGGCCTTTACCTTTGCAGGGTCTACCTGAACACCCTTGTCACGGACGATGAAACCCAAAAGCTTACCAGACCTTACCCCGAAGGTGCACTTGTTCGGATTCAACCTTAGCTTGCATATCTTCAACCTGTCGAACAACTTTTGGAGATGATCAATGTGCTCTTCCTCAGTCTGAGACCTGGCTATCATGTCATCAACATAGACTTCGATCTCGTGGTGAATCATATCATGGAACAAAGCGATCATGGCTCGTTGATAGGTTTCCCCAACATTCTTTAACCCAAAAGGCATCACCTTATAACAGAAGGTCCCCCACTGTGTGACGAAGGTCGTCTTCTCCATATCTTCAGGAGCCATCTTGATTTGGTTGTATCCAGAGAAACCAACCATGAAGGAGAAGATTTTGTGTTGCGCAGTGTTGTCAACCAGAACATCAATGTGGGGATGTGGGAAGTCGTCCTTGGGGCTTGCCCTGTTCAAATCTCTGTAATCCACACACATCCGTACCTTGCCGTCCTTCTTAGGTACTGGAACGATGTTAGCAACCCACTGCGGATAGGAGGTTACAACTAAGAACCCTGCGTCGAACTGCTTCATGACCTCTGCCTTGATCTTCTCTGACATTTCGGGATGCATACGATGGACCTTCTGTTTAATTGAAGGACAATCTTCTTTAGTTGGCAGGCGATGTACCACAATATCAGTGTCTAAACCAGGCATGTCTTCATAGGACTAGGCGAAGATCTCAACATAGTCGTGCAGTATCTGTATCAACCTCTGTTTGATGCTGAGCTCCAGATTTGCACCTATTCTAACCTCTTTTATGTCCTCCTCAGTACCCAAATTCACTGTCTCAACCGGCTCTTCATGAGGATGTATAGCCCTCTCTTCCTGTTGTAATAGTCTAGCCAGTTCTCCAGGCACCTCACAATCGTCCTCACCTTCATCCTCGGCTTGGTTGATCGGATTTTCGAAGTCATAACTGGCAATAGCAGAACTGTTATCAATGGGATCCAAAGTGGATATGGATCTTCAGTGTAATACGTGAGTGTGTGTAAGAGCATAGCTGTATTTGACAAAGTAAAGGCAGAAAAGAAAAACAGAGAGCGCAAAATTTGTATGCAAAGAAACGTCCAATGCTTCATTGATGAAATATGAGATGACATATAATAACCCTCATAAATATAACCATCGTTCCTCGGGTAAGACACAAGGACAAAACGTTTAAATTGTTCATTATAAACTCCGGAAAACAAGTAAGATAATTATTGGGGAATAAAAGAAACTGGAACAAAATCTCTAGCCGTCCAGTTATTCGGTCCACCATTGGTAGTCGCGTATATCTAGCTGTCGACGTCAGGTTCTTCCTCACTGTCTTCAATAGCGTTGACCTCACGATTACTGATGTGTAGGGGAAGTTCTCCAACTTGAGCGCGTTGAACAACCCTTTGAGCCCCCGAAGTAAAGCTCAAGCCAAATTTGTCAGTTTTATGAGTGAAATCAGGGATCTGACCCCAATTGGCACACCCACCTTCTTCAACCACAGCCCTGGCATCTTTGAGAGAAGCCATCTTCAAAGGAGGTTTGTTGCTAGCAGTTTCAGTTGATGCTAAGATTTGAGGGACCTCTTCAAAATTCTGACAAGGAGTTTCGATAAATTCTTCGTCCATCTCTATGTAGAGGAAGGAATTGAGATGACTCACCATATACTCCTCTTCACCCCGTACAGTGACAATCTTCCCTTTCATCGGATATTTCAACATTTGGTGGAGTGTGGAAGTAACTGCCCCGACCTCATGGATCCAAGGACGACCCAACAAACAAGAATACAACGACCCGATGTCCATCACATAGAAAGTGGACTTGAAAGTCTGAGAGCCTATCTTTATAGGGATGTCCACTTCCCCATGCACCATTCTTTTCGATCTGTCAAAAGCTCTTACCATAATGTTACTAGGCTTTAAAGTCAACCCCTCGCAATCCAAACGGTCCAACGCCTTCTTGGGCAGAACATTTAGCGAAGACCCAGTATCCACCAGCACATGGGCCATGGTAGTGCCCCTGCATTCGATCGAGACATATAGAGCATCATTGTGTTTTCTCCCTTTTGGTGTCAAATCTGCATATGAAAAACCTAGCCCATTGTCAGCGGTCAGGCTAGCCAGGAAATCTTTAAATTGATCAGCTGAAGTCTCTTGCGGCACATGCGCAGTTTTGAGGAATGCAATCAAAGCCTTCGCACGGGCCTCAGAGCACAACAGTAGGGATAACATGGATATCTTTGAGGGGGTCCGCCCAAGCTGCTCGACCACATTGTAGTCACTCTTTTTAATTATTTTCAAAATTTCCTCTATCTCTTGCTTAGAGGTTTCCACAACAATTTTTCTAGGTGCCTCCGTCCGAGCAGGATCACCTACAGCTTCTTTGCCTCACATCCCAGATGACTTATCGGTAGGGGTAACAACTGGAGTAGTAACTGAAGTACTGGCGGGAGCAGAAGATGAAATAATGATAAGATTAGTGACAGTCTTTGGGGAGATCTCAGGAGAGAAAACCCTTCCACTTCTAATAATTTTGTTGGTCCCAACAATGTTACTAACATCAAGATCAATTTCTTACGTCTTCAAGTTTTGTTTAATGCCATGATAGTAAATATCGGCGCCATAATGCCAAGGGACAGCTTTGTCCGAGATATACAGGACAGGACCAGGACATGTGATTATCAATGGAGCGACTCTCGTAGTGTAATTCTAACAGGTTTTCTCGAGGAAACCTTGGAAGGACTGACAGAAATGGTTATAATAGCAATATCTTCACACGGAACAGTTGGAATCAAAGTTTTTTTGAACAAAATTTCTTTGTTGTCTATCAGGCGTTGGACACCTGTCTTCACTAAATGGCAACCGGAAGGCAGGGATGAACATATGTGGCAATCTTCATCACAACCTGGAAATAAACCAGCCAACAACAAATTCTTCTTAACAGTCATAAGAGGAGTAGAAACTTCATCAATTGAGGTCACGAACATATCAGTATCAATGGCGTTAACTTCATGGTTGTGCTTAGGCATGGGAGCAATTATGACATTGGGCTTCTCCAGAGCGTCGAACTCAATCTCCTTGGCTTCAATCAGATCTTGTACTTTATTTCTTAGAGTCCAACAGTCATTTGTATCGTGACCAAGACTCTCAAAATGGTAGGCACACTGAGCGTTAGGATTGTGTCGAGGAGATGAGGTATTAGGATACTTGGGAGCCTCTTTTAAAGTTGTCAAGTTGGACCTCAGCAGGTGAGGTAGCACTTCAGCTAATGTCATGTTGATGCAGGTAAATTGTCGTTGTGGTCTTTCCACCCTTTGTTGATTGTTGCGTTATGGAGTAACTGCAGATCTAGGTATCATTACGGCACTTACTGTCTGACGATGTTCATCCCTGTTTTGGACCCTTGGGCTATAGATGGTGTTGGCTTCCTTCTTACCAGCAAATTGCTTCTTTACTAAGCTTGAAGAGACATCTTTCTGTATTTTACCGCTTCGAATCCCAACTTCTACCCTCTCTCTAGTTAATATCAACTCAGTAAAACCAGCCGATGAGCTACCGATCAAATGGTTGAAGAATGGACCAGACAACGTCCCAAGAAACATGTCGACCAACTCCCTATCAGACAAAGGGGTTTGGACTCTCCCGACCAAATCTCTCCACTTCTGCGCGTAGTCCTTGAAGCCTTCACCTGCACCCATGGACATACTCTGAAGTTGAGTACGAGTAGGGGCCGAATCGACATTGTATTGGTACTACTTGTAAAAAGAGGCAGCAGGATCCTCCCAGTTTCAGACATTGATTCCCTTCAATTGGTAGAACCATTCAAGCTGAGTCCCCGACAAACTGCCTTAAAAGAAGTAGACCCACAAGTTTCTATCAGCGGTGTGGGGTTGGATCTTCCTTACATAGGAACAGAGATGAAGCTTCGGGCAATACACCCCATCATACATTGCAAAAACCGGAGCCTTAAATTTCTGCGGGATGACCACTCCGGACACCAACCCTAGCTCTTCAAAATCCAGCCCTGGTATTCTCTGGATCTCCATAGCACTTAACTGATCCTCTAACTGCTTGTACATATCCTCAGTGGGAGGATACTGTTCATCATTGTAATCGGTATCATTGTCAGAGACTTCAGGACTGGGGTCCTCTTCCTTTGTCTGCCCCTCTTGATTTTCCCCCTCTTTGGATGAGGAAGTCACATCAACTGATTGCTTTAGTGGCCCCCTGAATCTTCTGCCCATATTGAGGGCACTGACGCGCTTCTTCTTCTTCTTCTCTTTCTCTTTCAGGATGAGGGCCTTCAGATCATCCTGCCCTTTTGCCAGAGTTACGGATATCTGTTGAAATTGGGCATTTTGTGCCTGAAGATCTTTGATGCTTTGTACAGAAGACATATCTGCTCGAAATAAACAACAGAGGAGATGAGAAACCTGTAACAGAACTTGTTTATGCAATGTCATGGATGGTATGCGTATGCAATGATTTCAAGTAATTTAGAGATTTAAATTTTTTCAGACCAAAAAAGGAACACACGTCATATTAATAAATCCAAGTTTGAGTATATTATACCTCTTTGGGCTTACAAAGAAAGAAACAAACATACAACAAAACTCCTATGACAAAAAGGTTGAACACATCCTCTTTGGCGTAATGTAGGCGTTTAGATTCCGTTCTTCATGAAGCTGCTTGGTGAGTTCCAGGACCTTCTTCTCACTGGCGTAAAATTGGGCTTCAAAGGTGTCCCGCTCTTCCTTCAACTGAACCCAAGCTTTCTGCAATTCTTCGAGGGAGGTGGGCATGTCAGGATGAAGGACAATGTATGAGACATCTCCTTCAACAACAGGTTCTATGATAACAGGGAGGATAGAAGGGTAAGGCATTAAGAGACTTTGAGCACGAGCCTGTACCCACCTAAGGTAAGGCTCGAGTGGGATAAAGTTTTTGTGTCCCAAAATCCTACTGTCCACCTTGTTCACCATTTTCCAAGCTCGTGTAAACCTCTGGCGATAACCTTGGTCTTCCTTGTCGTAGTCGAACACCAGACCTTGAATGAGCATCTCATGCGGGCCGTCTCTTCGGGCATACCCAAACTGTCGAAGAGCTAAGCAGGGATTGTAAGTGATACCTCCCCTAATACCAAGCAAAGGGACGTTAGGGAATTCCCCACAGCGGTCAATGATAGAGACATCTTCCAAGGATCTCGAGCACCAATGGATATCAGAGTGGGAAAGGGACATCATCCTTTGAGACCATGTCAGTCTTCGCTCGTTCTTCAATACTGTGATCGGTGGATCTGGAACTGACTGTTTAACGTTGGTTTCGCGAAATGTCGCGGAAGCAAGAGTCGCCACCGTCTTTTATTTTCTCCAAACATGGACAGGACAAAAGCACAGAAAAATTCCTTATGAGATTGGTTCTCGGTTCGGGAGGTAGATTTATAGAAAGGGAAGGTGTTAGCACCCTTTCTATCCATGTTTATCCATGGGCTCTTAGATACTTGCTCATTTGTGTTTTCAAAATAGTTGTTTGCTTTTCAAGTGTGAGTGGGTTTGAAAAAGTTTCTTTGAAAGTTTCAGATCGACTCTTGTATCAGTCCTCAAGAGTGTTTGAAAAGTTGTTTTTGAAAGCTTTTTGAAAAGTGTCGGTGTGAAAAGAGTTTTTTATTTGTTTTGAATTAGAGCAAGTATCTATGAGTCATCTACCTACCCTAAGGAATTAGGCTGTGTAAATGTCCTTAAGGTAGTGCCATCCCACCATTGAGAGATAGGTAGCACCACCGTTGGAGGTGTTCGGGTCAATTCGTTTTTAGGGACAGTGTGGTCACCAGAGCAACAGTAAGACACCTTAGAAGCTACCCTTATGCCATTGATCTTTTTATTCCGAGGCAACCGTTTCGAGGCAACTATTCCGAGGCAACCGGATCAATGGACATAAGGACTCACTAAGACGTCTTATACTCGACGACCACGTTTCGAGGGGCAAGGCAACAGTGAGGCGTACCCTAAGAGTGGTGTGTGAATTGTGTGTCATTTTCAGTTATGTTTTATCTTGTCATGCCTTTGGTGATCTACGCTTTGATTTTATTTGGGCCATTCATTCTTTCATGTGATTAGCAGTTTAAAGGTGCGGAAATTAAAATGCGGAAAATAAAGATCCTACGCTATTACAAGGCGCGGGTCTATACATCGCCAAATTAACAAAGACCCGATTTGAATAAAAATGCGGAAAATAAAGGTCCTAATTACTATTACAAGGCTTTGGGGGAATTACATAATATTTAAAATGAAAAAATAGAAGCAAACGCGCGAAAAGAAATTAGAAGCGAAAGTTCGAGGGCGTTGGACCCTTTAAAGAAATTATATTGAAATTGGAGGTTAATTAATTATTTAATGAGAAAAGAAATCGTTTTTTATGTTTTTTGGTATTTAATGAAATAAAGAGAATTAATTAAAATCTAGAAATTAAATAAAACCCTAGTTCTAAATTGTTTTTAATTATTAAAGAAAAAATGTTTAAGTTTTAACCTAATTTACCCTAATTAATTAAATGACATATTTATTTACTAAATTAATTAATGGTTAATAATAATTAATAAGAAGAAATTATTTTATTAAGAAAAAGAATAAAAATGCTAAAAACCCTAATTTCTACATTCTTTAGTTATTAAGAAAACATTAAAATTGAAAACCTAAATTAACCTAAATTGATTATTAAAATTTATTTACAAAATATTAATGAACTAAATATTAAATAAAATGTATTTTTATTTTTTGATTTCTGATTTTTTTGGTTTTATTTTATTATGAAAATTAAATTGTGAATTAAAAGAAACAATTAAAATAATTAAAATAAATAAAAGAGGAAAGAAAAAGAGAGGAAGAATATACAAACAATGGGGGGTTTCTGCCCAATTTGGAGGTGTTGCAGGGAATTTGGCCCATTGATCCCAAGCCCTTTTTGACTTTCAGTGTTTGCGTATAGCATGGTTGACTAGTGTGCATGATGGACTGCAGGTTCTAGCCATTGGATTGATCTCCTGGGCGCGTGGCAAGCAGGCAAGTGAGAGCACATGATGAACCCTGAGAGAGCATGCTGCATGGAAACGTTTTGAGAAAAATATTATTGAAGAAGTGGGGGACCTGGGAATCGAACCCAGGTCCCAATGCCTGTATGACAACACAATAGCCAACCCAACCAACGCGTTACTTTGTTATTATTATGGAACCTGATTAATGTATATGAAAACAAACGCTATTGGTATAAAACAAAAATCAAGCGCGAAGATTTGAATCTCCCAGTCACGTATGGACACGTCCACCTTTTTCTTCGTTTGCCTGAAAATACAGAATAGATAGCGGGGGTTTTAAACCCCCACTAAATGGCACCTACAAAAATAGCGAATAGAGCATATGCAAACATAAAAAGGGCGCGAATAGTGAGATCAATTCGTTTAGATCTCCTGATTTCAATGGTACTGGTCTTATTGTCCAATTTTTCCAGATGCATAAAGCCCTAAATTTGTAGTTTCGAAACCCTAGCAACCATCAATGGCATCTTTTAACACAGGCAGTATTAATCCAATTGGAGAACACCAATAGCTTCAGAATCATCATGTTAGTATAAATCAATCATTAAAAGACATTAATAATGCATGAAAATGCAAACACGAATATGGAAAATTTTATGAACAGGGCAACGTGGTTCTACCAATTCTTGAGGTCAGGGGCTATGTTCTTGATTGCAATCTCTTCCTGGTGGTGTCAGCAAGCTTTTGGAATAGCTTTGAGGCCTTGAAGCAACTTCCATGTATGAAAACAGTTTTCAGTTTTTTTGTGAAAAAGTGCAAGTTTGTTCTATGCCTTCTGCGCAACTTCTTGTGTCCTTTGTATTAGGTTTTGATTGTGCATATATGTGTGAATGAATTAGGTTAGAAAGACCAAGCCCAAAGCCTTTGCATTGATGATTTTGAATATTTGATTTTCATGATATTTTTTTCAATCTTTTTCAATCCTTTCTTATGCCAATCATTGCCAATCATGTAGAAACTTTCCTTATTGAATGATGCACGAAATATTGAGTGAATTCTATGCACAAAAAGATTTGAAAAGTATGATTTAGTATTTTTCTCATAATTAATTTCAATTAAATGAATTAATAAGATTAAAAATTCAATTAATTAATTAAAAACAAGAAAATAACTCCCTTTAAAGTCAATGGGTCGTGCATGGCCTTTGGGTGATGATTCATGGAAGAAATTGAGGCCCATTAGCAATTTTGAGGCATTTGAAGCAAAGTTGACTTTTCAAAATTCCCAAAAATTTCCCAACTTCTACAAGGCATATCTTGCTCAATTTTTAAGCTTTGATCATGTTCTTGGACATTTTGGAAAGGTCTTGAAGTCCTCTAACCAATTACTTTGGTCCCATGTCATTTTGATTTACCAATCTCAAGTTATGGTCTTTGACTTAAAGTGCCTTTTTGTTGACTTTTGAAAATGACCTATAATGTTGAGATTGATAACTTTTTGTGAGAGCATTTCTTGGACTTGAAGTGTGAAGATGAGTTGTAGGAAATGTCATTCTCTTCAAAATGAGATTTGTATGGAATTTTTCTGATAAACCATGTGGAAGTTATGCTCTGGTCAATTTGCAGTTGACTTTTTCAACTGTCCAAAAATAGAAACTTTTGCACCTTGAGACTTTTTGAGCCATGCTTTGAGAATCATGATCAAGAATTGATCAAATGATGTTTGTGGCTTCAAAATAAGATGTTGACCAAAATTTTTGACTTTTGACTGTCAAATGACCATTTTGCCCCTACAGTTGACTGTGAAGCAATTAGGGTTTTTGACTGTGCAATTCTGTGCTGTGAGTCTTGAAACTTGGCATATGGATGCTTGACAATGTTTATAGGCATGTGGGACTTGATTGGACCCTTGGAAACTTCAACTTCTTTGCCAGAACCAAAACCCTAATTTTTGACTGTTAGGAGGCCATTGGACTGTGCAACCCTTGGGAGGTTTTGAACCTTGATCTTGGCAAATCTTGAAGAATATGGGAGGGAAAATTTTGGGGTACAACAGTTGCCCCTGTTCAATCTTCTTAAACTTGAGGATGTAGATTGGCTGTCGTGCATTTTGTAATCCGAAGGTGGAAGATGATTGAACACTAGAGTGCCCAGAAATGTGCGCTCACATGTTAGAGTGTCAGCAGTATGATGTTGGGAATGGGCTTATAGATGTCATTTGGAGAGATGATGGATAGGAGGATGGGATTACAGATGCCATTTTGAGATGTGATGGATAGGTGGATGGGCTTATAGATGCCATATGGGTGTCGATCGCGTAAGAGTTTCCTTAGCGAGGACTTGCATACCTGAGAAAGAAAGTAAATACCTGGCTTGTTACAGGAGTTGATCTTCAAGATTTTTATGTAGATGCGCCCTGGCTGATTACAGGAATCGAATCTTTAAACTCTTCAGACGTGCCCTGGCGAGATACAGGAATCGGGTCTGGTAATGTTAGTCGTCAACAGATACACCCTGGCGAGATACAGGAATCGGATCCTCAAACTCTTCAGACGCACCCTGGCAGGATACAGGAATCGGGTCTGGTAATGTTAGTCTTCAAGAGATACACCCTGGAAAGATACAGGAATCGGATCCTCAAACTCTTCAGACGCACCCTGGCAAGATACAGGAATCGGGTCTGGTAATGCTAGTTGTCAACAGATACACCCTAGCAAGATACAGGAATCGGATCCTCAAACTCTTCAGACGCACCCTGGCAAGATACAGGAATCGGGTCTGGTAATGTTAGTCTTCAACAGATACACCCTGGCAAGATACAGGAATCGGATCCTCAAACTCTTCAGACGCACCCTGGCAAGATACAGGAATCGGGTCTAGTAATGCTAGTTGTCAACAGATACACCCTAGCAAGATACAGGAATCGGATCCTCAAACTCTTCAGACGCACCCTGGCAAGATACAGGAATCGGGTCTGGTAATGTTAGTCTTCAACAGATACACCCTGGCAAGATATAGGAATCAGATCCTCAAACTCTTCAGACGCACCCTGGCAAAATACAGGAATCGGGTCTGGTAATGCTAGTTGTCAACAGATACACCCTGGAAAGATACAGGAATCAGATCCTCAAACTCTTCAGATGCACCCTGGCAAGATACAGGAATCGGGTCTGGAATCGATCGTCAACAGATACACCCTGGCGAGATACAGGAATCGGATCTTTAGTTGCGACCGTTGATGGTAATCACTTTGGTATTAACCTTTGTCCTGAAAAGACAAAACGTTAGTTGTATGCGATGTCATGATGTATGACATGCGTGATGAGATTATATGTTCATGATGCGTATATGCATGCTATAATGTATGGAAATGCGATGTTTATGAATGTATGTTTTCGTCTTAGGAAAATAAATCCTTGACGGATGCCGGGAAGTTAAATCCTGGGCTGATGTAGAGCTTCTGTTTCCACTGGGGAGTGATGGTTGCAAGAATACAGGTAGGAGAAGATAACTCCGTTGGGGAATAAACTTGGCGAATGGATTACTCTGCGGGGAGAAAATCACTCTAGCGACCTTGCTGGGGAACAATACTCTGTGGGAAGAGAGGTATTTTGCTGGGAAGTTGATGATAACTCCGCTGGGGATACCGTTGATATGTTATGTTGAAGGAATTAATAGACTTCGCTGGGGATAGGAAGACTCTGTCGAGGACGATCTTTCCGTGGATTTTGGCTGAGGATAACCCAGTTATATCCTGGTAGGGAAATAACCTTTGAATAAAGCCGGGAGACGCATTCGTGCTCTGCGGGGGGGAGCTTCCAGAATCTACTGGGGATAAGCTTCCTGCTGAGGAGATGATTCAGCTTTCCTGGGGAAATCTTTAGACTGGACTCTCCTGGGGAAATTTTTGAGATGTATTGGGGAAGTGGCTCCACTGAATGTATGGTATACCGCCGGGGAACAATCTTAGATCGAGACTGTCGGGGATACTTGTTAAGATTGTCAGTATAATTTGTTGAGGAATGTTAAGATCTGCTGGAGGGTACCCAACTTCCTTAAGGCTTGACAGGATAACTTTGCTTGGGGAGAGTGTATTGACTTGCTGGCTCACTCTATGGGGATTCAAGATATCTTGGTTACGTTCTTCAGTTGAACTTACCTTGGTACCTTGGTGGATAGAGCAGTTAGATCGCTTAGACGACTCATTATTGCCCCTGTTTCTAATATTACCGGTAATTAATCCTTTGTTTCGTATGTAAGTATCTATGAGTTAGCAATTAGTGTCAAATGCATATATCACAAATTGAACCTTGGACGTTCTTCGCAAAACAAAACAGAAAAGGAAAAACAAATGGCAATTGATTGAAAAGTGAATTTATATTGATCTTTGAATTCGCCTGTAAATAGGCGTTTATGTACAAGAGGCTGACGTCCTAGTAAGAGAACGCCGCCGAATAAAAGAGTTTATACAAATTTGTACAAAGGGAAAACAAAATAGCTATGTGAAAAGAATAATCCCACTGGGTTCCAACTCTGCTATCGCCTTTATATCTTCGAGCGTCTCATCACTTGATGACCTAGCTGAAGATGAAGCTGATTGATCGATGCCTTCTGAACTTGACAGTTGATACCGGATTCTGGATGCAAGGTGATCCAATGAGACATAGTATTATGCTTTATCCCTAACTTTTGCCTGGACCGCCCTTTCGGGTTTTCAGTCCACCGGGATACCCATTTTTGCCCAAGCCGCCTTTTCAGGTTTTCGACTTGCCGGGTGTACAGATTTTTTCATTTCATCGCTCATTTTTCCCGAACCCTTTTGGTTCGCCGGGAAGCCCTAATTTTTGCCTAGGTATGTCAACCTAGCGGGTCTTTTATCATGCGTAGTATCTTTTTACTATGTCTGCATTGGCGGGGTGAGGAAGGTCGTCACCATCCATGGTGGTCAGAATCATGGCTCCTCCTGAGAACACATGTTTAACCACAAATGGCCCTTCGTAGGTGGGGGTCCATTTGCCCCTGGGATCACTCTGAGGAAGGATGATGCGCTTGATTACCAGATCCCCAACTTGATATTCCTGTGGTCTGACCTTCTTGTTAAATGCCCTGATCATCCGTTTTTGGTACGTCTGACCATGACAAATAGCAGTAAGTCTCTTTTCGTCAATTAGATTTAACTGATCAAGTCGTGTCAGGATCCAATCATCTTCGCTCAGATCTGCACCCTTCATTATCCAGAGAGAGGGTATCTTCACTTCGATCGGTAAGACTGCCTCCATGCCGTAGACCAAGGAGAAAGGAGTTGCCCCGGTTGACGTCCTTGCTGAGGTACGGTACCCATGTAGAGCAAACGGTAACATCTCGTGCCAATCTTTATAGGTCACTGTCATCTTCTGCACAATTTTCTTGATATTCTTGTTCGTTGCTTCTACAGCCCCATTCATCTTCGGCCGGTAGGGAGAAGAGTTATGGTGTTGTATCTTGAATTGCTCGCAGAGCTCAGTGATCATCTTGTTGTTGAGATTGGTACCGTTGTCTGTAATGATCCTTTCCGGGACGCCGTATCGACAGATCAGGTTATGCCGAATGAACCGTGCCACAACATTCCTGGTTACAGTGGCGTAAGAAGCTGCTTCAACCCATTTTGTAAAGTAATCAATCGCCACCAGGATGAAGCGATGCCCGTTGGATGCCGTAGGTTTAATCTCGCCGATCATATCTATGCCCCACATTGCAAAAGGCCAAGGTGCAGTCAGGACATTCAGAGGGACTGGAGGAACATGCACCTTGTCTGCATAAATCTGGCATTTATGACATGTCCGAGAATGTTGGTAACAGTCAGCTTCCATTATGGACCAGAAATATCCTGCCCAAAGGATTTTCTTTGCCATGGTGTGCCCACTGGAATGCGTTCTGAAGGTACCTTCATGTAGCTCTGCCATGATCCTTTCTGCTTCAGTTTTATCCACACAACGCAGTAAGGTCGAATCATGGTTTCGCTTGTACAGGATGTCGTTGCTAAGGAAGAACTTCGCTGCGAACCTCCTCAGAAACTTATTGTCATTGACAGATGCACCTTCAGGATACTCTTGAGCTTCCAAGTACCTCTTCACCTCATGGTACCAGGGTTTTTCAGTTACTACCTCAGCCTCAAGATCACAACAGTATGCAGGTTCGTCCAATTTCCAGATAATGACCCGGGGAGCCTCATTGTCCCACTTGACTTTGAACATGGAAGAAATCGTAGCTAACGCGTCTGCCAACTGATTCTCCTCTCTTGGAAAGTGTTCGAAAGTTATCTCCGTGAAATGGGGGATCAATGTCAACACACATTCTCTGTAAGGAATAAGATTCGGATGTTTCGTATCCCACTCGCCTTTGATCTGATTGATCACGAGAGCGGAATCTCCGAAGACACTCAGAAACTTGATCCTTAAGTCAATTGCAGCTTGAAGACCCATGATGCATGCCTCATACTCCGCCATATTGTTGGTGCAGTTGAAACATAGCCGGGCAGTGAGTGGAGTATGGGTGCCTTGAGGGGATATTACCACAGCACCGATACCGTTACCCAAAGCATTGGATGCTCCGTCAAAGTGCATAGACCATCCGGATCCTTCCTCAGGTCCTTCATCCGGTCCAGGTACTTCACAATCAGTCACAATCATGATGCTCTCGTCAGGAAACTCAAAGTTCATCGATTGATAGTCATCTACTGCCTGATGTGCCAAGTGGTCTGCCAATACACTTCCTTTGATGGCTTTCTGAGTCGTGTACTGGATGTCGTATTCTGTCAAGATCATTTTCCATCTTGCTATTCTCCCAGACAGAGCAGGCTTTTCAAATATGTACTTTATCGGATCCATCTTTGAGATCAACAAGGTAGTGTGAGTCAGCATATACTGTCTCAGCCGGCGAGCAGCCCATACCAAAGCGCAGCAAGTTTTCTCGAGCAGTGAGTATCGGGTCTCACAGTCGGTAAACTTTTTGCTAAGGTAATAAATGGCGTGCTCTTTTCGGCCAGACTCGTCATGCTGCCCCAGCACACACCCCATTGAGTTGTCGAGTACTGTCAGGTATAGTATCAGAGGTCTCCCTTCAACCGGTGGCATAAGTATGGGTGGTTCTTGGAGATACTCTTTGATTCTGTCAAAAGCGGCCTGACATTCATCATTCCAACGTACTACCTGATCTTTCTTCAGCAGCTTGAAGATTGGTTCACAGGTAGCGGTTAGGTGTGAGATGAATCGAGCAATGTAATTCAGGCGTCCTAAAAAGCCTCTGACCTCTTTCTCTGTCTTGGGAACTGGCATCTCTTGAATAGCTTTAACCTTAGCAGGGTCCACTTGAATACCCTTATCACTTACAACGAAGCCTAGCAACTTTCCAGATCTAACCCCGAAGGTGCACTTGTTCGGGTTCAACCTCAGCTTGTACAGTTTCAATCGGTCAAACAGTTTCTGCAGATGGTCAAGGTGTTCCTCCTCAGTTTGGGACCTTGCAATCATATCGTCAACATACACTTCAATCTCATGATGGATCATGTCATGAAATAAAGCAACCATGGCATGTTGGTAGGTTGCCCCAGCATTTTTCAACCCGAATGGCATGACCTTGTAGTAGAAGGTGCCCCATTGAGTAACAAAGGTAGTCTTTTCCATATCTTCAGGAGCCATCTTGATCTGATTGTACCCTGAAAACCCGTCCATGAAAGAAAACACCTTGTGCTGAGCAGTATTGTCAACCAGAACATCAATGTGAGGTAGGGGGAAGTCATCCTTGGGGCTGGCCCTGTTCAGATCTCTGTAATCAACACACATTCTGACCTTACCATCCCTCTTTGGTACCGGCACCACATTGGCAACCCACTGAGGGTAAGAAGTCACTGCAAGAAACCCGGTATCGAATTGCTTCATAACCTCAACTTTGATCTTCTCAGACATCTCTGGACGCATACGGCGGACCTTTTGCTTAACCGGAGGGCAGTCTTCCTTAGTAGGCAAATGATGGACCACAATGTCGGTATCCAACCCAGGCATGTCTTCGTAGGACCAGGCAAAGATTTCCACATAATAATGTAACATCTGAGTCAACCGTTGCTTCACGCTGAGCTCTAGGTTGGCACCAATCTTGACTTCCTTTCTGTCTGCCTCAGTACCCAGATTTATCGTTTCCACTGGCTCTTCATGTGGCTGAATTTCCCTCTCTTCCTGGAGTAACAGCCTTGCAAGCTCGCCAGGCACTTCGCAATCATCTTCACCTTCGTCTTCGGCTAAGTTGATCAGATTTTCGAAGTCATAACTGGTAGTAGCAGAGTCGTTACTAGTGAGATCCAGAGTGGATTGAAACCTGTATAGGTGAGTGTGTGTAAATATAGTTGTTTTGCAATATATAAAGAAAGAAATAAGGAAAGGGAGCACATGATTTGAAATGCGAAAAAACGTCCAAGATCTTTATTCATGATATATGGAAATGACAGTTATAAGCCCTCACAAATGAAGCCAACGGTGCCCCGGGTAAGACACCGGGCCATAAAGTTTCAATTCATTGTTTATTACAAATAACAAAAACAAAGGAATTCATTACTGCGTAACAAAAGTAACAGGTAGGTTGTCCTTTGCAGTCCAATTGCTAGGTCCACTGTCGGCCGTCGGATAAATCCAGCTGTCGAACTCAGATTCTTCCACCTCGTCATCATCCCTGATAGCATTCACTCCATGAGCAGGCAGGGGAGCTGCCACTACATTGGGCTTCTCAGGTGCCTCAAACTGTACCTCCTTTGCATCAATAAGGTCTTGCACCTTATTTCTCAGGGCCCAGCAGTCATCAGTAGAATGCCCCGGGCTATCAGAGTGATAAGCACAGCGGGCATTTGGATTATACTTAGGAGAGGCAGTATTCACAACCTTTGGAGCCTCTCTGACGGTCACCAAGTTGGTCGATAGCAATTGCGGCAAGATTTGTGACAAGGTCATACTCAGCCGGGTAAATTCTCTTCTGGGTCTTTCAGCCCTTGGTTGGTTGAGTTGCCGAGGAGCGGCAGCAGGCTTAGCAATCACCACCGCGTTGACAGATTGGCGGCGCTCTGGTTTATCTTGCCTTCTAGGCCCATACACAACACTGGCCTCCTTTTTGAAGGGCTTCTTCTCAGAACTTGAAGACGCAACTTTCTGAATCTTTCCTGACTTCATGCCAGCCTCTATCCTTTCCCCAGTCAGGATAAGGTCTGTGAACCCTGCAGACGAATTACCGATAAGATGATTGAAGAATGGCCCGGAGAGGGTCCCCAAGAACATATCCACTAGCTCACGATCTGTTAACGGTGGCTGCACCCTGCCAGCCAGGTCCCTCCACTTCTGCGCATACTCTTTAAAACCTTCGCCTGATCCTAGCGACATACCCTGGAGTTGGGTACGTGTAGGAGCAAGGTCGGAATTATATTGATACTGCTTGTAAAAAGCAGTAGCCAACTCCTCCCAGTTACGAACCTTGGTTCCATCCAGCTGATAGAACCATTCGAGATGAGTCCCTGAAAGACTCTCCTGGAAGAAGTGGATCCACAAGTTCTTATCCACTGTATACGGCTGAATTTTCCGCACATAAGATTTGAGGTGTAACTTAGGGCAGGACGCCCCGTCATACTTGGTGAAAGATGGTGCTTTAAACTTGTGAGGGATGATCACACCAGAAGATAAACCCAAGTCTCTGAAATCCAAACCAGGCACTTGTTGAATTTCCATGGCGTTCAGACGGTCTTCCAACTGCTTGTATCTGTCTTCAGCCGGAGGATACTGTTCCTCATTAAAATCAGTCTCGTTGTCAGAGACCACCGGACTTGGAGCCCTCCCCCCCTGGGGACTGTCTTTGCCTACAGAGGAACCAGCTTCCTCATTCTGCAGTGTGTTACCAAACCTCCGGCCCGAGTTGAATAGAACAGTTCTCTTCTTCTTCTTCTCCTTCTTCAGGAGCAAAGCCTTCAGCTCTTCTTGACCTTGAGCCAAACCCATGATCAGCTCCTGAAATTGTGCGTTCTGCGCCTGAAGGGCCTTGATAGACAGCTCGGTAGATGATTCAGGGTTCATGATGCTGAAATAAACAGCGAAGAACAGTAAGCAACCTGAAAAGAAGAGTACCTGTTATGCACATGATGAATGATATGTGTTTATGCAATGCATTCAAGGGTTCGAAAATTCAAATTTGTTGTAGACAAAAAGGAACACACGTTATCATTAAGGAAATAATTGTTTGGTACATCAGAGCCTCATGGGAAAACATTACAAAAGCAAATCAATCCCAAAAGACACTGCGCATCCTCTTTGGAGCAATGTAGGTGTTGAGATTCCTTTCCTCGTGCAGTAGGCGGGTGAGCTCCAAGACCTTCTTTTCACTAGCATGTAGACTGGTCTCAAGAGAATTATGTTCTTCCTTAAGCTGGATCCAGCTCTTCTGCATCTCTTCCCAGGACGTGGGCATGTCAGGATGTTAAATGGTGTAGGACACCTCTCCTTCCAAGACTGGCTCTTTGATCACAGGGAGAACATGAGGATAAGGCATTACTAACTTCTGGGAGCGGGCTCGTACCCACTTGAGATAAGGATCCAACGGGATGGAATTCCTGTGCCCCAGGGTCTTGCTGCCTATCCTACTTGGCATCCTCCAAGCTCTGATAAATCTCTGGCGAAGTCCTTGCGCATCATTATCGAAGTCAAAAACTATATCAGGAATTAACATGTCATGAGGGCCGTCCCTCCGAGCATAACCAAACTGTCTCCAAGCCAGGCACGGGTTGTAAGTAATACCTCCTCTGATTCCCAGTAAAGGAACATTAGGGTACTCCCCGCAATGATCAATGATAGTGACATCCTCTCTGGACCGAGAGCACCAATGTATATCAGCATGTGTAAGAGTCATCAATCGCTGTGACCATCTCAAACCCCGCTCGTTCTTCAAAACTGATTGTGGAAGGTACGAAATAAACCACCTTCCCAGGAGAGGAGTGCAGCACATAAGAACACCTCTTTTTCTCATGGTTCGAGTGTAACATGAGTGAAGGATGTCCCCAAGCAACGTAGGTATAGGATTCCTGGACCTGAAGATCTGGACAGCACTGATATCTATAAGCTGATCTGGATTAGGGAACAACACCAAACCATAGACAAGGAGGGCCACAACTTCTTCAAAAGCTTGTAGGTCAAGGGAGTTCCAACATTCTTGGGCCTTCTCAAATAGAAACTTGGCTAAGAACCCTTTGATACCACTTCTAACCTCCCAATGTCCCTTGAGGTCAGATGGTTGTAGGTGTAAGGCTTTAGCAATTTCTTCAAGCTTGGGTTCCTTTTCCGTACCGTTGTAGGGTAGTTGATCAAGGATAGGGATCTTCAGAAGCCGGGAGAACTCTTCTAATTTAGGCACCAGTTGATAATCCAGGAAAGTGAAACAGTGATGCAGAGGGTCAAAGAACTGGAACAGGACCTTTATCATATCTTCCTCAATGTTGGTGTTGACCAAGCTGATGAGTCTTCCATGCCTTTCACTGAAAGAAGAGCTCTCGAGAATCCTGGATATAAGCTCCTTAAGCTGAGGAGGGATCCTTACAAGGCTGATCTGAATTGTCTTTTTGCGAACAGTTTCCATGTCCTACAAAACAAGAACAAAGATGAAGATTCGAACCCCTGAAATGGTTAGCCAATGCATATGATGTTGTATGATGTCATGATGCTATGATTAAACACACCACAAATATTTACAAAGGCAAACATGATAAGTCACACAAGTCACACCACAGCCCTTAGAGTTTAGGCCTGCATGGGGTCTGGGTATTACCCTCTTGAAGTTGGTGGGCTCAAACCTGTCCTATCAAAGTAACCGGGTTCTAAGGGTCCCAATATCATTGGATTGCTTTCATTGTTCATCGTTTCGATTTAGCCACTGAACTGGCGACCGAAATATTCCAAGAAAACAACCCTCAATTGAGTGTAGTATCGAGTATCAACCAACCTCGGACTGCACCAAAGTCAGTTATCTCACTACCCTAAAGAGACCAAGATGGTTCAATTAAGGTTCCTAAGGTCAGTTGATGCTTCACGACACCACGCGGAGGCCCCGTACTCTCCTTGACTGAACTCAAGGGTTACCGGTACACACCAAAGTGCCACATCAACGTAGCATACTGCTTCAACCATGTCGGTATACCCCGCACAGTTCCTTCACAACCTTGTTGCTACTTTCTAAGAAGGTATCCCCAGATCCGGGTTAGGATCTATAGAACTCCCAAGACAGTCCCGCAATAATAAAGCAAACAAGTCAAAGCAATTGAAAACACAAGTGATCCTAGTCCTAAGGTACACCTCACTTTAAGATTATGTCCCCAGCAGAGTCGCCAGTTCTGTGATCGGTGGATCTGGAACTGACTGTTTAACACTGGTTTCGCGAAATGTCGCGGAAGCAAGAGTCGCCACCGTCTTTTATTTTCTCCAAACATGGACAGGACAAAAGCACAGAAAAATTCCTTATGAGATTGGTTCTCGGTTCGGGAGGTGGATTTATAGAAAGGGAAGGTGTTAGCACCCTTTCTATCCACGGTTATCCATGGGCTCTTAGATACTTGCTCATTTGTGTTTTCAAAATAGTTGTTTGCTTTTTAAGTGTGAGTGGGTTTGAAAAAGTTTCTTTGAAAGTTTCAGATCGACTCTTGTATCAGTCCTCAAGAGTGTTTGAAAAGTTGTTTTTGAAAGCTTTTTGAAAAGTGTCGGTGTGAAAAGAGTTTTTTATTTGTTTTGAATTAGAGCAAGTATCTATGAGTCATCTACCTACCCTGAGGAATTAGGCTGTGTAAATGTCCTTAAGGTAGTGCCATCCCACCATTGAGAGATAGGTAGCACCACCGTTGGAGGTGTTCGGGTCAATTCGTTTTTAGGGACAGTGTGGTCACCAGAGCAACAGTAAGACACCTTAGAAGCTACCCTTATGCCATTGATCTTTTAATTCCGAGGCAACTATTCTGAGGCAACCGGATCAATGGACATAAGGACTCACTAAGACGTCCTATACTCGACGACCACGTTTCGAAGGGCAAGGCAACAGTGAGGCGTACCCTAAGAGTGGTGTGTGAATTGTGTGTCATTTTCAGTTATGTTTTATCTTGTCATGCCTTTGGTGATCTACGCTTTGATTTTATTTGGGCCATTCATTCTTTCATGTGATTAGCAGTTTAAAGGTGCGGAAATTAAAATGCGGAAAATAAAGGTCCTACGCTATTACAAGGCGCGGGTCTATACATCGCCAAATTAACAAAGACCCGATTTGAATAAAAATACGGAAAATAAAGGTCCTAATTACTATTACAAGGCTTTGGGGGAATTACATAATATTTAAAATGAAAAAATAGAAGCAAACGCGCGAAAAGAAATTAGAAGCGAAAGTTCGAGGGCGTTGGACCCTTTAAAGAAATTATATTGAAATTGGAGGTTAATTAATTATTTAATGAGAAAAGAAATCGTTTTTTATGTTTTTTGGTATTTAGTGAAATAAAGAGAATTAATTAAAATTTAGAAATTAAATAAAACCCTAGTTCTAAATTGTTTTTAATTATTAAAGAAAAAATGTTTAAGTTTTAACCTAATTTACCCTAATTAATTAAATGACATATTTATTTACAAAATTAATTAATGGTTAATAATAATTAATAAGAAGAAATTATTTTATTAAGAAAAAGAATAAAAATGCTAAAAACCCTAATTTCTACATTTTTTAGTTATTAAGAAAACATTAAAATTGAAAACCTAAATTAATCTAAATTGATTATTAAAATTTATTTACAAAATATTAATGAACTAAATATTAAATAAAATGTATTTTTATTTTTTGATTTCTGATTTTTTTGGTTTTATTTTATTATGAAAATTAAATTGTGAATTAAAAGAAACAATTAAAATAATTAAAATAAATAAAAGAGGAAAGAAAAAGAGAGGAAGAATATACAAACAATGGGGGGTTTCTGCCCAATTTGGAGGTGTTGCAGGGAATTTGGCCCATTGATCCCAAGCCCTTTTTGACTTTTAGTGTTTGCGTATGGCATGGTTGACTAGTGTGCATGATGGATTGCAGGTTCTGGCCATTGGATTGATCTCCTGGGCGCGTGGCAAGCAGGCAAGTGAGAGCACATGATGAACCCTGAGAGAGCATACTGCATGGAAACGTTTTGAGAAAAATATTATTGAAGAAGTGGGGGACCTGGGAATCGAACCCAGGTCCCAATGCCTGCATGACAACACAATAGCCAACCCAACCAACGCGTTACTTTGTTATTATTATGGAACCTGATTATTGTATATGAAAACAAACGCTATTGGTATAAAACAAAAATCAAGCGCGAAGATTTGAATCTCCCAGTCACGTATGGACACGTCCACCTTCTTCTTCGTTTGCCTGAAAATACAGAATAGATAGCGGGGGTTTTAAACCCCCACTAAATGGCACCTACAAAAATAGCGAATAGAGCATATGCAAACATAAAAAGGGCGCGAATAGTGAGATCAATTCATTTGGATCTCCTGATTTCAATGGTACTGGTCTTATTGTCCAATTTTTCCAGATGCATAAAGCCCTAAATTTGTAGTTTCGAAACCCTAGCAACCATCAATGGCATCTTTTAACACAGGCAGTATTAATCCAATTGGAGAACACCAATAGCTTCAGAATCATCATGTTAGTATAAATCAATCATTAAAAGACATTAATAATGCATGAAAATGCAAACACGAATATGGAAAATTTTATGAACAGGGCAACGTGGTTCTACCAATTCTTGAGGTCAGGGGCTATGTTCTTGATTGCAATCTCTTCCTGGTGGTGTCAGCAAGCTTTTGGAATAGCTTTGAGGCCTTGAAGCAACCTCTATGTATGAAAACAGTTTTCAGTTTTTTTGTGAAAAAGTGCAAGTTTGTTCTATGCCTTCTGCGCAGCTTCTTGTGTCCTTTGTATTAGGTTTTGATTGTGCATATATGTGTGAATGAATTAGGTTAGAAAGACCAAGCCCAAAGCCTTTGCATTGATGATTTTGAATATTTGATTTTCATGATATTTTTTTCAATCTTTTTCAATCCTTTCTTATGCCAATCATTGCCAATCATGTAGAAACTTTCCTTATTGAATGATGCACGAAATATTGAGTGAATTCTATGCACAAAAAGATTTGAAAAGTATGATTTAGTATTTTTCTCATAATTAATTTCAATTAAATGAATTAATAAGATTAAAAATTCAATTAATTAATTAAAAATAAGAAAATAACTCCCTTTAAAGTCAATGGGTCGTGCATGGCCTTTGGGTGATGATTCATGGAAGAAATTGAGGCCCATTAGCAATTTTGAGGCATTTGAAGCAAAGTTGACTTTTCAAAATTCCCAAAAATTTCCCAACTTCCACAAGGCATATCTTGCTCAAATTTTAAGCTTTGATCATGTTCTTGGACATTTTGGAAAGGTCTTGAAGTCCTCTAACCAATTCCTTTGGTCCCATGTCATTTTGATTTACCAATCTCAAGTTATGGTCTTTGACTTAAAGTGCCTTTTTGTTGACTTTTGAAAATGACCTATAATGTTGAGATTGATAACTTTTTGTGAGAGCATTTCTTGGACTTGAACTGTGAAGATGAGTTGTAGGAAATGTCATTCTCTTCAAAATGAGCTTTGGATGGAATTTTTCTGATAAACCATGTGGAAGTTATGCCCTGGTCAATTTGCAGTTGACTTTTTCAACTGTCCAAAAATAGAAACTTTTGCATCTTGAGACTTTTTGAGCCATGCTTTGAGAATCATGATCAAGAATTGATAAAATGATGTTTGTGGCTTCAAAATAAGATGTTGACCAAAAATTTTGACTTTTGACTGTCAAATGACCATTTTGCCCCTACAGTTGACTGTGAAGCAATTAGGGTTTTTGACTATGCAATTTTGTGCTGTGAGTCTTGAAACTTGGCTTATGGATGCTTGACAATGTTTATAGGCATGTGGGACTTGATTGGACCCTTGGAAACTTCAACTTCTTTGCCAGAACCAAAACCCTAATTTTTGACTGTTAGGAGGCCATTGGACTGTGCAACCCTTGGGAGGTTTTGAACCTTGATCTTGGCAAATCTTGAAGAATATGGGAGGGCAAATTTTGGGGTACAACAAATACGGATTGAGGTAGGTGTGAAGTGAACCACTTGGCGAGTAGGGGAATACAACACAAAAGAGTACCTCTCTTCTTCATGGTGCGGGTATGAAGACAATGCAAGATGTCTCCCAATAAGGTAGGTACGGGATTGCGAGAGAGAAAGACTTTGATGGTGTTAACATCTATGAATTAGTCCGAGTTGGGGAACAGAACCAAACCATAAATGAGAAGACCTAGGATGTCTTCAAAAGCTTGGAAATCCATGTCGTCCCAGAGTGAACGAGCCTTTTCCAATAGAAACTTGGCTAGTGAACCTTTAACCCCGCTTCTCGTCTCCCAATTGGCTATGACGTCGACTCTTTTCATATGTAAAGCTTCGGCGAGGACTTCAGGTTTTGGAATCCCTTCTAGACCGATGAATGGTATCTGATCAAGCACGGGCACCCCTAAGAGTAGATAGAACTCTTCCAGTGTAGGTACTAACTGATAGTCCGGGAAAGTGAAACAATGACGTACGGGATCAAAGAATTGGAACAATACACACATAATTTCTTCTTGGAAACTGGATGTAGCCAAACTGAGGAGTCGACCATATTTCTTGGTAAAAGGAGAGTCCCCGGGCACTCTTGAGGCTAACTCTTGAAGCTGAGGGTGTGCTTTTACAAAGCTGATTCGGGCGGTGTTTCTTCGGACGGAATCCATGACCTACAAAACAAAAACAAAGATAAATTTCTAAATCCTAGAAATGGTTAGTGAGCATGCGTATGATGTTTATGATGTTATGTAAAAGTAGATATATATACACACAAAGCAGACAAGTCCTTATGTTTTAGGCTTGCATGAGGTTTTATAGGTAAGTACCTTCTTGAAGTTTAGTTGGCTCAACCTGTCCTTAGTGATCGGGTTCTAAAGGATCTCAATATCACCGACCTTTCTCTTAGGCATTGTCTCAGCATAATCAATCTTTTCTTGCGGCCGAGATATCCCAAAAGTCCAGCCTCAATGAGTGTAGTATCGAGTATCAACCAATTTTCAGCTCTACACCGAAACCGGTTATCTCATTACGTCCTAATGGCCAAGTTTGTTCAATGAGGGTTCTAAAGTCAGTTAGTGCTTCATGACGCCACTCAGCGGCCCCGTATTCTCCTCGATTCACCACGAGGGATACCGGTACCCAGAAATGCGTCACACTAACGTAGCCATTATTTCAACCATATCGGTCTATGCTTTACAATTTCCACAATCTATTGCTACTTACCTAAAAAGGTGCCCCAGATCTGGGTAGAGGATCAAAACAAACCCAAACAAGGAACCAATAATGTAAAGCAAGCAATTCAAACAAATGAAGGCAAGTAAATGTGATCTAACCCTAAGGTAACCCCACTTTTAAGTAAAATCCCCAGTAGAGTCGCCAGTTATGTGATACGGTGGGAGAACTGACTTGAGGTTTTACGTTTGTGTTTTCAAATGTTGCGGTTTAGTAAGAGTCGCCACCGACTTTTCTTTTATCCAAAAGGAAAGGTGAAAAAGCATAGTAAAGACCTTTAGAGATGTTTTCTTGAGTTCGGGGGGTAGATTATGAAAAGGGAAGGTGCTAGCACCCTTTTCATCCATGGTTTTCCATGGGCTCTTAGTTACTTGCTAGATCACTTGCTTTTGTTTTAATGTGCTTGTGGTGTGGTTTTTGAAATTATTTTGAAAATGTACATTTGTAATGATTCTCGTTTCTATAAGAACGCATACAAAGTGTTTGTTTCGAAAATGTTTTCAAGAAAGTGTTTGTGAGATGTGTTTTTTGAATGTGATTTTTAAAAAGGGTTTCCTTTGTAATGGCTCTCGTTCCTATAAGAACACGTACAAAGTGTTGTTTTCAAAAGTGTTTCAAAATGAGAGTGTTGGTGTATAAAATGTTTTTATTGTGAGCAAGCGAGTAACTAAGAGCGAACCTACCTACTCAAAAGGTCTTAAATATTCTTTTCCTCCTCCTTTAGATGTTGCTATCTTACCATTGATTTGGTAAGAAGCCCCGTCGTTGGATGTGAAGGGACGAGTGTGGGACGTTTTGTATAGTCATAGAAGGCAACATATGGGACGTTTTAGCAATGTCATTTTTGGGACTAGATCGTTTTACCGGAGGCAACATTGAGGGTCATCAAGGGACTACGATCTTTTATCGAGGGTCTTTTGCTAAAACGCCCATGTTCGAGGGACATGACTATTTTTCCAATAGGCAACAAAGTGAGATTACCCTAAGGATGCATGTGTGCAACTGTGTTTGATTTCATGCCTTTTAGTCTTGATTAGGGTGATCTATTTGTTGATTTTATCTTGCCATACACACCTTAGTTACTAGCATTTACATTCAAGAGTGATAAATTGTGGAAATGTAAAGTTCTATGCTATTACAATATTTGGGGGATGGGGGTACATATTTACGAATGGGGATTGTAAATAAAATTAAATCCTAAATTATTATTACAACCATATCGAATGGATAAGAATGTACAAAAGATGTAAAATGGACTTATTTTATTTTAAGAAAATATTTTTGATCTTTTGTTTTAAGAAATAAAATAAAGCATGTAAAAAATTAAAAAAAATGTTTTTGGTGTCTTTTTGATTAATGAAAAATAAATTAATAGCAAAAATAGTGAGAAAAAGAAAAATAGAATCAGCGTATTGCTGACTAAAGGAGGTCAGAAGTTCTGACTCTGGCGTGCTGTAAAACAGATATCTTGTTAGTGAAAATAGGTAAAGTCATAAGTTCAGGGTCCACTGGGAACGTGGTAGTTTTCAGAAGTTCTGATACTACCGGAAACAAAGTAGATTTCAGAAGTTCTGATACCACTGGCAGGACTTGGTCTCCCTCTCCATGCTAGTCAGAACATCTGCAACTTGGTCATTTCTCAACAAAACAGAAGATGTGCATATGACAATTATGGCAGGTGTCATAGTGTTTCAGAAACAAGAAATATCAGAACTATAAATCAGAGGCAAGTATGAATTTTCTAATCCTAATTTTGAGTTCTAATATCTTCAAGAAGTTCTGAACTGATTTATTCCCTACTTAGGAAGGCAGATGCATGAAATCTCAGAATATGTACAACATCAGAAACATGATATCTACATTGTATTTTTGAACATGCAAATCTTGTAATGCTTAAGTAATGTGGTGAGAGTCAGTAACAAATTACCTTGCAGCTGGAAGAGATTCTGTGAACCAGAGTTAACCTCAACTTTGATGATGTTCTGAGCAGCTTCTTCACGTACTCAGCAGGCTGGAAGTTTTCAACTTCTGGAACATCAAAGGGGTGATGTTCTGACTTCTTTGAGGTGGAGGTGGATGGAGAGTGTATAAAAGTATGAACACATAAGTTAGGATAACTTCTAATATGTGAATCAGCAATTGCGTGGATGGCTTCAGTCAAAAAGCACTTGAGGACAAATGAAGTTTTAATGCAAGGAATCAAAAGTTAACAGGTTTTGTATGTTGTGTTTACAGTTTTTGGAATTCTTGGAATTTTGGCAGGGGTTCAAGGCTTTTCTTTCTCAAATTTTCGACTTTTTCACAGTTGCAAATGTAGTTTAATTTATAGGTAAGGATTTAGTATCTTGGAGAAATCAAAGGTACAACCATCATATGCTAGGAGCTGACTTGTTCTTGAAGCAAGTTCAAACAAGTGTGGTTCAAGGCACAAAGTAAGGTGGTTAGCAACTTTTAGCCGCGCCTAAGCGTGATTTGTAAGCATGAATCAAGGAAAAGTACCCTCAGAAGCAAAAGCGAAGCATGGGCCCAGCATATACTTTGTACAAAATCTGCTTTTCAAGGACAACAAAGGTACTTTTATGCCACACGTGGGGAAATCCTTTGGATAAAGACTCAAAAGTGGTTGTGAGCATTAAATGGGAATTAAATGAGCATTAAATGATGATGAGATTTATCAAATCAGAAATCCTACCATGTGAAACTCTGCCTCATTGTTTGATTCTGGGTCAGAAGTTTAGCTTCAGCATCATTTATAGTGAACATCCAACTTCTGATCTTTGTATCTTCTGACTCCAACATGTTCTGAAGGAGCTCTCAGACTTTCTGGGAAATTTGCAGCACGCCTTGTAACATTCTTTGAATTAACCTGGAAAACTCTAACTGATCCTTTGTGAAAACCTGCCCAGAAGTTCTGACCAAACTCTGTCTTGAAAGTGTCCAGAATTTGCTGAACGCTTTAGTTTTCATGGATGTGTCTTTGAGAAATTATGACTTGAAATCCCATCATTTCTAGGAGAAGTTATGTTCTGCAATGTTTCAGATCTTGTTGAGATCTAAAACTCTTGTGTCAGAATTTGATCCAGAATCAACTTGCATCATGGTGAACATCTGGTCAGAAGTTCTGAGTTTCTCATGTTTTCTTAAACACTTAGAAAAAATTCTAAGTATTTAGAATTTTGACTTTTGAATTTCTTGGTGAAACAAACTTCATATTTCAATGTGTCTTGACGAAATATGATTCTTGAAGCTTGATTTTGATCCAAAAGTCAAAGTTTGACTTTTTGGTGTGCAGATGACCATTTTGCCCTTGTGGACGGTTCTCTTGGAAAATTTGTAATTTCAGATTTGCAATTGGATGGGAGCAAATCTGAGGGTCCAGGTTGATCCTTTGAGAAATGAGAGGGAAAATTTTAGGGTACAACAATGATCACTGCTCCCTTGCCAAAACTTCATTACTTCATTAATGCATTACACATGTCTGTATTAAATTAATTTGTTTTAATTATGCTTAAATTGCTTTATATTTCCTTTTCGTGATATCCAACTCTCGACTAAAAAACTGTAAGCCTTTAGAGGGAGGATATCGAAAATGATACCACAATCTCTACAGTATGCTTTTGAATAGACCCCACTGACGATGTACATGCGTTGTTTCAAATCCTAAACAGTGGAGTTATAAGGAAGATAATCCCTAGTCAACCCCTTTGAGCCAAAGAAGTAGGAGTTTTTCTTTTCACGCAAATTAAAACCCTTAATCATAACCTGGGGCAGGGTAGTTTTCTCAGTTAATTCAGAGGTGCATTCAGTCACAATCTTCCGCTTCGCACACAATGAATGTCCTCAAAGACGTCCCTCCGAATCAGAAGATGGTGATGGTTTCGCATAAACATCAAAGAAGGCAGTCATTAATTTGCAAAAGAAAATCCTGTTAAGTCAAAACCTATGAAGGAGACTTAAGAAAAAAACTGGGGCATCCTGTTGACTGTAATTACGAAAAGAAACAGTTCAGGCAAAAGACAGGGATAATAAAATCAAAAAGAAAGAGGTACTACAATCCCTCAACAAAAAAGACTGCATATTCAAAATAAACTGTCAGTATCTGAACCATCACTGGAATATCATAGCAAAGACTCAAACGGGATCTAAATGCACAATTAGCTGAGTTTAGGACTGAAGAACATCACAAAGAGCGGGTGGGGTACAAATTAAATTTGAGCCTTTATCCTTTGTTTCTTGAACCGTGAACCAGGCCACGTTATAAACCTTAAAAGTACTAACTGAAGCATGGGTTAGTTCGAAAGCACACTGTTACAAAAGGTATCCTGACTCCTGAAGGTCCGTCACAAATCCTGAGTTGATATCACATCTTTGAAAAATTCTATTTTACTAAAAAAACTACATTTTCAAAACCTCAAGACAGGCATAAGCTTTGCATTCTTAAAATAACATTGTTTGCATATGACTATTTTTTCAACAGTAGAGAAATTCGCATGACGAATATCTAGTGAACACAAACCTTCTCAATGAAAAGGATCACCTCAAGTGGAAAAACACTTCTAACCAAGGGGCACCGCATGATCATTGTCCATCATCTGGGGCAGTAAAGTCAAGATTCAAGGAATCTCTCAAAGATGCCAAGTAGCCAGGGACAAATCTCCATCTGAATCACTTGGGGCATTGGACATGAATTCCAGCAACGAATCATGTACGATCGAACGAGCATCTTCTGGCAGTGTGGCAACACTTCCTACTATGGACAGTGACAATTCTCCATACCCGGTGAACATGAACATAGCCGAAAATACTATGCATGAACAAAGACCCGCTAGGTTGACTGGCCTAGGCAAAAATAAGGGCATCCCGGCGAACCAAAAAAGGTTCGGGCAAAAATTAGGGATAAAAAAAAATATGTACACCCGACAAGCCGAAAACCTGAAAAGGCAGCTTGAGCAAAAAAGGGTATCCCGGTGGATTGAAAACCCGAAAGGGCAGTCCAGGAAAAAGTTAGGGATTTGAAGAGTACGACTACATCCCGTCATCTCATCACTTTTCTAATCAGTATAAGGTTTATTATCCTGATCTGCATTCACCAAGGACTCCAAGAGTTGGGATAACACTTAAGCCATCCACAAAGCCTCTGTGGGTACTTTCTCCAGCAGGTATAGGGGCAGAAAAGTCCTGATGCAAAGTCATTGCCGTATCCTCAGCATACAACCCTATGACATCTACACTCCCTACAGAGTAGAGGCAACTAAAGCTTTGACATCGACTCCCCCAAAATGGAGCTACGTTCCCCAGCAAAGTTCCTTCAGAGAATCGACATCTATATTCCCCGGCCGAATTTCATAATCGCAAGTTGGTCATAAAGTTTTCTCCCGAACAAAGTTTATTTCTCTGAATACAGAAGCTCAGTCCCCGAGAAAGTTTATCCCTTCAGCTATAAAAGCTTCTCTCTCAAACATAATTATTCCCCCGCAGAGTTATTCTCAAGCAGAGTCTCTCCCCCAGCAGAATATCCGTAAACAAGGGGTAAATCCCCAGCATAGTCATCTCCGGTTCACCATCTCTAGCGGAAGTAGAAAAACCATTGTTTCTACGACGGTCAGGAACTCAATTTTCGTTACTCTCCAGAAGCGGTCATGGATTTATTTTCCCACTTGGATATGTCACAATAGTATTTCATGTTCATATATCACGACGTGCGCATACATATTGCATACAGCATAGTCTTATCTATTTTGAGAACGTCATCATACAATGCATTTCATGCATCATATACGATTAATCATGTACCTTTTCAGGAAAGATGGTTATCATCAACAACGTCCAGCAGGTTCAAGATTAGCTCCTGAAACTAAACAGAGTAATTATCTGCGCGACCAAATGCAGCTTTACACGGGTTCGTCACGAAGCAATCTTACACGGGTTTCTCCTAAATGCAGCTTCACACGGGTTTATCCTTAAAAATATTACACGGGTCCTTTCTCATACATTTTCGAATGAAGTTTTACACAACCTTATCCCAAAGCAACCTTACCTAGGTTCCTTCTGAAGTTTTGCACGAACTTATCATAAAGAAAACTTACCCAGGTTCCTCCTGAAGTTCTACACGAACTTATCCCAAAAGCAACCTTACCCATGTTCCTTCTGAATTTTTACACAAACTTAACCCAAAGCAACCTTACCTAGGTTCCTTCTGAAGTTTTACACGAACTTATCACAAAGAAACCTTACACAGGTTCCTTCTGAAGGTTTACACAAACTTATCCCAAAGCAACCTTACCTAGGTTCCTTCTGAAGTTTTACACGAACTTATCACAAAGAAACCTTACCCAGGTTCCTCCTGATGTTTTACACGAACTTATCCCAAAGCAACCTTACCCAGGTTCCTTCTGAAGTTTTACACGAACTTATCACAAAATAACCTTACCCAGGTTCCTCCTGAAGTTTTACACGAACTTATTCCAAAGCAACCTTACCCAGGTTCCTTCTGAAGTTTTACATGAACTTATCCCAAAGCAACCTTACCTAGGTTACTTCTGAAGTTTTACATGAACTTATCACAAAGAAACCTTACCCAGGTTCCTCCTGAAGTTTTACACAAACTTATCCCAAAGCAACCTTACCCAGGTTCCTTCTGAAGTTTTACACGAACTTATCACAAAGAAACCTTACCCAGGTTCCTCCTGAAGTTTTACACGAACTCATCCCAAAGTAACCTTACCCAGGTTCCTCCTGAAGTTTTACACAAATTTATCACAAAGTAACCTTACCCAGGTTCCTCCTGAAGTTTTACACAAACTTATCTCAAAGTAACCTTACCCCGGTTCATTCTGAAGTTTTACACGAACTTATCACAAAGTAACCTTACCCAGGTTCCTCTTGAAGTTTTACACAGACTTAGCCCAAAGTAACCTTACCCAGGTTCCTGCCGAAGTTTTACACGGACTTATCCTGAAGTAACCCTACCCAGGTTCCTCCTAAATCCCTACACAGACTCATCACGAGTAACCTTACCCGGGTTCCTTCTCAGTTCAGATGCAGTTTTACCCAAACTCCTCACAAAGCAACCTTACCTAGGTTTCTTCTCAGTTCAGATGCAGTTTTACTCAAACTCCTGACAAAGAAACCTTACCCAGGTTCCTTTTCAGTTCAAATGCAGTTTTACCCAAACTCCTCACAAAACAACCTTACCCAGGTTCCTTCTCAATTCAGATTCAGATTTACCCAAACTCCTCACAAAGCAACCTTACCCAGGTTCCTTCTCAGTTCAGATGCAGTTTTACCCAAACTCCTCATAAAGCAACCTTACCCAGGTTCCTTCTCGGTTCAGATGCAGTTTTACCCAAACTCCTCACGAAACAACCTTACCCAGGTTCCTTCCCATAAGCCCTACTATCCAGGTACCTTCTCATAACCTTACTATCCAGGTTTCTTTTCTCTTATCTCCAGACAGCGGTCCACAACACTGTAAGACCTGGATCTGATCAAACCCGATTGGTTTCACATTTCCCCAGTAAGTCGCGGTGCAGCCTGTACACTGACCAAATATGCAGTTCACCTCCGGAGTTAATTCCCCAGTAGAGTAAAGGACAACTGAAGCTCCTAAAATTCTATTTCTCCCAAGATAGATACCAACATTCATCAGCAGATTCCTCCTCAACGACAGGAGCAGGGACTCTCATTGAAGGAATGTCTCAGGAAATCAACATCCTCTAGATGACATCTTTAAGCCCATCTCAAACGGTACCCCGTCACATCTTGGATGACATCTTTTAGCCCATCTCTGAATATTCTCTAGCAACTTCCAAATGGCATCTATAAGCCCATTCCCGATATCACAAATCAAGTATCACTTCATGCGAGTGAAAATTTATGGGCACTCTAGTTTTCAATCATCTTCCACCTTCAGATCACGAAAGGCAGACGAGCCAATCTACATCCTCAGGTTTAAGAAGATTGAACAAGGGCAGCTGTTGTACCCCAAAATTTTCCCTCTCATTCTACTCAAAACATACTCCTAGAGATCCTCAATTTGCTCAAGTTTTCCCAAGAGTTGACCAGACAAACTCTCTCTTAAGGTAGTATGTCTCAAATTAGGGTTTCCACTTTCATCAAGATGTGTGGATTAAAAAGGCCCCAAATTCTCTCCAAGGCCCTAATATGTTCCCAAGATTCTCCATGTCAAGTCTCATGCCTTGCACAAGAAGTTTTCTTAGTCAACTGCTCAGATGCTTAAGAATCGATTGTATTAGGTCAAAAGTCAATTATGGCCCACATATAGTCAAACTTCAATATTTTTGGTCAACATCAACATTTTGAAGAGAATCCATCATTTTATCAAGGGTGGATCATGATTCCTCAAGGGATGCCCCAAATTCATCAAAAACCAAAATTTGCTAAATTAGGGTTTCATAGGAAAAGTCAACCAAACTTTGACCAGACATAACTTCTTTATACTTTATCAAAAATTTTCCATCCAAGGCTCATTTTGAAGAGGATGAAATTCCCTACAATTCATCTTCATCCCACAAGTTAAAAATATTCACTCATCAAAAGATATGAATTTCTACATTATAGGTCCTTTTGAAAAGTCAACAAAAACACCTTTTGGGTCAAAGCTTCTTACATGAACATGGAAGACCCAATTGAGATGAAACCAAAAGGGTTGTTTATGGGACATCCTAAGCTTTCTAAAAAGTCAAAGAACACCCTCTTAGGGTTAAAATTGAGGGAGATATGTATTGTCAAAATTGACCAATTTTTGGAAATGTGCATGAAGTCAATATTGACCAAAATGACTTTTTTTCCAAACGGGCCCATGTTTTCTTATTTGAAACTTGTTCCTGAGATGGCCCATGACCCCTGAGCTTATCCACCTATTATTTTATTATTTTTATTATTTATTTTTATTTTTTATCCATTTAAATCAAAATAAATCAATTTAAATAGTAGAATAATCAAATAAAATCAAAGATTTGATTTTATGAGCATATTATGAGTCCATGAACAACTAGCAAATCAAAAAATTCGTGAAAGAGATAATTGATTGGAAAAGATCTTAATTTGGTCTATTTTGGAAACAAATCATACAAGGCAAAGAATGAAATCAAATCTCCATAATTTGCAAAGATATGATCAGTTTTTGTTGACCTAAATCGTTCTATCATATATACCTAACATCTCTAAAGCATAAAAAAGGGTTTGGGGTCGTGAAAACAAGGGGAAGAAATTGCAAATTTTGGAAGAAAAAGTGCAGACTGTCTCTCTTTCATAGGCCGTTTCAAGTAATTCCAAAGCCAACAATATGTCCCCGGACGTGTTCTGAAGCCATTCCAATCATCCTCAAGCCTTAAAACCTTCAGAAATCACGCCTCACAGTGCCACGGTTTGCATATTTTTTTCAAGATTCGTTTTCAATGATTTATCCATCATAAACATGTTTTGATCATATATCCATGTTTGCTATCATATTTGCAATGTTTTTGATTGGTTTGATTGAAGTTTAAGTGCAGGAATGGCGCGATGCCATTTTTAGGGTTTTGAGGTCCCAAATTGGGAATTTCATATAGACGCAAAATTGGACAAAATCAGGGGTACTATCATGCTTAGAAGATGATTTGCAATTGATCCATGTCTTTGGTTTGAATTTATTCTGCTTGTGCTGCGTTTTTGAATTTTATAGGTTTATGACTACGAACAAAATCCGTCATTATAGCTTTTAGTGACGTAAACGACTGTAGGTAAATGTGTGGCCAAAAATAACAGTTATGGGGAAGAAGACAATTAGGTGGCAGAATCCCATTGAGTGATTTGAATCACGCGCGCGTTTGGGAAATACCACTTTATTTCTTTTATATTTTATTTATGTTATTATATATACAACTAACCATCCCATCAAATTTTGTTTTCTTACTTTGTTTCTACAGATTCAATGCATCATCATCCAAAACGCCTACCATGCGCTACCACCATCTGGCCATTGGATGTATCAATAATTCAGATCTAACGCCTCAAACAATGAAGGACTATGGTGCACTCTCAGGCTGGCACAACACAGGCCCATTCTTTTCTTTTCTATTTTAATTTTTTTTAATTGTTTTACTAATTATTTTCCTTTATTAAAATAACACCAAAAAATCATTATTTTTTATTTAATAAAAAAATCATCAAAAAAACATAAAAATCATTTTTTTCATTAAAATATTTTATTTCCTTAATTAATTAGTTTAATTTAATTTAAGGCAAATTTAATTCCTTTTTTATAATTTAAATTAATTAGAAATTAGGGTTTTAATTTGTACGTAACCTAATTAATTTTTCTATAAAAAAACTAACCTAAATCTTTTTTCAATTAGATTTTTTAGGTTTCCTAAATTATTCTCGCATTTAATTCGCCGCCCACATTTTTTTAATTTCCTTTTATTATTATTGTAACTATTTTGAGGCTGTAATAGTAATTAGGGTTTAAATTCCGCCTTTTTATTTTCAGTCCAAAATAATTATGTATCTGCAAAAGTCTTGTAATAGCTAGGACTTTAAACTTTCTTGCTTTTAATTCCGCAAACTATAAACTGCTTAGATGTATGTTAATAGGATTGTATGGAAAGACAAACTGAAAATTAATACGGCAGAAAACCCTAAATGTGCAAAGATAAATATAACTGAAAAAACACACTGTTGCACACTTGCACCCCTAGGGTACTCCCCACTTGGTTGCCTCGGAAATCAATGGTCATGTCCCTCAAACGTAGGGATATCTTAGCAAAAGACCCTCAATCTAAAAGTCATCATAAAGATCATAGTCCCTTAACATCCCGCGAGTTGCCTACGAGAAATGATCTTGTCCCTCGATGTTGCCTACGAATATATGATGACAGTCCCTTCAAAATGCTAAGGTATCCTTACATGTTGCCTTCAATGACCATTATGTCCCTTTCGATAGTCCCTCAAACATCCAACGAACTAGGGTTACCTACTCACTAATAGTAGGATAACACGGTCTAAAGGATAGGAGGAAAAGAACGCCTTTTTCGAGTAGGTAGATAACTGTTAGGTACTTGCTCAAAACAACAAATCTTTTACACAAACACTTTTCAAAACAATTTTCAAAAACAACTTCGTCGCACTCTTGAGGACAGAAACAAGGGTTATCACGAAGTAAAACAAAACTTTTCAAAACGAGCACACACAAGCGATTTCAAAATGAGCAAGTACCTAATATCCCATGGAAAACCATGGATAGAAAGGGTGCTAACACCTTCCCTTTCTATAATCTACCCCCCGTACTCAGAAAAATCTCGAAAAAGGTTTTTTCTGTTCTTTTTCCTTTTCCTGATTGGATAAAATAAAAGTCGGTGGCGACTCTTGCTTACCGCGACATTTTGCAAACAAAAAAACACAAACCAGTATAACAGTCGGTTCTGCCACCGTATCACAGAACTGGCGACTCTGCTGGGGAATTTAATAAGTGGGGTATACCTTAGGATCTAGGTCATTTCTAAAAATTGTTTTCTTGTTTGTTTTGCCTGCTTTATTCTTATAGGGTTTTGTTTGGGCATTGTTAAAGATCCTACACCCGGATCTGGGGACACTTTTTAGGTAAATAGCAATAGATTGTGGAGACTGTACGGTGTAGACCGATATGGTTTAAGCGATGGCTGTGTTGGTGTGGCACTTTGGTTGGTACCGGTATCCTTCGTGGGGAAACGAGGAGAATACGGGGCCGCCACATGGTGTTGTGAAACACTAACGGACCTTAGAACCTTAGTTGAACAAACTTGGACATTAGAAAGTTGTGAGATAGCCGGACTCGGTGTAGAGTTGAGGATTGGTTGATACTCGATGCTACACTATTTGAGATCATACTTTCGGGATATTTCGACCGCAAGAAAAGATTGCTTGAGCTGAGACAATGCCCGATAAAGGATGGTCAGTGATATTGAGATCCCTTAAAACCCAGTTACTATTTATAGGACAGGCTGAACCAATCTAACTTCAAGAGAGTACTACCTTAAACTCAAGCAAGCCTTAAACCTAAGGACTTGGTGTGATTTGTTTGTGCTTGTTATACCTGTGATTTCTCAACATAATCATGACATCATGGCATATCATACTAACCATTTCAAGGATCTCAAGGGTCTGTGATGTAGGTCATGGCGAACCAGACGTCTAACAAGGGGTAAGGGGATTTATTTTCCTCTAGTCAATGTTGTCAGAGGATCTTGAGTCGGGCTATGACCCACTTGATATGGTGAGCTTGACTCTTGAAGAAGGACTCTCAACGACATAAAGTTTCTTCAATCAAGCTGCAATCAAATTCTAACAGTTTCTTGTTTACCCCGCGAGATCCTTGAAAACATTGCATGCATATCATACACATCATTACAGGTACCATTACAGGTTTCTCATCTTCTTCGTTGTTTATTTCAGCAAAAATGTCTTCCGAACAAAGCATCAAGGACCTTCAGGCACAAAACGCCCAGTTCCAGCAAATGTTCATAAATCTGGCAAAAGGGCAGGAGGATCTGAAAGCCCTCATCCTGAAAGAGAAAAAGAAAAAGAAGAAGGTTGTAGGTATTCTGAATATAGGAAGAAGGTTTAGAGGGCCATTGAAGCAACAAGTCAATCTGACCTCTTCATCCAAGGAAGGGGAGAATCAAGAAGAAGAGACAAGGGAGAAAGATCTCAGTCCTGAAGTTTCTGACAATGATACCGACTATAATGATGAGCAGTATCCTCCCACTGAGGATAGATACAAGCTGTTGGAAGATCGCTTGAGTGCTATGGAGGTCCAGAGGATACTTGGGTTGGATTTCAAAGAATTGGGATTGGTGTCGGGAGTGGTCATCCCGCAGAAGTTCAAAGCTCCAATTTTTGCAAAGTATGATGGGGTGTCCTGCCCAAAATTCCATCTCCGCTCTTATGTCCGAAAGATCCAGCCCCACACTGCTGATAGAAATTTGTGGGTTCACTTCTTTCAAGACAGTCTGTCAGGGACTAAGCTTGAATGGTTATACCAACTAGAGAGAGCCAATGTCTGAAATTGGGAAGATTTGGCTGCCGCTTTTTATAAGAAGTATCAATAAAACACCGACCTTGCTCCTACTTGTACTCAACTCCAGAGTATGTCCATGGGTGCAAGTGAAGGCTTTAAGGACTATGCACAAAAGTGGAGAGATTTGGCAGGGAGAGTCCAACCCCCTTTGTCTGATAGGGAGTTGGTTGACATGTTTCTCGGGATGCTGTCTGGTCCATTCTTCAATCACTTGATTACTAGCTCCTTAGCTGGTTTCACCGAGCTGATATTGACTAGAGAAAGAGTAGAAGCTGGGATTTGGAGTGGTAAGATCCAGAAAAATACCTCTTCGAGTACAAAGAAGAAGTCATTTGGTGGCAAGAGGGAAGCCAATGTTGTGCACGGCCAGAAGGGGCGTAGCAAGGCAGACTACCACCAATCTGTGGGGGCAGTGCTGATCTCTAATTCCGCACACGCACAACAACCACAACAATGAACCAATTAACCAAGGGTGGAAAGACCTCAAAGGCGGTTCACCCAAATCAACATGCCATTGTCACAAGCATTGCAACACATGTTGAAGATGAATCTGATTACGGTGATAAACCCTCCTCCAAACCCTGAGACTTCTTCTCCTAACTACAACCCGGATGCAAGGTGTGTTTATCATTCTGGTAGCCTGGGGCACGATACTAATGATTGTTGGGCGCTGAAATACAAGATTCAAAATATGATTGACGCCAAGGAAATCAAATTCGACCCTCTTGAGACTCCCAACGTGATCACTGCTCCCTTTCCAAAACATGGCTAGGATTGAAAGCATTTTTGTTCATTTGAATTCTGAAGTTGTATTTTCTTTGCTTATTCAAACAATTATTGTCATGTCAAACTTTATTATTTCATTAATGCATTACACATGTCTGTATTGAATTAATTTGTTTTAATTATGCTTAAATTGCTTTACATATCCTTTTCGTGATATCCAACTCTCGACTAAAAAAATGTAAGCCTTTAGAGGGAGGATGACGAAAATGATACCACAATCTCTATAGTATGCTTTTGAACATACCCCACTGACGATGTACAGGCGTTGTTTCAAGTCCTAAACAATGGAGTTATAAGGAAGATAATCCCTAGTCAACCCCTTTGAGCCAAATAAGTAGGAGTTTTTCTTTTCACGCAAATTAAAACCCTTAATCATAACCTGGGGCAGGGTAGTTTTCTCAGTTAATTCAGAGGTACATTCAGTTGCAATCTTCCGATTCATACACAATGAATGTCCTCAAAGACTTCCCTCTGAATCAGAAGATGGTGATGGTTTCTCATAAACATCAAAGCAGGCAGTCATTAATTTGAAAAAGAAAAGCCCGTTAAGTCAAAACCTATGAAGGAGACTTAAGAAAAAAACTGGGGCATCCTGCTGATTGTAATTACAAAAAGAAACAGTTCAGGAAAAAGACAGGGATAATAAAATCAAAAAGAAAGAGGTCCTACAAACCCTCAACAAGAAATGACTTCCTATTCAAAATAAACTGTCAGTATCTGAACCATCACTGGAATATCAGAGCAAAGACTCAAACGGGATCTAAATGCACAATTAGATGAGTTTAGGACCGAAGAACATCACGAAGAGCGGGTGGGGTACAAATAAAATTTGAGCCTTTATCCTTTGTTTCTTGAACCGTGAACCAGGCCACGTTATAACCCTTAAAAGTCCTAACTGAAGCATGGGTTAGTTCGAAAGCATACTATTACAAAAGGTATCATGACTCCTAAAGGCCCGTCACAAATCCTGAGTTGATATCACATCTTTGCAAAATTCTATTTTACTAAAAAAAACTGCATTTTCAAAATCTCAAGACAGACATAAGCTTTGCATTCTTAAAATAACATTGTTTGCATATAACTATTTGTTCAACAGCTGAGAAATTCGCATGACGAATATCTAGTGAACAAAAACCTTCTCAATGAAAAGGACCACCTCAAGTGGAAAAACACTTCCAACCAAGGGGCACCGCAGGATCATTGTCCATCATCTGGGGCAGTCAAGTCAAGATTCAAGGAATCTCTCAAAGATGCCAAGTAGTCAGGGACATATCTCCATCTGAATCACTTGGGGCATTGGACATGAATTCCAGCAACAAATCATATACGATCAAACGAGAATCTTATGGCAGTGTGGCAACACTTACTACTATGGACAGTGATAATTCTCCATACTCGGAAAATACTATGCATGAACAAAGACCCGCTAGGTTGACTGGCCTAGGCAAAAATAAGGGCATCTTGGCGAACCAAAAAAGGTTTGGGCAAAAATTAGGGATAAAAACAAAAAAAAATATGTACACCCGGCAAGCCGAAAACCTGAAAAGGCGGCTTGAGAAAAAAAGGGTATCCCGGTGGACTGAAAACCCGAAAGAGCGGTCCAGGCAAAAGTTAGGGATTTGAAGAGTACGACTACGTCCCATCATCTCGTCACTTGTATAATCACTAGAAGGTTTATTACCCTGGTCTGCATTCACCATGGACTCCAAGAGTTAGGATAACACTCAAGCTATCCACAAAGCCTCCGTGGGTACTTTCTCCAACAGGTACAGGGGCAGAAAAGTCCGGATGCAAAGTCATTGTCGTATCCTCAGCATACGACCCTGTGACATCTACACTCCCCACAGAGTAGAGCCAACTAAAGCTTTGACATCAACTCCCCCAAATAGGAGCTACGTTCCCCAGCAAAGTTCCTTCATAGAATCGACATCTATATTCCCCGGCCTAATTTCATAATCGCAAGTGGGTCACAAAGTTTTCTCCTGAACAGAGTTTATTTCTCTGAATACAGAAGCTCAGTCCCCAAAAAAGTTTATCCCTTCAGTTATGGAAGCTTCTCTCTCAAACATAATTATTCCCCGCAGAGTTATTCTCAAGCAGAGTCTCTCCCCCGACCGAATATCCATAAACAAGGGGCAAATCCCCAGCATAGTCATCTCCGGTTCACCATCTCCAGTGGAAGTAGAAGAACCATTGTTTCTACGACGGTCAGGAACTCAATTTCTGTTACTCTCCAGAAGCGATTAGGGATTTATTTTCCCACTCGGATATGTCACAATAGTATTTCATGTTCATATATCATGACATACGCATACATATTGCATAAAACATAGTCTCATTTATTTTGAGAACATCATCATACAATGCATTTCCTGCATCATATACGATTAATCATGTACCTTTTCAGGAAAGATGGTTATCATCAACAACGTCCAGCAGGTTCAAGATTAGCTCCTGAAACTAAACAGAGTAATTATCTACGCGGCCAAATGCAGCTTTAAACGGGTTCGTCATGAAGCAATCTTACACGGGTTTCTCCAAAATGCAGCTTCACACGGGTTTATCCTGAAAAATCTTACACGGGTCCTTTCTCATACATTTTTGAATGAAGTTTTACACGAACTTATCCCAAAGAAACCTTACCTAGGTTCCTTATGAAGTTTTACACGAACTTATCACAAAGAAACCTTACCCAGGCTCCTCCTGAAGTTTTACACGAACTTATCCCAAAGCAACCTTACCCAGGTTCCTTCTGAAGTTTTACACGAACTTATCCCAAAGCAACCTCACTTAGGTTCCTTCTGAAGTTTTACACAAAGTTATCACAAAGAAACCTTACCCAAGTTCCTCCTAAAGTTTTACATGAACTTATCCCAAAGCAACCTTACCTAGGTTCCTTCTGAAGTTTTACACGAACTTATCACAAAGAAACCTTACCCAGGTTCCTCCTGAAGTTTTACACGACCTTATCCCAAAGCAACCTTACCCAGGTTCCTTCTGAAGTTTTACACAAACTTATCACAAAGAATCCTTACCCAGGCTCCTCTTGAAGTTTTACACGAACTTATCCTAAAGCAACCTTACCCAGGTTCCTTCTAAAGTTTTACACGAACTTATCCCAAAGAAACCTTACCTAGGTTCCTTCTGAAGTTTTACATGAACTTATCACAAAGAAACCTTACCCAGGTTCCTCCTGAAGTTTTACACGAACTTATCCTAAAGCAACCTTACCCAGGTTCCTTCTGAAGTTTTACACGAACTTATCACAAAGAAACCTTACCCAGGTTCCTCCTGAAGTTTTACACGAACTCATCCCAAAGTAACCTTACCCAGGTTCCTCCTGAAGTTTTACACGAACTTATCACAAAATAACCTTACCCAGGTTCCTCTTGAAGTTTTACATAAACTTATCTCAAAGTAACCTTACCCCGGTTCATTATCAAAGTTTACACGAACTTATCACAAAGTAACCTTACCCAGGTTCCTCTTGAAGGTTTACACAGACTTAGCCCAAAGTAACCTTACCCAGGTTCCTGCCGAAGTTTTACTCGGACTTATCCCAAAGTAACCCTACCCAGGTTCCTCCTAAAGCCCTACACAGACTCATCACGAGCAACCTTACCCAGGTTCCTTCTCAGTTCAGATGCAGTTTTACCCAAACTACTCACAAAGCAACCTTACCCAGGTTCCTTCTCAGTTCAGATGCAATTTTACCCAAACTCCTCACAAAGCAACCTTACCCAGGTTCCTTCTCAGTTCAGATGCAGTTTTACCCAAACTCCTCACAAAGCAACCTTACCCAGGTTCCTTCTCAGTTCAGATGCAGTTTTAGCCAAACTCCTCACAAAGCAACCTTACCCAGGTTCCTTCTCAGTTCAGATGCAGTTTTACCCAAACTCCTCATAAAGCAACCTTACCCAGGTTCCTTCTTGGTTCAGATGCAGTTTTACACAAACTCCTCACGAAACAACCTTACCCGGGTTCCTTTCCATAAGCCCTACTATCCAGGTTCCTTCTCATAACCTTACCATCCAGGTTTCTTTTATCTTATCTCCATACATCAGTTAACAACACTGTAAGACATGGACCTGATCACACCCGATTGGTTTCACATTTCCCCAGTAAGTCACGGTGCAGCCTGTACAGTGACCAAATATGTAGTTCACCTCTGGAGTTAATTCCCCAGTTGAGTAACGGAAAACTGAAGCTCCTAAAATTCTATTTCTTCCAAGATAGATACCAACATTCCTCAGCAGATTCCTCCTCAATGACAGGAGCAGGGACTCTCATCGAAGGAATGTCTCAGGAAATCAACATCCTCTAGAAGGCATCTTTAAGCCCATCTCCAACGGTACCCCGTCACATCTTGGATGACATCTTTAAGACCATCTCCGACAATTCTCTAGCAACTTCCAAATGGCATCTATAAGCCCATTCACGATATCACAAATCAAGTATCACTTCATGCGAGTGCAAATTTCTGGGCACTCTAGTGTTCAATCATCTTCCACCTTCAGATCACGAAAGACAGACGAGTCAATCTACATCCTCAGGTTTAAGAAGATTGAACAGGGGCAGTTGTTGTACCCCAAAATTTTCCCTCTCATTCTACTCAAAACATACTCCTAGAGATCCTCAATTTGCTCAAGTTTGCCCAAGAGTTGACCAAACAAACTCTCTCATAAGGCAGTGTGTCTCAAATTAGGGTTTCCACTTTCATGAAGATGTGTGGATCAAAAAGGCACCAAATTCTCTCCAAGGCCCTAATATGTTCCCAAGATTCTCCATGTCAAGTCTCATGCCTTGCACAAGAAGTTTGCTCAGTCAACTGCTCAGATGCTTGAGAATCGACTTTATTAGGTCAAAAGTCAATTGTGGCCCACATATAGTCAAACTTCAAGATTTTTGGTCAACATAAACATTTTGATGAGGTATCCATCATTTGATCAATGGTGGATCATGATTCCTCAAGGGGTGTCCCAAATTCATCAAAACCCAAAAGTTGCTAAATTAGGGTTTCATAGGAAAAGTCAACCAAACTTTGACCAGGCATAACTTCTTCATACTTTATCAGAAATTTTCCATCCAAGGCTAATTTTGAAGAGGATGCAATTACCTACAACTCATATTCATCCCACAAGTTCAAAATATTCACTCATCAAAAGATATGAATTTCTACATTATAGGTCCTTTTGAAAAGTCAACAAAAACACCTTTTGGGTCAAAGCTTCTTACATGAACATGGAAGACCCAATTGAGATGAAACAAAAAGGGTTGTTTAGGGGACATCCTAAGATTTCTAAAAAGTCAAATAACACCCTCTTAGGGTTAAAATTGAGGGAGATATGTATTGTCAAAATTGACCAATTTTTGGAAATGTGCATGAAGTCAATATTGATCAAAATGACTTTTTTCCAAATGGGCCCATGTTTTCTTGTTTGAAACTTGTTCCTAGGATGTCCCACGACCCCTGAGATTATCCACCTATTATTTTATTATTTTTATTATTTATTTATATTTTTTATCCATTTAAATCAAAATAAATCAATTTAAATAGTAGAATAATCAAATAAAATCAAAGATTTGATTTTATGAGCATATTATGAGTCCATGAACAGCTAGAAAATCAAAAAATTCGTGCAAGAGCTAATTGATTAGAAAAGATCTTAATTTGGTCTATTTTGGAAACAAATCATACAAGGCAAAAAATGAAATCAAATCTCCATAATTTGCAAAGATATGATCAGTTTTTGTTGACCTAAATTGTTCTATCAGATATACCTAACATCTCTAAAGCATAAAAAAGGGTTTGGGGGTAGTGAAAACAAGGGGAAGAAATTGCAAATTTTGGAAGAAAAAGTGCAGTCTGTATTCTCTTCCATAAGCTGTTTCAAGTAATTCCAAAGCCAACAATCTGTTCCTGGACGTGTTCTGAAGCCATTCCAATCATCCTCAAGCCTTAAAACCTTCAGAAATCACGCCTCACAGTTCCACGGTTTGCATCTTTTTTCAAGATTCATTTTCAATGATTTATCCATCATAAACATGTTTTGATCATATATCCATGCTTGCTATCATATTTACAATGTTTTTGCATTCAAAACAAAACAGAAAGTTTGCAATTCAAAATATATTTGTATTGATATTTTGCACATGAATAGGAGTTTTTGTATAAAGAGACGGAGATCCTAGTAAGAGGAAATCGTTGAAAGGAAAACAAAATTGAAAACAAAAACAAATAACCATGTGGAAATTATCTCATTGCATTCCAACTCTACTATTGCCCCAATGTCTTCGAATACCCCTTGTCGTTGACAGAAGTTGATTGGATTGATCTTGGGCCGTTTGAACTTGGACCTTGGTGATAAAGTTAACTGTGGTGATTCCACGGGACATAGTTATAAGCTTTGAATCCTTAACTTTTGCCTGGACCACCCTTTCGAGTTTTCAGTCCACCAAGATACCCATTTTTTCCCAAGTCGCCCTTTCGGGTTTTTAACTTGCCGGGTGTATAATCTTTTGCATATATCCCTAATTTTTCCCCAAACCTTTTGGTTTGCCGGGATGCCCTTATTTTGCCTAGGTGTGTCAACCTAGCGGGTCTCTTGTGCGTAGTATTTTTTAACTATGTCCGCATTTATAGGATGTGAGAAGTCTTCACCATCCATGGTAGTCAGCATCATGGCACCGCCAGAGAACACTCTCTTGACAACAAATGGCCCTTCATAGGTGGGAGTCCATTTGCCTCTGGGGTCTCCTTGTGGTAGAATGATGCGTTTTATCACTAAGTCACCAGCTTGATATACTCAAGGCTTGATCTTTTTTTTGAAAGTCGTGATCATCCGTTTTTGGTACGTCTGACCATGACAAACAGCAGCCAGTCACTTCTCATCGATCAAGTTCAGCTGATCCAATCTCGTTCGAATCCACTCGTCTTCGCCTAAGCCTGCCTCATTCATAATCCTCAGCGAGGGAATCTGAACTTTAACTGGCAAAACAACTTCCATGCCATAGATTAGAGAAAAGGGAGTTGCCCCAATTGACGTTCTAGCTAAAGTGCGGTAGCCGTGGAGAGAAAATAGTAACATCTCATGCCAATCCTTATAGGTTACTACCATTTTCTGCACAATCTTCTTTATATTTTTGTTGGCTGCTTCGACTGCACCATTCATTTTAGGTCTATAAGGTGAAGAATTGTGATGCGTGATCTTAAACTGAGTACAAAGCTCAATAATCATATCATTGTTGAGGTTAGTTCCATTGTCTGTGATGATCCTTTCAGGGATACCATAACGGAAAATGAGGTTATGTCTGATGAATCTGACTACCACATTCTTGGTGACTGAGGCAAACGAGGCGGCTTCGACCCATTTGGTGAAGTAGTCGATAGCGACAAGAATGAAGTGATGTCCATTGGAAGTTGTGGGCTTGATTTCTCCAATCATGTCAATACCCCACATTGCAAATGGCCATGGAGCGGTCAGGACGTTCAGAGGGATAGAAGGCACATGGACCTTGTCAGCATAGATTTGGCATTTGTGACAAGTCCTAGATTGTTGATGGCAATAAGTCTCCATCGTTGACCAATAGTAACCAGCTCTTAGGATTTTCTTAGCCAGTACCAAAGAGACCATTGTGCATGTCTTCCATAATTTCCTCTACCTCCTTCTTGTCCACACATCAGTGTAGAGTAGAATCATGGTTGTGCTTGTACAATATACCATTACTTAGGAAGAATTTAGCTGAAAATCTTCTTAAGAACTTTCTGTCATTGACGGATGCTCCCTCTGGATACTCATGTGCTTCGAGATATCTCATCACCTTATGGTACCATGGCTTTTCCGTGTTAGTGTCAAGCTCACAGCAATGTGCAGGTTCGTCGAATCTCTCAATCATAATAATAGGAGCTTCGTTGTCCCATCCGACCTTGAACATTGAAGACATGGTTGCCAAGGCGTCAGCCAACTGATTTTCTTCCCTAGGGAAGTGCTCAAAGGTGATATCTTTGAAGTAGGGAATCAGGGATAACACAAGTTCCTTGTAAGGGATGAGATTAGGGTGTTTAGTGTCCCAATCTCCTTTTACTTGACTGATTACTAGAGCATAATCCCCAAACACATTCAAATGTTTGATCCTCAAGTCAATGGCACCTTTTAAACCCAATATGCATGCTTCATATTTGGCCATGTTGTTCGTGCAATTGAAGCATAGTCTAGCAGTGAAAGGAGTGTGGAAACCTTTAAGAGAGATGATCACAACACCAATTCCTTTATCTAAGGCGTTGGAAGCCCCATCAAATACCATAGTCCATCGGGATTGTGATACAGTGGGAGAACTGACTTGGGTGTTTTGTATTTTATCACAAATGTTGCGGTTAGCAAGAGTCGTCACCGACTTTTCTTTTATCCAAAAGGAAAGGTGAAAAAGCACAGGAAAGACCTTTGAGATTATTTCTTGAGTTCGAGGGGTAGATTATGAAAAGGGAAGGTTTTAGCACCCTTTTCATCCATGGTTTTCCATGGGCTCTTAGTTACTTGCTAGATCACTTGCTTTTGTTTGAAAATGTGCTTTGTGTGATTTTTGAAAGTATTTTGAAAAGAGGCCTTTGTTTAGGCAAACTTTGTAATGATTCTCGTTCGTAAGAATGGATACAAAGTGTTGATCTTTTGATAATGTTTTCAAGTTTGAAAGATGTTTTTGAAAGTGTTAGTGTTTGTTTTAAAAATAGAAAGGATGTTTTGGTTTTGAAATAGAGCAAGTAACTAGGAATATTCTACCTACGCAAAAGTCTTTCATGTTCATTTTCTTTTTCCTTTGACATTGTTATCTTACCATTGATTTGGTAGATAGCCCTATCTTTGGATGTAATAGGGACGGGTGTGGGTCATCGTATAACCATGATTAGCAATGTTACAAGGCATCTTAGCATCTTTCTCTAGGGACTAAGATCAATTTGAAAGACAACTTTGATAGCGTCATCGAGAGACTATGATCTCGTGTTCGTTTGTTTTTGCTAAGATACCTCACATGCGTAACACGACCATTTTGTAACGCAACCAAGTGGATCTTACCCTAGGGGTGCTTGTGTGCAAGTGTGTTGATTTTCATGCTTTATTTAGTCCTTGATTAGGGCTTTCTACTTGATTGATTTTAGTCTTTCCATACAAACCCTAATTACTAGTATTTGTATAAAGCGATAAATTGCGGAATTTAAAATTACTAAGCTATTACAATACTTGTGGGAGAGGGTGTACAAATTACAAATGGGGATTTGTAGAAAATAAACCTAATTATCTATTACAACCATATTGAATTTGGATAAATAATGTACAAAAATGAATAAATATACAAGAATGTAAAATGGAAAGAAAATGGACTTTTGTTTGGATTTTTTAGGGAAAAGGATTTTGTTTTAACCTAATTAACTAAAAGAAAAATAATTAATTAAATTAGTAAAAAGTAAACCTAAATTTACTAGGAAAAGAATTTAAATAAAACCCTAATCTAAATATTAATTGATTAAAAAAGAAATTAAGTTTGTAAGAAGAATATTTTTGGTATTTTTGTCTTAAAAATAATTTATAGTATTATAAAATATTTTTTTGGTCTTTTTATATATTAAAATAATATATTTTAATTGTGTAAAAGAAAATAACTAAAAAAACCTAGTTTCTAATTAAATTTACAAATCAATTAGTAAAATAAATAAAGTATGATTAAATAAAATATTTTTTTTTGTAAAAAAATAAATAAACTATATCAAAATATAAATCTAATATTTTTATTTTTTTTCCTGATTTTTTAGTATTAGATAAAATATTTAAGAAAATAAATAAATAAAAATGAGAAAAAGAAAATAAAATGGGCCAGGGGTGTGAATAGTCAGCAAGGGAGTCAGAAGTAAAAAAATATAAGGCCCAAGGGGATGAGGCCCAGCGCTGTAAAAAAACAAATCAGAAGATGTGAAAAATATGAAGAAAAAAAATCACAAAAGGTCATGCTGGGGCTTGAACCCGGGACATAAGGGTGAACAGGCGCGCGCTTTATCACTGGAGTGGCTATACATCCGTTCATATAAACAAAACAATAAATATATGTTAGAAATCAAGTACATGGCCTGAACTTCATCTTCAACCTCACGCCCAGCCAGAGTATCTGCATCTTGTTCATCTCTCATCCATTTGCAAAAATGTAAACATGAATCTTGTGGCAAATTTCCTCACGATTTCAGAAATGCAAAGTAATAAAATTATATATCAAAGACAAGCATGAATTTTAATGGCCCTAATCTGAACCCTAAAAATTTCAGAAACTTCAATCTTAAAATTCTCTAAGCTCAAGCAATATAAATGAAAACTGTGGACATGGTTAGCTTTAGAGCAATGATATCTACATTTTTTATTCACAAATAAACCATTAATGATGCTTGTATGAAGAGTTCAAAGTTGAGATAACTTACCTCAAAACTAGAAATCATGTTCTGCAAATGAGCACTCCTCAAGGTGTTGTGATGATCAGTATAGCTCCACTGAAGTCCCAGGAAGCTAATGCAAGGATTAACTTGGTTGGAGAGTGGCTGAAATGGTCTGGAGAAGTCCACTTGTAGTGTTCTGTTTTTGAACTTGGAAATGGAGGAAGATGGGGTTACAAAACTGTAACAGGGTAAGGGATGACTTTTAAATTATGTTTAGAAGCTTTAGGAACAAAGAGGCTTGAAAACACACGAGGGAGTTATGAGTTTCAAACTTTTGGTCAGGTTATGTGAAAATGGAGGTATGAGATGCAAGTCTGAGTTCTTGGTGTTTTCAAGGCTCAAGCATGCGTGGGATTTGTGACAAATTACTTGTGTATGTATAATAAAAATCTTGAGTGCTTTGGAGAGTCAAAAGTACAAGTTATAAGCTGATTGCTATGTTACTTGATTTTCAAGAAAAGTGGGAAAGCAAGTTTCAATGTGTAGTACAAGCATGGGTTGGGTGATTGTAAGTGTTGCGATCAACTTCTCTTGAGTTATAGGACATGTATGATCAGAAGAAAACAATTGCAAGGCTCAAGAACAAGTTTTGTGCAAAAAGCTACTTTATCAAAATGACATTGTGCACTTTCTTCCCAAAATGGATATAAAGCATGGCCTTGCATTGAATGCTTGAATTGAGACCTCTAACAGTTGTGCAAGCAATTAATTATGGAGTTCCTAACAAGTGTTAGGCCTGTAAAGTAGAGATTATGCAGCATAGGTTTGAAACTTGAATCTTGTTCATCACAAAATGACTTGTATTTCAAGTGTGAAAACCCTAACTTCATCTCTTCGATTCTCCCTACTCAAGAATGATCTCAAGGAGTTATTTGAAATTTTGGAAAGCTTGTAATGTGCTATGCAGCCCCTCTTTGAATCACTTTTGAAAATTATCCTTGGAACTATATGAAAAAGTGCCATGAAGTTAAGTCAAAATCCTGACCAAAACTAGGGCAAAATTTCACTATGTGTCCAATTTCAAGACCATGACTTTAGGAATTAATAAGTTGAGATCAAAGCATTTTTAGGAGAAGTTGTGTAAATAAATTTTGTAGATATCATGTAGATATACAACTTTCATGTTGAAAGTTTCTTCTGAATCCTCTTGCATCATGGTGAAAAATTGGCCCAAAGTTAAGAAAAATATGAAGTTTTAAACACTTAGAAAAATTTCCAAGTTATAAAACTTTGACTTTTCAAAATGAAATCTTGACTTTTTGATTTCTTGATGAATAAGTTTCATATTTTGACATGTTTTGATGAATTGTGATCTTTGACATTGAACTTTGACCAAAAAGTCAAAGTTTGACTTTTCAGTATACAGTTGACTTTTTGATCAGTTGATTGAAAATTCACTATCCATCCACTGGATCTTGAGCAATGTTTTAGGTCATGCCATTAGGTCGAAATGATGCAATTGAACTCTTGAAATCATGCTTCAAACCAAATGACCATTTGCTAGGTCAAAAATCAGAAATTGCCCTTTCTTAGTCAAAACCCTAATTTTAACTATTTTTCCTTTTTGATGATTTGATCAAATTTCTTGAGGAATTGTGGTCCAAACTTGATAAAATGATACATATGAGTTTATAATGTTGATTTGGATCAAAAATCATGAGGTGTGACTGTAAATTGGCCATAGTTGACTTTTTCCCCAATACAACTGATTTTTAGGTCAACTGCTCAATTGATTGGGCAAAAGTGTGATCCAAGGCTTGAAACTTGACATGAGTAATATTGGGGGTCCATAATGATCCATGAAATTCATATGAAGCATTTAAAGTTCAATTATCCTTGTGCAATCTCAAACCCTAATTTTGGTCATCAGTGCTTGAGGAGGTATCTTGAGCTGATCAACCCTAGTGTAGTCTTGAACCAAGAGAGATTTTTGTGAAGAAATGTTTGATAAATGAGAGGGAAAATTTTGGGGTACAACAGGGATCCTTGTTCAGGTCCATCATATGGTCCAGGTTTCGTGGAATCGGTTACCAGCATGATGTTCTCATCAGGGAAGTCGAAGTTCATAGACTGATAATCATCCATAGCTTGATGAGCCAAATGATTTGCTAGTATGCTTCCTTTGATGGCCTTTTGTGTAGTGTACTAAATTCCGTACTCAGTCAAGATCATTTTCCATCTGGCTATCCGTCCGAAAAGGGCAGGTTTCTCGAAATGTACTTAATTGGGTCTGTTTTAGAAATCAACAAAGTGGTATGAGTCAACATATACTGTCTTAGCCGGCAAGCAGCCCATGCCAGAGCGCAACAAGTTTTCTCAAGCAGTGAATATCTGGTTTCACAGTCGGTAAACTTTTTGCTCAGGTAATAAATAGCATGCTCTTTTCAGCCAGACTCGTCATGTTGGCCCAAAACACACCCCATAGAGTTCTCTAGTACTGTCAAGTACATGATCATGGGTCTTCCTTCAACTGGAGGAATGCGAATAGGAGGCTCTTGTAGATATTCTTTGATTTTGTTGAAGGCAGCTTGTCATTCATCATTCCACCTGACTACCTGATCTTTCTTCAAGAGTTTGAAGATTGGCTCACAAGTAGCAGTCAAGTGTGATATGAAGCGAGCAATGTAATTGAGACGCCCCAAGAATCCTCTAACTTCCTTTTCAATGAGGGACTGACATTTCTTGGATAGACTTCACCTTGGCAGGATAAACTTCAATGCCTTTATTGCTGACAACAAAACCTAGAAGATTTCCAGATCGTACTCCAAATATGCATTTGTTTGAGTTCAATCTCAATTTGTACTTTTTCAGCCTTTCGAATAGTTTGTACAGGTGACCAAGATGTTCCTCTTCAGTTTGTGATCTGGAAACCATATCATCCACGTATACCTCTATTTCATGATGGATCATATAATGAAACAAAGCTACCATAACTCTTTGATACGTTGCCCCTGCATTCTTCAATTCGAACGACATGACCTTGTAACAAAAGGTGCCTCAATGCGTAATGAAAGTAGTCTTATCCATATCTTCAAGAGCCATCCTTATCTGATTATAGCCATAGAAATCATCCAAAAAAGAGAAGACTTTATACTGAGCAGTGTTATCAACTAAGACGTCAATGTGTGGTAGAGGAAAGTCATCCTTAGGGCTTGCCCTATTCAGATCCCTATAGTCTACGCACATGCAAACTTTTCCGTCCTTTTTTGGAACTGGTACCATATTGGCAACCCATTAGGGATAGGATGTCACAGCTAGGAACCCTACATCAAACTGTTTCATTACTTCAGCTTTGATTTTCTCAGACATATCAGGCCTCATGCGACGAACCTTTTGTTTGAATAAAGGACAGTCTTCTCTCGTCGGCAGACGATGAACTTAGATATCGGTATCCAACCCTGGAATATCTTCATAAGACCAAGAAAATACTTCCACATAATCATGCAACATCTGAACCAACCTACTCTTGACACTGTCTTCTAAGTTAGCGTCGATCTTGATTTCCTTCTTATCTGCCTCAATACCCAGATTGATGACTTCAACTGACTCTTCGTGTGGTTGAATAGCTTTTTCCTCTTGTAATAGAAGTCTGGCTAATTTTCCTGGTATATCACAATCTTCCTCGCCTTCGTCTTCGGCTTGGTTAATTGGACATTTGAAGTCATAGTCGGCAATAGTAGAGTCATTGGCAATAGGATCCAAAGTGGATGAGGACTTGCAAGAGTGTGTGTGTGTACATGTAAGATACATGGCTATTTTGAAAAATGTATTTGAAAGAAAAGAAAGACAATGAACACAAATATTTGAATGCAAAAAAGTCCAATGTACTGAATGATCATATGATTAGATGAACATAAATAAAACCCTTGACAAATGGACCAAAGTGCCCCGGGCCAGGCATATGGCTTAAAAGTCATTATTAAATATTACAAACAAAATGTTCTTGAATTTAAAGAAAAGCAATAACAAGTATATTACTCCTCAATGAAGGAGATGGGCACAAACTCCTTTGCATGCCAATTCTTCAGCTCCGTTGTAGTTGGATACAACCAATCTTCAAATGTAGCTTCTTCATCAGAATCACCCACGGCGTTGACTTCATGGCTTCCGATGCGGAGAGGTGTCTTTCCAACACGAGCACGCCTCACCTCTTTCTGAGTCTTGACGGTGTAACCTAAACCAAACTTGTCCGCTTTGAATGGGATATCAAGGAGTTGCCCCCAAGTATCACAACTTCCTTCTTCAATTGCAACATGAGCATCTTTGACTGAAACCATCTTCAGTATAACTTTAACGGTTTTGGACTCATTAGAGGAATATTTGGTAGCGGCAACCATTGGTGGCATGACTTTAAAGGATTGACACGGAGTCTCAATGAATTCTCTATCTATCTCTACATATTTGAACGAGTTAAGGTGGCTTACCATGAACTCTTCTTCTCCACAGACGGTGACCATTCTTCCCTTTACTGGATATTTGAGTTTCTGATGGAGAGTTGAGGTTACTGCCCCAACTTTATGGATCCACAGGCGACTTAACAGACAATAATAGACAGGACGAATATCCATAATGTAGAAGGTGGAGTTGAAGATTTGGGAGCCCACTTTGATTGGACGATCTACTTCCCCATGAACAGTCCTCTTTGATCCATCGAACGCCCTTACAATGATATCACTTGGCTTTAAGACTAAACCTTCATAGTCTAGACGGTCTAACGCCTCCTTGGGTAATACATTTAGAGAAGAACCAGTGTCGACTAGAACATGTGCTAGGGTGGTTCCCTTGCACACGACTGAAACATGTAGAGCTTTATTGTGATTCTTCCCAAGAAGTGTTAAGTCAGCGTCTGAAAATCCCAAGCCATTATCAGCCGTCAGGCTAGCCACGCAATTCTTAAATTGGTCCGTTGTTGTCTCATGGGGGACATGAGCCTTTTTCAGGAATTTGATTAATGTCCGAGCATGGGCATCAGAACAAAGCAGCAATGACAACATTAAAATCTTAGAAAGGGTTTGTCCCAACTGTTCCACAATCTTGAAGTCACTTCTTTTTACTATATTCAAGATCTCATCCATCTCACGAGCAGAGGTTTCTCCATCAGTAACGTCCTTGGAGGGTATTTCAGTTATAACCGGCTCAATAACTTTTTCCTTTCCCCTTGTATCAGTACCTAGCTTGGCAGCAGTAATGCGGGTGGGCGCCTTTGTAATAACTGGTGGCGAGATATTGGGTGAAAATATTCTCCCAGTTCTGGTTACTTTGCTTGAGCCAGCTATGTTACCAACATTGTCATCTTTTTCTTATTCGATCCAAGCTTCTTGTTTAATCCTATGATAAAACACCTCAGCAACATAGTTCCATGGTAATGCCTTATTTGAAGAATAGGGAATTGGTCAGGGATTAGTAATTATTAAGGGATCAACAATGGGTTCATTTGAAATCCTAATAGGACTTTTGGTCAGGGATTGGTAATTATTAAGGGATCAACAATGGGTTCATTTGAAATCCTAATAGGACTTTTGGAGGTGATCCTAAGAGGCTTGTTTGAGATGGTAATAATAGAGAGATCTTCACATTTGTTAGTCAAACTTTTGGCAAGTGGGGTCTTCTCAAATAGAATTTCGTGGCTATACATCAGGCGTTGAATTCCTTTCTTTAGCCCTTCATATCCCTTGATTTATTGGGTACAGCAAACACAGTCTTTTACACAGCCAGGGAAAATCCCAACTTTCAACAGGTTCTTTTTGATGATATTCAGTGGAGTGGTCAATTCTTCAACAGAGGAAACAAAAATTGTATCTTCAACAGCATTAACACCCTTGTCATGCTTAGACATAGGCGCGGTGATTACATTCGAAGTTGGAGGAGGATCAAACTCAATAGTCTTGTTATTAATCAAATCCTAGATTTTATTCTTCAAGGCCCAGCACTGGTCAGTCTCGTGCCCGGGGATGCTTGAGTGGTAAGCACATTTAGTGTTCGGATTATACTTTGGTGAAGAGGTATCAGGGTTGGCAAGAGGGTCGCACAATGTCACCAAATTAGCCTTGAGAAAATGTTGTAAGGTTTGAGACAATGACATGCCTAACCTCGTAAGTTGTCTTCTCGGAGTTTCAAAACATTGATGATTTGCAGATGGTTTTGGAGGAGGAGTTGGATTGGAGATTCGGACAACATTAACAGACGGATGATCATTCTTATTGGTACGGGCCCTTTCCCTGTACACATCATTGATTTCCTTCTTTGCAAAAAAATGTTTCTTGACAGGATTGGAAGTGGAGGTAGATGCCACAGAGATCTTCCCACTTTTGATGCCGCTCTCAACCCTTTCACCGGTTAAGATTAATTCGGTGAAACTAGAAGAAGAGTAGCCAACCAATATATTAAAGAAAGGACCAGATAAAGTGCCCATGAACATGTCAATGTGCTCCCTATAAGTCAAGGGTGGTTAAACCCTACTATCAAGGCCTCTCCACTTTTGTGCATATTCCTTAAATCCTTCATTCTTCCCCATGGTCATATCTTGCAACTGGACTCTTATTGGCGCCAAGTCGGTGTTATACTGGTACTGATGATAGAATGCGGTAGCTAAATCTTCCCAGGTATTGATACGGGAACCATCTAACTGATAAAACCATTCTGTGATATGGTGGGAGAACTAACTTGAGGGTTTTGCGTTTGATCGCAAATTTTGCAGTTTGCAAGAGTCGCCACTGACTTTTATTTTATCCAAAAGGAAAGGTGAAAAAGCACAAGAAAGACCTTTGAGATTATTTCTTGAATTCGGGGGGTAGATTATGAAAAGGGAAGGTATTAGCACCCTTTTCATCCATGGTTATCCATGGGCTCTTAGTTACTTGCTAGATCACTTGCTTTTGTTTGAAATTGTGCTTTGTGTGGTTTTTTGAAAGTATTTTGTAAAGAGGCCATTGTTTAGGCAATCTTTGTAATGATTCTCATTTGTAAGAATGTATACAAAGATGTTTGATCTTTTGAAAATGTTTTCAATTTTGTATGATGTTTGAAAGTGTATGTGATTGTTTTGAAAATAGCAAGGATGTTTTGTTTGAGATTGAGAAAGTAATTAGGAGCATTCTACATACTCAGATGTCTTTCTTGTTTATTTTCTTTTCCTTTGACATTGTTATCTTACCATTGATTTGGTAAGCAACCCTATCTTTGGATGTAAACGGGACGGGCGTGGGTCATTGTATAGCCATGATTAGCAATGTTGCAAGGTATCTCAGCATTCCTTTTGAGGGACTAAGATCATTTGTAAGGCAACTTAGATAGCATCATCGAGGGACTATGATCTTGTATTTGCTTGTTTTTGCTAAGATACCTTACGTGCGTAATATGGTCATTTTGTATAAGGCACCCAAGTGGGGTAACCCTAGGGGTGCTTGTGTGCAAGTGTATTATTTTCATGTTCGATTTTTTGTCTTGAATTAGGTTTTTCTATTTGATTGATTTTGTTCTTTCCATACAAACTCTAATTACTAGCATTTGTATATAAAACGATAAATTACGGAATTTAAAGTTACTATGCTATTACAATACTTGTGGGAGGGGGTATACAATTTGTGAATGGGGATTGTAATAATATAAACCTAATTAATCTATTACAACCAAATTGAATGAATGTACAAGGATTGAAATAGATAAATGTACAAAAATAAATATGCAAGAATGTAAATGCAAAGAAAATGGATCTTTTTGTTTGATTTTTTTATGAGAAAAGATTTTTTTTGTTTAACCTAATTAATTACAAGAAAATAATTAATTAAAATAATAAAACTAAACCTAATTTAATAAGAAAACATTTTAAATAAAACCTTAAGTCTATTAATTGATTAAAATAAATTAAGTTTAAGAAAAGTATTTTTTGTATTTTTGTCCTAAAAATAATATATGGTGTTGTAAAATATTTTTGGCCTTTTTTATATTAAAATTAATATATTTTAATTAGTGTAAAAGAAAATAAATAATAGCCTAGTTTTAAATTAAATTTATAAAACTAGTTAGTAAAAAATAAATAAAGTATAATTAAATAAAATATTTTTTGTGAGAAAAATAAAATAAACTAAGTTAAAATAAAAATCTAATTTTTCATATCTTTTATGATTTTTTAACATTTTAGAAAACATATTTAATAAGAAAAAAATGAAATAAATAAATAAATAAAAACAAATGGGCCAAGGGGTGCATGCAGTAGGCAGGGGTGGATTAGCTAGCAAAAAAACAAAGCCAGGCCCAAAGGGCCTTAGAAAATCAGAAAACATGAAGAAAAAAAGACAAAAGGGTACCACTGGGGCTCGAACTCAGGTCCCTAAGGTTAACAGGCGCGCGCTTTACCACTGGGGTGGCTATACATCTGTTTATATAAACAAAACAATAAATATGTAAGGCAAATCAAGTCCTGATGACTTCATCTTCAACCTCCAACCGGTGTACCTGTAACTTCTTCATTTCTCAACAAAAATGGAAGATGACCAAATGAAAGTTATTGCATTCTTCCTCATGAATCTAACTATGTAAATAACTAAAGCTAAAAGTCAAAGATAAATGAGAATTTCTCTGGTCCTAATTTGAACCCTAAAAATTTCAGAAACTTCAACTCTAAAATTCTCTAAGCTCAGGCCATGTAAATGCAAACTATGGATATGTACAGCTTCGTGGAAATGAGGTCTACATTTTATCTTCGCAAATGCAAGCCTAAAAATGCCTAAGTAATTAGATAGAAGTTTAAGAAAAATACCTCAAAAATGGAAATCCTGAAATGGATTTGAGCTTGTTTCAGGCAGTGCTGATGATCAAGTTAGCTTCTTTGGACCTCTAGGAAGCTAATGCAATGGTTGGCTTGAGCTGAAGATGGCTGCAATGGTTTAGAGAAGTCCAACTGTGATGCTCTGTTTTTGGTTATGGAAGACAGGGAAATGGTGTTACAGAAGTGAAACAAGTATAAGGATGAGTTGCTCTTGATGCAAGGAAGCTTTAGAAACTAAAAGGCCAAGAAACGCATGAGGGAAATGTGAGTTTGAGGTTCAAGGTCAAAAACTGTGCAACAATGGAGTTTTTAGGAAATTTTTGATTTGAGAGAGTTTTGGTGTATTTTAGGGTGTTCAAACTCGTGTTCTAGTTCACAAATAGTGCTTCTATTTATAAGCAACAAGTTTGGAGACTTGTTGTTGATTAAAATTTGAATTTGCATCCTTAAGCTAAACATGTGATTTTTTTGAGAAAACAAGTTTCAATGTCTTGTGTACTTGCTAAGATAGAGTGGTTATGCTTTAAACACACTTTCTTCTGACTTTGTAGATGAAGTGTGATCAGAGGGAACAAGTTATAGGCTCAAGAGTGGGTTTTATGCATAAAGCTTGCTTTACAAGAAGGGTATTGTTAACTTTCTTCCCAAAATGGCAATGTGAATTGGATAAAGCTTAAACCACTTGGATTATAGCTTAAAAGTTTGTGTAATCCATTAATTATGGAGTGACAAACAAGTTTGAGACCTGCAAAGCAAAGATTATGCAGCCTAACATTGATTTGCATTTGTGTTCATCATGAAAATGACCTATAATTCAAGTGACAAAACACCAACTCCATCTCTTCGATTATCCCTACTCAAGAATGATCTCAAGGAGTTCTTGGACATTTTGGAAAGCTTCCAATGTACTCTACAACTCATTTTTGAATTTCTTTTGAAGATTCCACTTGGAACTATGTGAAAAATTACCATGAAGTTAGGTCAAAAATCTTCCTAACTAGGGCAAAATTTCACTAAGTCTTTTTTAGTTCATGAGCATGTATTCACAAAATTATAACTTGAGATCCAAGCACTTTTAGGATAAGTTGTGTGAATAAAAGTTGTAGTTTTCATAGATATCTACAACTTTCATGTTGGAAGTTTCCTTTGAATCATCTTGCATCATTGTGAAAATTTGGCTCAAAGTTATGAAAAAACATGAAATTTCCAACACTTGGAAAAATTTCTAAGTTTAGAAATTTTGACTTTTCAAAATGAAATCTTGACTTTTTGATTTCTTGATGAATAAGTTTCATATTTTGACATGTTTTAATGAATTATGATTTTTGGCACTTGAATTTGACCAAAAAGTCAAAGTTTGACTTTTCAGTATACAGTTGACTTTTGATTAGTTGACTGCAAAATTCATCTGTCAATCCAATGGATTTGCAATGTTTTGAATCATATCATTAGGCCAAAATGATGCAATTTGACTCTTGAGATTATTCCTTAAACCAATTGACCATTTGCTAGGTCAAAAATCAGAAATTGCCCTTTCCTAGTCAAAACCCTAATTTTGACCATTTTGCCCTTTTGGAGACTTGATCAAATTTCCTGAGGAATTGTGGTCCAAACTTTATCAAATGATACATATGGGTTTAAAATGTTGATGTGGATCAAAAATTATGAAGTTTGACTGTAAATTGGCCATGGTTGACTTTTTCCCCAACACAACTGATTTTTAGGTCAACTGCTCAATTGACTGAGCAAAAATGTGATCCAAGGCTTGAATTTTTACATGAGTAATTTTAGGGGTCCACAATGATCCATGCAAGTCATATGAAGCATTTATATTTCAAAAATCTTTGTGCAAACTCAAACCCTAATTTTGGTCATTAGTGCCTAAGGAGGTGTCTTGAGCTGATCAAATCCTAGTGCAATCTTGAGCCCAAGGAGATCTTGTGAGAAAATTATTGATAAGTGAGAGGGAAAATTTTGGGGTACAACACATTCAAATTGCATTCCGGCCAAGCTCTCTTGGAAAAAGTGAACCCAAAGTTTCTTATCAGCAGTGTGCGGCTGTATCTTGCGCACATAAGATTTCAGGTGAAGTTTTGGACAAGAAATTCCATCGTACTTTGCAAAGACTGGTATTTTGAATTTGTGGGGAATGGAAACCCCAGATATCAAACCCAAATCATCAAAATCTAAACCGGGGACGGCCTAGATTTCAACAACTTTCAATCTGTCTTCTAACTGCTTATACTTGATATCGGCGGGCGGATACTGCTCATCAAAATAATCATCATCAGATGCTTGATCATTAACACAGTCAGCCTGAGTACTCTTGACCTCACCAATCTGGTTCTCGTCTTCTTCATATGAATCTTCTCCTACTGGGATCTGACGGACTGTCTCCTTGAACCTTCTACCCATGTTGAGTAGAGCTTTCTTCTTGGGCTTCTTCTTAACTGCCAACAATGCCATCATATCTTGTTGCCCCTTGGCTAGGGCTAGTATAGTCTCTTGGAATTGAGAGTTTTGTGCCTGGAGATCCTTCACAGTTTTCTCTAGATCCATCTTGCTGAAATAAACAGCAGAAAGATAAGGAAACCTGTTATGCGAAAACATGTCATGTTATGATGCATGGAATATGTATATGCAAATGATTTCAAGGATTAATGAGATTTAAATTTGTATAGACAAAAGAATGAAAAAACGTCAATTTTCATTAATCAATTGAAGAAGTATTACATCATGCCTCTCGGGCTTACAAAATAACTTTCTAAGATAAAGAGACTGAATGCATCCTCTTCGGCGCGAGATAGGCGTTCACACTTTGCTCTTCTTGTAGTTGCTTCGTAAGCTCCAAGACCCTCTTCTCACTAGCATATAATTGAGCCTCAAAAGTATCTCGTTCTTACTTAATCTGAATCCAACCCTTTTGCAAGTCTTCGAGAGAGGTAGTCATGTCGGGATGAAGGATGGTGTACGGGGCATCTCCTTCAACCATAGGTTCCATGATGGATGGTAAGATGGAAGGATAAGGCATCACAAGTTTCTGGGCACGATCTCGTACCCACTTAAGGTAAGGCTCAAGGGGAATGTAATTCTTGTGTCCCAGCGTCTTACTATCCATTTTTCTCACCATCCTCCAAGCTCGGATAAACCTCTGACAGAAGCTTTGATCGTTGCTCTCATAGTCGAATACCACTCTTTGGATGAGCATCTCATGTGGACCATCTATTCGGGCGTAACCAAACTGTCGTAAGGCTAAGAAAGGGTTGTAAGTGATACCTCCTCTAATACCAAGCAAAGGGACATTATGGAATTCTCCACAACGGTCGACAATAGTAACATTTTCCAAGGATCGAGAACACCAATGAACATCTGAATGTCTGAGCATCATCAACCTATGGGACCACCTCGAACCTTGCTCTTTCTTCAACACAGATCAGGGAAGATGCGAAATAAACCATCTTGCCAAGAGAGTAGTGCAACACACGAGGATTACTTTCTTCCTCATAGTGCGAGAGTGAAAAGAATGTTGAATGTCCCCCAACAAAGTAGGTACTGGGTTGCGGGATATAAAGATTTTGACAGCATTTACATCTATGAGTTGATCAGAGTTTGGGAACAAAACCATCCCATAGACGAGAAGGGCCAAGATTTCTTCAAAAGATTGTAAGTCCAAGGAGTTCCAACAATCTTGAGCTTTCTCAAACAAGAACTTGGCTAAGAAACCTTTGACACCACTCCTTGTTTCCCAATTAGTTGTGACATCAGATTGTTGCAAGTGTAGTGCTTGGGAAATCTCTTCAGGTTTTGGATCTCCTTCCATACCGTTGAAGGGTAGTTGATTGAGAATGGGAATCCTCAAGAGTTGTGAGAATTCCTCCAAAGTTGGAACAAGTTGATAATCGAGAAAGTGAAGCAATGGTGTAGAGGATCAAAGAATTGGAAGAGCACCTTCATCATATCTTCATCAGTGTTGGAGGTAACCAAGTTTAGGAGGCGACCATGTCTTCCGGTGAATGAAGAATTCTCAGGGACCCTTGATGCTAGCTCTTTGAGTTGAGGAGGAATCCTTACGAGATTGACTTGGATAGTGTTCCTGCGGATAGAAGCCATATCCTACAAAACAGTACAAAGATAAATCCCAATAATCCTTGAAATGGTTAGTGAGAATGAGTATAATGTTATGATGTTTATGATGTTATGTACAAGTAAATATATACAAACAAGGCAAACAAATCCTTAGGTTTAGGCTTGCATGGAGTCTCATAGGTAAGTACCCTCTTGAAGTTTAGTTGGCTCAAACCTGTCTTAGAAATAGTAACCGGGTTCTAAAGGATCCCGATATCACTGGTCTGTCTTCTCGGACATTGTTTCAGTGCAAGCCTCTTTCACGGCGACCGAAATATCCCAAAAAGCCAAACCTCAGTGAGTGTAGTATCGAGTATCTACCAACTTCATACTGCACCAAAACCGGTCATCTCACTACGTCCTAATGGCCAAGTTGGTCAAGTAAAGGTTCTAAAGTCAGTTAGTGCTTCATGACATCACTCAGTGGCCCCGTATTCTCCTTGACTACTCAAGGGCTACTGGCACCTACAAATATGTCACACTAACGTAGCTATTGCTTAGACCATGTCAGTATACCCCACACAGTTTCCACAATGTACTGCTACTTACCTATAAGGTATCCCAAATTCGGGTAGAGGATTTAAGCCCAAACAAAGAACCAAAATGTAAAGCAAACAAATCAAACAATGAAAGCAAGTAAAGGTGATCTAGCCCTAAGGTAACCCCACTTTTAAGTTTATCCCCAGCAGAGTCGCCAGTTCTGTGATACGGTGAGAGAACTGACTTGGATGTTTTGTGTTTTATCGCAAATGTTGCGGTTAGCAAGAGTCACCGCCAATTTTCTTTTATCCAAAAGGAAAGGCTAAAAAGAACAGGAAAGACCTTTGAGATTATTTCTTGAGTTCGGGGGTAGATTATGAAAAGGGAAGGTGTTATCACCCTTTTCATCCATAATTATCTATGGGCTCTTAGTTGCTTGTTAGATCACTTGCTTTTGTTTTAAAATGTGCTTTGTGTGGTTTTTGAAAGTATTTTGAAAAGGTGCCATCGTTTAGGCAAACTTTGTAATAGTTCTTGTTCGTAAGAACGTATACAAAGTGTTGATCTTTTGAAAACGTTTCAAGTTTGGAAAGTGTTTTGAAAATGTTTTTGAAAGTGTTGGTATTTGTTTTGAAAATAAGCAAGAGTGTTTGATTTGAAATTGAGCAAGCAACTAGGAACAATCTACCTACTCAAAAGTCTTAGTTTATTTCTTCCTTTCCTTTGATATTGCTATCTTACCATTGATTTGGTAAGAAGCCCTATCTTTGGATGTAAAGGGACGGGTGTGGGTCATCGTATAGCCATGATAACAATGTTGTGAGATATATTAGCATTTTCTTTTTGAGGGACTGAGATCATTTTGAAAGGCAACTTTGATAGCGTTATGGAGGGACTATGATCTTGTATTTTTGATTGTTTTTTTCTAAGATACCCCACATGCATAACATGGCCATTTTTGTAAGGCAGCAAAGTGGAATTACCCTAAGGGTGCAAGTGTGCAAATGTATTCAATTTACATGCTTGTTTATCTTGACTTAGGGTTTGCTAACTTGTTGATTTTATCTTTCCATACCCTAATTTACTAGCATTTATATAAAACGATAAATTGTGAAAAGTAAAAATACTAAGCTATTACATCATTAGGGGAGGGGGATACAAATTTATAAATGGAGATTTTGCAAGAAAATTAAATCTAATTAACTATTACAACCATATTGAATAAATGTACAATGATTAAATAAATGATAATGTACAAATGCAAATGGATAAAGAAATGATTTTTGTTTGGATTTTTATGAAAGGGTTTTAACCTAATTAAGAGAATGTTTAATAAAAATTAAATAAAATTAAAACCTAAGAAAATAAGTTAAAAATGATTTTTTAGGGTTTTTTAAGAAAAGGTTTTAAATTAATAATAATAATATGAAAATTAATAACTAAAAGAAACCTAAATTCTAAGTTGATTTTAATTTAAAAGAAAATAATATAATAAATAAACTTAAGTCTAAATATTAATTATTAAAAAAAAAAGAAATTAAATTTATTAAGAAAAATGTTTTAGTCCTTTTGTTTTATAAAGAAAAATAAAATGTATAAGCATTTTTCAAATATGCAAACGAATAAAATAAAATATTTTGGGATTTTTTTATTAATAAAATAATAATAATGATGATAATAGTAATAATTAAAAATAATAAAAGTAATATGAAAATTCAAATAAAATAAAGAAAAAGAAAAAGAAATAATAAAAATAAAGGGGCCAGGGGTATAAACATAATCAGGGGGGAGTCAACAGAAAATAAAAGGCCCAAAAGGGGGAAAGCCCAGCGCCTGTTGCAAAAAATAAAAGAGAGAAAACAGAAAATATAAAAAAAAAGAGGCAAAACGGACGCTGGGGCTCGAACCCAGGTCCTAAGGGTGACAGGCGCGCGCTTTAACCACTAGGGTGGTGATACATTCGTTAACTTAAACAAAACAACAAATATATAATACAAGTCTTGCCCTGAATGTACTTCATCTTCAACCTCCAGCCAAAGGATCTGTAACTTAATCATTTCTCATCCATACACAAAACTTCAGCATCAAACTTGTTAGAAATTTTCTCACGATTCTGAATATGTAAATAACTTAAGCTAAATCTCAAAGATGAGCATGAATTTATAACAATACTAAATTCTGACCTAAATATTTTCAAAGGTTCAAACTCAAAATTCTCCCTACTCAAGCAACATAAATGAAATCTATGGACATGTATAGTTTCAGGGCAATGATATCTACATTTTATCTTCACAAATGCAAGCCTAACAATGCCTAAATAATGAGATAGAAGTTCAAGAAAAATACCTCAAAACTGGAAATCATGAAATGAGTTTGAGCTCTATTCAAGGTGCTGCAATGGTTAGGTTAGCTTCCTTGAGTCTCTAGGAAGCTAATGCAATGCTTAGCTTGAGTTGAGAGTGGCTGAAATGGCCTGGAGAATTCCAACTGCAATGCTCTGTTTTTAAAAATGGAGGTTGGTGAAGATGGTGTTACAGTTTAAAAACAGGGGTTGGGATAGCTTCTATATGTGTATTAGAAGCTTTATGGATGGTTTGGACAAGAAACGCAGGAGGGGTTTTGGAGATTGGATGCAAAAATCAAAAATGACAAGTTTTTGTGCTTGTATGGAAATTTCTGTTTTTGGGGAGTTTTAGAGCTTGTAAAATTGTTCCCTAAGTTGCATAAGAGTGTCTTAACATATAGGAAAAGGTTTGGAGATTTGTAGAAGTCAGAAGTACAAAATCACATGCTTGTGGATTTTGACTTATTTTTGAAGCAACATGGACAAACATGGTTTCAAGGTAAGGTAGGGTGGTTGAGCACTTTAAACATACTTATTCTGAGCTTATAGACTTAGTGTGTGCAGAAGGAACAACTACAAAGCTCAAGGAGAGTGGACTTTGTGATTAAAGTCACTTTTCCAAAATGGAAGTATGAACTTTCTTCCATTAATGGCAATTTGGTTTGGACAATGCTTGAATCAATTGGATAATGTATCAACCAGTTGTGTAAACCATTAATTATGGAGTGAAACACAAGTTTAAGGCCTGCAAAGCAAGATTATGCAGCATGGGTGTGGATTTGAATTCTTGTTCATCATGGAAATGACCTATAATTCAAGAATGAATGTCCAACTTCTTGTCTTCGATTCTCTTTGCTCAAACATGATCTCACTAAGTTCTTGGACATTTTGGAAAGCTTTGTAACATCCTCTACAACCTCTATGTTGGTAATTTTTGAAAATTCCTCTTGGAACTATGTGAAAAATTGTCACGAAGTTAGGTCAAAATTCTGCCTAAACTAGGGCAAAATTTCTCTAAGTTTCCAAGTTTCAGGAACATATATTCACAAAATCATAACTTGAAATTCATGAATTTATAGGAGAATTTGTGTTCTACAATGTTTTATATCTCATTGAGATCTACAACTTTCATGTTTTAAATTTCCTTTGAATCATCTTGCATCATGGTGAAAATTTGGCACAAAATTATGAAAAAAGTTAACTTTCTAACACTTAGAAAAATTTCTAAGTCTTAGAATTTTGACTTTTCAAAGATAAGTTTGAATTTTTAATTTCTTGATGAACAAGTTTCATATTTTGACATGTCTTGATGAAATATAATTTTTGAAACTTAATTTTGATCAAAAAGTCAAAGTTTGACTTTTCAGTGTACAATTGACTTTTCATCAGTTGACTTGTGATCAGTTGACTGAAAATTCATCTGTCAATCCATTGATCTTGAGCCATGTTTTGAGCCATGCCATTAGGTCAAAGTTATGCATTTGAACCTTTGAGATCATAACTTAAACCAATCAACCCTTTGATAGGTCAAAAATCAGAAATTGCCTCTTAGTCAAAACCTTAATTTTGACCATTTTGCCCTTTTGATGATCTGATCAAATTTATTGAGGAATTGTGATCCAAACTTGATCAAATGACATATACAGGTTCATGGTGTTGATATGGATAAAAAATTATGAAGTTTAACTATAAATTGACCATAGTTGACTTTTTCCCCAATACAATTGATTTTAGGTCAACTGATCAATTGACTGAGCAAAAATGTGATCCAAGACTTGAAACCTGACATGAGAAATATTGAAGGTCCAAAATTATCCATGAAAGTCATATGAGGCATTAAAAGTCGAGTTGTCCTTGTGCAATCTTAAACCCTAATTTTCAGTCATTAGTGCTTGAGGAGATGTCTTGAGTTGATCAACCCTTGTGCAGTCTTGAACCAAAGGAGATCTTGTGGGAGATTAATTGATAAACGAGAGGGAAAATTTTGGGGTACAACAAGTGGTTATGGCTCTACCGTCTTGGGAATCTCAACTTTAGAGATCTCAACGTGTTGCAAAGGAATGGTATGGTAACCGGGCTACCATTGATCAACATTCTAGCTGAAATTTATGAAGAGTGTATGCAAGGGAAGCAACATAAGAATAAATTCAGCAAGGATATAGGTCATAAAACCAAGCATCACATTGAGGTGGTGTATTCCGATGTGTGTGGCCTAATGCAAATTGATTCATGTGGTGGCAATAGGTATTTTGTCACTTTTATCGATGATTTTACTAGAAAGCTATGGATATACCTAATCAAGAGAAATGATGAGGTATTCGATGTCTGTAAGAAGTTTAAGTCCATGATTTAGCAGCAAAGCGATCACAAGATCAAAATTCTCAAAATGGATGGTGGAGACGAGTATGTCTCAAATGACTTTGGGAAATATTATAATGAAGATGGGATTGTGCATCAGGTTGTACCACCCTATACACCCTCACAAAATTGTGTTGTCGAAAGGAAAAAATTGATCTATTATGAACATGGAGGGAAGCATGTTAAAAGGGAAAAACTTGTCGAAAGAGCTATGGTGAGAAGTCATTCTGAACCTCCCTATTTATTGAATAGGTGTCCTACAAAAAAGCTTGAGAAGGTAACTCTAGAAGAGGTATGGTATGGATTTAAACTGAACCTAAGCAATTTAAGAGTTTTTGGTTCTGTGGCGTATCAACATGTTTTAGGTCAGCTTAGAAATAAGTTGGATGACAAAGGTGAGGTGATGTTACTTGTTGGTTATCACCCTAGTTAAGGTTATAAGCTATTTGATGTTGCAAATAAGAAGATTGTGATCAGTCAGGATGTCGTGGTTGACGAACTAAAGTGTTTCGAGTTGTCTCGAACTGGTTTGACATGTGTGGTAACCGATTATAGGTCTGATTTTCTAGATTCTGAACTCTCTGGAACAAGTTTGATAGAGATGGTAATTGGTTACCAGAATAATGTAACCGCTTACAAGCATGATTTTTTTGAATTCTCAAGCTACAGGAAGTTTAGAATAGCAACCAGTCGAAGCTCGAACAGAGGAAAATTCTAGACGACCAACTAGGTAAAAAGGTTTTCCTCAAATACTCCAAGATTGTGAGATTTTATGGGATAACAATATCAACAATAATGGTGATTTTGTTCACTTCGGGCTTATGGCCGAATCCGAACTTGTTAACACGGAAGAGTCATTAAGTATCCAAAGTGGGTGTGTGCAATGAAAGAGGAGCTGGAATTGATTGAGAAAATAGTACTTGGGATTTGGTTGATCTTCCAAAAGGTAAAAAGCCAATTGGTATGAGATGGGTCTATAAAGTGAAGGTAAATCCTAAAGGTGATATACTCAAGTATAAGGCTTAATTAGTTGCGAAAGGTTTTTTTTACAAAGAGAAGGTATAGAACTCGATGAGGTGTTTTCACCAATTGCTAGACTTGAAACCATACAGCTGGTTGTTGGTATTACAAATAGAAATAATTGGTTGATCTATCAAATGGATGTGAAATATGCATTTTTGAATGATCCACTTGAACAAGATGTGTATGTAGAACAACCCCCTGGTTTTGTTGTGAAGAATCAAGAGGATGAGTTCTACAAGTTGATAAAAGTGTTATATGGTTTGAAGCAAGCTCCGATATCTTGGAACAAACAAATAAATAGTTTCCTAGTTGATGTTGACTTCAAGAAATATGTATCCGAGTATGGAGTTTATGTGAAGTCGGATGCAATTAAAGGTGTGGTCACACTTTGTCTATATGTGGATGATTTGTTGATCATGGCTAATAATGAGAGTATTTATAAGTTCAAGAGTGAGCTTATGAAATAATTTGAAATAAGTGACCATGGAATTTTTACATACTTCCTTGCCATAGAGTTCCTCAAGTCAAAAAGAGGATTGCTCATGCACCAAAGAAGATATGCATTTAAGATATTGAAAAGGCGTAATATAGAGCATTGTAATGCTATCATTACACCAACTGAATCAAGGTTTCATCTATCCAAAAGTGAAGAAGAGTAGAACGTAGATCATACTCAATATATGAGGTTGATTGAAGCATTATGTTACTTGTGCAATACGCGGCCAGATTTAGTATTTAGTATCGATATTGCTAGTAGATTCATGGAAAGACCAAACGTGTCTCACTTGGAAGCAGTCAAGAGAAACCTAAGATACGTCAAAGGGTCTATTGGCTTCACAATTCTCTTTCCCGCGACGGATACGGGAAGAAAATGAAATATGTTCGGTTTCACCGATTTTAATGGTGCGGAGATAAAGATGATCATAAGTCTGCACCTGGGTACATCTTTATGTTCGTAGGATCCCCAATCTCATGGTGATATAATAAGGAACCATTAGTTTCACTCTCGTCATGTGAGGCCGAGTATATTATCGCTTCATTATACGCGTGCCAAGCCATTTGACTAATGAATCTATTAGAAGAGTTGGACAACAATGAGGGTGAGGCTGTCACACTTTTGGTTGATAATGTTTCAGACATTGACCTTGCTAAGAATTCTATTGCACATGGTAGAAGCAAGCATATTGAGGTAATGTTTCACTACTTGAGGGAGCTTGTTAGTGAAGACAAGTTAAAATTGGGATATTGTAGAAGTAAAGAACAAGTAGGCATGACAATAGGGCGGGTCGGGGACGGTTTTTACCTCCCCCAAACCCAAATCTCTAAACAATCCTCGTTCTCCGCCTCAAACCTAAATGTGGATAGAGAATTAAAACCCAAACCCATCCTAAACGGGTTCAGGTATCTCCGTCTCGCCACCATCCATTTAGTAAAATCAATTTTTTAATAGAAATATATATTTTTTCTAAAATCAAATTACATTATAAATAATAAAATAAAACAATATCAAAAAATCACATACATACATTTTAAATATTTAACATAATAATACAAATCAAATTATCAAAACATTGGTCACATATTTATTATTTTTTATTATAATAAATAAATAATAATAATGTACATAATGAAATAAACAGGGCGGATTCGAGGTAGGTACTAGTGTCCTCATTACCCGATCCACCCCCGTATTTTGTAATTGGGGAAACCTCAACCCGAACTTAAACTCAGTCAAAGTAGGTTTTTCCCGTCAACTTCGGGGTGGATTCGGGTGGGTACCCGCTGTAACATCCCAAAATTTAGAATTACTTATTTAATTAACTATTTGTGATTTATTATTGATTTTATATGACGTGTGACAATATGTGGTGGGACATTAGTTAGAGATAGACGATAATTAAAATTATTTAAAATTTAAATAATTTAGTTTATATTATTTAGAATTATATTAATAATTAAATAGAATATTAAGGTGGAAAGGATAATAAGGGCATAATAGTAAGTGTGTGTGAGACAAGTGAGGGCATAATAGGAAGATCATAGAAATGGTCTATTTTAATAGAGAAAAAATTGAGAAAGAAGGATCATTATGTACGATCGTGGAATTTTAGAGAAACGTGAAGTGAGAGCTAGGGCACAGAGAACCAAGAGGAGAATTCCGTAGAACTCGAAGGAGGAATCAATATTCTAAGAATTTGAGGTAAGCGGTATAATCTTGGTTTATTATGATTGATAGGAGGTTAAGGTATATGTAGGTGTTTGCCTTATGCGATAATTTGGTAAAAAGTATGATGAAATTGATGATGATGATGTTTGTATACCATGATTTATGTCCATAATGATATAATGATGTGTTTTGATGTTAATATGTGATGTACGGTGATTATAATGCGTTTTGGAATAAATATGATGTCTAGGATCGGAATTGATATGGCCTAGAATAGAAGCGAAATCACAATTGAGAAGTTGTTGTATCGCACGTCTCGTTGAGTGAGCCAGAGGCGATAATTGGGTGAGGGAGTTGCCCCAGCATCGTCGGACGAGCCAGTTGGCGAGAGGGATGGTGGAAAAGGAGGGCTCTTAGAAAATGTATGAGAGAGAATTTTCGCCAAAGCTTTGTCAGGCGAGCGAAGCAGCGATGGATCCAATCGCTCATTTTATCGGGCGAGTGTCAGATGATGGGAAGGTGAGCAGAGCGCTCCTAGGGTCTCCAAGCAAGGCTTAGGAGAGTAGTCTGACAGAAAAACTTCAAAGTGTCGTAATTTGAGTTTCAAGACGCTGTTGGACACGTCGTTCAATGTGTTGGAAAGGTAAAGCATAAAACTATCTTATGGCAGAATTTTACGAAATATTTGGTGTATTATTCACGTGTTTATATATTTATGAGCTTGAATTATTATGTGTTGGTATACTATGATGTCTTGTTGAAATGATGTAATTTGATGTATTCTAATGATGTTACCATGATGTTGGTATTTGATGATAACGAGATGATCGGAGTTTAATGATGTACACGTTTAATGTGTATACATACTTTGTGAAGATGATTATATGAATGATGATGTAATTGACTAGTTGTGGTCGAAATTTATGTGACGTTGTTGTGCATCAAGCATTCATAGAATTTTTGGACGGTAGCCCGCTTGTGATAAGCCTCAATCCTATTGTGCAGATTGAGTGCATTTGTGATATACTCTGGTTTCAAGAGGGAGTCGATCTTATGATGGAGATCATAGAGGCTGATGAATCGGGTGTTTATAAATTTGGTATCGCATGCATTGAGTCAGTGTTGTTGCATTAACATCCTATGTGACATTGCATAAATTTTGTTGATGAATTGTGATGTGATGATAATTGTGAATTATGTGAGTATATGATAATTCTGATGATGAAAGATGTATAACTACCATTATTACGTATCAGCGTGAGTATGAAATGTTGATGAATGATATGTGTTGTTATATAATGATGTTGTTTATAACGACTAATCTTTTCCTTATATCTTTTATAATAAACTGTGTTACTCATTTCTGTTTGAATGTTGTAGAAACGTTGAAGATAGCTTTATATTTGGTTTAGTTTCGTTATATTAGTGATGTCTTGCTCTGATATGTAACATCAAATTGGGAACACTTGTTAAAATGTTATGTTCTTTTGTTGTTGATATACTTTACGAGTATTATTGATGGTTAAACTAATTTTAATTCCAACTTTTAAGGAGACTAAAATACTATGAGTTTTGTTTTATAAAAAAGTTTATTCATGACGATGAATCCGCTGCGATATTGTGAAATAACTGATTTAAAGTATAAAAAGGAGTATTTACTATTGATGTAATCCGTGTTACAGAGCATGATTGTTATTATGGTGTTTTCTAAGAAGTGTGACACTTTTGTGCGGTGATTTGTATTGATTAATATGTAAATTAATCGTGACTTATATGTGAATTTAGAAGGGTGTTACACCCGTGGATACGAGTTTTGTTGTCATGCCTAAGAACAAGTTGCCGATTTGTTGACTAAGGGAGTCACAAATGATGTATTCAAGAGGTTGGAGATGAACTTGGGTATGGAAGACTTGGATCACTTGAACAAAGGGGGGTGTGAGTTGAAAAACTATAATTCAAGTGATGTAACTGGTTACACAATAGGTGATAACCTGTTACATAAGCTAAAATAGTCAGAAAAGCACTTTTAGAAAAAACACTTTATTTGTGTCGCGCTCGTAACCCGTTACGTAAAAGGTGGTAACCAGTTAATATTGTTATTTTTGGTTTAGTGGCAATCGATTACGCCAATTGTGGTATCCGGTTATTAGCCCGGGTTTTTATTCTTACATTTGTTTTAGTTGATGTTTTTAGCTCCAATTAATATAATTTATTTATATAAATACCCTTTATGAGATGACATCTAAAAATTAATGATAATTTCTCTTCTCATAAAAAAAATTCATATAAATACTCCACTTTAATTTATCGGTAATAAATTATAAGGATTCAACATTTTTTTTCTTGTTATAGTAATGGATTTATTCTATCTCTTCCCCTATTTATGGATAATTTAAAGTCTTCTTTTGTAACTATATTAAATATAAGCAAGTGGTGGGAAGTACACTAATCCAAAATTATGACAGAAGTAGAATGTTTTATCGATATGGCCAATTTTCTAAGAGTTGCTATCCTTCTTCACTTGTATTTGTCAATCTTTATCCAACTTGCAATAGAATTTTTTTATAACTTTTGAGTCATATATTTTGTCTCGTTTTTGCTTTACGAAATTTATAAAATTATGATTAGTTCTTGAATTTGGAATATCTCTCTTGTCATTTTCCAACAAGAGCTCAATGGATTATGGATAGGGTTGAGGACTATCAAGTTGACTGGCTGCTTTAAAATCTGATCATGTAAGTCAAACGAGTTTGAATACATTATCTTAATATAGTGTCGGTTTGTTTTAATTTAAAAAAAAAATCATTTTTTCTTTAATTAGAAAAATATTTTTTATGAATTATTTTAAAATACTACAAGTTATTTGAATACACTAATTTTAGTGTTTTTTTTTAAATTCATTTTTTGTAAAACAAAAGATTAATTCTGACATTTAAAACATAATTGAAATTATATAATTTTTCAAAAATATATATTTTATAGTAATTTTTTAATTCAACGTGTTTTTTATTTCGTATAACTCTTCAAAAAGTATTATATTAATTCTTTTTTTAATTATCGATAAATTTAATAATTAATTTTAGGATTTATTCATTATTAATTAATATAATATATTTTGAAGAGTTAATAGATAAATATGATATATTTTAAGTTAGGAGATCAAATGAATTTCAAAATTAGCATACGAGATAAAAAAAAATTAAACTTAATTTTTATAAAAAATTATTCAAAATAATTTTATATTTAAATGAATTTTTAAATTTTAATATAAAAAAGTTATAATAAAAAAGATGAAATATTTAAAATAATATTTTATAAAGAACAATTTAAATTAATTTTTCATTTAATTTTTTTAATAATTTTTCTGTAAACAAACATTGTCACACTATAAAATCATTTTAAAAAATAGTTGAAATAAATATGTTCATATACACATGACTTCTAATTAGACTTTTTCTCTCTCATTTTTTTGTAAGACACTTTTGTTCTAATCCAGATTATCAGAGTTCTAAACTTCTATTAGATATTAGGACATTCTAACTATTTAGATATTTTTAATGTTAGCTATAAGATTAATTTCGTGTTGACAACAAAATATTTGATTTTTTAATTAGACATTATATTTATAAAATGTTTATGAAAGGTTAGAGAGAGTTAATTCACACATGAATGGTAAGAGTCTAAGTATATGTATGTCGAGGTTTTGTGGAATTCATGAATGAATGTTTTTGTAATTCTGAGATTAAATACTTAAAGCTGATCCGGAATTCAAATTCAAGAAAAAGAAGTTTCTTCCTTTCTGATTAGTAACATAAGAATAGAGGAAAATCGTTTCTCTCTCAAAACAGAGAGGAAATTGTCTTTTCTATTAATTATATTTCAAACTATTATTTTTTGGACACCTCACACGTCACATATGTTAAATGAGATACATAATAGATTTCAGACACAAATCTTATCAGATGACCTATGTAACACCCTAAATATTATATTTGCTATTTAATTATGTTGTTGTGATTTATTTGATGTAATAGATGGTTTGATGGCACGTTGTAGGATAGTGTTGAATTAATAAGATAATTGGAATTATTAATAAATTAGATAATTAATTATAATTATTTATATTTATTTTAATAATTAAATAAGGATAATATTTGGTGTAGAGGTACTAAGGGCATAATGGTAATATTGTGTGGAATAAGTGAGGGCAAGAGTGGAACAACCTAATAAGGGTCTAAGGGGTAAGAAGGACATAAGGAAAAAGTGAGGTTGAGAGCGATCATTCTGTACGATCGTATTTTAGAGAGAAGATAAAGCAATGAGGTGAGAAAGAGCTAGGGCAAGAAGACTCCATTGTTGAGGTTTACGAACCGCCAATCTAAGGTAATGGTGGAATTCTAACTTTCTAATGGTTGTGTATAATGATGAGTATGTTAGGGAATTGTAATGGCCATAGTTGTTGTGTGTTCTTGTTGTCAAATTGCTTTTGTGTGATTTGAACCCATGTGATGGAAATTGATGAAATATAATGATGTTGTTTTTCTATGATTTGATATGTATAATGACTATCATGACGTGTTGTTGTTGTATTGTGAAAACATGTTGAATTTGGTGAGTTTAGGATTGTACTATGTTGGAATCGCATGAGGATTAGGTCTGGTATGGTGCAGAAATCACAACAAGAAGTTGTTGTTTCTGACACAGCGTCGGGCGAAGCAACTTTGCCTTAGCAGTGCCAGGTGAGATATGGGCAAAGAAACTTGTGATTTTAGGTGCTCCTGGACAATGCAGGGGAGGAAAAGTTTCGCTCCAACTTCGCCGAATAAAGAGGTGGAGAGTGCGAGCCTCGCCTGGCGAGCCAAAAGGCGAAGGAAATGGTGGAAAAGAGGTGTTCCCGAAAAATGTATGGGGGACGTCGTGTCTCCCCAACGTCTTCGGGCGAGCCTTAGGTGAGCAGACAACTACGTCGGTCGAGCCTTAGGCGAGAAGAGTTGTTGGAGTTTTATAAAGGTCGTAACTTGAGTTTTCAGACTCCGTTTAAACACGTGGTTCAAAGCGTTAGAAAGCTAACGCGATAAACTATGTTTTAGTTGAATCAAATGAGTAAAACCAATATTTGTTTTCAGTATTGTTTCATCCCGAAAATTTTCCCTCTTAATTTTGATCTTATTTGGCTTAGGCTTCACATTGCATTTGCATACCTTCCATTAGGTCACCAATATCTCATGCATTCATTCATTGAATAAAATCTGAGACAGAGGATCTAGGGTCATGGAAAGACCCGAGGTTTCATTTGATTTAGGGTTTTGACTTGGTGATCATTAGGGACTTCTTTTCAAACACTTGGGTTTGTGCATCGATTGAGGATTAAGCTCACCTCATTGCTTATGATATAAGTCATCCGCTTTGGGGAATAATTCAAGAAGTGTGAATTAGAACATATTTGAACACGGAGTTCGCATTGGATTATTTAGGGGAAAACTTCATTCGGATTTAAGTTGTCTAGATTACAAGATAAATTGCCAAATACAAGTTACTTAAATTACATGGAAAATCGAAAGAAGTAGCAGTTGATTTTTGGTTAGCAGGGTCGAAAATGATAACCAAACATTTGACCACTACTGCATTCTTTTAAATACATTGGTTATCGAATCTTGTAAGAAACATGTTTATTGGAAATGCAAAATGGAAGCTAAATAAGTGGAAAAAGAAACACAGAAGAAATATAAAGGGACATGGAATCAAAGTCTTCAAATAAATTCTCATTCAAATTCCATTAAACTACATCCATAACTTCATTCAAGTATCAAAATTACAAATTTCATTAAAATTCATTCATATTCATTCAAGTCCATTCAAGTTCATTCAAGTCAATTCAAGGTCATTACAAAGGTACTTAATTAATCCAAAGGTTTTCAAGATAAATTCCTCCGAACTTATTCATGATGTAACAAGTGTACATTACAACGCATGTGCTATTATGTGCTTGAAGCATTACATAAATGGGAAGGAATTACAAAGAGCCAATTTACACTTATCCTAATGACTTAAACAATTTCCAAATGTTGCTCAATCTTCATGCCTTCACCAAGCTTCCATTATCTCTAAACTCTGTGCAAAATCCTAACTATCCAAGCTGAACCAGACTTGCACTCT